>OX421287.1:2482748-3090936 GCA_949125355.1 Agriopis leucophaearia
TGGTAGGAATTAATCAAGGAAATGGCATAAGTTTTTGCTAATGAGCAAAATATTACAGTTATATGATTAAAAATGGGATATTTACCATGATAAGGTTGTGGAAGGAGCTCCCGATATTTCAGCGCAGTTACATGCACCATTTTTTTTCGCAAATAAGTCCGCGTTTGACCACCAACTCGCGTGTTGGCAAGCGACGATGTGGTCGAAGATGAAGCAAAAGTTATAGTGTGAAAGGCATTAAGCCGCGAGTAGCGATTAGTGCAAATGCAGCACACCTCTCGACACCCTAAGCCATCTACGCTACACCAACGTTGCCCCTACGGCGTCAATATACGGGAACCTTTTGGTCACTTTATCTGCTCGCCAGGGGTGAATTTTGAGGCTCTTCTAAACCCCTTCACCCCGCTCAATGACGTAGGCGTATGATAGCGTGAGTGTACTAACATCTAGGTAGGATAGCTTACAGTGGTTTAATTCCAGGATATATGAATAAACATTATATATATATAGACAACCTGTATAAACATTTTTGGCGACAACAAAGGAGTTTCATTGCTAACTCTTGCTGGATCTTATTATAAAAGCCTTAAAATATGTCCGCGTCAAAATGTCTGTCGCTGCATTATGCAGGAATATTACCGTTCTTGTCTCTTGTTGCTCGTTTCTAAATAAATTCAGGTTAAAATGGACCCACCAGAATAATGACTTAGAATCAGGGTTACCATTTGAACAGATTTGTCTAGACATGTCCGGACGCTAAGAACTTTGTCCGGCTTTGTAATTAGTACGGCTTTTTTGCTTGGGTGATGTGATACAAGTGTAAATTTTGAGTCTCCCTAAAGTGTCCATGGACTCCAGCAGGCCTAGCACGGGCCGTGGAAAAATTGACTTTCCACCATTTTTATCCGCGCGTAGACGCGACAGAGCTAGAATATGGATACGTTTGTCTCTTTCTAGAGTGTTAAAAATGGTGGAAAGACAATCTGTCCATGGCCTGCGCTAGGCCTGCTGGGTTAGAAACCATTATCTATGCCACTAAGCCTGATGATGA
The DNA here is from genome assembly GCA_949125355.1 of Agriopis leucophaearia. Taxonomy (NCBI): domain Eukaryota; kingdom Metazoa; phylum Arthropoda; class Insecta; order Lepidoptera; family Geometridae; genus Agriopis; species Agriopis leucophaearia. The sequence goes on from OX421287.1 coordinate 2,483,800, forward strand.
CAAACGGCACTGCGGTGTCTATTATGCTATCTACCGATACTTGATAAATGAAATTAGTTTTATAAGCAAAAATCTTTGTTATCGGCTAGACCATACTTTAAAACGTAGTTGTTTTGATATAATAATTCGAAGAATGGATTAATTATCTTTTTATTATTATTAATTTATGTAGCTACTCATTCCAAAGAATAAAATTTATTCATATAAGTAGGTTTAAGATCAGAAGAACATGCTGTGTTAAGACTGCTTGCAGGGAATCGACACTGGACTATTGATTTACTGCACCAATGACTTATTCAGTACTCAAATAAATTATGTACTTAAAGTTTTGATGTCATCACTCAAAATCGGTGAAAGAAAACATCATGAAGAAACCCATATGTCCAAGAAGACACTCTAAATTGTAATAGTTGTAATGTACGCGGAACTAGATAGTTCCGGGAACATGTTTCCTGAACAACTTTCTGAAAGAGAAAAGAATTATTCCATTCTCGATTCGAAAATCAATTGTTTTAAAATTGCTAATGAATTGCCTCAAAATTGTCTTTTGACACATTTGGTATAGAAAAAAAATTCAAGTGTCAATTTTGAGGTAATTCATTAGGAATTTAAAAACGATTGGTTTAGTAGAATCGGCCGTGTAACTGTTACTATGGCTCAGAATTAATCATAGGGTAATTTAGACTTTTTGTTTCGTACATGACTCATTTCATTTTACTCACAGTTATGCTACGCCATGAATGTAGACTTGTTTAAATGCACTTTGTCTTGTGTCCTGTTCCAAAAAGCCCTTTGTGTGTGATAATATCAAAGCTCTTACGAAAGTACTGATAAACTGGAGATAAAAATAGAAATTCCGCGCTAGTTCGTCTATACTTAATTAATGAGAAAGTACGGTCTACCGCGTATACCGCGTTGTTGAGATGTGAGAAACTTTTATGAACATAGAATGTGGGGTAGGCTTCAGTTTTAAACTCTTTTTAATACAAAAAGGCAAAGGTTTAAATACAAAAACCAAGGTGTATTACTTACCGTGTAATATAAACAATGGATTTCGAAGCAGTCATACTGTTTGCACGCTTGCTTTGGTCTCACTGAACATAAACTGGTTTCTTTTATTCTTATTACAGAATTTTATCTCTGTTTTTGTTGTAATTTCACGATAAAAAAATATTTTTTTCTTGAAAATAGGCCGAGTAAATTTACAAGGGAGGACTGACAGGCGTGATTTAAGTTTTTGATTAGTTGGATTGAAGGTATTGTCAAATATCAAATTGAATGACATTGACAGTTATTTTTTTACATAAAATGGCAATCCATTAAACACGAAATAATGTAACAACATTATTTGTTACATATATACAGGTTTTTTGTTTTTCCATAACTTGACTCTTGACTATAATTTTATGACAAACATTCATTTTGCAATTAACATTTTAGACACAAAATAAGTTTAGAACGCAACGCACATTCTTTTGTTTTTAATAGTATCATTATCATCATCAAAATAGTTTTACAATCTGCACCAATGTGATGAATGTCTGCATCACAAAGGAATGGAACAAAATTATACCTATTGTAATATAATGAAAATTTATTCTGGGTTTACTTACGTTTAGATGATACTGCAATTTGGTGAAATGGGTAGATTGCTACTATGATATGTAGTCATGGTTACATCGATTAGGGATCTCTTTAGTTCAACAACAAAAGGCGACGCAGAGTATCGATCCCAATTCCCACAGGACGTTTTGCTTTACTTCATCTATTGTTTCCAAATAATCTTTCAGACACAAGATTTAATGCAGAAAAATATAACAGCTTGTTGTCAAGAGCCCTAATGCGGTTTCCCGATGGAAATCTGCGTTACAGAGCCAATAAAACACAATTCAATTTCCGCAGATCGGAAAAACGACAACCGTCCTACGTTCCCGTAAACAATTTTCTGAGGAAAATTTTCATGCAATTTCCGGTTCAGCTCACAATTGGCCAGTTTTCCCGGTTATTTAAGAACCAACCAATCGTAAGCGCCCACGGTAATTTAGACCAATGGCGGCGAGGTGACGCGAGCAATGAACCTAATTGGACCAATGCTATATCCGGCGCACAGCGCGATGACATCCTGCGCGGAAAGCCCGGGAACGCGCTGAAAGGCGGGACCAACACCTGCGCATATCTCTCTCGCCACTCCGAGATCACATCTCGCGAAATTAATGATTATTTCGGTCCAAGATTTCTAGTTCCGCATACTCCCGCGGCGGCGCTGCTAACGTGAGCTACGTACCTCGATATAGGGGGCATGAAACGTATTGCGAATAAAATTGAAATATTGCGTTTATTAATCTGTAATAGTGAATTATCGAGTTTAAAACGTGAACCCAGAGTGTTATTACACTAGTTTTTATGTGAATCGCGTCTTGAGCAGCGTCCTTTTCGTAGCTACGTCGTCCATCATTTTTTCAGGGCTGTGCGGGTATTTAGTTCTAGAAGTGAAATTGAGCGTTAATCGATGTGAAACGTGTTGTTAAAGGTAGTTTTTTATCGAAATGTGTTCGGATTGTATTATTTTATTGACCGTCGGCGTTGAAAGCTCGCTGGCGACAGTCCAAAGCTCTGGAAACCGCGCGTGTTATCACGCCCGCCTCGTTTAGTCGCACTATACGACCGAAGACTTTTGTTATGAACCTAATACAGCGTGCTAGTCAAAATGTACGCTTCAGAGCCGCACGCTCTACTCTGAGTGCAGATTCCCCACACTAATGGCGTTGAAAACACTCATCATAATACTAACCATTATTTTCCTCGCACTGGGCGAAAATGAAGTCACGAAAGGAAATGCTAACAAAACCCTGGAGGCGGAAAAAGAGAAGTCGCGCTCCGCGAACCCAGGCCAGAAGGGTTCCTTACATAAATTAACATCTATCATGTATAACAGAACAGATGCGGAGAGAAAACAAAGTCGACATCGCGGAAAAGACTCGAAATTCAGCAAAATACATCAAATGAATCGGGGACGGTCAAATGATAAAAATACATCAAACGAAGACAACATGATGAACGACAACAATGAAGGGTCGTTGACAACAAACCAGAAAACGATGGATAACAACACGTTATTTGATAAAATGTTACAATTACGGCCCAGCGGGCCCACCTACGAGGCGCCCATCAGATATAATTATTTGTCGCAAGCGACTGGTGTATTTTGTGACTTCGAAAATGAGAATCCAGGGTCTTTGTACGAGGATGTGTGCATGTGGCAGTGGAATACGACGGTGTCGACCAATAACTTGGGGTTCTTAGTGGTGACTGGCCAGGATATAGTGAACATGAACGCGAGTTCCACTGGTCTGAAGTTTTCCGGCCCAGATGTGGATGCTGACGGCAATGTTGGAGGTAGGACTTTGGTTACCTCTTTTTTGCAAGTGCCTTTATTAAACAAAATACACGCTAACTAAAAAAATAAATAAGTTGGTCTATTACTTATAGTTATTTTTTTCTATGATACTGTTTTTGTTTCTACGAGACGAGCGAAGTCGCTCGCCAGATGGCTCTTCACGCTTGCCCATAACAGCACAACGCCACTCAGAATTTTGAACTTCAACAGTTCAAAACCCTGGATGGCAATGCACTGCGCTCGTCACCCCGAGATATAAGATGTCAAATCTTTGTGTGCCCTGTAATTTCGCTGGAAACATTGCCCTTCAATCCGGAACACAGTAGTGTTTGCACACTACTGCTTGGCGGTTGAATAACTGGCAAAGGTGTGGTACTTCCCCAGGCAGCATTTCGGTTACTACTACGTTTGTTTGTAACTTATTTAGAATATCTCAATTTATTCATTGTCAAAATAGTCGTAATAGTTTTTTTTATCGACTTCCAAAACGGAAAAGGTTATCAATTTAACTGTTTTTTTTTATTGTTGCCTCAGAACTTTCGACTGGGTGAACCAATTTTGACGATATTTTTTTTATTCGAAAGTTGGTGCTTTCCATTTGGTCCCATTTTAATTTGGTCCAGTTGGGTGGTTTTTTATATTTGATAATTATTTGTGCCGTTCATCATCATCTCATCAGCCATAAGACGTCCACTGCTGAACATAGACCTCCCCCTTTAACCTCCACACTGAACGACATCCTGCTATCTGCATCCACTGGATGCCCGCGACTCTCACAATGTCGTCGGTCCATCTAGTGGGAGGCCTACCTACGCTGCGTCTTCCGATTCGCGGTCTCCACTCAAGAACCTTTCTTGCCCATCGGTTAACAGTTCTTCGAGCGATGTGGCCTGCCCATTGCCACTTCAACTTGCAGATTTTAATAGCTATGTCGTGCCGTGTTGTGCTGTTATTAAACCTTTATTTGTGCCTTCGGGTTCTTCAAAAGGCGAGTAAATATAGTTTTAAAGGGTCGGCAACGTATTTGTGATGCCTCTGGTGTTACAAGTATCCATAGGCGACGGTGACTGCTTACCATCAGGCGGCCCGTCTGCTTGTTTGCTAATAATGGCATTTGAAAAAAATGCTAACAAAAAAAAACCAACCAACTTGGTCTATTATACATAAATAGATGGCCCATAGATCGTCGAAGGTTTAAAGACAAACCGCAAAATCACTATCAGTTGGCAGCGTACCCAGTATGCTGGCGGCATTACCACAATGAACAACAAAAAACGTCAGCACTTTGGTTACGCGTCGATTCATTGTTTTTAACTTGTCAAGAGGATGTGCTTTTTATTTGTTTTTTTTTTTATATCTCATTTCATTCCTTGTTATTATTGGTGTTGGATTCTTACTACAGGACAGTCTCTGACCTTTAAAAAGAGACTCACTCTTGACCCCCCCCCCCCTTGTTATTTTATTGGTATTTGTTACATTTACATACTCTGTTTACTTGTGAATGAAATTGTTGGTCCTTCGAGCTCTATTTTTGACTCATATTATATTCTGGGTAATAAAGATAGTTTACTTGCACAAAATACGAGTAAATTATATACACACAATCAAGAATAATACCTTCGACACACATTTAAAAACGCATGCACAATTGGCGTTTAAACAATTATGGTCACTTTGTATCATACTGTTTTGACTACTGGGGCCTTACCCCTAGCTTCACTTTTGTGAGCCAACCTTTAGTAGGTACCTGATAGGTACCTAAAATTAACCAACTTATTTAAGCTGCATCGTTTAAAGGCGTCGGTATAGTAAAACGGATTTTCGTTCATTCAAGTTAGACGCTTTTAAACGATGCAACTTAAATGAGTTGGTTAATTTTAGGTACCTATCAGGTACCTACTAAAAGTTGGCTCGCAAAAGTTAAGCTAGGGGTAAGGCCCCTGTACGTATAAATCTAGAGAGATGGCATAATATTAGGAAGTAGAGTATACATGTATTTAAAAAAATATAACTTCAATTAAATAGTCCAAATAATTCTAATAATTAAAATTTCAAATATTATTAGCCCCCGATTCAAAATTAATTAAATAATAATAAATAAATGATTATTCGGGACATTTTTGCACTCACGGTCATCTAACCTCAAACTAAGCAAAGCATTGTAATATGGCTGCCAGCGACTAATATAAGTACTTTTTTTTTAATACATACCACCCAGATAGAGACAAACACAAATGTTCATCATATAAATGTTTGCCCTAGTTGGGAACCAAACCCACGCCCCCAAGCGCAGAAGGCAGGTTCACTACAAATTGTGTGACAATTAGGCCGTAAGTTAAGCCCTTAAGTGTCTTTGTCTTATTAATAGAAACTCCTACTGTAAACATAACCCGTAGTCATAAAATATTGTTCTAACCGCAGCAATACCGTAAATGTCATACGCCTACGAAACCAGCCAGATGGCGCCCTACGTCAAGTTTTCACTGTTATAAAAAACGCTTACCAGAATCGAGCCACTTGCTCGTCTCAAGTCGTCTCTAAAAATGTCCTGACTTTCCTGCTGAGTTTTGAAAGAAGGAATCGATTTTGAAAGGAAGATGACATTTCCTCCCTAAATTTAAGAAAGCGTTTCTAAATTTAAAATTTCTTCTTCCAAGGCTCAGCAGGAAAGTAAAGACTGTTTTTTCAGTGCAGTGGCCTTAGTACGAGAACTTGCGAAAAAGTTATCGTTACGTAAACGATAGTAAATGTATGAAAAAAACAGTTTTCTTTCACGTCCGATAGAGGCGCTGTCAATTTTTCATACATTTTGCTATCATTTACGTATCGATATCTTTTTCGCAAGTGCTCGTACTAAGGCCACAGGTAGGTATCTGATAAACCTAATATCTGTATCAGCCCGATAAAGATCTGGGGAGCGCTGAAAAATCGCGGGACACAATTGCCCAAGTTATTTATAGAATCCTTTGTTGCACTCTACCCTGCAACATGTTGGCTCCTAATTATCATAAAATGAAGTAAGTGTTGAAGGTAGGTAATGACTGGCTTAAAAAGCCAGAAAAAAAAAGAGTTCTTAAAGAGATCTGGGGGTGACATGCGCATTGTAAGCTCAATTAGGTTAAAAAGTTTTTAATCTTAATTTTTAAAGAGGGTTTGGTCAGACATGACCGTGCCTCCCTCTTTGACCCATTCTTAAATCCATCTTCTTCTTTTAATACAAAGCCTAACCTTCCCGCATAGCACTCTGCATTCCTCTGATAAGGGATCAGCTAGCACACTATTGCACCACCCAACATCTTTTAAGTTAAGGTTGGTACACTGGTGGAAATCGATCCTTTCAACGTCTGTCGGGACACACTCCATCACAACATGGAGTGTTGTATTTCCGAATTCTAGGTGGTTAGGACTGAAAATAATTTTCATTCAGCCCTAACATATTTTATTACATGTTATTACATCTCACTGATGCAGCCTCTTAAAATATTCGACAAATAAAGCACGTGGAGTGAGGGCATCCCCGCGCGAAGTAGGGAAGTAGGTACAAACTTTACGTTGACATTATGTTTTTTTTTTATCAATACACATATTCGAAAAACGACAAAAAAATTTTTTATAGGATAGCGGGAACCAAATTCAAGTTTGTTCCTATGGGAGTTTGAGCTTTCTCTCTTCTGATTGGTCTGCGTTCGTGCTTCTGAGAGGTAGTAGGTAGGCTGGAGCGGCTCGCGTGAAGGTTGAATGTAAAAAATAATTTAACACATCACAAACTGACATTAAATTATCTATGGGGATAAACTCATTTCTGTAATTGGTTAGTAAAGAGTTTAAATTTGCAATGTTGTGTTATTTTTTTTAATATAGAATAGATCTACGTTTAGCCACCAACTCGCCCGATGGTAAGCGACGGTGTGGCCGAGGATGGAACACTTTGATCTAGAAGAAATCTATTCACACTAGCCTTGAAGATGCGTAGATAGTTATCAGGAAACAAGGAGATTGGCAGGGAGTTCCATTCTTGGGCAGTACGTATCATAAATGAAGACCCACATCGATGTGTACGAATCTTTGGGATTTCCACGGGGAAGGGGTGATAGTGTGCAGTCCTTCTCCTTGTCCTGTAGTAAAAGGGGGAGGGTGGAATAAGTTCATGAAGCTAAAAAAAATATTTACACTTTCAATTCAATATTGAACGAACCAGTATCGAATCAGGGATAAGGTCGTCCCGTTACTGGACCCCGATCATAGGGGCTTAAAAAATATATAGTTTTTTTTAACTAGAAAATCCTTGCATATAATCTTCCAGAAGTCATGACACCGGACGAATCGCAATGTCCTCAATGAGTTGATTTGCAACATCCTGCTAGACATCTGGGTCTGGGCCGTCGATTCAATTGGTGTCACTACTCAAGCTTGGGGACTTGGGGAGGGGACATGTTTTCGCACTGCTAATTAGGTTCTGTTTTTTGAAGTACAATACAATAACTCTTTATTAAAAACCACAAAAACAAGGATAACATTATAAATTACAGTAATTATCTAGGCTTTTAACAGGCGGCTTTATCGCTTAAAGCGATCTCTTCCAGGCAAACGTGAAGTAAAAACTTCTTTAGGCGCATTGAGCACTTTTTGGGTGAACAAAAATCATGGAACTCGCCTCATCGTCACGCTGTACCGTGTATTTTAAAACAGCGCCATCTCTTGGAGAATAGGTGAATTACTACTTAATTTTCACTTCTAACGTGCAATCCTATAACTGATGTGTTTTTTTATCCTACAGTGTCCCGTCATAGCTTTCGCATCCAAATCAGTTGTTGTCACGGCTTTGTTAGTTAAATAGGTACCTACTCGTATATCTTTATTGCTCAGGCCCCATCGCTCGAAGAACCAATAACTGATAGGGAAGAAAGGTTCTTGAGTGGAGAGCACGAACCGGAAGACGCAGCGTAGGTAGGCCTTCCACTAGATGGACCGACGACATCGTGAGAGTCGCGGGCATCCAGTGGATGCAGATGGCAGCATGTCGTTCAGTGTGGAGGTTAAAGGGGGAGGCCTATGTTCAGCAGTGGACGTCTTCTCGCTGATGATGATGATCTTTATTGCTCACACCAGAAATGAGAGCATGGGCCAAAAACTGAAAACTAGTGAAACAAGTGGTGGCCTTATCGCTAGAAGCGATCTCTTCCAGACAACCTTAAGCTTGGTGGTTTTGAGTGTGAATAGAGCCACATGATGGTGTGAAGAGCGATGTTGGCCGAGCTGTAACATGTGCGCTTTACAATCTAACGGCACCCAGTTCGATTTTCGGCCATGCACTAATGACTTAATTAGCACCTAAATAAATTATATGCAGTTTCTATGACATCACTCAATAAAGGGATACATCGTGAGGAAACCGGTATGTCCAAGAGCCTCAAAAGTTCAAAGACATGACATTTACCAAAATGCACTGGGCCAGTAAGGTGGTTTAGGCTCTATCCTCTCTGAGAGAAGGCCTGTGTTGCAACAGTGGGAACATGATGATGAGACCCACACGAATACCCACACACACTTACACACTAAGGGCCTTACTTAAAAACGTTACTCAAGTTGGTCAAGCGAGAAGTTGAGAGAGCAATTTTAAGCGTATACGCTTAAAATTGCTCTCTCAACTTCTCGCTGATGGCAATCGTTACACGCGAAAAAGAGACAGATCAATTTTAAGCATAGATCAACTTGAGTCAACGTTTTTAAGTAAGGCCCCAACTTTAAGAATATATATGGTGCAATTTTTGTTTTCTTACATAGGTACTTACCTGTTTTTAACCGATTTCCAAAAAGGAGGAGGTTCTTAATTCGACTGTTTTTTTTTAAATGTTTGTTACCTCAGAACATTCGACTGGGTGAACCGATTCTGATGATTCATTTTTTATTTGAAAGCTGGTGCTTAACGTGTGGTTCCATTTCAATTTGGTCCAGATCTGACATTTTCATGAAGTCGGTTTTTATATTGATATGTAATTATTGAGATCTCTCATACTATACTACGTATATATGAAAAATCTTTGGTTTATATTATTTTCCCTACAAAAAACAAAGAAAAAGAATGGATACTTTGACATGTTAGGTACATCCACGGAACCACAGAAAGAAGTACATAGAACGGAAGTGAGAAGGAAAATCTGTCGCCAGGTATTGTGACATAAATAAGAATGAACATTCTTATTTATGTCAACGCGTCGAACTCCGCGTCACAGTTGCTAATACAGTTGATATGGGTTTATATGGGTGTAAGCAAGTGGCTACAACAAATTTCTTACAAAAATGCCTTGACAGCCGTTCTAATTTAAACAAAAAATATATATTATTTTCTGTGCACGGAACAAATGTGCCAGGTACCTACATCATAGGAAGAAAAATGTAACATGCAACCTCGAACCTTGTAGCAACCTCCTTTGACATAGATGACTAAGTCAAATGAGGTTTGCTTCAAGGAGGTATAGGCACAGAATACATATTATAGTCTCATGTATTTTTTGAGCGAAGGAGGTAGCTATATACCAACTGAGTAAGCAACTGGATTTTTCGAGCGCGCGCCTCGGCCGGCGGCGGCTCTCAATAGCCTCGACGGCCGCCGTACCGACTACTCTAACTACTCAGACTGCCATTTTACCTTTAGGGTGTCAACAAGATAACCAGTTAATGGCGGGAAATAACAACAGTAGTTCGCGTCAAAATAGTTCATGCCCCGTCCATGCCACAGTAAATTCTAATACGAGTGTGTACATCAGTGGTTCGCAGAAGTCAATTGTTGTGTGTTATCAAAACATTAGGTCTATATCTGCGGATAACAAGACACGAAAGTTAGAAGTTTTACTGCAGGGCGATATTAAATGCGATGTTCTAGCGATTTCGGAACACTGGCTTACTGACGATAAAATGAAATGTGTGCATATTGACGGCTACAAATTAGCGTCCAGTTTTTGTAGGCAAATGGTTCAGCATGGTGGATCGTGTATATATACAAGCAACAGTACTAAGTGCGTAGAAAATCAATCTTTAACTGCACTCTCATGTGAACAATATTGCGAAATTTCAGCCATTGACTTGATTGATTATGACATTACTGTTGTCTGTATATATAGGACAAACTTAGTAAGTGCGACTATATTTCTTGACAATTTGGAACGTCTGCTTAGTAAAATTAGCGAGTTGAGTATTGACTGCATAATAGTAGGTGACATGAACATAAATACTATAGGAGACTCAAACAGCTACTCGAAACGACTCAGTAAGTTGTTGTTAGACTATAACATGACGAACGAGGTCGACTTTCCCACGCGTACCACTGACACTACGTCCACCAGCCTGGACCATGTGTACTCAAATCTGCCCGCGGGATCTGTGAGCACTGCGCCCGTACTCACTAACCTCAGCGATCATGTCGCTATCAGGAGCGAGTTGGTGTGTGATAGGCGAAACCCATCGCAGGGCCCACGTTACGGTAGAAGTTTATCAAAGGCGAATCAGACTAATTTTGTAATGGCGATAGATAGCGTCGAGTGGGGTGCGATCCTGGCACCAAACAGGACCGCCGCTACACTAGTGTCCTCGACTATAAACATTATTAAAAATAAATACGACATCTGCTTTCCATTAAAAAAAATGTGCAATAATAAAAAACTTGACTCATCGTGGGTAACTCCCGATGTTATAAATTACAAATTATTATTATTTGAGATTATTGAAATTGCGAAATTGAATCCGAATAATAATTCTATTATGACATTAATATCTGACATGAATGAATGTTATGACAAATTAATCAAAATATGTAAAGCTAGCCACTACACACACTCACTAAGGAGCGGCAATAATACGTCCAAATCTATGTGGACGATCGTCAATAAGGAGAGGGGGAAACACAATGTTCCCTTCCTCGATTTTACAGATGTTGTGAAGAATCTCGATGGAAGTCAATTTCGGACAAAGAGGGAGGCTGTGGACGCAATGAACGCACGGTTCCTGGGTGCGGCGGCTGCGTGCGGCGCGCCTCGCGCTGACGTCACTCTCATGAGCAACGCACTGCATGCGGCGCGTCCGCCAGCTGTCCGCTCTATGCGGATGCTGCTGTTCAGCCCTGACGAAGTTATTCGCATCGTAACCACTCGAATACCGGCGAAAACTTCGAAAGACGTCTACGGAGTCTCTATGAAACTGATTAGAACGATAATACTCCTTTTAGCCCCCATACTAGCTGAGTGTTTTAATAGGTGTATTAGGGAAGGATCTTATCCAAACGCAATGAAGATAAGCAAGGTATCACCGCTCTATAAAGGCAAAGGCAAAAGAGATAATATCGACAGTTACAGGCCGGTATCAATAATACCTGCAGTAGCGAAGGTATTTGAGAATGGCCTGAGCACCCGCCTTATGAACTTCCTGACATCGACCGACGCTCTCTCTGACCGGCAATACGCGTACCGCGAGGGCCGGTCTACCACGTCGCTGACCCGGGAAGTGGTGCGCCGTATATTGCGGGCCCGTGAAAGCAACCAGCATGTGGCAATTCTTTGCTGTGATCTGTCGAAGGCGTTTGACGTAGCTGATCATGCTATACTTGCTGTAAAACTGCAGCACTATGGTGTGAGAGGCGCATCACACGCCCTGCTGTCAGATCTCATGCAGGACAGATCCCAAATAGTGGTATCATGCGGTGGAATGGAAAGGTCTGAACCATTAACCTCGGTGATGGGGGTGGCGCAGGGCTCCTCAGTCTCCAACATATTGTTCTCTCTGCTCCTGAATGATCTGCCGGAGGCTGTGACCGCAGCGGAAATATTTATGTACGCTGACGATGTAGCCGCGGTAGTCACAGCACCCAAGGTGGATCTTCTGGAGCAGAGATTGAACGAGACTTTTTGAATATTAATTTGAAAACCGAGATTTTGAATATTAATACAACAAAAACGGTAAACGACAATTACAAAATATTCAATAATACACTATCCGAAATCTTAAACCGCTGTATGCCTAAAATAATAATAAAACTGAATGTAAACAAAAAATATAATTGGTTAACCCGAGGTATAAAAACTTCTTGTAGGAACAAGCGGCTTTTGAAACCTCTTGTAACATACTGTAAACATCCTATATTAACTAGCCACTATAAATCATATGTGAAATTGCTAAAAAAGACTGTAACCAAATCAAAAAGAAACGAATATATACGCAGAATGAAAACTTCGGATAATAAAACTAAGACAATGTGGAAAATAATAAAAGAACGTACAAATAAAAACATAAAAAAGCATAAAAATAACATTAAACTAAAAATAAATAACAAAATAATTTCAGAACCACAACAAGTAGCAGATGCGTTCAATGAGTACTTTGCATCGGTAGGAAGTGTAGGTGGAGGGAGGCCGGCAGCGCGTGGCCGGTCGCTACTCCAGCCCATTAGTAACTCGATGTTTTTAAGTCCTGCTGAGCCGCGCGAAATATATTTAATAATCAAAAACTTGAAAAGCAAATATAGTTACGGAGTTGACGAACTACCCCCAATCCTAATAAAATACTGCGCTGAAGAACTAACTTTACCGTATTACTTGCTGATCAACCAATCCTTCACAGAGGGTTCGTTCCCAGATCAGTTTGTTAACCTGCTTTATTAGTACTTAGATACTAGTAACATAATATGACCTGTAATTACTAGTTACCAATAAAATGATTATGATTATAACGCGGGTGAAATTGCGGGCGCAGCAGGTACTTAATAATGTCAACAACAGTACAGCAGCTTTACTAATTTCGTTGCAATTGCGACAGAAAAGATAATCACGTACTTAGGTACTATATAGATAGAGGCAAAGTTACTTTGCTTTTCTAATTAGCAATGGTTTGCTTTGTTTGTCTCTGACATTTATATTTTGTTCAACCATAAATGTCTTAGCATGTACAGTTTCTCAATGTTCATGTTGTGTTAAAATGGAATGTTTCTGTAAATAGATAATGTCGGCTAACGACAGAGCTTATGATCGCGCAAGCAGGACTTATTGTGCGCGTCAAAATAGAACATAGAACCGAATGGCACAACCAACGCACACCAGCAGAGTCTAAAAGCACATAAAAGCTCGGCAAAGCGCGCCGAATAATAATCAATTTTCGCGAACATTATTATCGTTTACAATATTTACTCGGCCTAGCTACAAGAACAAAAAAACTGATTGAAATTTGAATTTCCCGCCAAAGTGAAACGTTTAAATGGCTTAAATAATAAGATGAAACGTCACTGAACCCGTAATCGACTACCAAGGACCACGAGGAAATTTCGCACACTGGGTGCTATACCCATGTGGTTCTGGAGATCTGGAGATTTGACACCTTATATCTCGGGGTGACGAGCGCAGTGCATTGCCATCCAGGGTTTTGAACTGTTGAAGTTCAAAATTCTGGGTGGCGTTGAGCTGTTATGGGCAACGTGAAGAGCCATCAGGCGAGCGACTTCGCTCGTCTCGTCACCCAGTATCATAAAAAAAAGATCCAGAGACGGCAGAGAATATAATTTTAGTCCCAGTAAGATAGCCACCTGTAACGAAAGTCTAGAGACTGTAGGTCAACATAGAGCTCATAGAGCTGGTTATTTACATGGTCTGGTCATGGTCCATGTATTAAAAAAAAAGTGTTGTTTTAAAGTTCATTGTCACACAAACAGCAGATACCAGATACATTGTCTGTATTTCCGTTTTTTTTCTTTCAAAATGTTTTGGCCTATCAGCGTTTGCGCTTTTTCATTCAAACTTCAGCGCTTCTGGCTGGTACATACGCTTTGTAAAATTGCTTTATAGTTTCAGTCTGGCGCTAACCAGAAATAGGACGCAGATCGTTGCATAGACAGACAGCTGATTTATTTGTGGCTATTTTAAATACTGGAGATTCGCGCGCGTTTATTTGATCAGATGCTCCTCGAAATAAAATCATCATCATCATCATCAGCCGTCTACTGCTGAACATAGACCTCCCCTTTAACGTCCACACAAAACGACATCCTGCCATCTGCATCCACTGGACGCCCGCGACTCTCATAATGTCGTCGGTCCATCTAGTGGGAGGCCTACCCACGCTGCGTGTTCCAGTTCGTGGTCTCCACTCAAGAATCTTTCTTCCCCATCGGTCATCAGTTCTTCGAGCGATGTGGCCTGCCCATTGCCACTTCAACTTACAAATTTTAATAGCGAAATATAATAATTTTTTTATTTCATGACGTCCCTGAATTTGCAAGTTCACACTAGAGCAAAATTATATTGGAACTGAGTAATTATTATTAATCGTCATCATCTTATCATGATCCCACTGTTGGGACACAGGCATTTTCTCAGAGAGAGAGAGAGAGAGAGAGAGAGACAACTTGGATATACCGGTTTCCTCACGATTCTTTCACCGTTATTGAGCGATGACATCGAAGCTGCACGAAATTGATTGAAGTATTAAATAAGTGATTGGTGCCGGGCAGAGGATCGAACCGGGTGCTGTCAGATTGTAAAGCGCACATGCTACTGCTCGGTCACCATCGCTCTATTCGTATAGTAAAAAAAAAACAACAAAAAAAAACACGCTATAGTGAGTTGAAACTAGTCAAAGTGCCCAAAATCAAGGGGTCAGTACACTTGGTGATGATGGAGCCGGAAGGTTGATAGTGGAATTCTTGGTATGAATTTTGTAAAAACAAACAAAATGAGGACAAACTCGAGGGTTTCGGGTATAGATAATGTTTTTTTTTGTTACAGTTTTTTCAGGATAGGTTAAATTATTATCTTTAACAAAGTTAATAAATAACAGTTCTGTGTTTTTCAGTTCGTTCAGTTTTTTCGAGTACTTAGGTATAAATTTTTATTTCTAAGTCTAGGTAGGTAGTAAAACATGAGAGCGTCATTTCGGAGAGTATGCATTTGATCTGCATGATCTAATTCCCTCCTGCCCATTTTTCTATCGGACTGCCAGAGCGGACACAAAAAATCGACACCGGTTTATATTACAGTTGATATTCCGAAATCCCGTATGAAGCGCTTTGATTCCACTTCCACTTTTATTGTGCGAACTGCTAGTCTGTGGAATGCGCTGCCTGAATATGTTCCCCTATAGTTACAATCTGAGTGAAGACACCCAGATTGTAACACAGAAGATACACAGACCTAAAAAAAAACAAATCACGAGTGAATCGGTTTCTTCTAGACAAGCGTGCTCCATCGTATGCCGCATAATCGCTTAGCATCAGGCGAGTTGGCGGTCAAACGCAAGCCTATTCTACAATTTAAAAAAAAGACACTGCTTTATTCCCTCCCTTAGTGCATAATCTACTATTATTGCTGCCCTTCTTTCTTCTTTTGCATGTGGACAAACTATAATTATTTTATTGGCGCGTTTTATTAAAACATCAAAAAATCCCAAGTTTATTTTTTAAATGTATTAATATAGTCTTGCGTTTTACCGCCAACTCGCGGTCTACGGTGGAGTACGATTGTACAGCGGAAATAAGTACACCAGATTTAGAAGATGAACTGCCGTAAAGTAACACCTGATTGAATCAACTTTGTTTTTATTTGCAGGTCACTTCCTGTACCTCCCGGTGGACCCTACAATGGAGAATATGGTCATCAAATCACCACCCTTCAGGGGACTATGGGAATTTTGCAAGGTAAGACTGCCTCAGAGAAATACGGGAGATGTGCCTTACCATAAATAATGTCTCCATGTTTCTTTCCCTTATTCACTAAGGGCTTACGTAAAAACGTTACTTAAGTTGATCTATGCTTAAAATTGTTTTCTCAACTTCTCACTGACGGCCAACGTCACATGCGAAAACGAGACAGAGCAATTTTAAGCACAGATCAACTTGAGTAACGTTTTTAAGTAAGGCCCTATACCGCTAAACCAAGCAAAAACTATTTACGGCACACTTAGGTACCTAATTATATTATCACGTATTACACTAACCCCCATATTCATAGACGTAAATAAACCGCCAACCGACCTTCTGTGGGGTTCATTCCTGAAGTATATAATATCTTCTTCATTCTAATTCACCTGTCCAGTTTCTTTTAACGCAGATGTTTGGAAAGTGTAGTTTCATCCTTTATTTCTACATTTAAGTTTCTTGCTATACGCGTGTGTGTACTGCGATTCTCAAGTCTTCTTGTGGTCGTTTTTCTACGAACCTTAATAGTACATTCTTTCACGTCATTTTAGCTGTGCCCGACGGGGTCCACCATTGTAACTAAAATACCTTATCTACCACCTAAAATAATAATAATAATATAAATCATCCCTAAAATACATTGTGGAATGCTGAAATAAATGAATATGAATACATTGTTATCCTAGGGGTGAAAGTAACTTATTCAGTCCCGAGATGGGGTTTGGCGCCCAAAC
The DNA here is from genome assembly GCA_949125355.1 of Agriopis leucophaearia. NCBI lineage: Eukaryota > Metazoa > Arthropoda > Insecta > Lepidoptera > Geometridae > Agriopis > Agriopis leucophaearia. Next base: position 2,500,601 of record OX421287.1, read on the forward strand.
GTAGCGAAGGCGCTAATAGTTCGAGGGACTTATTAAGTCTTTAACCCCGAGGTAAACACTGTGCTTTTCATTACGAATACAAGGAAAATGAAAATAAAAACATGCACGAGAAGTGCAGGACCATAGTCCTCTGAGGAGAAAAAAAAAGTTGGAACATGGTTCAATACAAATGTATGTGAAAATAGAACTAGTTTTTTTAATAATTTGAGTGTCTGTCAGTTGTCAACTGTCACTGTCAGTTGAAAGTGATTCTCCCCAGGGCTGAAATGTATTGCTTTCAACCCGCTCCTCAGGCAACTTCAGACCTACTTTCCGAGTATGAGTAATGAAAATTAATTAAACGTGTGGTCTGTGACAGTGCTTGTTTTGTGTTTTTAAGGATAGGTAGAGTCCTAAACTGCTCCTCTTGTAACTGGGTGTGGCAGACGTGCTTCCGGCTAGGTAGGTCTGGCCTGGTGGTAGGCGCAGCCGGAGTCGTCTGCTTTAGTACAGTTTAAGGTACCTTGAATTCTTACGTTACCCTCAAGTGTCGTTTTGGCATATAAAAAAACACCACTTGAGGGTGATATGATGATTCGAAGTACCTTTATTTACGTCTATAAATATGAGGGTAAGATACTAGCAGCCACGCCAATAAAATAATTATAGTTAGTCCAAAAGAAGAAAGAAGGGCAGCAATAATAGTAGATTATGCACTAAGGGAGGGAATAAAGCAGTGTCTTTTTTATTTATTGTAGAATAGGCTTGCGCTTGGCCGCCAACTCGCCTGATGTTAAGCGATGATGCGGCCTACGGTGGATCACGCTTGCCTAGAAGAAACCGCTTCACTCTTGACTTGAAGACACCCAGATTGTAACTATCGGGGAACATCCATTCAGGCAGTGTCTTATGTCTTACGTCACGGGCGGCATATTGAACCCTGAGCGTAACGAAGCACTCTAAAGTTAAGTAATATAGAGTCCTGAGTGAAGCGAGGGGTTCAAGCTGACCAAGACGAAGACAAGCTTTATTCCAGAGGAGCATACTCTACTTTTCACACCTTCCGCGAGACAATAAAAAGCCAGGTTTCACTGAAAATCACAGCCTCCGCGAGTAATAGTTTTCCGTGATCACAGCACCAATCAAAGAGAATATATGGCACCAATAACACCGTCTTTTGTTTCACATTCTTTGTAAACGCACCCTTGTCTTTTTTTTTATATGGCACCAATAACACCGTCTTTTGTTTCACATTCTTTGTAAACGCACCCTTGTCTTTTTTTTTTTGTGTCAGTTCTGTTTTCGAACAAACCTCTTTACAATGCTGTATGGGCATTTTTTTACTTGGAGTTTTCCACGAGTTTCCACACGAATTTGACGTTCCAAATTCAAATCGCTTTATTCCACAGACCTAAATGTTTTTTGCTACGTAATCTATGCTTTATTCCCTAGTTTCATCAAGGATGATTATCTTTTGTCGATGGTTTCATACAACTTTATATCCCGTTGATGTTGCATGATAATGTAAGTCCCTTCGTACACAACGCTACGCAAATCTTCGATACTTGACGATTTTAGTCTCCAAGCGACTACCGCCATACATTGAACCTCATTGGATTTGTATAGCGGTAGTCGCTTGGAGACTAAAATCGTCGACTATCGAAGATATGCGTAGCGTTGTTTACGAAGGGCCTAATTGGAGTTAATGTTGAGCTGGTGGTGTGAAAATTCCTTATTGTACTTGAAGCGTAAATACACTAGAGATTCGTCAAAGAAACAGTTTTGTTAATCTGTTTAGCCGTTTGTAGATTCAGTTCTTTTATCGGGAGAAAAAAAAAACAATGTATATTGTCTAGAAATTTACTGATGTAAACCTGATTTCCCAGTTCGAAGCGAAGCTGCATCAGAGCCGTATGAATAACGCAAGCATCAAGCTGATCTCAGAGTCCACCACCACCAAGGTGCAGTGGGTCTTGCAGGAGGTCGCCGGAAACAACTTCGAAGTGTAAGCACCTTTCAAGTTAGATTCCAGCTTTACTATCGAGGGTCAAGAGGGTCGCATTAACAATGGAGAGTGTTCTGAAGAACTAATCGATCTAATGCCGGCGTCGCGGCTTTATCATCGCACTAGCCGCCACCGTTTGAAAGCGCATCCACATATCATGGACCAGTGGAAATCGCATACTGTGCGATTCACACAATATTTCTTGCCTCACACTTGCAAAATGTAGAATGAGCTACCTTCCGCGGTGTTTCCGAGAAGCTACAACATGGGGTTCTTCAAAAGGCGAGTTAATAGAGTCTTAAACGGTCGGCAAAGTATTTGTGATGCCTCTGGTGTTACAAGTATCCATAGTCGACGGTGACTGCTTATCATCAGGCAGCCTGTTTGCTTGTACCACCTATGGCATAAAAAAGTCAAAGTCACAACTTTTCCTTAAAAAAAAACAGTTGGAAATACTAATAGGTACTATCATACTATGTATGTAGTAAGTAGTAGATTTTAATTCAAAAAAATATTATATTTTTTAAATTCAGATTTTGATCTATGACTCGTTCGGAATCGAAGCACGACTCTAAAAAACGAGTCCCTATTGAGACTTTTTTTTAAAAAGTGAATCCATAACTAAATATTCCGTGAATATTTCAAGCGTCTACCTGTTGCCGTTATCAATATCGAGCAAAAACGAGCACAAAAATCACGTTTGTTGTAGGGGAGCCCCCTTAAATATTTATTTTATTATATTTTTTTGTTATTGTTGTTATAGCGGCAACAGAAATACATCATCTGTGAAAATTTCAACTGTCTAACTATCACGGTTCATGGGTTCATGAGATACAGCCTCGTGACAGACGGACAGACAGACAGACAGACAAACAGCGGAGTCGTAGTAATAGGGTCTACCCTTTACCCTTTGGGTACAGAACCCTTAAAACATTGACCAAAATAAACGTTAAGCTCTCTTCTTCCAGATGGCACCTGTTCCGCTTCACGATCGGCAAGATATCACAGGAAGTGAGGATCATCATAGAGGTGACGCGGCCCCACGACGTGAGCGTGACGCAGCCCCTGCCCCACATAGCTATCGACAACATGCGCATGATTGAGTGCTTGCCGGAGCCCCCCGTGCCTAACGGGACCTGCGCGTCGGGACAGCTCAAGTGTCAGATTATGAGGGTAAAGTTGACGATAGGCCTGTGTCCTAATGTTTCATTTATTACAAACTAGCTGCACCCTGCGATTTCGACCGCGTAGAAATTAATGAGTCGCTAGACTTTTTGTGGAGTTTCTTCAAGGATTCCCGAGTGGCCTTGCAGTGCCAATTTGCTACTACACTGTTAGGAGCATGCTGCAGGGTCTGATTTCCCTGTAGACAGCCTCTGCACAGCAGAATATTTGTAGCTTCAATTTTGCTCACAGTGACCTGCAATACCATAGAATACTTTTATTAAAAAAAAAATGCAAGATCTCTGAGGGAATGCCTACGCAGGCTCGTTTACATAATCTGTGATAATAGCATACTGCGCGATCGTTTTTGCCTCACACCTGCAGTTTGTAGAAAGAGCTCCCGGATTCTGAGGCATTTCCGAGTACCTAACTATAACATGGGGTTCTTCAAAAGGGCTGTTCATAAACAACGTATCTGTGATGCCCCTGGTGTTACAAATATACATACGTGACGGTAATTGCTTATCATAAGGTGGCCGCCCGTTAGCTTGTTAACCTATGGCATTAAAAAAACCGTGGAGCACAGCTAGTAGTTATAGTTTTACCTAAATATCTTTGTCTATAATGTAATCCAGCGTTTATATTACAGAAATACTCCTGCATTAAGTTGAATCAAGTGTGCGACCTGGTGACCGACTGTGATGATGGGAGCGATGAGAATCAGAACTGTGGTAAGTCATCTATGTGTTTCTTTTGCCATTTGTGGTCCCGTAGACTCCGCTAACTTGAACATCTGAAGAGGATGGGAAAAACGCGCCGTAAAAAGGACTTACTTGGGGCTACCGGGGGACCGAAGACCAGAAAAGATCTGCGGCAGCTCGTTGCGGTCAGTTATGGACACATGCAACACTAGCGAAGTTGTTAGTGCGGTGTTCATAGAATAATAAGCTTGCGCTGGACCATATAAATACATTTTAAAAAAGAACCGAATTGTGACTCGTCTTAATTCTGGTAACTATCATGGATAGTACACCTAAAAGACTGAGACCTCGTTCTTTATCGTTGGCATGGTTCAATGCCAACGGCCTCTCCACAGAATCAAGGGACCAACGCCCCCTGATTCACCAATTCCTCTCGACCCATCAGGTCGATGTTATGCTTGTGAACGAGACTTTTCTAAAACCAAGCAAGAGGGATCCTAGGATCGCAAACTACTTGCTGGTACGTAATGATAGGACTACCGCCATGAGAGGCGGGACTCTTATCTATTACAAAAGGTCTCTTCACTGCATTCCTATCCCTACTCCTCCCCTCATAGCTATGGAAGCGTCCTGTTGCCGTCTCTCGATGACCGGTCATCAGTCCATCACACTTGTATCTTGTTACCTCTCCGGTAACAAGACCCTCCACAGGAGCAACCTCGAGGCCCTCCTGTCTCTAGGAAGCGCCGTCATTCTGGCTGGCGATTTCAACAGCAAGCACCTCATGTGGGGATGCAACGTGTCCAATGTGAAGGGTAACCTCCTGAACTCCCTCTCTGACGAACTCAACTTTGATATCCTCCCTCCCAGCACCCCGACAATCTTTCCCTCCAACCTGGACCTAAGACCTGATGTACTCGACATAGCACTTCTTAAAGGCGTAACACTTCGTTTACGCTCGTTAGAGGTGCTACACGAACTCGAATCTGACCACCGACCCGTCCTTATGCGACTAGGCCCCGACCCGACTGACAGACCTCCTGAAACCAAGACCGTGGTGAATTGGAAGCAATTAGGCGAAGCCCTAAAGGCGATCAATTCTCCAGACTTGGACAAAATCCCCGACGACATCGTGACCCCTGACGACGTCACCACCTCAATCGACGCTCTCACTAGCCATCTTCGCACCGCTATAGGTACATCCTCCAAGCAGGTCCCAGCCGAGGAAGACCAACGCTGGGTCCTGCCGGAGGACGTGAAGGAGCTTCTGAGAGCGAAACACGCTGCCGCTAGGGCCTTTGACTGGTATCGCACCGAAGATAACAGAGCCGCTCTGCGGTATTACGAGCGTGTCGTAAAAAACCGCATCAGTGAGCTCCGTAATCAGAGGTGGGATGACCTACTTTCAGGGATTCAGCCAACCCACCAGGCATACTGGCGGTTGGCTAGATCTCTGAAATCTGACACCGTGACTGCCATGCCCCCCCTCACCCAACCTGATCTCCCCCCCGCTTTCGAAGACGAGGAAAAGGCCGAATGTCTGGCCGAAAGCCTCGAGCAGCAATGCTGCCTCTCTTTAGCTCAGGTCGACCCTGCCCACCGCGAAGCGGTGGACAGCGAAGTCGAACACAAATCCTCCACCCCGCCCGTTGATACCCTCGAGCCAGTCACGGCTTCTGAGGTCGAGTCGATCATCAAGGGCCTCCAAGTCAGGAAAGCCCCTGGTGCCGATGGCATCTCAAATAAAGTGCTCAAGCACTTCTCAGTCTCGCTTGTGTACCTTCTAGTCAGCATCTTCAATGCGGCCATCAACAATTCTATCTTTCCCGATGCCTGGAAGTCTGCCGACGTAATCGGCATTCACAAACCAGGTAAAAAGGCTTCTGAGCCCTCCAGCTACCGTCCCATTAGTCTCCTCAGTACTCTGGGGAAGATTTATGAGCGCATCCTTCTGAAGCGCATCTGGTCCCACATCAGGGACAACAACCTCCTCCCCGACGAGCAGTTTGGCTTTAGAGCCAAACACTCCTGCGTCCAACAAGTGCACCGCATCACGGAGTACATCCTTGAAGGTTTCAATAAGAAACCATCCCACGGCTTCACCCACAAGCCCATCTATCAGGGCACAGTTGCGGTCTTCCTCGACGTCGCAAAAGCGTTCGACAAAGTCTGGCATAACGGGTTGATATACAAGCTATATCAATTCGGAATGCCAGACCGTCTTGTACTCATCATACAAGACTACCTCACGGCTCGAAGCTTTCGCTATCGCGTCGAGGGAGTTCGCTCCTCACCTCACTCCATTGGTGGCGGTGTCCCTCAAGGCTCCGTCATGGCACCTGTTCTCTTCACGATTTTCACAAGCGATATTCCCCGATCTCCCAACGTGAACATAGCTCTCTTCGCTGACGACACCGCCCTCTACACCAGAGGGTGGAACAAGATCATCCAGCGGGCCCACCTTCAACGAGCCCTCACTCACCTAGGTGACTGGTTCAAGAAGTGGGCCATCACGGTCAATCCTGACAAAAGTGCAGCAATGTACTTCCACCCATCCAAAAATCCCCCCGCTAAACCCATCACGCTTCACGGGAAGCCCATCCCTTGGACACACTCCACCAAATATCTCGGCGTGACCCTCGATCGTCGCCTCACTTTCTCAAAACATATCCAGATAGTCCGCAACCGAGCGGCTTTCTTCCTAGGCCGTCTCAGCCCCATCCTTGGCGAGCGTAGTAAATTGTCACTTAGGAATAAGCTGACAATTTACAAAACTTGCATCCGTCCCGTCTCGACTTATGCCTCCGTGGCGTTCGCCCACGCATCCCGCGTTGACCTGGACAAGCTTCAGGTCATCCAAAACCGTTTCATACGCAGAGCGGTCGGCGCTAGCTGGTACATGCGAAACGCCGATTTGCACTGCGATCTCGAACTCCCGTCCATTCTTCAATATATGAAGCACACTTCCCGCCGCTACTTTGAAGCGGCGCCCCACCATCCCAACCCTCTCGTAGTCCAGGCCTCGAACTACTCGACAGACACGACAAACACTCCACCCCTCCGTAGACGCCTCAGAAATATCTTAGGCGACCCGGACGACCCCATCGCCGTCGTCACCTCGGCGGCGTTGGGCTCGTCCGATCCGACTGCTCCTGGCAACAGGAAATATTCAGTTTTTGGTATAGGCGCCGGTTACCACAGGCACACACACACACAACGATCCCGCCGGCGGGATCGGAGACCCCCAGGATCTGTTAGAAGATCGGTTAGATTCTCTCCAAATAATCATTCGGTTCAACAACCTACTAGGGCCACAGGGCACACCCCTTCTGGGGTGCCAGGGCAAGTCTAATCTCCCACTCCCGGCGACGGTCCAAGCCGAGGCTCGTACCTCCGAGGTGCCCTTGCGCTTGTCGCCCAAAATCTAAACCATGTTGGCCCAACGCCCTCTGCGTTCACCAACTAGTCCGGTCAAGCTGTAGAGGCCGCAAGGCCAACAGCAATAAGTCACATTAGAAAAAAAAAAAAAAAAACGAATTGTGAATCTCGCCCCTCTACAAATGTATTTTTTCTTTTCAGATAAAATGCCGTATGGATCCTACTGCGACTTTGAGCAGGACAGCTGCGGATTCGAAGATGTGCCTCAGTAAGAGAATTACAATTAAATATTTATCCACTTCTAGAATAGTAATTCATTATATTTATTTTCATCAAAATCGGACTGTTCAGTAAAAAAACAAAACACACATAATATATATACAGCGTAGGTAGGCCTCCCACTAGATGGACCGACGTCATTGTGAGAGTCGCGGGACAAACATCCACTGCTGAACATAGGCTTCCCCTTTAACCTCCACACTGAACGACATCCTGCCATCTGCATCCACTGGATGCCCGCGACTCTCGCGATGTCGTCGGTCCATCTATCGGTCCCACTAAATAGCCCAACGTGTGTCGGACGTTTTTTTGACTGTTTTCACTTAGATATTGTGACTATATAGGAATTGTATCTCGATGCTAACAAGAAAAATTTATTTCACAGGCCAATCCTGAAATGGTCGCGCCACTACGGCCCCACACCCACCGACAAGACCGGCCCAAACTTCGACCACACGTGCGGCCCCCCTATTCCTCGCCCCACCCATACCATCCCACTTCAGATCCCAGCACACATGAACCAGACTCTATCCCATTGCGTGGGCTACTACTTCTTCGTTAATATGAACATGACGGGGCCGAATAAAGAGAAGGCAGATTTCGCGTCTACTGCTGTCATGAAGACTATGGTCTTCAATCCTCCACCGAAGGTCCACGGGAATATGTCGTCGCTATATTTCAACTCTTGTATGGTACGTATGTTTGCAAACTTTTTTTTGTTAAATATAGAATAGGTCTTACTTTTGACTAGCAGTGCCGTAACTAGCCTTTTATGCACACACATCACACATCATCAGCCAATTAACGTCTACTGTTGGACAAGGCTTCCTTCATAGCGAGGGGTGTTGCCATAATCCCCACGCTTGGCAGGCGGCTTGGGGATCGCAGTCCGTTCACCGTGTACTATTAGGACGCTGCTGCCCATCCTCCGGTGGTTCTGGTCGCAGTTTTAGGACATACCCGGGTCCTTTTATGCGCCCGGTGCGAACTTCTATAACTGCGCCCTTGAAAACAAAACTTGGTCCTGGTATGGTCATTTCTGCCCCCCTCCAGAGTCTGCGCCCTGTGCCTGGTCACCGCTGGAACAGCCCTATTTACGGCACTGTTGACTAGAAGGTACTTATTCATTCGAGCCTTGAAGACCAAAGACAAAGAAAACAATAGACATCGGGACGCGGTTCTTTCACTCTTTCAAGAGAAGGATATTATATAGAAGAATTACTCATGAATGAAAGACAAAGCTACATTATTTCCATCCTTTACTAAATGTCCGGTTATTTGATGGCCAGTCCTGAAACTGGTGGTAGACAAATTGGAGGATAATCTTGGATTGGAGGACATTTTCGTGAAAAGAACTGTGAAACCCTTATATTTCTATCATTTGTGACTTTGTTGATATTACCTAGAAGTGTATTTAGTGTTTAGTGATGGTAAATTGCTGTATAATCAGCTGTAAAAGCCGAGGTGATATATATGGTTTTCTGTTTCATATGGACACGTTATTCCATATTCTATAGATTAGATACCTATTCTCTGTTGAAGATGCACGCCGTTATAGTTTTCGCAGGAAACAAAGACGGTGGTAAGGCATTCCAGTCCCTAGGGACTGGAGTAGCTAGCTACTAGGTGAAGGAAAACCAGCTAGTACGAGGTGGTGACATGTCGACTATGTTGGATGGTAATTATGTGTTCTCCGAGTTGTCCTGTTGTAGAAGGGGGAAGGAGGGATTAGGTCGTGTAACTCATTTCAATTCTCCACCGTAAGTCCACGCGAACGGCAAAACATTACAACTGGTGTATGATATTATATTTTATTACGGAAACTGACGTGTTTTCACACATTTTATTTATATTACACGGGAATTACTCTGGTAAGATTAGGCCGGATACTCCGACTATAGTTTCAACCGCAGTTTAGATTCGAGTGGGGAAGAGCACCAGTGCGCGCCGGCGCAACATATTTCTCAAATCGAAATATTAGGTAGAACTATATTATGTTCTGAGTCTGTGAATTATGAGGTATCAAACATAAAATATATACAACCTAATTCAGAAACCCCTCCTTTTTTTGAAGTCAGTAAAAAACCTACTACACAGACAACTGGGGCTTAGCCCCTAGCCCCCTAGCTTCACTTTTGCGAGCCAACTTTTAGTAGGTACCTGATAGGTACCTAAAATTAACCAACTCATCGTTTAAAAGCGTCTAACTTGAATGTACGTACACTCTAAAGTCCTAAACTCCCCGGACTACCTCGAAAAACTAAGAAATCGCACTTTCAGAACTCCCCGTGCCTTTGTTCGTACCAAATTCGCTCAAAAACTTCCTGACTTCCTGATCCCATATATTTACAACAAAATTGTTAAAACGCTAAATGTTAAATACTTTTCGGTTAACCAGGCCAAGCACATTGTTCAAAAGTGGCTTCTATCCTTATCTTATGATGACACTGAAAACTTTCTTAAAATTATTTCCTAATGTAGTTTTTAACATTTTGTTATTTGTGAGCTCTTGTCGTATTTTCGTACATAGTCAAGTATATTATTTTTGTTAATTTGTTTTAAGGTCCCCACGAGACAGGCTTTGTCCTAGTGTGGGGACCAATAGTAAAATATTGCTTTAAAGTGTTACTTTTTTAAGCAATAAAAAAATCTTTAAAAATAATCTTTCAATGAACGAAAATCCGTTTTACTATGCGTGTGTGCCTGAAAATAGCAAAGCTTGGCGGCTATCAAATAACTACCGCTTATCGTAGTTGATGGTACCGTTTAGACAAATAACACCTATGCGGGTCAAATTTTCGTGCTAGGGGTAAGGCCCCTGTACACTTATTTAGAGTTAAAGAACTGAGATTTTTGCTAAGCTAAGCATATGATGCCGTAATCAGTGTAATTTCCTTCCAGATCCGGTTCTACTACCAGCAAAATGGCCGTAATTACGGTTCTCTCAGCGTGGAAGTAGTAGAAATCACCGGGAGGGGAAACATCTCCACTTCAGTCTGGTTCTCCACCAAGGATAAGGGCGAGAAATGGTATCGAGCCAACATATTCCTACCCAACATTACTAGAAGGTAAGCACTCTCTGACCTCCCCCCCTCTCTAATTAGTATCATTATCAGCATATAAAATGTATTTTTAATTACTCATACTCGGAAAGTAGGTCTGAAGTTGCCTGAGGAGCGGGTTGAAAGTAATACATTTCTGCCCTAGGGAGAATCACTTTCAACTGACAGTGACATTTGACAACTGACAGACACACGAATTATAAAAAAACTAATTCTATTTTTACATTTGTATTGAACCATGTTCCAACTTTATTTTTTCTCTTCAGAGGATTATGGTCCCGCACTTCTCGTGCATTTGCCAGTGTCAGTATGTTTTTGTTTTTAGTTTCCTTGTATTCTGAAAAGCACAGTGTTTACCTCGGGGTTAAAGACTTATTTAGTCCCTTGAAGTATTAGCCCCGTCTCGGGACCCCGTTCGGGACTAAATAAACCTGGGACATTTTTGCACACACGGTCATCTGACCCCAAACTAAGCAAAGCTTGTAATATGGCTGCCAGAGACTGATATACGTACATATATATTATTAAATACATACTTAAATAGATACTAAGTAAGTTACTTTCACCTTTAGGATAACAATGTACTATTTGTACCGACTTCATAAGCTTGTAAACTTAAATCATATCGTTAACTTGTTTCAGATACTTCCTCCAGTTCAAAACTCGCATGGGTATGAGGATATACTCTGATTCGGCGATAGACGACTTCTCCATGTCCCCGGAATGTTTCGGCCTGAATATAGACCGCGAGGAGCTTGGAGACTACAACTATTATGATCCTGTGTTCGAGGAAAAGACCACACCACATTCCTCATTTGTTGATAAACCTTGTGAGTACTTTCACCATCATTAAAACGTATAGGCACTGCCATTCAGCGTGGTAATGCCGTTAGCATTCTGAGTACGCTGCCAATTGATAGTGCATTTCGATTCATTCTTGAGTGGAGACCAAGAACCGGAAGACGCAGCGTAGGTAGGCCTCCCACTAGATGGACCGACGACATCGTGAGAGTCGCGGGCATCCAGTGGATGCAGATGGCAGGTTGTCGTTCAGTGTGGAGGTTAAAGGGGGAGGTCTATGTTCAGCAGTGGACGTCTTATGGCTGATGATGATGATGAACTGATCCATTTGGTCTTTTGTGGAATGTTGATTCGCTAAACTGTTTGTTCTTTTCCAGTCTATCGTTTTACAACATGCGGAGCGACAGGCCGCTTTGGACCAAATCAAACAATGTGTGATGCAGCATACAGCAACACTACAGTCAGTGTCACTGTCATGGCAGATCAGGGAATACAGGTGTGGGAAGCACCAGCCGAAGGACTTTATACGTAAGTATGAGGAATGCAGTAGACCATCAGTAAACAAAATAGCCTGAACTAGTAAATCAGTAAAATATCACCAGAAAAATAAAGGTAGACCAGCAGAAGACCCAACACGTAAGTATGAGGATAGTAGACAAGCAGCACCAACCAAGTGATAGATGGACCAACCACATTGTGAGAATCGCGGGCATCCAGTGGATGCCGATGGCTGGCTGTCGTTCAGTGTATGGTTCTGAGAGGGAGGCCTATGTTCAGCAGGTAGACGTCTTCTGAAGTGAGATGATGATGACTTTATTTAGAATACATACCCTCCAAGTATGTGCTATTATCTGATTGTAGTCGTTTGTTACAGTATAATAGCGGTGGGTGCGAGCGGCGGGCTGGGCTCAGGTTGGACAGGGGTGACCCACGGGGCTACAGCGCGAGCACTGCTGCCGTTACATCGAGCTGAACTGGTTTATATGTTGGTGGGACAACAAGGCCTTAACGCCTGCAAAAAGGTACGACTTAAAGGTACCACCTCAAATCAGACAAACAAGGGAAATAGGATAATGTTCCGTCCTATTTGTTACCTGAGAACTAAAATCTAGGCATCTTCAAGGATAGAGTGAATATATTTCTTCTAGATCAACGTATTACATCCTCGACCACACTGTTGCTTACCATCAGGTGGGATGGTGGCCAAACGTAGATCTATTAAATCTAAAAAAGGATGGTAAGATGGCGCGGCGGATGCGGACGCTTTGGCTTAAATCTGGCTTGATGTTTTTAGTCGAACCCAGCAGACGACCTTGCCTGTTATCAAGAATCAAGTAAGTTATCAAGGTGCCAAACTGAATCAAGAAGCTCAAGACAGGACACAATAGACTAGCCTATGTACTAATAGACTAGTCATCTATTGTACCTGAGACCACGGACAGTGCAGCCGGTCTATATTGCAAGCTAAGTGAACGCGCAAGTGAAGTGATAAGCTAAGTGAATGTGATTTTTTCTTGCCTATTTCTGCAGATAAATGTCATAGCATCAAATTATATGAGTAAGGGACTACAATCACAGAATACATAATCTACAATCAAGGGTGATCACTCGACATTTTGACATTTCTCTATAGTAATCGACAAGAAAAATACACGTTCACTTAGCTTATCACCTCACTTGCGCGTTCACTTAGCTTGCAGAATAGACCGGCAGTAATGGAAACGTCAGGAATTATACACGCGATAAAACCCTTTAAAAGTGTTTAATCAAACCGTTTAGTAACAGCGGAAACTTAGGAAATCATTAGCTTGTATTTCCTTTAGATTAAAACCACTTCACATCACATCATCAGCCAATTAACGTCCACTGTTGGACAAAGGCCTCCCTCATAGAGAGGGGTGTTGCCATAATCCCCACGCTTGGCAGGTGGCTTGGGGATCGCAGTACGTTCACCGTGTACTATAAGGACGCTGCTGCCCATACTCCGGTGGTTCTGGTCGCAGTTTTAGTTCATACCCGGGTCCTAGAGTAAAAGCACTTGCCCCCTATTAAATAAACACAAAAGCTCGTAGTTCTCATTTATGCTTCCTCTCTTTCAGACACTATCAGCGAAGGAGAGTCAAGAATGCTCATTTCGTCGTGCGAATACCAGCATGCTGTTCACGAGCAAGACACATGAGGTTCGCAACACTCAGGTCAACGACGGCGGCGGTGGGGGTGGGGGCGCCACTTATGTATTTCTGGTAAGCTTTCTTCTCAGCACTTTTAACCAAAGAAAAGAGAAGTAAATAGAACGGAAATGAGAAAGAAAATCTGTCGCCAAGTATTGTGACATAAATATGAATGAACATTTTTACCACTTTATAAACCAGCCAGATGGCGTCCTACGTCAAGTTTTCAACACAGAAAAGAGAAGGAAGTCTGTCGCCAGGCATTATTTATTTATTTATTTACTAAAACGGCTAAAAGCCAATTACATTAATAAAAAATTACAAACAAGACCAATTAATATCGTAATGTCACAAAATAGCATAAAACAATAATTTTATAAATCAATAATTAATGTCAATAGGTAATAATAAAACAATTATACAGTTATAAATTAAATTAAATAAAAAAAGTCAATTCAAGTCGTCATTCATTGCTCTCCCAAAACGTCATGCACGCCGACATTAAGTCTGACCATCCGTCTCCAAACACATCGCATTTAGGGTTGACTTTCAAGAGAGCGTTGAGCGCGGTGAGAGTGCGCGGAATAGGCGAGTTGGAATGAGCAACTGTACGACAACGGGGCACGGCAAACAGCTTGTGATATCTACTGCGGCAATAGTTGTCTGGCACATAGATTTTACACAATTTATCGTGCAAAACAGGTGCGTCTATATTTCCGCGCAGGATTTTGAAAATTGTAGCCAGTTGCTGGTTCTCCCGCCTGACCTTCAAAGAATTGTATCCCAGGCAACCGAGTAAAAAGTTAGTGGGGTACATAAAGGGATAATATCCGTGAACACGCTTATAAAGGTATCTAAGAAACGCCTTTTGTACCTTTTCAAGTTGGAGTATGTATTTCTTTTCATGAGGATTCCATACACACATAGAACTTTCCAGCTTACTACGTACCAAAGCTCCAAAAATCAATTTTATGACATGTGGGTTATGGAAGTCCTTGGAATTCCGGAGAATGAACCCCAACCGCCTGAACGACTCTTTCGCTAGTGTGCTGATGTGGTCGTGAAATGTTAACTTTTGATCAAATGTAACACCCAGGTCTTTCATGATATTTGAACGAGTTATGGAATTACCATTTATTTTGTAGTCGTAACTAATTGGATGCCTCATTCGATCAAAAGTCACTGCACGGCATTTAGCGGCATTAAATTCCATCCCATTTACCTGACACCATTGTACAATTGCGTCAATATCTTGCTGTAAGGCAAGGCAATCAGAATAAGACCCGACCTCAATGAAGAGTTTCAGGTCGTCAGCGTAAAGTAAGCATTGTGCGTATTTTAGAACAGCGGGAATGTCGTTTACCATTAACAAAAACAATAATGGTCCAAGTATTGACCCTTGGCTTACTCCGGAACGCGTGTGATAGGCTCTAGACTCGTACAACCCGAGCCGGACAAACTGCTGGCGGTCGCGAAGATAGTCCGCAAGAAGCCGAAGAAGTCCCGGGGCAAAGCCTATGGCACTGAGTTTAGCCAACAGGATGTCGTTATTGACCCTATCAAACGCCTTCCGGAAGTCAAAATAGAGCACATCTACCTGAGATCCACGATCCAATTTCGAAGAGATAAAATCAGTGATAGCCAGTAAGTTAGTATCAACAGACCTTTTCCGTCTAAAGCCGTGCTGTGCATTGCAAAGGTATTTATCCACCTGGGCATAAATGTACTTGTGGATTATGCTCTCGAAGACCTTAGCAGGTGATGATAGCACTGCAATAGGTCGGTATTCCTCAACGCTAGCTTTGTTCGAGGTTTTCGGTATGGGACAAACTCTTGATACCTTCCACTGTGAGGGATATTTTCCCGTCTGCAATGCAGTATTAAAAATGTGACAAAGAGGAACGCACAACTGCTTTTTTACCTGCTTCAGGACGGTCGAAGGAAAACAATCAGGGCCTACAGAGCTACTAGGCTTCAATTTGTTTATTCCGTACATGACGTCGCTAGGCGTAATTTGGGAAATGTTGATGTAGTTACTATCGCAACTATGATCCGTTTCGTACGCAAGCTCAGCACTAAGTGTCGGTATGTCCGGTAAAAAGACACTGGCGAAGTAATTAGCAAATGCCTCAGCCGCGTTTACTCCCGTGTGTGACTCGCCCTTGTATGAGACAGTAGGTTCAAAACCACCCTTAGTGCGTAGGCTAGAGATGTGACGCCAAAACTGTCGCGGATTTAACTTAATCTTTCCTTCAATACTCTCCAAATATGTACTGTAAGCGTTGGCAGTACGACATTTAAGGTCAGCCCTGAGATTACTGAATTGATTATAAGTTTCATCGCATTTCGTCCGTTTCCAAGACGCATGCAGTTTATTCTTGTGTTTAATGTCATAGATAATATCACTAGAAAACCAGACGGGATAACGTCTAGATATACTATTAGGGCGCCGCTTTTTGGGCATGCATTCGTCAAAGTAACTATAAATAATTTTGTAAAAAGTTTCGGTAGCTATATGAACGTCGGTTGCCTCTAGCACAGAAGCCCAAGAGCTATCATTAAACAATAAATATAGTCGCTCGTAATCACATTTTTTTAAGTTCCAATCCTTAGTACTACTGATATTAGTTGGTTCAAGGCAATCTGTACGATGGGCTACGTCAATTTTAAAATAAATGTCTAAGGGAGGATGATACGGGTCAATTTTCACAATTTTATCAGTGGGCGCGACAGATATTTCACGCACGTCATCGCTCTCTTGGATCAACACAACGTCTAAAATTCCCCCAAACTCATTCTTTACATCATTTTTCTCACTAAGTCTACAATAAGTCATAAAATAACAATAGTAATCCGTAATACTTAAGGAAGCACTGTTTAAATTAAGGTCGCCGAGGATTAAAACAGGCGCCTTCAACGAAACAATAACACTTTCGACTTTACAAAACCATCGTATGTATTCAATATCGGGGGCTTTTGGTCTAACATACACAACACACACATATACTAGTCGCCCTTGCCATGAAAAAGAGGCCCAAAGATCCTCGCCACAATCAGTTTCAAGATGGTGGTGACGGCGCAATACTATAGGGGCTCTCCCTACAAGCGCAACGCCACCACACGGCGTTCGTCGATCCCGGCGCAAGATGCTCCAGTCTCCACATTCAAGTTCAGAATCTTCAACCGAGCTATCTAGAAAAGTTTCCGTTACCGCTACGATATGGTGTTCGGTTAGAGACAGGTTATTGCGCCATGTTGAGAGTTTACCTTTTAGGCCCCGCACGTTCTGATAGTAAATGTTTACTCCAGATATTCTGTTGTTACACCTTTGTTGGCCCACGAAAGGACTGGTTACCTCTTATGACAGAAGGAGCATTTAAGCCATTGTCAGTTCGTGTGTTAGGGGTACCTGCAGACCTCTGGAACGGTATCCAGGCTTTTATTCTGGAGTTAATAGGCCAGGCGTCGGTAGCAAAACATACATCATATGCAGCAACTGGAACTCCTATTTTAAAGGATTTGTAGTCCCCTCTTGCGGTCAGTTCCTGCACTGTGGGACAAGTTCCAGAGGGACATAGCTGGCGGAGATATGCTCTTATGTCATCAATGCTTGACGCCATGTTCCATAGATGTATGTACTTCTTTGGTTCCACGGCTTTAAGGGTAGTTTTCGCTGGACCTGCAGTACCACATAACGATGCTGGTCTTTGCTCTCTCCTCTTTCTTACTTCCGTCCATTGCTCGACATCGGAATGGGTTGCGAGTGCCGATACTCCTGCATCTTCCATCACTGTTGCCACGGATACATTTTTCGGCGGTGGACTTATAGACAGTAATTTGTTACTGTTGGCAGCCTTCTTGTGCTTCCGCTTTTTTGGCACTTCAGTCATGGCAGCGGATATCATCGCAACTATTGGTTCAGGACATAATTTGACTGCAGCCGGAACTGTTGGAAGAGAAGTCACCGCTTCGACAACTTCAACAATCGGCGAGTAAGCTTCTGTGTGAGATGCAGATATTGCTAGTGTCGCGGCTGCTATATCAGTTTGTTCAGGAGCTACAGCCCCATTATCTGCTGTTGCCGCCATTAATACTGTGGCTGACGATAGATGATGCGAGGCTTGAGCCTGACCAGCTGCAACAGCACCAACAACAGTAACAACCTCCTCAAGTCGCTGATTAAGTTGCTTAACTTCGGTGGCGCAATTTACAACTGTTGATTCGCAACCAACAATAAGGCTTACGGCGTGGCCGAGCTGGTCTTTTAGCAATTGTATTTCTTGACGTAGCATCTTCACTTCTTCGGTCAAGATATCCCCGTGCTCTACCATAATGGAGCTATCATTAATTAAGCACGGCGGGAAAGGTTTCTTCCGATACGTGACATTGTCATAGTCAAACGATTTTTTCGTCGATCCTACAGGCGTTGAACTGTTGTCACCTCCCTTTTTAGTCGCGCAACGGCATTCCGGACAAATCCAAGCATTGAGAGGCTCGAGTGAGGTTTTTCCACCGGCACAGTCAAGGTGGTAAGTTTTGCAGCAGTTAACAATAGAGCATCGCAAATATTCCTCATCCCGGTCAATAATGTTACAGCACGCAGCGCAGATCATTTTGTAGGCGAGTATAGAGTCAATATTTAGTGCAGACTGCAGCTACTGCAGCTAACAATTCCGAGCAGCGATGAGCAGGCAGCGACCGAGTCGTAACGTACTAACTGCTATCTCATCTATGGTTTGACTGAGAGCTCGCCACAGTATACGCAGCAGTAGTCGAGCATTTAACGTTCCGCCAGTCGACACAGTAACGACACAGGCCCCGATGTGTTTCCTGCTAGCACAGCGTCGACACAGTGCACGTATACGCCGCCAAACCACCCTCAGTTGTATAAAAGTTTTGCAAAAATATTTATTACACACGCCGTCAACACAAGTACTGATTAATTCAATAATTCAATTCACATTCATATCACCAAATTGCTAATTGCTCTGTACTAACCAGTTTTTAAGTGACCAATCAATTAAAACAACCAAATAATCAAATTGACATGGCCGTTTATATGGCTTCCAATCTCAAAAATACGTCGTAGCTTTCTTACGTATGTTCTAGTATTCTCTCTTGGATATTGATTGTGAACACTTTATAATCCGATGTAATGAGACTTCACTGTGTAAATTTGCAATATGACAGAACCTTGATTGAACATTCTTATTTATGTTAACGCGTCGAACTCCGCGTCACAGTTGCTAACACAGTTGCAATGGGTTTATATGGGCGCAAGTAGCTACAATACATTTCTTACAAAAATGCCGTGACAGCCGTTCTAATTTAAACAATTTTTTTTCTTTTCTTTGCGTTTAACCTCCCAAGGGCCTCAAGTTCTATAAATAATCTTAAGTTTCATTAGCTAGAGACTGAATGCATTTTTACTGGCGCCCCATGGGTTTTCCTGCGCTCCTATATCCTCGTCTGGGTATAGGCCTCTCTCTCTTGCTATGTCATCTGCCTCAGTCCTGTACTAATGGATTCCAGGTTCGACTCGCGATGGTGACAATATCGACCCATCTTGCAGCTGGACGACCATCGCTCCGCTTAGCTTTAGCTTGCCTCGACCACTCTGTCAAATATTACTCCAGCTGTCATAGCTGCGTCTAGCAACGTTTCCTGTCTTTTTAACCGATTTCCAAAAAGGAGGAGGTTATCATTTCGCCTGTTTATTTTAAATGTTTGTTACCTCAGATTTTTCGACTGGGTGTCCGATTTTGATGATTCTTTTTTTATTTGAAAGCTTGTGCTTTCCGTGTGGTCCTATTTTAATTTGTACCAGTTCTGTCATTTTTATGGAGTCGGTTTTTATATTGATAATTATTTGTTTGAAAGGTAACTTGATCGAGAGCATTTTCGGCTATGACTCATGAAAATCTATTCAATAATTTGAAATTTATCAGCTCTCTTTATATAAAGGGTTTTAAACAATGTTAAATTTACACTTGTTTGTAAAAATGTACTATAATAATTTTGGTAACAACATTTTTGTTTAGCTGGACAAGCAAGGCGAAGCCCACCCCCTGCTGGTGGCGGGGGGTGGGGGAGGTATCTCTGTGGGCATATTCCACGACGACGGCTCCCAACACGCGCGTCTCCTCACCAACGCCACGCCAGAGAGTGGTTACATGTATGGACAGCCGGGACGGACCTCGGGTAAGATAATACTGAATAAAAATATTGAAAAGGACGTCCACTGCTGGACATATTCCTCTCCCATCTCCAATAAGGCCGGTTGGCAGTGGCCTGCATCCAGCGCTTCCCTGCGGTGTCTTTTAGATCGTCTGTCCATCTTGTGGGGACGTCCTATGCTGCGCTTACCGGTGCATGGTTCGTTTGTTGTTTTTGGGCTTTAGTTTTTTATTAAAGCCACCATATCATTACATATTATGTGAAAATTTCAACTAGCTATCTATTCTGGTTCGCAAGATACTGCCGTTAAAAGGTAATGCGGACTGACGGGACGGATGGATAGACAGCGTAGGCGTAGTAATAGGGTCCCGTTTTTACCCTTTAGGTATGGAATCCTAAAAATTACATATCTACATTACCGCTGTCGAAAAACGCATATGAATAAGACTTTAATCATTATATTGCACGCAAATCAATTCTTGATGTCACCCTTCCCTCTTCCGTGGTGTCAACCTTAAAAAACTTTTGTTTAATTCTAGGTGCTGGAGGAGGCTGGGTGCCGCGCCAAGGGCCGATAACTCCCGGCTTCGAGCTCGTGCGGGGCGAGGCGGTCAAGGACGGGGGAAGGGGAGGGGCAGCCTGCTTAGGGGACGCTCATGGGGGGTTTGGAGGAGGGGGTGGAGGGTGCTTGAGGGGAGGCGGCGGCGGAGGTTGGCTAGGTAAGTTGAATAAAGAGAAAATTGGTTTTAGGAATCAATCAAGTTAGAGACAACATTGGAACCGGGAGGGCCTGGTTAATGCGACACGAGGCCAAATGCTAGCGTGTTTCTGGCTCAACGCATAAGCATTGCTATACAGCGTGGTAATGCTGCCAGCATGCTGTGTACGCTGCCAACTGATGCCTGACCGCTGAAGTTGAGAATCCGCATTGTCTTTGGTCTAAAGACAACGCGGATGCTCAACTTCAACGATCTATGGGTGTCTATTTTTGTAGTGTTACTTAGTAAGAGGTTGTGTGTTATTCTATTCCCATTTTACTCCAAGACGACTTGTAAAATTTTGATGCGGTTTTTTTTATTTGACAGCATGTTTTTTCTGCATTCTGTTTCTTAGTTATGATTCATCAAAATATGCTTAACTATTTAAAAGTTGTGAGCTTTTCTGAATTTGTCGTAGGGTGGTTGGTTTTTGTAGTGGTAGGACTCTTTTGCAGGGGTCCGCCTGGGGAAGTCCCACACCTTTGCCAGTTATTCAACCGCCAAGCAGTAGTGTGCAAACACTACTGTGTTCCGGATTGAAGGGTCAATGTTTCCAGTGAAATTACAGGGTACACAGAGATTTGACATCATATATCTCGGAGTGATGAGCGCAGTGCATTGCCATCCAGGATTTTGAACTGTTGAAGTTCAAAATTCTGAGTGGCGTTGAGCAGTTATGGGCAAGCGTGAAGAGCCATCAGGCGAGTGACTTCGCTCGTCTCGTCACCCAGTATCAGAAAAAAAGGCTATTTAATATTTGAATTTAAACTTGTAAGTTACACTCCACTTTTATACTCTTTTTTTAAACTTTTTGTTATTCCTCCAGGTGGTAACACTGAGGGGGCAGGTCTACATGGGGGTGGTGGCTGGTCGTACATCGACAGTTCTCGAGCCATCAAAGAGTACAGCGAAGTCACTGTGGCAGCCAGGACTGGTCCTGGAGAGGTCCTAATTATCCCAGCTATACATGTGAGTACACCTGACTTTTTCTTATATCTTCCCTGGATAGCCCAGCATAATGGTGGAGCATATTAAAAGCTTTGCTAAAAAGCCGTGGTAGCCTATTTAGGAGACCACTAGACTTGAAAGCGTGAGTAAGCGGGTTCAAATCTCGGGCCAATAAACTTTTTTGAGTTTATGTACGGGTTTTCATGCCACTGTCTTTTCGGTGACGCAAAATATCGTGAGGAAACCGGTATGTCCAAGTTAAAGTTCTAAGACATGACATTCACCATCATGCACTGGACCAGAATGGTCGATTAGGGTCCATATACTCTCTCTATCTCTCTCTCTGTGAGAGAAGGCCTGTGTCCCAGCTGTGGGAACACGATACTGACAATGAATGATGATGATATAATGAAAACTATTGTTTGTGTTATTCCCAGGAGTGCGGGTGTGATTATCGTTGCGTCTCTCTAAACGAGTACCGCAGCTCAGTGCGGTGCTACTGTCCCTCTACGTGGATCACCGACGCACACGACCCCACCAAATGCATACGTGAGTCTAATTATCTCTACATACCTACAACTAACCAGAGGCGGGTTTGATACCTTGACTTAAAAGATTGCCGGGAGGACTGCTACTCCCTGCAAAGCACGATTTTTTTATCTTCTATATATAAAAAGCGATGTGTGTATGCAAGTGCGTCGTACTGCTGCCCCTCCCTGCCCCCCTAGAGATAAAAAAATAAGATATAAAAAGATAAGATAAGAAATTGATTGCTCTTGACTGTACCTACAATTCATATTTTTCTCATTCCCCATAATATTACCTTGCCCCCCCCCCCCTCGCCCCCCCCATGGGCCATGGGCTGGCGACGCCCTTGTGTGTATGTAAGTAAAAAAAGGTACTTATAAAAAACTGTGGTCAAACACCTAGCCCGTCATCATTACCATTATCCAGAAGAAGCCCACTGCTAAACATAGGTCTCTTCCTCAAACTTCCTATACTATTCGCAGTGTATCATGGTGCCTGTGACATTAGCCGAACAGCCAGATTATGTAACTTGCAAGCTTGCAACTAACGATTTAGTCGCAAATTTGACAGTTTCACTATGACCGAACTGTCAAATTTGCGACTAAATCGCGAATTGCTCGTTACATCATCAGGAGGCCGTTCGGCTAATGTCACAGGCACCATGCCACACCGCAAATAGTATAGGAAGTTCGAAGTATTTAAAAAATATAGGCGGTGTAATGTAGCTAACCTGATTGTAATATGCCTCCCCCACAGTATCAGACGCGTGGCCTCGTATCTCGTGGGTGGTGGTGATCGTGCTGTCCGTGGCTGTGTTGGTGTGCGCACTCGCCGTGCTCTGCGTCTGCCTCTATCTCTGTGAGTATATAACTTATGCTGACGGTCCTAGCCAACCACAAACTAGGTAAAGCTACTACGTAGTAGGGCATGCAAACCGGGTACCCGAGTACCCGAAAAACCCGATTAACCGACTGATTTGAAAACCGGGTTTTTAGGATTGAAAAACCGGGTTTTTCGGGTTTTTCGAGTTTTTTTTATTCACGATGGTTTATGTAAAATACTACCACCAGAACATTAATAAACAATGAAACTTCATAAAAACTTACTCTTTCTATCGAGATACAATACCTATAGACTCACAATCACCAAGTAAAAGTAGTAAAAAACGTCCGAGCGTCGATGTAAATACCTAGACATCACAATGACACTTTCTAATTTATACGTTATGTCGCTTGCATAGTGTTCAACGTCGCTTGTCAGCTATGGAATTACAGCACTGGCATCGCGGGGCATTGTAGTCGGAACGCGATTGCCTTACAACTAACCATAAAGTTGGCGCAATGTGTAGCGTGCGCCAAGTTTTGGTTCAGACATATATATTTTTTGGCACGTTTAGGTATGATATCTCTATGATTTTTTGACAATATTTCTACTACTACGTATTTTAATGTATAGTCTTTTTGTTTCTCAATTTTCATGTTTTTGTGTTAACATAGCTAAATCAATAACCATCATCATCCCATATTATTATTTTCAATATTTTGATAAACGTACGCTATACTAGTTCTTCATATCAACAGAGAGAAAAAAAATAGGAGGACTGCCAGTGCCGATTCAGCAACATTAAAATATATAGAATATAAAAAATCTGCTTGCGGTAAATTATCAGCATGGTTTTAATCATTGCATGCCACGGATGGAAACAGCTCCAAGGGTAAAGAATGTAATAAAATGCTGAATATGTCAGGCAGTTCTATTGAAGATTCCGTCGCGGCTTTTCACACTAAGGACATATTCACTGCCTGACATATTCAGCATTTCGTTGTCTATCGTCATCATCATTAGCCGGAAGATGTCCACTGCTTAAAATAGGCCTCCCCCTTTAACCTCCACCCTGTACGACACCCTGCCATCTGCATCCACTGGATGCCCACGACTCTCACGATGTCGTCGTTCCATCTAGTAGGGGCCTACCAAGGCTGCGTCTTCAACTTGCAAATTTTAATACCTATGTCGGTGGCTCTGGTTCTTTGGCGAATATCCACGTTCAGGATTCTATCGCCCAAAGAAACTCCGAGCACAGCTCTCTCCATTGCCTGTTGTGTGACTCAGAGTTTCTACAAAAGGCCAACAATTAAGGACCACGTCTCAGTACCATATGTCATCACCGGCAACACACATTGATCAAAGACCCTTGTTTTTATGCACTGTGGTATCTTTGACGAGAAGATTTCACGCAATTTCTCGAACGCTGCCCATCCGAGTTGGATTTTTTGGGTGACCTCTTTGCCTAAGTTGGACTTACCTAACTGAACAATCTGACCAAGATACATGTAATGTAATAGTCAACAACTTCGAGAGTATCGCTCCCTATAATTACCGGCACGGGTACAACATTGACATTGAACATGATTTTTGTCTTGTCCATTTTCATTTTAAGACCCACCTGTTGGGAAAGGCTATTGAGGTCGCTGAGCATTGTATTGAGGTTCTCCAGTGACTCTGTCATGATAACTATATCATCGGCAAAACGAAGGTGAGTGATGTATTCGCCATTGATGTTGATGCTGAATCTGTTCCAGTCTAAGCTTGAAAACTTCCTCCAACGCGTTCGTGAACAGTTTTGGAGAGATAACATCTCCCTGTCTCACGCCTTTCTGCAATTGGATTGGTTCCGTGCTCTCCTTTTATCTGATCGACATGGTGGCGTTTCTATACAAACACTTCAGCACTTCGATATATCTATAGTCGATACGACAACGCTGGAGGGACTGCAATACTACCCAGGTGTCGATTGAATCAAAGGCTTTTTCATAGTCCACGAACGCTAGGCATAATGGCCGATTACACTCCTCAGTCATCTGTATAATGTGGCGGAGCGTGTGTATGTGGTTTATGGTGCTCCAGCCTTTAAGGAAACTGGCTTGTTCAGGACGCTGGAAGTCTCAACATTATACCAAATGTTACTTGATTTTCTTTACTTGCACACACTAATACAATATTTTTAAGGTTTAAATAAAGAAAACTCGAAAAACCCGAAAAACTCGAAAAAAACGGTTTTTGAAATTGAAAACTCGAAAAAACCGGGTTTTTTCAATTACCCGAGTTTTGCATGCCCTACTACGTAGCCCAGACTTGTAGTTACGATTATTTCCAATGGAAACAATTCAGTCAAATACCTGAGGGGCGGGGTGAGGGGTCATCACTGCATGCTAATTGGCCCATTCAAAACGTCGACGAATCGCAGGCTTGGTCAGTACTGATGTGACATTCAATGTCTTCAGTGGGCGTGTCTTTACATCAGACGTTTTCATCTAATGTAGTGCTTGAACATGTTCGCCCTGCATTAAATGTCTAGTTCTAGAAAGTCTGTAGCCAACCGTCTATTTTAGACGGTCATAACTGACCGTGATTGTGTGAACGAGATGTCATGCCTATCTGTGCTGACGGATATGACCATCATTGCTGACGATCCTAGCTAGCCGATATTATCATCATCATCATCATTTCAGCCAAAGGACGTCCACTGCTGGACATAGGTCTTCCCCATCGATCTCCAAAAGGGCCGCTTAGAAGTGGCCTGGATCCAGCGTTTTCCTGCGGTTTCCTTTGGGTCGTCTATCCATCTCGTGGGTGGACGTCCTACCCTGCGTTTATCGGTCCATGTTCTCCATTCGAGAACCTTTCGGCCACATCGGCCATCTGTTCTGCTATGTGTCCTGCTTACTGCCACTTCAACTTGCTAATCTGGTGGGTGGTGGGCTAGCCGATATAGTCATGGCTATCTGTGCTGACGAGTATGACCATCAGTGCTGACGGGTAACCGAAACCGAAAGAGTCATGACTATCTGTGCTGACGAGTTTGATCATCAATGTTGATGGTCCATTAGATAACCAATATAGTCATGTCTGTCTGTGCTCCCGTGTATGACCATCGGTGCTGACTAATCCTGTCACAGCTGACCATAACAGTCATGCTTATCTGTGTTGTCGAGTTTGAACATCAGTGCTGACGGCCATAGCTGACTGTGATAAGAGTGAAGAGCATATAGAAAAAAACACCTTTGTTCGGCGGAAGGTATTGATTGATATGCCATCTCACGGGTTTCCTTAGTTTGGGTACTAATGCACTTTCACCAGGAATACAAATACGCAATGGTACCATGTATCTATTATCCCATCAAAAACATAAATGTGAAATGAGAGCCAAGTGAATATTATGGTATATGCCTTGGTTGTTGACTTCAACGACAAAAGAAGTGAGATCTAACTTAGGATAATATATTGAAGCCTAAGGTCTGACTTGGCTAGTTCGAATTTGAGATGTTTATGTGAAATAGTTTTTGAGTTATGAGCGGGACAAAAGTCGCTCCAAATGGTTCGTGTAATATTACACGAACCATTTGGAGCGACTTTTGTCGGAGTGAAATGAGAGCCAAGTGAATATTATGGTATATGCCTTGGTTGTTGACTTCAACGACAAAAGAAGTGAGATCTAACTTAGGATAATATATTGAAGCCTAAGGTCTGACTTGGCTAGTTCGAATTTGAGATGTTTATGTGAAATAGTTTTTGAGTTATGAGCGGGACAAAAGTCGCTCCAAATGGTTCGTGTAATATTACACACGGTACCGATGGAGCTTGGCTCTGACGCGCTCCCGCGCGTCTAGATATAAATTGATTTATCTTAATATATATATATTTTCTGTTCGTGTGTTTGTTACCTAACTAACTCCTCTTAAACGGCTGGACTGATTTGGATGAAATTTTGTGTGTATTCAGCTGGTTCCTGGATGGTTTGAAAATACAATTGAACCCAGTAGCGGGCAGGACGACGTCTGACGGCTAGTATAATAATAAAAAGATGAATGAAAACTATGATCACTTTCGCTAGGTTTTTGAACGCAAGACTTAGCAGGTACACAATATACTTCAGTGAAATATTATAAAAAAATGTTTTTATTAAGCTTTTTACAATGTTATTGTAGCTGACAGAGCAAATAAAGTAATGGAAATAGTGTAGGTAGAGTATTTTTATAATACTGGATCGTTACTCTTATGGGCCGAACGGATATCCGAGCTGTTTCCTTATGAGATTGGACGCCTGGTTCCCGTTTGTCGGGAACGATACTAGATACCCGATGTAGTCTGACGGCAGACCGGATTCCACTGCTCCGAATATCAGGACCTGGCAAGAAAAATGGAAATTCAAACCAAATAAACACTGGCCAAGTGCGAGTCGGGCTCGCGCACTGAGCACGCGCTCTCACCATGAAAAAGACCGCCGAATGCGCTTGAAACTATGGTCGGAGTAACCGACTTAAACTTCATCATCAGCCTAGAAGACGGCCATTGTTGAATTCCACATTGAACGACAGCCTGCCAACTACATCCACTGGATGTCCGCGACTCTCACGATGTCTTTCCATCTAGTGGAAGGCCTACCTACGCTGCGTCTTCTGGTGTGTGGTTTGTGGTGTGTGGAAAACCCGTACGAAGCGCTTTGATTCCACTAATATTGTGCGAACTGCTAGTCTTTGGAATGCGCTGCCTGAATGGGTGATCCCCGATAGTTACAATCTGGGTGTCTTCAAGTCAAGAGTGAATCGGTTTCTTCTAGGCAAGCGTGATCCTTCGTAGGCCGCATCATCGCTTAACATCAGGCGAGTTGGCGGCCAAGTGCAAGCCTATCTCTACATAATATAAAATATAGTCTCTTTCCGCGTCTGTCTGTCTGTATATCCAATAACTTCTCACGCAACGGATTTTGATGCGGTTTTCACCATCAGTCGATAAATTTTTCAAGGAAGGTTTTTATATGAAACTAGCCGTCCGCCCCGGCTTCGCACGTGTGTAAGCTCGGCCTTCGGCCTCGCTACAAAATATAATATAGCCTATGTCACCCGGGGATAGTGTAGCTTTCCAACAGTGAAAGAATTTTTCAAATTGGGTTCAGTAGTTTCGGAGCCTATTCATTACAAACATACAAACATACAAAAATAGGTACAAATCTTTCCTCTTTATAATATTAGTGTAGATATAACTTAAATATAACCCGTGCGAAGCCGGGCCGCTAGGTATGTAATAAAAAAAATAGCGGTGACTTTCTTACAGTACCTGCAAGTAAGTGTTGGAAGGTCGCCGTTCATGCGGCAGATCTTCTCTTGGCAGTCGTTTGGGCGGGTTCACGGTCTCCGCGTAAGTCCTTGCTACGATCTCCTCTCCGGCCGTCGTGGTGGTTGTCACGTTCTTGGCGTAGTAATCACCTTGGTCTATTCTTTCTTGCCTGAATGAAAAATTATATTCATCATTATCAGCCTTTTTTTGTTGACGGGGGGGAAATATTTCTTTTTCATTGAATATGCAGGGCTATTATGGATCTTTGATCGGGATCGCGAGTGTCAACATTTTAACACTTGAAAGGGGTTATGACACAAAAAAAAGCGTTGTCTATTTCCATGTCTATTGTCATAACCCCTTTCAAGTGTCAAAATTCTGTCAATTCTGACACTGACTGATCCCGATCAAAGATCCATAATAGCCCCGCAGAATCCAGCAAAAATCCAATATTCGTTGCTTTTTCGTTAAAAAAAAAATGGGAAATGCCCAAAAAATCTAAATAAAAAAGTCTCACAAGCTCGGTAAGTAATTCTACATAGTTATCACGGTGATAGCTCATAGTTATTTATTCATATCAGAAAGATACATGTCGCATACAGATTATTATTAACTTATGATCATTATTCCTTCAAATTATTAATTAAGTATATAATTACATTATATACACCTTTACACACACAATTTCATGTCTGAGAATGTGATGACACACACATATGCCTATTATGGTCTTATCTTTAATTACTTTAGTTAAATATTGTATATAATAGATTATATAACGCTGTTGACTGAAAAAGAAAATGCTTACTCGTCTAAGTGCGCCATATCCTTCACGTCTATAGACCAGAGGACGCCAGTGACGCTCTCTCCGACGTCCTCAACGATAGTGGCGCAGGCGCCGTTCCATAACTCGAAGTACTGGTTGAAGTCTAACCTATGGTCCTAATACAGAAGAATAACACGTATACCATATATTTATTTTTAAACCGCCGATTAAAGTGCTAACAAACGGCTGAATACATTTTCTTGAATCATAGCTAAGAACACTCGATCAAATCACCTTTTTAACAACAAAAAAAAACTACATATATCAAAATCGGTTCAGCCGTTTAGGAGCTACGATGCAACAGTCAGACACACGTTAAACTTATAATATAACACCACACAACACAACTGTTTGCGTCGGGTGCCAAAAATAAAAACACGCTCATTTGTCTTCGTTTCAAATCCATTGTATGCACAGAAAAGAGAAGGGTATAGAACGGAAGAGAGATGGAACATTTGTTACGAAGCATACGAGTGAACATGAGTATGCACGTCAACGCGTCAAACTCCGCATCGCAGTTGCTAACTGAATTCGAATTCGTATGCTGCTCCATCTGATTTATCCACAATGCCGTCTTGCGCTGTAATTACGTGTGGTAGAGCTAGAATGGATTTTAATTTTTTAAAAAGAAGGAATTTCCTATCACCGGTAAAGTCTAAATTGTTGATAATTGTTGTTATTTGTTGTGATTTCACCGTGTTTTAATTATAAGCCCTTGACAAGCCGTTGACAATAATAGTGATTACCATAATTTTATCGATATCGATAACTTTTGTTTTTTTTTCTCCAACATACCTACTTTAGGAATATTTTTTGAAGATTAAACTTTATTGTGTTATTATTAATTTGTCTTATTATGTAGATGTAGATAACAACATTATCACACTATAATTATAAACAAGAAAGTCTGCGTATTAATATGTTTGTTTTCACTGAATTCTGTAATAAGTGAATAGATTAAAATAAAATTTGGTATGGAGGTAGCTTATATTCTGGATTGACTCATAGTTTTTACCCTGAAAAAATAGCAGTTCCTATAGGATAGCGGGTGAAACCACGGGGCGCTGCAAGTCGTCAGTAAATCTATGAATTATTAGACAGACAATAAATATGGTTTTTGTCTTTTTGGTCTAATAGTCCTTATCAAAATGAATTCAACGAGTCCAAACACGACGGAGTAATAAGTAAAAGTATGTAGTAGAGAGGTTACTATGGCCTACCTTTCTGGCTTCATCATCAGGCCAGTTAAGTACCACCATATTATTTTACAAACATCAAATTTACTTAGTGCAACTGAAACGTGCTTAGAAAAATGGATTACAATTTTGAATCGGGAAGCTGACAGACATACCAACGATGCAAGTTAAATAAGAGTTTGTAATTTTTTTAAACGACTAGACAAGTTTTACCATAATATATTTTATAAGGTATACAATAAACAGGTTATCGATAAAATCAAAACTGCACACAAAACTTTCCCATCACTAGCTGTGATACCACATTCTAAATTTTATAATATCTTTTTATTTTCAATGGCTTCGCATGGAAATTGCATTTAACCTTTTCAAATAATATTTATTTTTCTACCCATTTAAAGTCACATAAAACGAGCTCTAAACATAGCCTAAATCGATATCATGGTCAAAGCATGACCTATTAAGGTCATGGAAACTTATCTAGCTAAGTTTGTGCGGAGTTTTGGGGCAAACCCGAAAATATTTTTTTTACTTCCTATTGTTTGCCTACTCTCATGCAAACCTACGAACGTACCTTAATATTATTTAAAGGATAATAATTCACTATTATAACACAATCACATGCGTTAATACACAACTTTTGTTAATTAAAATAAACAAAATTGTTGAAAAACTCTTTAACTCAAATTTTTTACCAACCACTTTTCGTGCAGTTTAAGGTAGAACTGTTTTAATAATGACGTACGTTAATTTACGATACGGTCTTTATTTCTCTACTAATATTATAAACCGCACAATAATCGTGCAGTTTTTTTGCACTAGCAACACGTACCAAAATAATTGCACAAAATTCAAGGGGAACTGAACCGTATTGCACCACGAGAAGGTCAATTTTAAACTTTATCAAAATGGCGTTCATAACCTTTTGAAATAATACTAATCTTGACGAATTACTGCATTACTTCCTATGTAGTTATATTTTGACGTATCGTTTGCATGTGTTCAACTGGCTACAACGGAATTCTCACAAAAATGCCTTGACAGCCCTTCTAATCTAAACGAAAAAAATTCTCACTTCAGTGATTGTATGCATCATCTGTGAAAATTTCAACTGTCTAACTGTAACGGTTCATGAGATACAGCCTGGTGACAGACGGACGGACAGCGGAGCCTTAGTAATAAGGTCCCGTTTTACCCTTTCGGTACGGAATCCTAAAAACATTCCGAAAACCCGTACAAAGCGCTTTGATTCCACTTTTATTGTGCGAACTGATAGTTTATGGAATGCGCTGCCTCAATGGGTGTTCCCCGATAGTTACAATCTGGGTGTCTTCAAGTCAAGAGTGAATCGATTTCTTCTAGGCAAGCGTGATCCACCGTAGGCCGCATCATCGCTTAACATCAGGCAAGTTGGCGGCCAAGCACAAGCCTATTCTACAAAACCGATAGACTAGCAACTTTGCGCCGATGCTCAAGACTAAGAAGCTTAGTCTGAACTAGGGCTTCGTTGCTGATGAGCCTCTTACTTACGAGCTGGTACTTACCTGATCCATCCCAAAGGTGACAGCAGTACTCCATGGACGACCGAACTTGGTTCCCTAATCTTAAAAGCAGTGCCGTAAATAGGGCTGTGCCAGCGATGCCCAGGCACAGGGCGCAGAAATTACCACACCAGGACCAAGTTTTGTTTTCAAGGGCGCAGTTATAGAAGCTTGCACCGACGCATTATATTTTAGTTTCGGCACTGCTTAAAAGGGTTTTCATATTTACCTTAAGAACAGCGACGCTGTAAAACTCAGCGCTCGGAGAATTTAACTTCAAACGTTTACCGGTCAAGTTACTTCCATACGCGAAATAGTAAAACTTATCACAAATACCACAGCAAAAACATGTGAGAAACATCACCAAAATTATATTAAAATTCATGATTGAAATGTAGATTTTACCCTAATTTACCCCTGAATTTTAGTATCGATTATTTTTTAACTGATAAGTTCGTATTTGCTTCTCGCAGATCAATAGTAGAATGATTCTGCTGTCTTAGTGTCTATATAGAATGAATATTAATGGAGTTAGCCATTAACCAGTAATCAGATAACTGTGTCATGACATCTTGACCTTCAAGTTAACTAGTTTACGCAAAAAGCGTTTAGGTAGGGTTCCAAAGTCATTATTACGATTCCTGTCTGTGGCTGCGTATTTTTTAACACTAAAGTTTTATAAAAACTCTAAAACGCGTTACGTGTTTATTCAAGATAAAGAGTTTTAACATTTGTTTTTTTATTTATTTATTGTTAGTTGCGCCCTGCGCCCAATGTCTACGCTTTTTTTTCTGGAACCACCAATATTGAAAGGATATCTGAAGAAGACATCCAAATGTACCAATTCCTGAAATTAATAATTTTGATTTTTGAAAATAAAATTGAAAAAATGTGTGTCGCACAAAAAGGAGAAAGAGACTGCTTTTTCTACATCTGCCATACCACTCTCAAGCAGTTAAAAGAGCAGTAAATTATGTGGCTACATATGAATTAGCTAAGTTGAGTAAAATCGTATACTACAGTCTTCCTTGGTAAAATCATAGATAAATATAGTGAGATCTTCTTGGTAAAATACAAGATAGAGAAGGCTTTATAAAAGCGCAAATTGAGTATCATAAGTCAATTTAAAGCTATGATTGTGATTACTTTAAAGTATTTTTGGTGCCTTTACTTCTTCTGATACATAAATATACTTAATTCACAAAATTTGTTTGCTTAAAATATAAATATATATATGGGTATTTTGCGGAGACGCGGGTAACATGCAGATGCATACTATTTACATAGTATCGACCACCGTGCTGTAACATCATGATGCAAAATTTATATCAATCTTTTATTTTATAGAATTAAACATGAAAATAATTAATTTTAACAATTTGTCATTTAAAAACTCCGTAATAGTATAATTAGGTCTTGTCAATTAGTAACTTCTTATGTCTAAATTTTGAAATGACAATATTACTTAAGGTGAATCGTTTCACGTATGGCGGAAAATTCAAATTTCATACAGTTTTTTGTTCTTGTAGCTAGGCCGAGTAATTATTGGATAATGTTCGCGTAAATTGATTATTATTCTTTACAAACTCGCGTAAAGTTATTTATCTCCAATGCACATTATTACATACATTTGTCAATAAACAAATTTATGCTGTTTCAAACGGTTTATTGCCAAATGTAAGTAATATGGTGAGTAACTGATTAATAGCTGTACATGATAATGTAAAGAACGACCAACAATTTTCGCGAACACTATGCCATTTCACAATAATTACCCGGCCTAGCTACAAGGACAAAAAAACTGTTTGAAATTTGATTTTCCCGCCAAAGTGAAACGTAGGTATATATCTTTTAAAATTTACGGTAGTTTATTATATACGTGATGTCACTAAGCAGGGCGGCGCATGCAGAGCTTACTAATTAGATTTTCATACTGATTCTTATTCTAAGTTTTTGTTTTTATTTAATATTTAAGTTTTAATTAAGTTTCATACTTTGTTTACATTTTCCTTTTCATGTAGGGCTGATTTGTAAATGTATATAAGAATTAAAAGCCTCAGTTTTTAAAATAGGTTTGCAGGATTTCCTTCGTTTCAACCCACACATTGATCAAATGCACTTTTTGAGCTATGAGAGCCGATTGTCTTTCGGGGGAATTTGCCCAGGGGAGCGTATTTTAGCGTGGAGCCGACAAAAGCGTGGCTTTACTTAACATAATTATGTGAATGTCTAAAAATGTAGTAGTCTGGATTTCGTTAATATGCTTACGATGATAATTAATATTCAAAATTGGTATTACATTTTTAAATGTCATAAATATGAGTTTTGGCAAGGTTGATTTGCATTTTTTTTTTGTGAATCCAGTTATTTATAATTAATTAGATTCTAAGAATTATTAATATCTCATGGTCATCTATTGTATACTCGGTACCTAAATATATCAGTGCTGTCATCGGCAAACATAACTATCGGATGGTTTATGTCATAGAATTAGGTTTTTTTACCTTGTGTAGGGCTGAGTTTTTTTTTTTAATTTTGCTATATAATAATATGGCTGTAATTTTAAGACATCAATACACACCTTTTACGCGATAATCCCGAAATAAATACATAAAAATAGTTCCCCTATACAAAAACGACCCAGCCTTGTAGTCCCAATTATCTGTCTCTATGTAAGTATGTATCTATTTATGTATTCTGTGTCTCTGTCCCAATTTTTTATAACGCGTCGACTAGGGAGCCATTCATTAATAACGTAAGGATGGTTTTGGCTATTTTTGACCCCCCTCCTTCCCCCTCCTCCAACTCCGTCATCGTCACCGATGACCGACCGATAGTCCCGACTTTTTTTTCCTCAAAAAGTTGGCAACCCTGCTTGTGATGCCGCGCCGTCACTCATTTGAATTGACGTACGTACGACAAGGACAGAAAAAACATCGCAAGCACAAAGATATCGCATGCCTGATATAATATGATGTTTTATCAGGAACCCTCGGTGCTTGTGGGAAGAACTCCGCTTACCAAGATTTTATCGCGAAGTCGCTACTTGTATTAAACTTATCAGTTGCTAAGATAGAGGTTAACCTATTTGTCTATATATATGTATATAATGAAATTTAACAATAATATAATATCTATCTAAGTATGTATTTAAAAATATATATGTATGTATATCAGTCTCTGGCAGCCATATTACAAGCTTTGCTTAGTTTGGGGTCAGATGACCGTGTGTGCAATAATGTCCCAGATATTTATATTTATTAATTTTTTTATATTTATATATGAGTACAATATATATTTATTTTGTATAGCTTACTATAATTACAAATACAAAAAAGTGACTTCATAAAAATGGCAGCCAAATGCCAAATTGAAATGGGACCACACAGGAGGCACCAGATTTCAAATAAAAAAAGTATCATCAAAATTGGTCCACCCAGTCGACAGTTCTTAAGTAACAAACTTAAACAAAAAGATAAAATACAGTTAAATTGAGAATCTCCTCCATTTTGGAAGTTGGTGAAAAATTGAAAAAAGGCCTTCAGTGAAAACCACGTCAAGCCGGTCTGCATCCTGATGCTAATCTTTGTTTTTCTTGTCTTAACATTCCTGCGATCCAAACGGATATCCCAGTTGGTTCCTTATTTCATCAGTTGCCTGATTCCCGTTGGTCGGGAACGATACTAGATACCCGATGTAGTCTGACGGCAGACCGGATTCCACCGCTCCAAATATCAGGACCTGAGAATAAAAAAGTAATAATAAAAAAGAAACCCATGTACCCATTTCACATGACCTATTTCACATGTACCAGAGCCACCCCTAAAATGCAATATTATATACTATCATTATGCAAAGTTTCATTCACTTATTTTAATAATTATAGAAGTTCGAAGGTTCTAAAAAAATTCGGACGGACGGACAAACAGACGGACAGACAAACAGACAGACGAACGGACAGAACGAATTTATAAGGGTTCCTTGTCGGGCTACGAAACCCTATAAAGATGGACTCGCTAGTATTTAAATTTAAGTCGTAAAATTATTAGTAATCTATCTGAGAGAAAAAATATAATTTTAACGATTTTGTCCATGGTGTAAATGTATTAAAAAATGTATGCTGATTCTGTTAAGAGCTGGATTCAGTACACACCTCCAAATAAGTATTCGAAGGCCTCCTTTCGTAAGGGAGATCGTCACTTGACCTCCTTTTAGGAGGGTTGTTCACTTCTTCATATGTTCGAGCCGATATCTCCTCGCCGTCTGTCGTGGTGACTGTCACGTTCTTTGCGAAATACCAGCCCTCTTCTATTCCCTCTTGTCTAAATCAAGTGACACCATGAACATTACAAATTAAATTATTATGTTATTTATTCTTTTTTAACCGACTTCATATAATTATCAATATAAAAAAAAAAACGACTTCATACAGATGTCAGAACTGGGGCCTTACCCCTAGCTTCACTTTTGCGAGCCAACTTTTAGTAGGTACCTGATAGGTACCTAAAATTAACCAACTTATTTAAGCTGCATCGTTTAAAAGCGTCTTACTTGAATGAACGAAAATCCATTTTACTATGCATGTGTGCGTGAAAATAGCAAAGCTTGGCGGCTATCAAATAACTACCGCTTATCGTAGTTGATGGTACCGTTTAGACAAATAACACCTATGCGGGTCTACTTTTCGAGCTAGGGGTAAGGCCCCTGGACCAAATTGGATCACAAGGGAAGCACCAGCTTTAAAAAAAATTTAACATCAAAATCGGTTCACACAATCGAAAGTTTTGAGGTAACAAACATAAAAATAAAATAAAAACAGTGTAATTGAGCCTCCTTTTTGGAAGTCGGTTAAAAAGGAGAGGGTTCTAAAATAGTTTTTGTTGTTGTTTAATGTTTGTTTACCTCAGAACTCAGTCATTTATCAACAAATTTGATCAGATATTTTTTTTAATGAATGGATATACTATCAGATTGGTCCCATAGAAATTCATTAAAATCGGTTTTGTTGTTCGGTTTTTATATTCAAAATAACTGGAAATTTTTGTTATTTGGATGACAACATGGTCAAGTAACCGAAATTGCGCATTTTATACTCATTTTGTGAAGTCAGTTTTTTAAATTGATAATTATTATTTCTGGTAATTAAATTAATATTTTTAAGTCACTTGTGGCGACCGACATAACGCCTAGACCTAGAGCAAATTTTATTTAAAATCTATCAAACATCTGCCTGGCCAGGAATCGAACCCGGCAACTCCGGTTCACTAGGCAGACGCGCTACAACTGAGTAATGGTAGCGCAGTGGTGCAGTTAAATCATACTTATCCAGATGTTTCATATCCTTCACGTTTAGTTCCCAGAGGGCGCCAGTGACGTTTTCTCCGAGGTCCTCGACTATGGTGGCTACTGAGCCATTCCACATCTTATTATACATGTTAAAGTCAAGTCGGTGCTCCTAGAATCATAATTATGAATGTTAAAATTCGAACATTTTGTGATTACAACTTTTTGAGTTTTTTTGTGATAAAACTGTAATAGGTACATTTCAAGACGTTCTAGCTTAAAGTTCATTGTCATTTCCCTAAAACGTATCTAAGAAACTATTGTTTTCCTAGTACCTAGTTTTCTATTTCGCTAAATCATAATAAGTATGTTATGATCATGGTCTGTGCTCTTCTATACATTCTGGTACATATTTTTTTTTTTCAGCGCCATCTAGTCTCGTAGTAAGTCTACTTGAAGTTTTTTTTACTGGTAGATAAATATTACAGTTTTTTTTCTCTGTAGGTATCCCTACAGCATTTTATTGGATGGGCAACTCTCAATTCGTTGACAATTAACTGACTAGTTGACATTTGACAAGTTGTCAAATGATATTGATCACTGTAAATATCCATTAATCATATAACTGTCAAATGATGAACATACTACATATAATAGTAGATAATTACATAGTACATTACGTAGTAGATAGCCACATACTCGAAAAACCGACAACCGATGGGGAAGAAAGGTTCTTGAGTGGAGACCATGAACGGGAAGACGCAGTGTAGGTATGCCTCCCACTATAGATCTACCGACGACATTGTGAGTCGCGGGCAATGGAAGCAGATGGCAGGATGTCGCTCAGTGTGTAGGTTAAAGGGCGAGGCCTATGTTCAGCAGTGGCTTGTGGCTGATAATGATGATAATAGTAGATAATTATACTCCGTAAAGTTGCGTAAGCACTCCGCTTAACTGCACTCCGGCGTCGCAGTCGCGGCAACTGTGAAGCTTGAGAGAGGCATCAGACTGCCCCGGTGGCGCAGTTGGTAGTGAACCTAACTTCTGTGCTTGGGGGCGTGGGTTCGATTCCCATCTAGGACAAACATTTTGTGTGATGAACATTTGTGTTTGTTCTATGTCTGGGTGTTAATATCTATTTAAGTATGTGTTTAAAAATATATATGTACGTATATCAGTCTCTGGCAGCCATATTACAAGCTTTGCTTAGTTTGGGGTCAGATGACCATGTGTAAAAAAAAAAAAAAAAAAAATCTATTTCCCGATATTATACTCTGATCTGTGGTTATGATGTTATATCTCAGAATATTATCTTTTTTTTATCGCGTATAATTCCGTGTTTGACCACAAACTCGTGACACATTTGACCAAAATAATCTCTCTTGTTTGTTAGTTATGTGATTTTGAACTTTAACTACGAAACCAAAACCCTAAAATAAAAAATAAAATACATATTTCA
The DNA here is from genome assembly GCA_949125355.1 of Agriopis leucophaearia. Lineage (NCBI taxonomy): Eukaryota > Metazoa > Arthropoda > Insecta > Lepidoptera > Geometridae > Agriopis > Agriopis leucophaearia. Next base: position 2,538,974 of record OX421287.1, read on the forward strand.
TCGAGTTCGAATGAATTTTATCAATAAAATAGCTATCCGTTTATCAACAAATAAAATATTATAGTATTATTCACCTGAAGGACTGCAACGCTGTAAAACTCAGAGCTCGGAGTGTTTATTTTCAATCGTTTTCCATATAAATTGCTTCCGTACGCGAAATAGTAAAATTTCTCACATAAACAGCAGCCAAAATACGAGAAAAGTAACAGTAAAAGAATATTAAAATAACCCATGTTTCACGTCTGTCGCTTTTATTATTTCAACCGCGGTTAAAAAAAGTGAATAGAATAAAAAAATAAAAACTCAAGTTACTGTGAAAGTCACAAATTGAGAGGGTTCTAGATGAAAATTTAAACCACTAGTGAAATAAATTAGATCGTAGAGCACGACCTGTTATTGAATTTTTAGGGTCCAAACATAAAACTGAATAAAAAAATGTGTGAATTGATTTCTAAGTATTTTTTTATGATACGAGACGAGCGAAGTCGCTCGCCTGATGGCTCTTCACGCTTGCCCATAACAGCTCAACGCCACTCAGAATTTTGAACTTCAACAGTTCAAAACCCTAGATGGCAATACACTGCGCTTGTCACCCCGAGATATAAGATGTCAAATCTCTGTGTGCCCTGTAATTTCGCTGGAAACATTGCCCTTCAATCCGGTATTATACTTGTTTGAAACAAAATGAAAATTTTGATAAACATTTGTAATTCTATTTTCTTTATTTGTACAGCTGTATAAGCATTCATTCTATCATTTTGCATCTTTTAATCATAACTATCTAAAAATTAATGTATAAAAACTAAGTAGATGCGCTAATCTAATAGATTGCTACCCGCAGGCATTGTTCCAAAATATATTTTTTATATAGAAGAGACGTTTGGGTGTTAAAATGTTGTCTTCCAAAATGTTAAAATGCGCGAACGAGATAGACTGCATTTCTTGCCAACATAATTTAGTTATTTATGCATGTATACAAGGATTTAATAGACTCAAACTAGGCTAAGCCTGTGTTATGCAGTCCGTTGACCGTACAATATATAAACCCTTTTATGACTAACTAGCTGTCCGCCCCGGCTTCGCACGAGTGTAAGATCGGCCTTCGGCCTCGCTACAAAATATAATAAAGCCTATGTCACCCGGGGATAGTGTAGCTTCCCAACAGTGAAAGAATTTTTCAAATCGGTTCAGTAGTTTCGGAGCCTATTCATTACAAACATACAAAAATAGGTACAAATCTTTCCTCTTTATAATATTAGTGTAGATTTACTCTTAAACTTTGGCTCGTGACGGTTTTTTAATGCCATAGGTGGCAAACAAGCAGACGTGCCGCCTGATGGTAAGCGATCACCGTCACCTATCGGTACCTGCAACACCAGGGACATCACAGATACGTTGCACCCTTAAAGACTCTATAAACAGCCCTTTTGAAGAACCCCATATTAAAGCTACTCGGAAATGCCGCAGGAGGACGCTCATTCCACAAATTGCAGGTGTGAGGCAAAAAAGAACGCGTAAAACGCACGGTATGCGAATTCCACCGATCTATGATATGTGGATGAACTTTCAGGCGGTGGCGGCTAGTACGATGATAAATCCGCGATGCCGGCATCAGATCGAACAGTTCTTCAGAATATTCCCCGTTATAAATGCGGTAAAAGACATAAAGAGACCCAAAGTTTCTGCGCATGCAGACTTCGCCTATGAAGCTAATAATTCACTATTTTTGCACGAATATATCTTCCTTCTTTTTGACCGATCGTGTTTGTAGACATTCTGACTTTTTTTTTTAACTTTAAAATTGGCTATTTATGAAATTATTGTACGGAATATTCACTACCTCATAATTTATTCGCACTTTTTATTTCGTATCACCGTGCAGAATGTGTTTCGTGGTTTACTTGATTTGATTTCAATAATAAAGATTTGGTGCAGAATTATATAATGCAGCATTTCTAATGAATGTATTATAAAATTTTATAGAATGTTATTACATTAGGTTCTGAGGCCGTTCCGTCGAATTAAGGTCGCGCTCATCGGCGACAGCTATCTCTTTCAATGTTTTCAACATTTTTGACAGCCTGCCATCTGCATCCACTGGATGCCCGTGACTCTCACGATATCGTTGGGTCATCCATTGGGAGGCATAACTACCTACGCTGCGTCTTTCGGTTCGTGGTCTCCACTCAAAAACCTTTCTTATAGGTTCTTCAAACGATGTGACCAGCCCATTTCCACTTCAACTTGCAAATATGAATTAAAATATCAATAGTTTAAGCATGAGATTCTCGATTTTTCTTTCGCAGACAACACCTACCAACGCAAGAAAGAAGCGGAACTCCGTCAAAAACAGATCATAGAGCAAGAGGTCCAACTGCACAGACTGAGGGCGGCCCCGGGGAGTCACGACAACCCTCTCACCATGGCGTTCAACCCCCACTACGGCAGCGAGAGCTTCCTACCCCAGGGGGTAGATGTCAGGGAACTGCCTCAAGTCTCTAGAGAGAGTCTGAAGCTTGTCAAGTGAGTTGAAACTGATGATGAACTCGGAAAATACATTAAAAACCATAAAATATGACAATGAACTTTGACTATAAACTATATTATGGCTTCAATTATGATGATCAACAATGACCATGAGCTATAACAACAAACTATGGTCATCAATGTTGACCATGAACTATGACAACGGACCCTGAACTATGACAACAAACTATGGCCAATAATGGCCATCAACTTTGACCACGAACTAGGGTCATCAGCTATACTATGACCATTAATTATGACAAGATAACGACCTATGGCCAACTATGAACTATGACAACAAACCCTGAACTGTGGCCATCAATGATGACCATGAACTATGACAACGAACTATGGCTATCAACTAGGGCCATCAGCTAAACTATGCCCATGACCTATGACAACGAGCTATGGCCATCAATGATGACCACGAACTATGACAACAGACCCTGAACTATGACGAAAAATTATGGCCATCAACTATGGCCATGAACTAGGGCTACCTGCTATGCTATCACCATGAACTATGAGCACGAACTCGAAACATCAATCATAACCCGAAACAATACTTAACCATAAATTTCTTCCCAGGGCACTGGGCCAGGGCGCCTTCGGTGAGGTCTACCAAGGTCTCTACCGGCATCGAACCGCGGACGCGATAGAAATGCCCGTCGCAGTCAAGACCCTGCCAGAACTGTCCACCGTGCAAGCAGAACACGACTTCCTGATGGAAGCAGCCATCATGGCTAAATTTAACCACAGAAATGTCGTACATATGATCGGAGTGTGCTTTGATAGGCACCCCAGGTGAGGCGAAAACATGTTCGTAGCAATGTTTGGCTCTGTTCTTCTAGCTAATTCTTAATATGAGGTATCTTTAGGCCGGTTTCGGTCGGCTGGCAGAATTCTTAACATAGGGTATCTTTAGGCCGGATTCCGTTGGCTAGCAGAGTTCTTAATATGGGGAATTTCTATGCCGGTTTCGACTTTAAAATGTAAGCCACTAATGCTCATAATGGTCCAGCGTAGTTTGTCTGCTAGGTTCATTGTCCTCGAGCTGCTTGCTGGTGGTGACCTGAAAAACTTCCTCCGTGAAAGCCGGCCGAAGCCAGAGCGAGCGAGCGCACTCACAATGAAGGATCTACTGCTATGTTCCTTGGATGTCGTGAGGGGGTGCAGATATCTGGAGTCCAAGCGATTTATACACAGGTGAGAATAAAGAAAACATTTGTTTTGTGCATGATGTACATTGTATAGTTGTCCCTTTATTCAGTGCTTAGCAATTACGCTGGATTTCTCTGCAGCACTGACCTTCTGAGACGCACGGGTCTATTACATACCTACACACATCATCAGTCAGTAAACGCCCACTGCAACAAAGCTGAACAAAAGCTTCCCTCTTAGGGGGAGGTGTTTCCATAATCTCCACGTTTGGTAGGCGGCTTGGGGATTGCAGTACGGTCACCGTGTACTAATAGCATGCTGCCGGCCATCCTCCGGGTGGTTCTGGTCGCAGTTTTAGGACATACTAAGGTCCGAATTCGTACAAAACTGTCAACCCATTTTTGTCCTCTTGATTTGGCATTTTCGCGAAATCCTTTCTTAGCAGATCTCTAAACCTCCTAAGAACACCTGCCAAATATCAGTTTGTTGGTTTACTAGATTTTGTGATGAGTCAGTGAGTGGGTGAATGAATGAGTGGTATTTCGTTTTTAAATATCATCATCTGATCAGCCCTGAGTGCTGCATGGTAAAGGCCTCACTTTGTTTATGCCCCAGTATCTCGCTAGTCGCATCTAGCGTTTACAACTGTGCCAGCCGGATATCTTCGAGCGATTTTTACCTCTTTATATGTTTTTCAGGGACATAGCTGCCCGCAACTGCCTGCTTACCTCCCGCGGTCCGGGACGCGTGGTTAAGATCGCCGACTTTGGCATGGCTCGAGACATCTACCGCGCAGACTACTACAAGAAGGGCGGGAAGGCCATGCTGCCCATCAAGTGGATGCCGCCCGAGGCATACATCGACGGTGTCTTCACTATCAAGACTGATGTCTGGTGAGGGATAACCTTCTAGAGCTTGTTGATCGTGATCTTGATCATTGGACTTCCTTACTGTTTGCACAAAATTATCAATACCTATAAAAAACCGACTTCATAAAAATGTCAGAACTGGACCAGATTGAAATGGGACCACACGGGAAGCAAGTTTCTTATTTAATCCACCGTAACATTACGCATTCTGTAAAATTTTAACTGGCTATCAATTTTTTTAAACGGTTTAAATGTAAAAAAAGTAGGACAGACAGGCGGATGGACGGACGGACAGACAGACAGCGTAGGCTTAGTAATAAGGTCCCTTTTCGCCCATTGGGAACGGAACCCTAAAAAACAAGCAAAGCTTCTTAAAAAGCAAGTCTTCCGGTTCGTGGTCCCGCCCCAAAATGACAGACTAGTATTCAACCTCGACTAATGTTAAAACTTGTTTGTTAGGTCGTTTGGCGTTCTTCTATGGGAGGTGTTCTCTCTGGGGGTGATGCCGTACACTGGATGTGCCAACAGGGAAGTTATGGAGATGGTGTCGGGTGGCGGACGCCTCGAGAAGCCAACCGGTAAGTATATGAGGATCCTACAGGAGATGAGGGTGACAGGAGACGTGCGTCTCAGAAGGTCAGTGCTGAAAATCAGCGTTACAGAGAAATTTGTAGCATTATAGCTGAGCACTGTTCTCATAATGTATTTTTGAATAACTAAAAATAAATAAAAAATATTACCTAATTTATCAAAAAAGTGCCGCATCGTGCGCCTTTTGCGCCACGCAAAACCGCGTGGCACTGCTAGTTATACATAATACAGTTGTATTGCCCAAAGACCGTTAAAAATACCAGCTGCTATAGCCCACTCATCAAGAATCTCACCCATGGGTAAGTTGCCTAAGGAATCAGCGTGGGAATACTGCCAGTATTCTGGGCATTTTTGCACCTAGTGCGGGGCGGGCTATCCAGTCTAGACTGCTTTTTTTGCTATTATCATGATACCACTTTGATTCTGGCGGTGTTTAGGTATGTATGTTGTGTAAAAATTCTAGAGACAATCGAAATGCTCGCACCCACCACCAGTACAGTATTATGTAGCGCTGGGCAGGGCACGTGGCTAGGCGTTGATGGAAGGTGGAGTAGAGCCCTGACAGAGTGGTTACCAATAGCGGATAAGCTTTCTGTGGGCAGGCAACCAGCCCGATGGGTCGATGATATCACACCCATCGCAGGTCATACGTGGATGAGATTGGCCCGAGACAGGGATAAATGGCGCAAGGGAGAGGAGGCCTATACCCAGCAGTGGGTTGATACAACCTTACGAAGATCATGACCAGTACAATGTGAAGTTTGATTGCAGGTTGTCCCCCCGACGTCTACCGGTTGATGTGCGAGTGTTGGGCGCCCGCGCCGGCCGACCGCCCTTCCTTCGCGCACATGTATGACAGGATAGAACTCTTCATACAGGTACTACAGGACTCACTTTGTAACCTCCCCTCTCACCCTACCAACACATTGAAACTATACTACTTGCACATACACATTATCATCAACAACCAGAAGACGACCACTGCTGATCATAGAATAATTATGTCCATTATAACGCCACACTGAACGACAGCCTGCCATCTGCATCCACTGGGTGCACTGGGTGTGGTGCTTACGACTCACACGATGTTGTCAGGTCCAAGTCTAGTGGGAGGCCTACGTCTTCTGGTTCGCGGTCTCCATTCCAGAACCTTTATTCCCCTCAGTTGTCAGTTCTTCGAGTGATGTGGCCTGCCCATTGCCACGTCAGCTTGCAAATCTTATCGGATTCTATCGCGCAAAGAAGCTTCTCCTATCCATCGTTAATACATTTCTAATTCCAACAAAATCCTTTCAGCAATTTACCTTGATTGCCATGACATTATTGTTCCTCCATTTTTCTATTGGACGGCCAGGGCTGGCATGAAAAAGTGACACCGATTCATGATTGCTATTCCAAAAATTCGTACGAAGCGCTTTGATTTGTGCTAATCGTTAGTCTGTGGAATGCTCTATCTGAATGGGTCTTCCCCGATAGGCTGCATCATGGTTTAACATCAGACGAGTTGGCGGTCAAGAAAGCCTATTATCCAATAAATATCTACAATTAATAAACCTACAGTCTACAGACGTTCTCATTTACGACTACTTAAAAACGTTAGTTAAGTTAAACAATGTTCAGAATTTTATATCGTTTTCTTGTCTAACAATTTCCGTCGCCGAGATAAATGTGTAAATATGATTTAACCCTATTTTCCCCTTTCCAGGACCCTGCCATAATCAGCACGCCCCTACCGATAGTGCGGTCCCACCTGCCCCTACCTATAGGGGTATCATTCCCTTACGGGCCCCAGGTACGTAAAGTTTATTACTACCCCTGGTAGATTGTGTTTTGAGGGTGGTGTTCTACGAATTAGAAAATCTATATTGTGCTCGCTAGAAGAAAAAAAAAACAGATAGATAAACTGACGTACTAGTGCTACAAGTGGCGGCCTTATCGCTAAAAGCAATCTATTCAATGCAACCATTTAAGAATTGTCTAATTCTGTGGACCAATTTGGACTAAACTCCTCAAAGCCTCCGTAAAAAATATCTGTCATTTTCGTTTTAATATGTGAGTAAGAGAAAGTAATAACTGCAGACTTAGACATTATTCTAATTTATCAATTAATATTTATTTTATTTTATACCTATACATACATATTTAGATACAATCTAGAAAAATACCTACAAACTAACTTAATAATTACAGATATGACAAATACCATATTTGTATATAAAATAGAAAACGATGCATATGACTCGTTATAAAAAAAGTATGTGGTTGTTTTCGTTGCAAATGAAACATTGAATTCTTCGGTGACAACTTGTGAAGACTTTAAATATTTGATAGGATTTTTTAAAATAATGCTGACAGACTAAAATAATGCCTACAGCATACATAGGATAAAAAAAAATGAAAATAATTTTATTTCAATAAACTAGAACACCACCGCCTCAAAATATATGAATATTTTTAGAAATAAGCATTTGCCAATGGTTATTTTCGAATCTACGAAATGAATTAGTCCCTTCCACACAATAAAACAAAATTAAATACGAAACATACTAATTCGCCATTTTGTTTTTCTCTTTTCCCAATGTTTTCGCTCTGGCTACTAGAAGCAAGTAACTGGTTTCATATAAAAGATTAATTTTCTTATTTGGTGTTAGTCCGTGATTGGCCATGCTTGGTGATGGCGCATGTTAAAATACATTTTTAATTTATTTTTCTAACTCTCCCCTCCCCTTTCCTTGAATGAGAGCCGCATAGAAAATAGTCCCTAGTAGCTTAGAAAGAGATTCATTGGAATTCATATCATTCAAAATAACCTGGGCAAAAAACGCAGCGTGGTTTTCAACTGCAAACGAATATCAAAATGATACACTTTGATATATAGTCGAAAATAAATAACGGCTCCTGATCCGCGTGAATAAGAAAGTGGATAGAGTGGGTATTTATTTATTACTGACCTTATATCAGAACTAGTAAAGTTGATACTTGTTTGTCAGTGAGAACTGCTCTTCGTCAGGTCTGCTCATGATGCATGTTGTGACCATGTCTAAATAATCATTATTAATTTTTTAATCATGTCATGCTTCCGGCAATTTCAAGGAATCTCTTTGAGAAATACTTCAAGATGAGTGTTTACTTGCCTAGTAGCTATAGCGGGAATCTAATTACCTATATTATTTATTTTACCTTCGTCCATAGCGCTGGGTTTTACAAAAAAAAACATTGTCTTTTACAAAATCTTTTCGTTTTTAGAAATTGTAGTCTTCAAAAATCTCAATCATTAGTGTTGCTCCAAATATGTTTTTTCTAAAACCCAGTGCTTTCAAATGCACGCGTAGATTCAAACTTAAAGTTGCAGGGGGATGATAAAAACGAATCTTAAGTACTTATTCTGTACTTTTGAATAAAAGCGATTCCGTGGTTTTTCATTAAATGTAAACTAAATGATATAATTATAAACTTGAGGCAATATTAGCTTCCTTTTATGAAGTTGGGCTGTTTTTTCTGAGTATGATCCCTGGCATGGGGACAATTTTTTGTAGTTTCCATATTTTCTGTGCACGAGGGTAAAACCACAGGAGACCATTTCTCACTATCAAATTCAATGTAGATAAATGATATCAGTATACTTAACACTACCAATAAATACAGTATAGACGCTTCATACGCCTAAATTTATTGCACTTAAAACAGCGTAGGTACGTGTACAGACACTAGTGACATCTAGCCACGACACTGTATGGTTAAGTGACTCTGTGTGTGAATTAGTGAATCCCTGGCGATTACCTTGTCAATACAGAGTGCGGTCAACTCGAAAAACCACTTTAGAACGTTAGTAAAGATTTAAGGAGTTAATTTACCTAAATAAAACCAAAACAATAAGACATGAGTCAGGATGTGCCAATGAGCGTGCATCATCAAAAATCCGATCGGCATCATTTGTGACAACAGCTCAAAATAAAACTCATTACATACAAAGATTGCTATAGGAAAAGGAAATATATTATGGGTAGGTATTGAAAATCACAAAGAAAGAGCACGGACCGCTGTATCCGCAAAACGCGCGTGTCCCTCCCCTCCAGCTCGCGTGTACTGAGCGTGGCATGTTGGGTTGGCAGCACAACGGCGGCGGTGACTACCTGGTGCCGATGTCGCCGCAGGACTCCGCTCAGGATCATAGGTAACACATACCTACATACTGGGAGGTTGGCGGACGAGTTAGTGAAAGCTTGGGGGTTTGTATTCTCCGGTCTACCAGTGTCAGATCACCAAATCTGAACGATTTCTTCTTTATCAAGAAGAATATTTGCGAAGGTTGTACTCTCTGCTCTTTTGTCGTATGACTATTTATTGAGCATGTCTTGATACAAAACACATCGAAAGGCTCTGAAAGTCATTCTGGCATTTACGATACGTTGTCTGGATTCAGTTTCAGAAACGAAAAAACTTATAATGTTAAGTTTGGCAGATCAGAATATCATCAAAATACAAGAATAAAAAAAGTTCATTCGAAAACATCGATATTAATAAGTTTATTTTCTTACTAGAGTACTTTATTTAATAGCTATTACGAATGAATCTAAAGCTATTTCTAAGACCCCAAAAAAAACTAAAGTATTTTACGTACCAAAATTATTTTAACATTCATTTGATAATATCCACAGGTAAGATCAACAAAGGAAAAACTGTGGTCCTTTACAACCGCCAACCTCTGCATGTACTTGTCATTTAATCATATTAAACTATCTAACTTTTGATAAATGTGGCACCCCTTTTCCAAAATCGATGTCGTCATAGTAACCTGACTTTTATAAAATCTGAAAAGTGCTTCAAATGTTGTCCAATATTCCATCGATCAAAATTATTCTGTAATCTTGTCGTATTTCACATTGTAGTCTATTACATAATTTAAAAAGGATAGATGGACCAGTATCCGTTCGTAAGGAATATTGGACAAAAGCTAGTAACAACGTGAATGAATGCTCTACAAAGACAGAGCGCTGAGCATGTGTTAGTGATGCTACAATCTTTCCTATAGCTAAAGGTCGAACTAAAGCGAAAAATAAACAAAGCCAACTATTTCTTTTAACACTTTTGCAAGAGAATTACGCCGAGAAATTTCTAAACGATAACATTTGTTTCTCATGTCAATATAAATAAATATAATATAATATAATATAATAAATTGGCAATTGTTCAATGTTGTTGAAACAGTTAAGTGAATTCTTAAAGAATTTGAAGGTTTTGATAAATTCTACACTAATGAGTTAAGTAGAACCACATGCTGATTCAGTGTTATTTTTATAGTGTAACGGATCCGCTGGTAGTTCATAGCAAATCGCAAACGGCGGCAATGGACCCCGAGGAACTGGAGGATTCACAATATCAACATCTACTGAAAGGTGAGAACATAAAATTTGCAACAAAGCAGCAAATTATTTTTTCCAATCATGTCAACAAATATTTATATTTGTCTCTACCAACATTTTAAACGTACGTATTTCAATTTGAATTTCCAATAATTTGAACCAAACGCACAAGAGGTTATGTAAGAATTTATGGTTATGTTGTTATGTTATGAATGATTATGTGTGTATTCTGGTGTCTTATGATTGGCTCAGAATATGTCATAGCCAACTTTATTTTCCTTTACCGCTTAGTAATGCGTCTCGGCGCATACCAGTCAGCGTTAATCACCTTACTTGGGAACATCAAACTATACTCACTTAAAGTATTGAAAAAATCGATAAAAACTGAACCAAGCATAAATAGACGGAAAAGTAATTACCAGTAGGTTTACAAGTAATTGATAGATCTAACAAACGTAAGAATTCTGACATGTGAATAAGTCCGAAGGCTTATTATAAACAACACAGTAATGTATTGTCTATTTCGTGGGTACAGTATCACAAGAATATGGCAACATTCCAATGGTCCTCGCGAGCGACGGGAAATCGGCTGCTTCCGGCGCCAACGCAGAGACAAGGACCGTTACCAAGTTTCTGCCGTCTAATTCTACTGATAGGTAAGTTTACTCGTGGATTATATATATACAAATCTTTAAAAAACTCATTGCTTGTATAGACGAGCAAATGAATGTAAGCAAATACGCAACAATGGGTCACCGTGAATATTTCGGGAGGCCTGCAAGCTGCAAGCTGCACCTGAAGGAGTAAAGGAAAGGAAGGAGGAAGGCAGCTGCCTCCAGGAAGTCAGAACTAGCTGCTTCCGGATCACGTATTACGTATCATCAAGGGGAAGTTCAACGGCCTTAGAGCGAAGAAGACCAGAAAAGTGACTGTTTTATTGAATTCCAGACTCCTGAGCTCCGTAGAAGGCACGTCCCTGGACGACGATACAGCCTCCGAAAGTGACATCCCCGAATGTGAGCAGCCCGTCATCTGGGAGACTTCCTTCACAGAACGACCCGAGCGTAAAACCGACCGACCGCTAGATAACGGACCCGCTGTAAGCATACTTACTCGTTACCATTTTTGTTACTAAGAGTTATGATTAAAGTTAGGCCGGGAACATAGATCCCCCTCCTTATATTTATTTTTCCCTGTTTTTTATTCAGTAAAAGTGTCGCGCCTAGCAATGAACCAATGAGAGTGGATGTTTATAGGTGTATTTGCACCGATGCATGGTGGAATTCGAAATCTATAGAAGGAAATCTGTGACCGAGGATCACGCTTAAAGCTCTAATGAGTACCAACGCGGCTTGAAGAATATTTATTTTCACACATTTTGTTTATAATTATTATTATTTATTTATTATACGGGAATCACTCACGTAAGGTAAGATTAAGCCGGTAACTCCGAGTAAAGTTTAAACAAATTTAGCGGTTCTTTTCAATGTTCGTGCGCGCACGGCTCCTTCTCACTCTAATTTATGTTTTGTTGTGTTTGTGCCGTCGTGTTGAATGTTATTAGCGCTGGCGTTGATTCAGAACGCACCCATTAAAAGTGCCTATTTTAGGATATAAGACAATATCCCTGATGTCACTGACTAGTTTTCTAATATGTCCCATAACGTAAAATATTTGCATACAGCCACTAATGAACTCCCGAACAGTAATAGGCTAGATCAATAATAAGACCGTTTCTCCACAGGTTGACAAACTAATAAGCATCACACCGACCTCGCCGAAGCCTCCAGAAAACGCTCTATCGAAAGCCATAGAGGCAAACGTCATAGACAAAACAAATCACAAAAACACTTTGGTACCGGAACGCAAGCCAGCACCAATTGCATCCCCTGACCCCCCGCGAATAAACGCCTGGAAAGAACCCCCTAAATACAATCCCAAACCCAAACCCCTGTGTCTAGACGCGGCACAACTAGAACAAAACTTAAACGCTCTAAAAAAGAACAGCGGTTCAGTAAACCTAACAACGATGAACATTTTACCCCCATACATAAACGTGGTTACCCCAAACAAACTATCCGAATCAAAAACCATTCAAATCGACCCAAAGAAAGCTGTAATAGACGACATTCCGAAAGAAAACGACCAAAAAGAACCAGAAAAGACTAAATTGAAACAATCTAATTCTGCAGCTAGTTTGCTTAATGGTCCCATGACTGATGTACCGTTCGCCGATACCAGTGACAACACTTCCTCTAGTTCTGGAAGCAATCAGAACATAGTCAATAGTCAGAAGAATAAAAACGGTGAAGTTATTCTAAGCAAAGATAGAAATAAAATTATCAAACAGGGTAGCAAGGGTGAATATGTCGCAGAGTCAGAAATCAGTTGTTAGACAAAGCAGAACGAGTGATACCAGTGCAGTGAATTTGCCGCCGTTTGCGAGGACATTTTGAAAAGACGTTACCTATTTATTAGTATGTAAATATAGTGTCTAAGTATTATAAGTAATTCGTGAAATAAAAGTATTTATTTTTAATCTGTTGTACCTTTGAATTAATAGAAAGATGAATAAACGGCTTCCTGAAATATGCTTATAGATAGTATTTGCTCAATTTGCTCAATGGTTTGCCAAAGTAGATCAAATATTTTGAAATAGATATATCTACATAAACAAGTTAGTTTTTCTACATAAATAAGTATTCAAGTTTTGTGAGAATTTTGTAATGTTTTTTACATTAATCGCTTTGTAGATTATTTTTTGGGAATATTTATTTAGCGGATTTTGTAATTGTAATATTTTAACTGTAAAATGTAATACAAACATATTATCGGAACGAACGCACATTGCAAAAATAAATTCGCTGTATTATAATTACTGAGATAAGGCCAAAACTAATTGCCAACGATCTATGGTAATACATGGCCGATGTTAGAGGTTATTCTTATCATATAAAGAATCCTTAATCTGATACAGAATTATACGGGGTTATAAGCTTAGGATTGTACTAAGCTGAATAAAAGTAATTTTAGTTATCAATATTTATGAGAAACTTTTACAATGAGACCAACACTGAAATCACAAAAAAAAAATAGCCGTTCCGTAGAAATTCTTCATTCTTACTTTTCGTTAGTCGTAAGGCATAAAACGAATAAATAAAGCCGTAATTATCAAAACGAATATATATAACAAGTAAACTATACAATTAAAATTGTTTATGTCAGTAATTTTACGAAATCCACTCTCAAACTTAACCACAGAGAGCTTTACGAAAACTTTTGTAAATTGGAGGTAATAAGTTGTTATATTGAGTTTTACCAAAATTTGAAGCCGTTATTTTCAATAATAAATACAGATTGTAGATACATATTTATTACAGAAATTGAATTTTCTATTGATCTTTCCATTTTACAGAAACGGAACACAAAAAAACTTTGCGTTTTTCTTTAAAAAATGTGCGTAAGAATGTCTCACATCTATGGATGATGTATGGAACATCTGATATATTTTGACTGCCCCGGTGGCTCAGTTGGTAGTGAACCTAACTTCTGTGCTTGGGGGCGTGGGTTCGATTCCCATCTAGGACAAACATTTGTGTGATGAACATTTGTGTTTGTTCTATGTCTGGGTGTTAATATCTATTTAAGTATGTGTTTAAAAATATATATGTACGTATATCAGTCTCTGGCAGCCATATTACAAGCAATGCTTAGTTTGGGGTCAGATGACCATGTGTGGAAAATGTCCCAGATATTTATTTATTATTTTCGTGATTTAAGGGGTTGGTCCCATAGTAAAAGCTGTCCACAGTGATGTAAAAATCAGCTCTAAATATCGGCCATATAACGACCTTTGTTTATTTTATAATGAAACGAGAGGGTATAATAGAATAAATAGGTGTTGTTTTTGTCATAATTATATTATATATCAATCCTTAGTTATAATATAGATATAAACGTAGTAATGCTTAAAATGTTTGTAAATAATATAAAGTGTAGTGATTTCTGTCAATCCATCCACATAAAAGTATATATAATATAATGGATATGACAACTTTTGTTATACGTAGTGTTAACTTAATGTAATTCTTATTTTGTTTTGTAAATTTAAGTGGGCATGTCCACCAGAAATATAATTTTTATTAGTGATTATTATCCGTTGAAAACATCACCGCATTGTTAGACCCTTAATATATATTAGAAAGTCTTTAACAAATAGTTTATTATATGAAAATTGGGAGCTGTCATGGTTTCATACACTATATATGTCAAATGTTCACCTTTTTTTGTCTTTCCTCGTGAGAGGATTGGCGTTGCACGTCTTGTGCATTTACTAGTGTTCAAGTGTTGAAACATTTTCAAGTTTTATTATAAATCAAACAAGTCATAGTCCAGCAAAGTAAGCAAAGGTCTAAGTCATGCCCTAGTAAAGTGGTGGAGACTTTACTAAGAACGGAATACAGGAAAAATGCTGGAAAAGTGGAAAATCGCAGGTAACACCACGGGATTCAGCTGTAGGTTATAAATCAAGAGTGTTAACATAGGTTCCCGTTTAAATAAAAATATGATAAATTCCGTTTATCCTCCCCTTGAAGTATGTACCTATTGTATTTTTTGTAATAATTAAAATAATTTTTTTACAAACATAGTATGAATACACAAATAAAATTTTCTCTTGTGTTGTGAAACATCTGTTGGCGCGCCTTGGCAGTAAAAGCGACTCGAATGCCGTGACGGCAAACGACGTAACGCTCTCTTATGCCGTCATGTTTCAAGTGACAGTTACGTATTCTACGGGATTCTTCTTTACTCTATCTCTACATAATAGCTAATAGTCTACATCTATGCTAATATTATAAAGAGGAAAGATTTGATTGTTTGTTTATTTGCATTGAATAGGCTCCGAAACTATTGAACCGATTTGAAAAATTTTTTGACTGTTGGGAAGCTACACTATCACCGGGTGACATAGGCTATATTATATTTTGTAGCGAGGCTGAAGGCCGAGCTTACACCCGTGCGAAGCTGGGCCGGACGACTAGTATTATATAAAATAAAGTAGCTGTCCGCGTCTGTCTGTATATCCGCTAACTCCTAAAGCACGCAACGGATTTTGATGCGGTCTTCAGCATCAGTTACATACTCGTATATAATAAAAATTACACACGTGCAAAGCTAGGGCGGATCGCTCGCTAGTAATCATATAAACAAGTGACATGTTAGAAAGACAAGAAAAGTGATCATCAAGGGTACAAAAATAACGTTTCGCATAAAAGTGTATGTTGCCATGAAGTTCAAAAGAAAAATGTGAAAATATCACACGAGGAAAGCTTTAATAACACTTTAAGATAGTATAAGACGATTTTTAACAATTTCTTTTAATATCAGAGTAGTGCCAAATTATACAGGTGAATTTTTTAAGGGGGCGTTGATGGCCAATTCCGAAACTATGGGGAACAGTAAAAAAATCCTCAAAGAAGTTTCGGGCTCGTTTGTGATGAAAAATAAAATTGCGTTATTGGAATTTTGAACTATCAATTTTCCGAAATCAAACCCGTTGATTTTGAAGAAAAAAAACCACACTGAATTATAACACCAATCGACAGTGTCGCTAAGATGGATCGAATTTTAATGACAATACGGCAAACTAAAGGAAAATGTTGGATTTTAATTAACTGCTTCATATTTTAAGGTAATTCATACCTAATGTATTTAATTCATTCCTTAAATCTGTACTTTGTTCGAAAAATCCAACGATGCAGTCAGTGGCGGGCGTGGCTAAGGTAACCAAAGGCCCTAGTGCAAAAAAAATAGGATTTACCAAGTAAAAATATAAATAATTTAAAGGTACAAAGCTACTTTATCATCAGCTCTTTATTGTGTTCAAAGCTACTTACTACATGTATGTGTATGAAGGGCAAACATTTTGCAAGTTCAGTTTGAGGTTTGCTGATCAGGGCCCAAGGGCCCCCTGAGCTTGGGGGCACGGCACCGCCTAGCCCTCCGATCTACGCCACTGGATGCAGATAAAGTTTTCATCAAAGCCCGAGGCTCCTTTGAGTATTTTTCGGTATTCCCCATAGTTTCGCATTTAGCCATCCACGCCCATTTGAAAGATTCAACCTGTATATAGTTTTGCCTTCTTTTGATCTATTTACAATGTGTTTGTATGTTTGAGGCATGAAATGACAGGGTATCATGGTATTTTTCGTTGTTTCGTTTCCAAGCTAAAAGAAGTATTACCTATTTTTGCTCCCTTGGTACAAGGCGCCTCTTAATTTAATTACAATATAGCCTAATGATAGGCTAATAAGTAATTTAATTCTAACCTAAACTTCTACGTAATTATGTTATTTTCAAAACTAAAAATGTGTCCATTAACACGTTTCTTAGTGTCTCTATTAAGGCGAAGACACTTTGTTCTCGTGTTCTTTATAGGTTCACTACACTACTTAACACTAACACTTTGTTTTTCACTACACTAACTCGAACGGTTTTTTTCCTTAGTTTTATTACTTCTTTCTTCAATAAATACTCTGATAGGTACACTTGATCTGAATTTTTTATTTGTATTTTGTAATAGCTTATTTAAGTTTATCAGAAGCTTAGTTATTAACAAAAAATTACTAATTATTTTTTCTATCAGCGTCATAATGCTGTCTCTATTCCCAATCGGACTAGAGATGGGCTAAATCACAGATCTATAACAGTATAGACCCCGCAAGTTCACATGCTTTGCACATTTGTGGCCTGTCTTAAGCGGGATCAATGCTCCAACTATCACGCCGCATAATTCAGTTCGATGTCCGTCGTCTTGGGAGTAGCACGTCTGACGGAATTGAAAAAATAACAAATTGTGCCATAGGAAACTGAAAAATCTTCGAAAGCATTTGTCAAATTGGGTATTTGACTTTATTAAAAACAAGTTTTTATTGAAACATCTTTTTCAAACCAAACTTTTATTAAATTTATGATCGGAACGATGTGCTGATCAAAATGAGCCCCAGTCACTGACACTGACCTGACACTGCCAGTCTACTATTATCCATCCGCTAAGTTTTTATACAATTATGCATTATACAGTTGACGTCCTTGCGGCTTCTAACTTAATAAAGATCTGTGACTGTCCCTTACTGTGTACGCAAACATCAAACCTATGGTATTCAACATCTTAGATTTAAAATACTAAAATATAACGACAAAAGGTTTTTTATACATTTGTATTATAATTATGTTCTCAGAATACCTACAGGTAAATTAAAATTGTGAATTAAGTTGTCATAAGATGTAATTATTTATTGACGAATAACGTTTGATTGTCACTTCAGCGTTGCTCAATTTAGAATTATTATTTTTGTATTAGAAATCTTTTTTACTTCTGTGTTTGAAAAAAAGAGAAACGTGGTTGTGACGTAAGTATAGAAAGACGAACCCGAGATGTGTCGATAAAGTTCCTTTTAATAGAAAAGTGACTCTGAAATGTTATTCATCATATTATTTTTGGAGTTACTAAAATTACTGTAATAATAAAATTGTAAGACAACGAAATCAGGAAATATGCAACTGCAACGTGTTGTTTTTAAAGTACATGTCAGTTTAGTTTTGTATACCCACTTCAATAGATTGTACTCATTATGCTAAATTAGGGAAGCACATTTATATACATACATAATATATATTAAGTACGTATGTAAAATTTATAAAATAACAATAAAACAAAAAAGTGTAATTGATATTCAAAATACAATCATTAATAAATGTAACTTAATGTTTTATTTAACAGGAAGACGCAGCGTAGGTAGGCCTCCCATATGGGCAGGCGACATTGTGAGTCGCGGGCATCCAGTGGATGGCAGGATGTCGTTCAGTGTGGAGGTTATAGGGGGAGGCCTATGTACAGCAGTGGACATCTTCTGGCTGATGATGATGATTTATTTTACCAACATTGCAGGCCACATCGCTCGAAGAACCGATGACCGATATTTTAAACCGTAATCAACTGAACCTGAAGTGAATCGCGAATAAGAGCTCAAGGTACGCCCAGTAGGATAACTTCTATAATAGTCGAAATAATGCAAAAAAAATCTATTACATTTTTTATGCCATAGATGGCAAACAAGCTGACGGGCCGCTTGATGGTAAGCGATCACCGTCGCCTATGAATACCTGCAACACCAGGGGCATCACAGATACGTTGCCGACCCATAAGGACTCTATTAACAGCCCTTTTGAAGAACCCCATATTACGGTTACTCGGAAATGCAGTAATTACGAGTTATTGTAAAAAGGTTCTTTTACTACGGAAAGCTAAAAATAAAACAATTTGGTACTTAGATATATTTTTAAACATAACATTTATTTTTATAAGTACACAAAATACAAAATTAAACTATATTCTCTTAGAACTTTTAACTTCTCTATATGAATCATAATATACAAACATATTGTCAGCTCCAGTTTCAACATTAAGGTCACTACGCACTATACCACAGACTAGGTATAGCTACTACGTAGCCCAGACTTGTAGTTACGATTATTTTCAATGGAAACAATTCAGTCAAATACCTGAGGGGCGGGGTGAGGGGTTACTGCTCATTGGCCCACTCAACGTCAGTTCAAAATGTAAACAAAGCATAGTGATGCCGTACCTACGGTATTGGTCAGAAATGACGTGAGGTTCAGTGGAATCAGGGGCGTGTTTTTTATATCAGTAGTAATGTCAACTGATGAAGTGTCTGAACATGTTCACCCTGCATTAAATGTCTAGTTATAGAGTCTTTGCACTATACCGACCAATAATGACAAAATTGACTTCTCCGTTACGATGGCGTAACGGTGGCGAAGATGGCGAAGTAAATTTTATGGACCATTTATTATTATATCACATACTTCTCTTCGCTTCGGCTGACAATAGAATGAATGTAGGCATATCCTATACTTTAACATTACATATACCTCAGTTACAATTACAAGTAATCGAGGCAGTTATTATAAATACAGTATAAAGATTATATTATACCCTGTTAATTTATCATAAACATTTTTTTTTACTTTTATCATTAAATTGATGGTTAGGTACTTAAATACAGTACAGTTACAGTACAATACAGTTTCCTTCGCTCTTTGTGATGCTTAACGACATCCAGAAAATCCTGAAAAGCAGGAAGATACCGTTAAGGGTGTACCTATAGAAGATAAAGGGGCAAGGTGGGGGGGGGGGGGGAGAAACTGTATGACAGAGTGGGGGAAACGTGTCTTATCGAGAGAATTACAATATTTTAATAATGTAAACAATTTTTTTATTTTTTATTTCAGCCGTGGTCATTCCATTGCAGGGCAAAGGCCTCCCCTCCTTTCTTCCACTCCTCTCTGTATCTCAATGTACACTAGCGATCATTTTATGTATAACGAAATTCTTTGTTCACATTTAAACCCTCTGAAATAAATATTTACTCTACAATATTAAAAACAGGTTTTTTTTTGTGGGTAGTCGTAAAAACGAATATTTACTCTACAATGTTAAAAACAGGTTTTTTTTTGTGGGTAGTCTTAAAAACGAATATTTACTCTACAATGTTAAAAACAGGTTTTTTTGTGGGTAGTCGGTAAAAAGAAGGCTACATTTATATGGAGAGAGTGTTGTGTAACTTATTAAAATAAAATCCCAGAGGTTAGAGTACCTGGTCAATTGATGGCGGGCGCGTGCTCAAAGTCCCCTTTGTCAAGTCGCTGCGGCGCCTTCGGTTCGTACACGAGCATAGACGCGCGCGACGGACTTGTCTTATTACGGTGTATGTCTGGAATTCACATTTATAAGCTATATTATAATATAATAATAAATAGTATTGTTTTGGTGTAAGTTGGCAAGCTAGATGCGTGGTGTTTGTGTGTGCAGAAAGAAAGAGGGGGTAAGGGGGGGGGGAGGGTAACTGCGTAATTATATGATTGGTTACACTGTGTGAGACCATTATATATCACATTCGTACTGCGGGGAGAGCAGCGCGGGTAGTATCGCTGCGTCAGTGTAGTATACAGGGCCCTCTTTCCCACTGGGCACTCTGGGCACTTCCCCAGGGTCCCGCCGTCGATGGGGCCCCCAAGTTTCCGCCAGATCACCAAACAACAACCGATATTAATTGACGAAAATCATATTTTGAAAAAATCAATAGATAATGACTGATTACAATATTTAATTGCTTATTAGCTTTAGCATGAGCGAAGCTACTCTACTCTCGCCCTAAAATAGTGCTCTGTAAAGGTCATAGGGGCTCCACTATCCTAATGTGGCTAGGGCCTTCAATAAGTTAAAGACAGCCCTGGTAGTATACTCACATCTGAGGCTGAGTCGACGGCGGTGCGTGTGGCCCAGCTCGAGCTGACGCCGCACGAGCTGCGAGGCGGATGCGGGCCGCGGGGTGAGCAGCGCGGGAAGTGTCGCCGCGCCCACTGTCACATCGGAGTATGCACACTTGTTTGTGTAGTCTGCGGACGACAATACCACATGTAAGGGAATGGAAATCAAAACGGAGGACATAGGTTGAGAAACACAATCCTTACCTCTCTCAGTGAGCACACTAATCTTACCTTTCTCAGTGAGCACACTTTCCTTACCTGTCTCAGTGAGCACACTATCCTTACCTCTGTCAGTGAGCACACTATCCTTACCTCTCTCAGTAAGTACATTATTCTTACCTCACTCAGTGAGCACACTTTCCTTACGTGTCTCAGTGAGCACACTATCCTTACCTCTCTCAGTGAGCACACTATCCTTACCTCTCTCAGTAAGTACATTATTCTTACCTCACTCAGTGAGCACACTAATCTTACCTCTCTCAGTGAGCATACTTTCCTTACGTGTCTCAGTGAGCACACTATCCTTACCTCTCTCAGTGAGCACACTATCCTTACCTCTCTCAGTAAGTACATTATTCTTACCTCACTCAGTGAGCACACTAATCTTACCTCTCTCAGTGAGCACACTTTCCTTACGTGTCTCAGTGAGCACACTATCCTTACCTCTCTCAGTGAGCACACTAATGTTACCTTTCTCAGTGAGCACACTTTCCTTACCTGTCTCAGAGAGCACACTATTCTTACCTCTGTCAGTGAGCACACTATCCTTATCTCTCTCAGTAAGTACATTATTCTTACCTCACTCAGTGAGCACACTAATCTTACCTCTCTCAGTGAGCACACTTTCCTTACGTGTCTCAGTGAGCACACTATCCTTACCTCTCTCAGTGAGCACACTATCCTTACCTCTCTCAGTGAGCACGATCTCCCTCTGCATCTGGTTCATGTCAACATCGTCCAGCCGCACGTGTTGTTTCTCCAAGCGTCCGTCCCATGTGCGGTTGCGGGTGTCTATGTACGTGTGCTCTGATGGTACTTCCTCGTCCTGAGTCGAAGAGTTGCTTTGGGGCTCTTGCTGGAAACCTCATAAAGTTTATTAAGGGTTCAACCCTTAGGTTAGGTTTCTACCAAAACTTAAAAGTATGCATTTTGCGTACTGGTAGGTTACCATAATCTCAAAAACATTCTTATGTATCTAAAGTATGTCTTCATTATGGTTGAAAGCGAAAATATCCCAGTTTTATTCGTTGTTTTTAGCTATTGACACGAATCATCACATTTGCGCGAAGAGGACATTTAAATTTCCTAATTTTAACTCCTTATTAACCGACTTCCAAAAAGGAGGAGGTGCTCAATTCGACTTTTTTTTAATGTTTGTTACCTCAGAACTTCTGACTGGGTGAACCGATTTTGATGATTTTTTTTTATTTTAATGCTGGTGCTTCCAGTTTGGTCCAGTTCTGACATTTTTATGAAGTCAGTTTTTTATATTGATAGTAATCCTTACCTTGATCTTCTTAAAAGTAGGACTCGATTGCGGTCGATTCATGAAGTCGATGTGTTGGTTCCCTCCACTCTTGTTCCTCACGATCGGAGACAACTTCCTGAACTCGTTCCTCGGCTCCAGCTCTATTCTGACTGTCTCCGTGACGGTGGAGTTGCTCGCGCGACCGAACAGGGGCGATAGCTTAAAGTGAAGTGTTACTTTTTTATAATACTGAGTGACGAGACGAGCCAAGTCGCTCGCCTGATGGCTCTTCACGCTTGCCCATAACAGCTCAACGCCACTCAGAATTTTGAACTTCAACAGTTCAAAACCCTGGATGGCAATGCACTGCGCTCGTCACCCCGAGATATAAGATGTCAAATCTCTGTGTGCCCTGTAATTTCGCTGGAAACATTGCCCTTCAATCCGGAACACAGTAGTGTTTGCACACTACTGCTTGGCGGATGAATAACTGGCAAAGGTGTGGTACTTCCTTTGGTGGTTGTTAAATATAATTATAGTTAAATAATCGGCCAAGTGCGAGTCGGGCTCGCCCGCGAAGGGTTCCGTACTATATATCATTGTCTAAACAGTTAAGATCTTTCCGCATCCCTTTTTCGACGAGACTTTATCGTAATTTTTTTATTCTACTAGTTTAATATAATACGTTATAAGAAACTTTAGTTTATTAGAACAATGTGCAATACAATACAATACTTTATTAATAACTCCATACTTACAAGTCAAATATAATACAGTTATATGATTAATTACGGTACATTTACCGTGGTAAGGTTGTGGAAGGAGCTGCCAATATTTCGGCGCAGTTACATGCACCATGCAATATCGGGAGCTCCTTCCACAACCTTACCACGGTAAAGATCCCGTAAATAATCATATAACTAGTGAACAACCGTGATAGTTTAAAATAATGTGCAATACATTCCATGTGAACTTAATTTAAGTATGCGAGTAGATTTACAAAATTTCAACTTAAAAAAAAACTGCCCTGAATAACGTATCCATCCTGTATATATTAGAGCTTACATCTATTCTTACCTTAGGCTTGGCACTGGTCGTCTCCGAGTCCATACTCTCGATTGTGATAGTCGAATCGACGCTATTAGTAATCGGCTTCACAATAATCAATCCCTCGTGAATTTTATTCGATTTATCTACTTCGAAATTTTTATTAAAAGTAGGGTTTTCAAACCCTGTTTGTGTACCAATCTC
This sequence comes from Agriopis leucophaearia, assembly GCA_949125355.1. Lineage (NCBI taxonomy): Eukaryota > Metazoa > Arthropoda > Insecta > Lepidoptera > Geometridae > Agriopis > Agriopis leucophaearia. The sequence continues at coordinate 2,562,556 of OX421287.1, forward strand.
ATCACTAAACGATGTAGTATTAGATGCCTTATTTAGCATACGCTTTCGACGTTCTAAGTCTGCGTGTATGTCTGTCTGCACTCGTAAGTTAATGTCCCCGTAGCGCCTGATTATGTAGTTAAGGAGCCAATGGTAGCCTTTGCGTAAACCGGGATCGATTTTCGGTTTTTTCGATCGCATTTCGTGTGTTTGAGCGCTGTAGGACTCGACTAGAGTAGGGCAGCGATATCTGGAAAACAAGTTTTTTTTTTTTAATAAAAGATTGTAAACTTCATATTGGTGTTTTGGGCAGAACATACCAGATACTTTCATTTCTGATTCTATCTCGTAGAGAAACCCTGAGCATAGCCCTCTCCAGAGCTCAATAGCTCTTTTGGCTTCACATCATCAGCCAATTCACGTCCACTGTTGGACAAGGCCTCCCTCATAGAGAGGGGTGTTGCCATAATCCCCACGCTTGGCAGGCGGCTTGGGGATCGCAGTATGTTCACCGTGTACTATTAGGACGCTGCTGCCCATCCTCCGGTGGTTCTGGCGGTCTTTTGGCTTAATACAGGGTAAATGCGTAACCCTGTTCTTAAAGTTTTTTTTTCAGTAATAGGCTTGCGTTTGACCGCCAACTCGCCTATGTTAAGCGCGATGCGGTCTACGATGGAGTAAAGAGTTACCTGTTGACAAGAGGCTCGATGTTGAGCTTCTCGACCACGTCGATGTCATCCAGGGCTCCAGACTTGTCCTGCTTGTTAGCGAGGACCAACACGGGTTTACCTGTCACCATGCAAATTTTTTTAGGGACAATGCGTATTCTTTTTTAACCGACTTCAATAGAGGGGGGAGAGTCCCTCCTCTTTTGAAGTCGGTCTCAATTCGTTTGTTTTTAGGGTTCCGCACCAACAGGGTAAAACGGGACTCTATTACTAAGACTCCGCTGTCTGTCCGTTTTTTTATTTATTTTTTATTGTAAAATAGGCTTGCGCTTGGCCGCCAACTCACCTGATGTTAAGCGATGATGCGGCCTACGATGGATCACGCTTTCCTAGAAGAAACCGATTCACTTTTGACTTAAAAACACCCAAATTGTAACTATCGGGGAACACCCATTCATTCGTTTGTTCGTCACCAGGCTGTATCTCATGAACCGTGATAGTTAGACAGTTGAAATTTTCACAGATGATGTATTTCTGTTGCCGCTATAACAACAAATACAAAAAAAAAGAACTAAATTAATATTTAAGGGGCCTCCCATACAACAAACGTGATATTTTTAAACGTATTTTTGCTCTAATAATGTAAAAACCGCTAAAACGTACAAGCGTTAAACTTGGCATGATTACACCTAGTACACACTCTAAAGTATAACATCAAATAATAAATAATGGCCATAAGCTAGTCGTTGACAAATTTCTGTTCATTAAATATCATACCGAGCGTCACTTGCAAAATAATGTGACGGCGTACTAATTGCTTGGCTATTATGGTAGGCGTTAGTTCGGACTAAATAGTTTTTTTTAAATTGATAATTATTGAATTTTGTGGTGGTACGGAACCCTCAGTGCGCGAGCCTGACTCGCACTTGGCCGTTTTTTTAATGTTTGTAATCTCAGAACGTTTGTAACCGATGGGGAAGGAAGGTTCTTGAGTGGAGACCGCGAACCGGAAGACGCAGCGTAGGTAGGCCTCCCACTAAATGGACCGACGACATTGTGAGAGTCGCGGACATCCAGTGGATGCAGATGGCTGGATGTCGTTCAGTGTGGAGGTTAAAGGGGGAGGCCTATGTTCAGCAGTCGACGTCTTCTGGATGATGATGAATCTCACAACTCCGTCATTTATATAAACCAATTTAGAAAATAATCCAAATTTACCATAATCTCCATTCTGTACAGCTAAGCCGTATTTTCATTAAACATTAATTAAGTACCTACTTACCTACCCACATATTTCACTGTTATCAGGCTTGCCTAGTAAACAAACTGATAAGGTTTAATTTCAATGTGAACTCTAGCGTGACTTACAAGGGTTTATATCATGTTTATATAAAAGTTGAAGGTAACATAACTATACTAGGTCTAAGTTCTTTTTTAATCTGTCAGCTGCAATGAAATGTAATAAGCTTCGGATCAGATAAACAAGAGATATATGGGGCTCTATTTTTAACCGACTTCCATAAGAAGGTTATCAAGTCAACTGTTTTTTTAGGATTCCGTACTATTACTACCCTATTACTAAGGCTCCGCTGTCCGTCTGTCACCAGGCTGTATCTCATGAACCGTGATAGTTGGACAGTTGAAATTTTCACAGATGATGTATTTCCGTTGCCGCTATAACAACAAATACTAAAAAATTTAATAAAATATTTTTTTAAGGGGGCTCCGATACAACAATCTTGATTTTTTGGTCGTTTTCGCTCGATATTGATAACGGCAAGAGGTAGACGCAAGAAATATTCACAGAATATTTGGTTCTATATTCACTTTAAAAATATATTTTTTTAATTAAAATAAAATTAATATTTAAGGGGGGAACCCATACAAAAAACTTGATTTTTTGCCGTATCTATAGATAATGGTACGGAACCCTTCGTGCGCGAGTCCGACTTGCACTTGGCCGGTTTTATTTTATATGTTTGTTACCTCAGAACTTTCGACTGGGTGAACCGATTTTGACGATTCTTTTTTTATTTGAAAGCTGGTGCTTCCCGAGTGGTCCCAATAAATTTGGTCCAGTTCTGGCATTTTTATGAAGTTGATTTTTTATATTGGTACTTAATTATTTATAATTATTATATAAAATAAAAACATAAATTGGTCCCATATAAATTTCATCAAAATCGGTTTAGTAGTTTGGTTTTTAAATCAAAATAACAGAAAAAAATATGTCATTCAAATAATCGAAATTGCGTACCTATTTACTAATGTTGAAGTCAGTTTTATAAATTTATTATTATTCTCCCAGAAATGCAAAAAAAATACACATTTATACATCTATAAATAGGGAAGTAACTCTTAAATCTATCTGTTACGCGAAAAAATGGCTAAGCCGATCTTTATGAAATTTGACAGGGAAGTAGATTGCAGACATTAATCTCAGAAACCGCGACAAAACTAGAAAAGTATGAGAAAAGCCAACGGCGCAGCTAGTAATCAGTACTATTCACATACAATAATAATGTGTCATGTCCTGCCACTCATGAGTATCGCATTTATTTATTACTAGCCGCCCCTCCCGGCTTCGCACGGGTTGAGTTTTTTTATTAATAAATATAGCCTATATTACTCAGGGATAATGTAGCATTCTAATGGTGAAAGAATTTTTTAAATCTGTCCAGTAGTTTTTGATTTAATTCGTTACAAATATACAAAAATCCAAATCTTTCCTCTTTATAATATTATAAATAGTATATAAGTGTAGAACACCCCACTTAGCACTTAATTTATTTAACAATGAGTCCACAAAATCAAATCAAAATTACTCCAGATTACAGATATAGACATTTCTAACAAACTTTTTGAAAAAAAAATAGTACTACCCTCAATTTTAATCGACAAATCGCTTTATTCTAAACTACCCACTTTCAACTAGCTTTCCCATCCCTAGTCGTAACTATGAAAAAGGCCACAAAACTACCACGCTACAAAGCAATAAAATTAATTTAATATTACCTGCAATTTTATCGTGCGATAAAACTTCTTCGAGCACAGTTCGACACTCGTCCAATCGTGAAAAATCACTGGAATCAATAACAAATATCACTCCGTGGACTTCACTGTAGTATTGACCCCAAATTTGACGAAAGTGCGGGCCCCCACCCAAATCGTAGATGGTCACCGGAGTATCTTTGTGCACTAAATTCACCGCCTTAAACCCAACAGTCGGCAAAACCTTTTCATCTTTCTCACCAGCCAAATTATTCACAGTTTTCGTCTTTCCCGCGTTATCCAACCCTATTAGAATTAAAACGATGTGACGACGCACATTTTTCCGCCTAAAAACACTAGCTAAACAATTACCCATCACTTTAAACTTAAAATCGAGGAATTGCAACAGAAATCACTTTTTCAACGCCATTTATTTGACTCGCGACATTTGTAAACAGAAATGTTTTTTTGTTGACACAACGGTTGCCAGTAGCGATCATGTATGGCCAGTTAATGGATTCGCTATGGCTACAAAGTAGGTTTTATGTCCGTGAAGTAAAAAGTTACGCGTACCGAGTTCACGCGCGAAAATCTGCTACTGGTTATATATATTTTTTGTTTGTAACACAGAACAAACACTTGTGTGCGTCACAGCCACCTTTGAATTAAATTTTATGAAAATGAGTACTCTTGAGTAAAGTCAGGAGGTGATTTCTTATTATTTTCTTAGCGAAATAATAACTGATATGTAATTCACTCTAGGCGTCAACAGGTGTTCGTATTGAATACGCTTTGCTAAGTGGAGGTCACAGCTGTTATAGATTTTATCTACTTCTTCTGTATACAATATCATTTCAATAATGATATTGCCACGCAGTCACCGATGACAGCTATCTCAATACACACAATTCCAACATTTTTAACGATGAAAAAATAACTGACCGGTGAGCGCTGCCGCCGGTTAAAAAAACTATTGGGCATGTCTTTAGTATAACATTGCAAATGGTAAGTATAAAAACCATAACAATTATGATTTGATATTTTATAGCATGGCGAAGCAGAAACTATAACCTACTCACAGTTTTTTTTTTGTTTTTAATTAGAACGACTGTAAAGGCATTTTTGTAAGAAATTTATTGTAGCCAATTGCACCCGTATAAACTCATAGCAACTGTGTTAGCAACTGTGACGCGTAGTTCGACGCGTTGACATAATAAGAATGAACATTCTTATTTATGTCACAATACCTGGCGACAGGATTTCCTTCTCATTTCCGTTCTATTTACTTCACTTTTCTGTGGTTATACTAGCGACCCGCCCCGGTTTCGCACGGGTGTTAGCTCGGCCTTCGGCCTCAAAGGCATTAGTCGTTTGGAGTTAGAGCACCGATTTGACAGTGGAATCCGGTTGTAGCGACCAACCGCTTATAACGACGTAAGAGCACGATCAAATTTAAGTTTTTGGTACGAGCTATGTAGGTGCTTATATACGGCATCCATAAATTACTTATCTTCCTACATTGAACCTGAATCGGGATACCGAATCCTACATCCTATCCTATGGAAAACTCAGAACAGAAAAAAGGCAGATATATATCAGATCACAATATAGACATAAACTTATTAAACCGAAATCTAATCTAGTAATTCATAGTTCAGGCCCTACGACTATGGCCGTAAAAATATACAATAAGCAACCAAATATAATAAAAGACAGAAAAAGAAAACAGCTTCACTAATGTTCTAAAAAATTTCTTAGAATCAAAATGTTACTACTTACTTACTACTTAGAATCAAAATGTTACTAGTTACTTACTATACCCTAGACGAATATTTCAAGGATAATTTTGATGACATACAAATAGACCGTTCCGTTCTTTCTGTTGCCATACCCTAACAGGGTATTATTATTACCTATTGAGTACCTATTCAGTATATGGTTTTCTGTATACTTAAGCCTCCCCCCTTTAGGCCTATGTTCAGCAGTGGACGTCTTATGGCTGACGATGACGATGATACTTAAGCATTTGAGCTCCTCATTATCTACAGGACGATGCACAAATTCATGTCACCCCTTTTCCGACAGAAATGACAAGTGTTTGGTCGCATACCCCTCCCCAGTCAACTTTCCAAAATGATATTTATAATATATCTATTAGATAAATCTAACTTACAGCTACCCGTTTAAAGCAGTTCTGTTTAGGTGACGAGAAAAGTTGCGTGGCCGCAAACCATATCTCGACGCTTTTCGCGTGATTTTCCGATCTGTGCTAATTCGAGCCCACTTAAGAGTTAGCCGTAAGAACGCCAAAAATCCAGTTTTCGTTGTTTTTTCGCCAAATAATGTGAGAGGACTCGTAAATGAAAAATCCACACAAAATACATAATCGATCATTTTTAATCAGACAAATAATTCACAATAAATACAGGTACAGTTTGGAACAATATTTGTCATTTACAAAGCTCTAGATTTGGAACGGAAAATGCACTTTCAAATCTGCGATCCCATCACTAACCTCTTAAAATATTATGGAATATTAGTAATAATAAAGTCATGCTTCCTTTGACGCCAATAGCACTAACGGCGCTTATGTAAAACAACACAGAGCACACTGTGTGCTTGGCTTGGCAAATGCACCAGACGTACGACGCCAATATCTCTCAGGACGAAAGAAAAGCTATAATTTATGACGCTTTTTTTCCATAGATAAATAATACATAGATGGTATATAACCACCACCATCTCGAGCTGTGTCACCACCAGCCACCGACGACCATATTTGTTTGTTACCAAGTGGTGAAACGTTCGCCGATTTTTTTTTTCAAGTTAATATTTCGTTTCATTTGATATTTGGTATTTTTATTGGTTAACACCAATTAATAAAAAAAAAAATGTGTGTACTGCCCGGTGTCCCAGCCGAGTGAGTGTTTTGACGGAGAATAATGCAAATATATCTTTCCATAGGTAAGTCGAAGTCATGTTTGATGTACTTTACGAAATTATACTGTGAATGTCAGTTTCAGAACTTACTAAAAGTCAAACATTGTTATTTTTTTACGTGAATCGTGCGAGTATGTTGTTATTCTTGTTATGAAATAACAATAAAACACCCAGGTAAAATGAGGTAAACTACAGGCAAGAAAAAGTGCCCATAGTCCACCTAGGTAAACTGAGGTGAACCATAGACAAGAAAAAGTGCCCATGGTCTACCTAGGTAAACTGAGGTGAACCACAGTCAAACATAAGTGCCCGTGGTCCACCCAGGTAAATTGAGGTGAACCACAGACAAGAAAAGTGCCCGTGGTCCACCCAGGTGAACTGAGAAGGTAGAAAACGAGCATGGCCTGATGTTCAGCACGATTGTAATTTTTTTTTATTCTTTTGGGAGGATTTTGGCTTAGCACTTCTTGTGCATTTGCCAGTGTCAAGTATGGTAAAATTTCATACAATACCGTCAAGTCATAATCGCAGTCAGAGTCAAACAAAGTCACGCTCAAGTCATAATCATGCCCTAGTGAAGTGGTGGATGCTTTACAAGAGGCTTCTGGATGGATGGAGCTTTGGAAACATCACGAAAATATTCAATAATATGTTTCACCGCTTTATATCACTTTCCCACACTTGAGTACGTCCACGAACACTTGATACATAAGTGGATTATTACACATTAACACTTTAAAATACACAAGTTTAGGAAAAAAATACAATGAGGCTAGATTAGCGCTATTGGCGTCTGGAGTTGATTGGGCGTATTTCGGAACGCACCCTGAGAATTTATGTTTTTAAGGTGAAACGTTTCACTTTGGCGGGCAAATCAAATTTCAAACAGTTTTTTTGTCCTTGTAGCTGGGCCGGGTAATTATTGTGAAATGGCATAGTGTTCGCGAAAATTGTTGGTCGTTCTTTACATTATCATGTACAGCTATTAATCAGTTACTCACCATATTACTTACATTTGGCAATAAACCGTTTGAAACAGCATAAATTTGTTTATTGACAAATGTATGTAATAATGTGCATTGGAGCTAAATAACTTTACGCGAGTTTGTAAAGAATAATAATCAATTTTCGCGAACATCATTATCGTTTACAATAATTACTCGGCCTAGCTACAAGAACAAAAAAACTGTTTGAAATTTGAATTTCCCGCCAAAGTGAAACGTATCACCTTAATTTATAGGTATTACAATAGAGGCCGTCACTCAGCGGTAATTTTTTTTACATGTGCTTTGCACGGTTTGTGCATACCGCCAGTTTTTTTTTAATAAATATTAGGTACATAATAATTAAGGCTTTTTGTAAAACATCATCAATTATAAATAAATTATTTCACTGAAATATTAAGATCACATCAATTAAAATGTCAACATTTTGTAATCTATTTTTTTTTATATTTTCCTTACTCAGAAATAAATAAATTGTACAATACTGTCGCGGCAACCAAAATAGACTATTTTTTTTGCCTTAGCGATGCCGAGGCACACATGACGCAAGTGTCAAGTAATTTACACAACACAATTGATTGTTTTATAATTTATAGCAACAATGTCTTACTGCCAAGGCTTGAACATATTGTATACTTTTTCTCAAACATATCGAGAATATTCTTACCTTCTTTCTTAATACCACGACAGTAATAAACTTACATCCAAGCACGTTTGAGAAACACGCAAATTTACAGATTTCTCACAATGAGACCGCAGCCAGAATCAGTACTACCATATCACAAATTACCTAAAGCGCACCATAATGACATCTCCATTTTTAATCGAGAAATATGTCAAATCTTTCATATTATTGTCCAAAACGATGTCCCGCCCTTGCAATTGCTCGTCCAGAAGATGCAAAGTGGGAGTTCCTTTGTGTCCGAATTTTGAGAAGAACCTTTGAGCCAGTGTTACCAGTTTCTGCACAGCCATGGTCGAGGGGAATTTCTTCTGGAATGTGTTGCCATTTTCGTCGCTGAGGGTGATTTGTAGTAGTTGGGAGGTGAGGGTTGTGTTTTTTGGTTGTTTTACGAGAAGACTGTCATCGGGTATACCGTATTCTGTAAGAAAGACAAGTGGATAACATTAAAAACAGAGTTAAATTCACAATATAAAAAAACGACTTCACAAAAAAAAACAGAACTGGACCAAATTGAAATGAGACCACACAGGAAGCACTAACTTTCAAATAAAAAAAGAATCATTAAAATCGGTTCACCCAGTCGAAAGTTAAACAGTCGAAGTGAGTACCTCCTCCTTTTTGTAAGTCGGTTAAAAATACAGTGTAACATACAACCGTCCTACTTTTTTGAAATCTGTATTGTTAACAACAAATATCGCTATGTGTTCATAACGCCAATTCCGACATTAAAATCTGTGACATTGACATCTGTCACTTTTTGAGATGTAAGCGTTATTTTGTGATATTCGTAGCACAAATATTATTAAATGTATGTAATAATATTAATATACTAGTTTTTTTGCCCGCGACTTCGTACGCGTAGATTTTCATATAAACCTTCAATCCTTTTTTCTTCCCTTAATCCGGCCCTTGCGCAAAATAACCTAGCCTATACTTCAATCTGGTCATAGCTAAGCATATTCGTAAAAACAGCATTTAAATCCGTCTGCATTTTCTTCCAGTGGTTTAGGAGATGTGCGCGGACAAACAAACAGACAAAAATTCTAAAAACTGTCCTATCGTGTTCAGCTGCTTATTTTAAGACGCCCTGTGTGTTTTTTTTTTGTTATCTCGCAATTACAGATTTTTTTATCTCTACTTTTTTATTATATGTATAGATATAGATGTATGTAATAATAATAATATATATATGATTTAACACTTTTTTAGGAGTAATGCAACGCCGCGTAGAATTTTAGTAAAGTAATACAACTCCACACAGGATTTTGGTCATCATCATCAGCCATAAGACGTCCACTGCTGAACATAGGCCTCCCCCTTTAACCTCCACACTGAACGACATCCTGCCATCTGCATCCACTGGATGCCCGCGACTCTCACGATGTTGCCGGTCCATCTAGTGGGAGACCTACCTACGCTGCGTCTTCCGGTTCGCGGTCTCCACTCAAGAACCTTTCTTCCCCATCGGTTATCGGTTCTTCGAGCGATGTGGCCTGCCCATTGGCGCTTCAACTTGCAGATTTTAATAGCTATGTCGGTAAATCTGGTTCTTTGGCGAATATCTACGTTCCGGATTTTATCGCGCAAAGAAACTCCGGGCATAGCTCTCTCCATTGCCCGTTGTGTGACTCTGAGTTTTTCCAAAAGCCTGAGTTTTTACCTTTATGTACCCTTACCAATATACCAGTTAAATACAGTCCACTAGCATTTTAATATAACCACTACATAGGAGTAAACAGTCGACTCACTGTCTATGAGATGCTGGAACCGGCAGTGTTCTGCGTCGAAAGCCCTCGCCAGCGTCGGGTCGTTCCTGGCCAGCTTCCACTCGGCTCCGTACCGCTTCATGTAGTCGTACTCGGCGCCGCGACGGTGTTCCGGGGTTATTATTGAGCCGTTCAGTTCCTATAAAAAAAAAGGTTTTTTCATTACTCATACTCGGAAAGTAGGTCTGAAGTTGCCTGAGGAGCGGGTTGAAAGTAATACATTTCAGCCCTAGGGAGAATCACTTTCAACTGACAGTGACAGTTGACAACTGACACACACTCAAATTATAAAAAAAATTAAACTAGTTCTATTTTCACATTTGTATTGAACCATGTTCCAACTTTTTTTTTTCTCTTCTGGGGATTGTGGTCCCGCACTTCTCGTGCATTTGCCAGTTCATGTTTTTTTATTTTTAGTTTTCTTGTATTCGTAATGAAAAGTACAGTATTTACGAGGGACTAAATAAGACTTTAACCCGAGGGGTTAAAGCTACGCTCGGGCGCTAAACCCCGTCCAGGGACTAAATAAGTTACTTCCACCTCTACGATAACAATGTACTATTTTTCACATCTATTCGAAAAGAGCTAGTGTATTCTTCGTAAACAAGAACTAAAATAGCTCTTTAATCCCTAGGGACTAAAAGTGATTTGAATTTAGAATGTGGATATTGTTAGTAAAAGGTCCAATAACCAAAGAGATCAATCATAAACATTGTATGAACAAGTTACAGGCTGTATGTATGCGCGGCTGAAAGAAGGCAACCGCGCGAGCCAAATTAAAAAAAAATTTAGAATGCAGGTAATCACTGAGCCCCTGGGGCAGTCAATTTTCCTGTACCTGTAGAGAGCCAATTTTTGCAATAACCATCTGTGATCCAGTATCATAATCATCGTCAGTCTGCACGGGGTTCTTCAGGAAATATAGTTTCTTCAGGTGAGGGATTTTATTGAGCTCGCTAATCGATCTCCACTGAAACAAAACATTAAAACGTCAAACACTGTTTTAAACTGTCACGGTTGTTCACTAAATTTACATGATTATTTACGGGATATTTACCGTGGTAAGGTTGTGGAAGGAGCTCCCGATATTTCAGCGCAGTTACAAGGCCAGTAGTTGCGGCGAGTAGATTGTCTTCCCGTGAACATGGTGCATGTAACTGCGCCGAAATTTCGGGAGCTCCTTCCACAACCTTACCACGGTAAATATCCCGTAAATAATCATATAACTTTATTAAAACGTCAAACTAGAACGTGGATATGTCAAACTGACACTGCCTTTTTAGCTTTGGCTCGGACGCCTTGTCTACTTTATCATCATCATTTCAGCCTGTGTTGGAAGGTGTGCTGCACTTTCACTAAACGCTACGCGTTATGCCCTGTAAGATCCTTAACAGACGTATCGAACTTCGCTGACGAACCGCCGTCTGACCAACGGGAGAAAAAGTGAGAATATAATTACATGATAAATCTTTGAGCGTTTAAAGTTTTTGATGGAGATAGAGAGCGGATGCTCTGTTCATTTCTCGCAATGCTTATGTCAGTATAGGATTTGTATGGGGCGCGTGCGGCTTGACGTCATGACGTGCTATAGTGCGCTCTCTGTCTAGCATTATTATTATTTATTTATATTGCACTCATTTATTTTAGAGCAAATTTTAATTTTGTTTCCGTTTCTATTTATGCGTTTTTATCAGATATTAAATAATAATAATCAATATAAAAAACCGACTTCATAAAAATGTCAGAACTGTACCATATTAAAATGTCACCACACGGGAAACACCAGCTTTCAAATAAATAAAAGAATCAGCAACATCAGTTCACCCAGCCAAAAGATCTGAGGTAGCAAACATAAAAATACATAAAAAATAGTTGGTTAATAGTCGATCGGTAAAAAAAAATAAGTTGGTAAAAAATAAGAACACAAGTTATTATGCCTCATGTCAAAATATTGTGGCAGGTGATGGCTTGCCACCCACTAATTTGGCTGGGGGGGCCCATTTAGGCGTATATTTATCTATTTTATACTCACATTATTGATCCTATTCCGGTTTAAAAACAGCACCTCCAGACTTCCAAACAGTTCCGATCTGCCACCCTCGTCCCCGAAACGTATCTCCTGGATCTGACAGTCGTTCAGACTTACCACCTTCAGACTTTTCATGTAACCTGGGGAATAGTACATGATGATATAAGGCCTTATATTATCAGCAGAGAGCGGAATCTTATGGCAAAACAATTGAAATGTTATGGCGAGTCATTGTTTCTAACCGACTTCAAAAAAGGGGGAGGTTCTATGTTCCAGTTTTTTTTAATGTATGTTTAAATGTTTTTCAACCTTATTTCAATGAATTAAGCGCTGACATTAGTTTATTTCAACCCGAATAGACCGAAACATCTCACGTGATTTGCTGCGGCACGCCGCGTCATTCGATGGGATCCCGCGGCATATCGCGTCATTCCACGGGATCCCGCGGCATACCGCGTCATTCCACGGGATGGCGCGGCACGACGCGTCATTCCATGGGATCCCGCGGCAACTCGCGTCATTCAATGGGAATCCGCGGCACGCCGCAGCATGACGTGAGACATGGTTTTTTTTTCGATTTTATTTACTAAATTTTGTATAGTATTTATATACATTTTCTAAATATGTTATAATTACTTGACCTGTAAACATGTTTTTTAATAAAATGACTTCATCTTTAAGAGGGGGTATGGCTATGGTTTTAAGTTAGGATAATTTTTCTTACCTAGCTTCATAACTTCGAACCAGGAATCAATAGGATTCCCGTCGAGCCGCAGCACTGTTAGGGAAGCGAGCGTCGCCGGGGGATGGGACATGTGTTTTATATGGTTGTGTGCTGCTACTAACTCTTTTAACTGGAAACAAGGAAAATATATTTAGCCACTTCGATCATATATAGTTTGGTTTGGCCGTAAACTCGTACCGAAAACTAACAAAAATTGAAGAGGGCGAGGTAAACACGTATTGCACACACTGACATATTCTTACTACTAGAAACGCACACAACGAGAGATCAAAATGTCATCAAATGGACGACTAAAGGGGGTTGTAAATGCTACAGGGGAAACTGTAGGCATTATACTTCCATTATTTTGAGTTTAGTCAGGTCCGTGCGCTTTTGAATGATTGAAACCATTATCTCAATATTGCTGGATCGCTATTGTTTACGTTGGGTTTTCATACAATTTGAGGTGCTCAAGGCATCTCTTTGACTGCCCCGGTGGCTCAGTTGGTAGTGCAACTACCTTCTGCGCTTGAGGGCGTGGGTTCGATTCCCACCTTGGGCACATTCATGTGATGAACATTTGTGTTGGTTCTATGTCTGGGTGATAATGTCTATAGAAAAAAAAATATATACGTATATCTCTGGCAGTCTCTGGCAGCCATATTACAAGCTTTGCTTACTTTGGGGTCAGATGACCTTGTGTGCAAAAATGTCCCAAATATTTATTTATCTATATTGATATCTGTGATTACAGTTAACTTACATTAGGGAATAAATGCGATAGAGCGAGTAAGTCAGTCCAGTCGAGATCACACACGGAGAGGTTCAGTTTCTCCAACGAAGAAAAGTTGATGGCTAGCTGGGTCATGGTGTCCGTTGACATGTCGATGGACATGCGGTTTTTGCTGTAAAAAAATCAGCTTTAATTTAAATAACCGGCCAAGTGCGAGTTGGACTGGCGCATGAAGGGTTCCATACCATTATCTATAAAAACGGCAAAAAAAACCACGTTTGTTGTATGGGAGCCTCCCTTAAATACTGCTTACTAGACCATGGTCTCCATTCGAGAACCTTTCGTCCCCATCGGCCATCTGTTCTGCTTGATATATGCCGTATGATCACTTCAATTTGTTAAGCCGGTGGACTTTATTTTCTATTTGCTTAGCTTAAGAGTATATCTTACTTCTGCCTTGTCAAATGTTACCTGAGATCAAGTTCGGTCAAATCGGGCAGTTGAGCGGAGAGCGTGATGATTTCACGCCAGTTGGAGAACAAGTTGGCTGAAACGTCGAGACTGCGCACGTGCGGACAGATTGCGGCAACGTCACCACCCCGGAATATGTTCTGATCGTGGACACAGACCTCTTGGAGACGATCGAATTTTCTGCAATAAGCAAAAATGATTAGATTTATTGTATTACTAGTGCACTTTGTACGCGTAGATTTTCACATAAACTTTCAACCCTTTTTCCTTCCTTAATCTGGCCCTTGCGCAAAATAACATAGCCTATTTTTCAATCTGATCATAGCTAAACATATTCGTAAAAACCGCATTTAAACACGTCCAGTGGTTTAGGAAATGTGCGTGGACAAACAAGCAAACAGACAAAAATTCTAAAAACTGTCTTAACATGTTCAGATGCGTATTTTAAGACGCCCTGTGTTTTTTTCTTGATATCTCGCAATTACAGATTTTTTTTCTCTACGTTTCTTATTATAGATAGATATAGATACGAGTATGTATTGATAAAGGGATCCGGTTTAAAAAATAATTAGGGCTTGTGCTTGACCGCTACGTCGCCCGATGTTAAGCAATGATGCTGTCTACGATGGATCAAGTACCAAAAACTGCAAACAATTTAGGGAAGCTTTCCCGGAACTTAATTCAAGATACTCCCGTAGATCACCCTGTATCATGCTAGGAAAACTTGACTTTCCCACAAAACTAAGTTACGAGTAAAATACCAAGAATACTTGCCTTTTCCACAAAACTTAGGTAAACCATCACGGAAACTTGACTTTTCCACAAAACTTAGGTAAACCATCAGAAAGACTCGACTTTTCCACAAAACTTAGGTAAACCATCACGGAGACTTGACTTTTCCACAAAACTTAGGTAAACCATCACGGAGACTTGACTTTTCCACAAAACTTAGGTAAACCATCACGGAGACTTGCCTTTTCCACAAAACTTAGATAAACCATCAGGGAGATTTACTATTCCACATAACTATAAGGTAAACCACCAGCAGGCCTAGCACGAGCCGTGGACAGATTCTCTTTCCTCCGTTTTTATCCTGCTAGAAAGAGACAAACGTATCCATATTCTAGCTCTGTCGCGTCTACGCGTGGATAAAAACGGTGGAAAGACAATTTTTCCACGGCCCGTGCTAGGCCTGCAGGTAAACTTGACGCTTCTACAAAACTAAAGTAAACCATCAGGAATACTTTCATTGTCCACAAAACTAGGTAAACCATCAGGGAGACTTGACTTTTCCACAAAACTAAAATATCCACTGGGAAAACACGACTTTTTTACAAAACTATGCCAAACTAGCAGGGCCATCTTTAATCTATTGGAAGCTCTGGGCACATTAGGATAATGGGACCCCTATGATCTTGATAGAGCACTATTTTGTTAGAATAGACAAACTAAGTAGATAAGCTGATTTTCAGGCGAGAGTAGAGTAGCTTCGTGCATGCAAAAGCTAATAAGCAAGTTGGTATTAAAGTCAGTCATTATTAGATTTTTTTTCGAAATAAATATGTTTTTCGGTAATAAATATCGGTTATCGTTTGATGATCTGACAGGAACTAGGAGGCATCTATCGATCGCGGGGCACTTGGCAAGTGCCCAGAGTTCTCAGTGAGAAAGAGGAGCCTGCAAGGTAGTCGTGACTTTTCTTTGTACACTACTACAGCTTTGACTCTTCAGTCTGTATTAGCCCCTTTGCAATGGATAATCAAGTGATAAATATGTTTTGTACTCACTGTTTCTGGTGTATCTTTTCAAAGCCAACCATTTCAATGAAGGGGGCTCCCATCTCTCTCTTCCACTCGTTGATGACAGTCTTGCGGTGAGCAGCCAGCGTCTCATCCTGCATTGTAATTACTCTATTCTTAATTCTTTATTTGTCTGATAACTTATACAGCACACATACACAAGTCTGTAAGCAGTGGCTAACTGATCTTAACATATCATTTTTTATTGAACGCCCAGATAAATGCGACCAAAGCGAGTTAGGGGGCAGGTAGTCCAAATCACAACTTAGGAACCACATTTACGTTTTCAAATGTGATGTGAACTGGGCCATGTTAGTGATAGGGAAAATTTGTACTACTGAATAATTAATAGGGGTCGATTGGTCGGGATAAAGGAAAATTCACCCCAATTTCATTTATATTGTATTGTCAATAAAGTATTATTCTATTCTATTCAATTAACTAAGCAGTATAGTGTAGTAGGTATAATTTAATTAATTTCTCAACTACTAGAGGTGATTGTTCTCGTCTCGATTTTAAGTAAATTTTTCTTGCTTTGAGAAAACTGGAGCAAAACCCAAGTCCCCACACAAAAACTTGTTTTTTTTTTCAGTTTTTGATTTTGGCACTATGATAAAAACAGTAATGCACACAAGCGTCAAACTTGGTGTGATTATAGTGCTAAATACACCACAGTAAAACCAGAAATAAGTATACTGGCTAAGTTTGAGTAGGACTTATTTTTTGTATATGGTGGTATGGAGCCCTCAGTATGCAAGTCAGAGTTAACCAGTATATATTTTTTTAAATGGGTCATGCTCGTTTTCAGGTGACTTGCGGGTGTTGAAGTATTTCTAGGATAATAAACTCACTAAAAAAAACTATCTTTAAAAAAATTAACTGGGTGGCTTCAAATTTCGAGTGAATCGGTTTCTTTTGGGCAAGCATGCTCCATCGTAGACCGCATCGTGCTTAACATCAGGCGAGTTAGCAGTCAAACGCAAGCCTATTTCTGAAAAAAAATATATTAAAAAAAACTATCAAGGTAAAGCATTGTTTAACAACAAGGTCTGATTATGACTCATAGCTCCCATTAAGATGAAATCTTGACGTAAAATCCTATAAGTTCATCAATATTACTATAAATTGAACTACATATTACTTCCCTGTACTTCAATACAGCACAGGTCATATCTGCAATGAAAATTGAAGTAAACAAATCATTTACCACCCACACTGTTTTAATCATTGACAAGACAAAGCCATGTAGGTGTATGACCTAATATTGGCTACAGAACACTTTCAAACTAGTTTTCATGGTGTAATATTGATAAAAAGATGTTAAAAACTTGCGGGACTTACTTCTCGATCCCCGTAGTACTGTCTAATGGCATCAGCACAGGTTCGCATTGCAGATATCTTGTTCGGACGAACGAATGAACCAGCGCCAGGCTTCGAAGATCTGAAGTACTGTACATCGTCCACAGCACCATCATGTTTTCCCCTAGCAGGGTCGTCCCATTCTACGCCATACCAGAGCCCCTTGTACCCCTGAATTTCACCAATATACTTCACAGTACCGAAATCATTACCACACTTGACGCGACTACCAATATGCACTTTTATCTCATTTTCTTCGATACCATTATGGCTGTCCATGCTACCGTTGTAAAATTTTGGTATTAAATTCACAGGCATAGCGCCCACCATTATTTAATGTTTTCGAAAAAAGAACTGTTTATCAAAATGAAAAACAGACTGATTGGACTTCCTTCGGTTCTCGAAAAACTACTGTCATATTCATATAGCAAGAAATGTCAGAAATACAAATAAACAATAGGCCAGTGAAGCGGTTTGTCTTTTTGTCATTTACGCATTACTAAAGTCGAATACTAAATTAAATCGACTAAAATTAACTTTTCAACTAACAGCCACAGACAGATACACAGACAAATACGGTAAACATATAACACCCTTCTGGATGTTCGATATGAACAAAACTGTTGTTACTAAACCCACACTACATCTTAACACTATAATAGTGACTTTGTAGGTACACAGTTTTACAATAAAAAAATATTCTACTCTACTCCACTGCGCTCTACAAGTCTACACCACTCCCCTCACTGCTCCATAAACCGTGTCACATCACAGTGTAAGTATTTTAAATAACTAATCGGTTGAGAATTGTACTGAACTAGAAGAGTGCTCTAGCTCTTTCTTATTATTGGACGAGTGGGATAAATAAACAGTTCGCCAGTAATCGGCTAAGGTAAATCGACAATTTAAGTAATTCACAAAGTTATCGTGATGTATCCCTTCACTTAGGACTTAGCTATGTTGCCATATATATAAAAAAAAAAATATCAACTACTTACTTACTACTTACTTACTTCAACAATAGATGGCGCTTGTAGTTGTAAATTGTAAATATGGTTCGACTTTCAGTTGATTGGTAGATCGTCGCCGTTGAACGAAAGGAAGGATTATAGCCCGGCAAAATGTAGATGTCTCTCAAAAAGGGGCGAAAAGTACTGATGAAAAATATTCGCACTTTTCTGCAAATTATATATAATTATGATTTCATACTGTTGTTTTATTTACGGCAACTTTATCTGCATTGGAATATTTTTATAATGAACTTTGTGTAATATATTACACATACATTACTGTTGGGAATTGCAAATACTGGAATTTGCTATCATCGAGTTCAATGTTCCATTTATTTTCATCCGTTGTCTCGGCGCGACGCTAGTGTCATCTCACTCGCAAGTCGCAGGCAGACAGACACTTGCGCTCGGCTCGGCTCGTAGAGCTTTCGAAATCGGGAACGGGAATCGGGACGTGAAAGTTTTTTTGACAAAAATGGCTACCGACCGGACAATCCCGGACGTGTACTTCAGTCGATAACGTGAAAATGAATGTGTATAACAGTGAAATGGTGTTTATAAGTGAACATTTGTTTCGTGCTGTGTAATCATGCATACGGATTGATCTCAACAAAGGATACGGCCGTCAAAATGAGGTACGTAAGTTCATCGTACCACCGAGCTTTGGTTAGCAAAACAAATAAATAATTACACAGATCATCATGCACGCGTCGATCTATTTACGTACAGAAATAATTAATTGCTCCGCTGGGTTCCTTTTTGCTTTCCGCGGCATGTTCTTTTACCAAGATTAAAACGTAAACATAGTACAGTGTGGTCGTTACGTTACGACTCATCGATTAGTCGATTGCATTGCAATTGTAATTACTGTCTGTTTATGAATGACATCGTAATTATGAACAATATAAACACCTGCATGTGCCAGAAGAAAAAATAAATTTTCTTTCATTTTCTTTGTTTGCGCGCCCCACACGTTGCAATTTTTGAATTTGGAACTAGAATCATTCAATAATAATTTATTTTTTGGAATGAAACGAAATAGGTAGTTTGCGACCTTGTGCAGAGGCTATTCGATAAATTAGGGCACACATTCTGTGGGGAGTTTGTTTTACATGTTTCGTGGAATTGGGGTGGCCAGGGACCCCCTGCAAGGGTGTAGTTTATGATGGTGACTAACACCCCACCTATTTATTGCGTTACCTACTATCCTCTGTATTCATTTAATAGATAAATATCGGAATTTGTAGTAGGTATATTACATTTTCTTATCAGTACTATTAGCAAGAGATAGTGCAGTGATTAGCCATGATAAGAGGTAAACATGGGGGAATAAGCTTTGCTCTATGTACCCAGTCACTTTTCAAAATAGAATACCTACCTACACTATACACATATATAATTCACACATTTTATGCACATAACCTGTCAAAAATGAAAGTTCAGTGACCTCCAAGCTAACCATGTTTATCATTTTATGCAATCATGGTTATAGTAGGTACCTCTACTTTACCTCTTCACCATCAACAATCTTAGATGAAAGTAGTAGAAATAATTTAGTTATTAATTAATTAATAAAATTCCTAAAAAAAACTAGGATTTTACCATTTCACAATAATTATCTTTATTTTTAATTTATAGCTTTTAAGGGTAGGTAGTTACGGTTTTTATTTAAAAGTTTGGTAGCTTCAGAAGATATTCTACTCTTTAAATACATTTTTAGGTATATGTACATTAAATTTCTAGAATGGTGTTCCGTAGTTTGTGGTCCGTTGACTCTGTATGTATAATGTTAAATTTGTTATAAATTATCCTTATTTTAAGTATTGTATGTCTGTGAGGACAAAACTGCAACAAAACAAACACAAATTACTGGTTGCAAAAAGATTTAAATGCACATACTTATATTTGTTATAGAAAAAAAACCTGTTCACTTTAAATAGCGGAACTGCCTTACATCTCATTGACTTCAATCATATCTGAATTTTTTATTGTTTGCATGCGTTTTGCGTTTTTTGTAGATTAAATTGATACCTACCTTACATAATGAAAATAATGTATAGCTAGTATATACTGACAATTATGCCACATTTCCAGTGCATGTATGGCATGCAATATCCTCTGGTTATATGATAGAACATTAAAATTATATCTAAGCATTGAAATTAAGTATATGATCCGTCCGTTCGTTATGTCCTTCCACAACCTTACCACGGTAAATATCCAGTAAATAATCATATAACTGTATGTAACAAATGAATCTAGTCATTAAATTAAAAGTCCGATGCTGAACTGCAGGACCTATAGACACCGTGAAAGACTACTGTATACATATAGAAAAAATTATGACTAAAAATCATTGACTGTACTTGTAAATAATTTTATAACATTTCTACACAGTCATCTAAATCGTTTCGAACACTGCAGTATAAAAGTTTATACTCACGTTGTAAATTTAGAAATCATTAGTTTAGTTTTTAAACTAATAATCTAATAACTAATAAATAATAATAGTAAGTTCATTAGTGAAATAATGCACAGATGTGTGATAGAAATATATATAAAAAAACAATGACGTCTAAAAATTCCATGAGTCCTTTATAATCAGTAAGTAATGAAATATAATTATTTACAAATATGTACTATTTAAGTGGTTACCAGTACATAGGTATTTAGAGCAAGGCCAGGTCAAAATAAACAATACTATGAAATAATGACAAATAAATTATGAAGCATACTAATTAGTAATTATTTCTGTAAATTTATTTGTTTATCTTAGCTATGCCCTGCAGCTTAACCCAGGATAAAATTATTGTATTGTCATCTGGATTTCATAAACAGGATTATGCATATACTGCACTAAGCCATACCAAAAAATTGCTAGATACCCTACAAGTCCAGTATAATAACATTTTTAGGATGATGTTGAGACTACCTCGTTTCTGTAGCGCCTCAGAAATGTTTGCACAGGCCCGAACTGACGGTTTCCATGCTGTCGTTCGGAAAAAAGTGTCCTCATTAGTGAGAAGACTTCTGGGTGGTACCGACATCATCTTAAAAACTATAGCAGAGGACCCTTACCCTTATTCGCCTATATTTAGGCATTTTGAGCAGACAATGGTCAACAATGAGACGACGAAGGAGTTTGATGTTGTCTGCACAAAATCACACTAATATTATGAATGTGAAAGTTTGGATGGATGGATGGATGTTTGTTACTCAATCACGCAGAAACGGCTGGATGGAATTGGATGAAATTTGAAATATACATTGCTTTAGAGAGCGAGCATGATGAAAATTATAGTCAAGAATGTGTATGGTTTGAGAGGTTTTAACCTATCTAGTGTTTAAATAAATAATCTAAATAATAGTATACTTTTTAAATGTAGGCTTTTAATGTGAAATAAATAACATTGTAATATTTTTGTTTTTAAATTTTGTTTAAATTTTGTAGTTATTAGTGTTGTCCAGAATAAAAACAATTTGAATTGAATTTGAATAAGCCTTAAGGAGATTATTCTTTACTTATCATTATGAACAACTTACTATGGGACCAACCCAGAAATCTCATAAAATGATCATTTGTTCCATAGAAAATTGACATGGACCATGACACTTGACAAAATGTATGGAACAGCATATTTTTTTTCGTGATTTTAGGGTTGATCCCATTGTAAAAGTGGTCCATAATGAGTACAATGACCTCCTGTTGGCTTAGTTCAGAGTATATGCGTAACCCTATGTTTGCAAATTGATACAACAATAATTAGTACTTACCCAATGATACAAAAAAAATTATACAAAAACCTTATTTATCGGTCCAGTAAACATTGAACTAGAAACACATGCTGGCGTGTTTCTGGTTCAACGCCTGAGCATTGCCATTCAGCACGGTATTGCCGCCAGTACACTGGGTACGCTGTCAACTGATAGTGGGCGCAAGCATTTGGATTGTCTTTGGATCTTCAGTGGTCTATAAGCTGTTTTTGTAGTGTTAGCGTGTATTTTTAACCGATTTCCAACTAGGAGGTTCTCAATTAGACTGTTTTTTGTTTGTTTGTTACTTACCTCAGAGCTTTCGACTGGGTGAACCGATTTTGATGATTCTTTTTTTATTTGAAAGCTGGTGCATCCCGTGTGGTTCCATTTGAATTTGGTCCAGTTCTGAGTTTTTTATGAAGTTGATGTTTTTATTTTATAATTATGTTCACTTGCCCTGTTTTAAGTAAACAAAATAGTATTGAAAACGCAATTTATTTTGCCGCTCCCGAAATAGCTAATTACAAGTTTGTGTCATATCCATCCCTGCCACAGATAAATAATAATTACCCCGGCACTGAAAAGCAATTGAGTACAATTAACATTGTTTTGCATATTCACATATAAGCACATACTAGTATTAAGGGCGTAGGGAAACTAAGGTAGTAGTTTTTTATCATTATAAAAGTCATCATTATAATTAGACATAGCTTTAGGCGATAAGGCCACACATTGAAGGGCAATGTTTCCAGCGAAATTACAGAGCACACAGAGATTTGACATCTTATATCTCGGGGTGACGAGCGCAGTGCATTGCCATCCAGGGTTTTGAACTGTTGAAGTTCATAATTCTGAGTGAGGTTTTGCTGTTATGGGCAAGCGTGAAGAGCCATCAGGCGAGCGACTTCGCTCACGTCACTCAGTATCATAAAAAAAAGAACATTATACTGCCGTATATTTATTTTTGATCTTAGGTTTAAGTTTCATTTGTATTTTTCGGTGTGTAATGCTAATAAAAGCTAAAAAACAATCGAGAAATATGTTCCAATAACAATACTGATCACTAGACAAAAATGTACACACTGTAAAAAAGTACCTAACCCTGTATTAAATAGTAGATTATGCACTAAGAGAATAAAGCAGTGTCTTACGTCGCGGGTGGCATCTAGAACCCTGAGCGTAACGAGGGAGTTATGTAGAGTCCTGAGTGAAGCGAGGGGTTCAAGCTGCCCAAGACGAAGACAGGCTTTATTCCAGAGAAGCATACTCTACTTTTCACTTGTTATTATAGGAATTTTTCATCATCACCTTTCCGGGCTGCCAAAACATTGACAGCACAGCTAGTGTTGCAGAGGTACATTGTCGAATGTACCTCGGTTTTAATAATTATCAATATAAAAAACCGACTTCATAAAAATGTCAAATGGGACCACATGGGAAGCACCAGCTTTCAAATAATGAAAAATTCATCGAAATCGGTTCATCCAGTCGAAAGCTCTGAGAATAAAAAAACAGTCGTATTGAGAACCTCCTCCTTTTTGGAAGTCGGTTAAAAGAGCGGCAAACAGGTATGCGACTGTTTGCATAACTGTTTGCCGCTTATTGTATGTAAAAAAATCACAGTAATTACTTATCAATCTCATCATCATCATAATAATTAGGTATTATTCATAATCTTAGTAATTATTCATCATCACAGAGGTTGAAAATGTAATTTATGAAAAGCCTATGTTTACTCTATAAGGCTTGCACAATGTAACAATAGAGCAGGTGCGTACAGTAAGGCATGTTGCACGTCATAGGATGTCCTAGTTTATACCTGACTTGTTGACAGATGACTAAATTCCTAGATTATTACCCACGTGTTATAAGTAGTTATATAGTGAACGCAACGCATTATCATCTTACTCGTCGGGTCATAAATAATTTATCTGTCTTCTCGTTCGCACTTACAGGTCTTATGGTACGACGTTTATTGCTCGACGACTCAGATGATAATGCGTTTACTATAGTCAAATCAGATTTATATGAACAAGAAAACGGCGAGAAATTTAAAAATGAAATGAAAACACGAATGAAGTTGTTAAATCCATAGACGTAACATCCATCAGGTTTTATAAAGATTCTCGGGTCTAGCCCGGACATTTTTTATTGGTGGGGCCGAAGCCAACACCAAGAGGCCCTGATGAATACAAAAATACAACTTGGAATGTGTATAAAATGGAATATAAAATTATTGTACAGTACAGGATTTAAAAAGTCTAGGCTATTGAGGTGAACAACTTGTGGATAAGAGAAAAGATCTATAGGATGAGAAACGGCACCTGCCCTATCCTGAGTCAAAATATATTTATGCAGGTGATGACTTCACATCACACATCATCACATCATCAGCCAATTAACGTCCACTGTTGGACAAGGCCTCCCTCATAGAGAGGGGTGTTGCAATAATCCCCACGCTTGGCAGGTGGCTTGGAGATCGCAGTACGTTCACCGTGTACTATTAGGACGCTGATGCCCATCCTCCGGTGGTTCTGGTCGCAGTTTTAGGATATACCCGGGTCCAGGTGATGACTTGCCATCCACTAAATTGGCCCCCATAAAGACTGCCGCATATTGGCACCGGAGGGGTAACGTCGATGGCTGGTGTCGAGAGTTGTGCTGCACTTTTACTAAGAGCTACTCGCGGCTTTATGCCCTTTAACACTTCCACCCTGGAGCTTAGTTCTTAGCTTTTGCGACCAGACGGCCGGTTAAGTTAAGGCAAGCCAGGGGTCGGGGTCTCATTTAGCCCCATGGAATCGGGGTATGCGGTGTCGCCACTCAGCGATGGCTCGCCATGAAGGCGCCTTAGGTTTTATTATTATTACGTCCATAGATAAATCAAAGAACCAAACGACCATTCGACAAAGAACCAGAGTCATCGACATAGCTATTAAAATCTGCAAGTTGAAGTGGCAATGGGCAGACAACATCGCTCGAAGAACCGATAACTGATGGGGAAGAAAGGTTCTTGAGTGGAGACCACGAACCGGAAGACGCAGCGTAGGTAGGCCTCCCACTAGATGGACCGACGACATCGTGAGAGTCGCGGGCATCCAGTGGATGCAGATGGCAGGATGTCGTTCAGTGTGGAGGTTAAAGGGAGGCCTATGTTCAGCAGTGGACGTCTTATGGCTGATGATGAGATAAATCAAAGACTTTTGCAGCCAACGTGAAAAAAAACATATCGCCTCATTGTGTTATTTCCTAATCTTATGCATTATCCAGTTTTAATGTGTAAAAATTTCACAAGCCCGAATAGTTTCTTTTTATGATACGAGCGAAGTCGCTCGCCTGATGGCTCTTCACGCTTGCCCATAACAGCTCAACGCCACTCAGAATTTTGAACTTCAACAGTTCAAAACCCTGAATGGCAATGCACTGCGCTCGTCACCCCGAGATAAATATAGCTCTTGGCCGGTTTTATGTTTATTTTCAGTCAAGGTCATGTTTTCATTTAATTATTTATGAAATTAATAATCTAACAAAATAAAACTAATAATTCTCGCACAAAGATTTTATACTTGTACATATATAATCTTAGTCCTCGCAGTTAAAAAAACTAAAAAACACGCTTTGAAATTCTTATTCTGAAGATCCTGGTAAGGACAATGGGACAAACTAAACAAATTATTGCATTGTCATCGGCCCTTGATAAGTGTGCAAAGTTTCAAATCAATCCTTCGTTTTGAAAGGGCTGAAAATCACGTTCAAAGATACATACCCAATCTAATAAAAGCGTGTTAAAGAAGGTGTAAGTACGTACGATTATGAAGTGTTGGCTTGTCAAAGACGTGTGAAAATTAGGTGAGTTTAGCCCTTCAAAGTTTTTGAGTGTTATTATTGAATGTACGATTATGTTAAGTAGGTATGATATGAATAATTTATTTATGTTTAATACACCGGAAGTTGTAAGCCATATCAGTGAGCTATGCCAATTGTTCACTGATTTGGTGCTGTTAGATTTGCTAGGTACATATTTACAGTAGGTATGTATAGATAATAGAATTTGTTCCCCAGTAAATTGGGAAATAATACTATAGTGCGGCCGTTGAAAAAATGACTGACAGTTGCCATAATATTGTAAATAATTATCAATATAAAATAAGGACTTCATAAAAATGTCAGAACTGGACCAAATTAAAATGGGACCCCACGGAAAGCACCAGCTTTCAAATAAAAAAGAAACACCAAAATCGGTTCATAGTCGAAAGTTCTGTGGTAACAATTACACTAGCGACCCGCACCGGCTTGGGCACGGGTGCAATTCTGATACTAAATATACTTTTTTTTTTTTTTTTTTTTGGTATTGACTTGTAATGTTGGCCTTTTGGCCTCTACAGATGGACCGGACTAGTTAGCGAACGCAGAGTGCGTTCGGCATAACTTGATGGTTTAAGTTTTTTTTTGGCGACTAGCACAAGGGCACCTCGAAGGTACGAACCTCGGCTTGGGCCGTCGCCGGGGGTGGGAATCAGACTTGCCCAGGCACCCCAGAAGGGGTGTGCCCTGGAGCCCTAGCGGTTTGTTGAACTGAGTGATTAAACTAAATATACTACAGAATGTATATAATATATACATCACCCCCCCCCCCCCCCCCCCCCCCCCGGCCGGTAACACAGAGATTTGACATCTTATGTATCGGGGTGACGAGCGCAGTGCATTGCTATCCAGTGTTTTGAACTAAAGTTCAAAATTGTGAGTGGCGTTGTGCTGTTATGGGCAAGCGTGTAGAGCCATCAGGCGAGCGACTGCGCTCGTCGTCACCCAGTATCATAGAAATAAAAAATAAACTCATTATTTCTCGTAAAAAGTAAAGGATATTTTTTTTTTATTGTGGGTTATCCCTAAGATATAGACATATACCATCGCGAACTTTTTTGTAGACTTTTTTAAGGTGTACAGTACTGTAGTACATTATTTTGATCTATCTCGTAGGGTTCAGCCAGCGTTTGCGAAAAATTGTTTATTTTCGACATTACATTAGAAACCTCTTAAAATATCAGTGTTTCTCTACTATATTATGCATGTATTATAACATATAAACCTTTCTCTTGAATCACTCTATCTATTTAAAAAAAAACGCATCTAAATCCGTTGTTAAAGATCTAAGCATATATAGGGACAGACAGAGGGAAGCGACTTTGTTTTGTACTATGTAGTTTATGATAGTGATAGTGATGATTAAAAAGTAAATATGATTAAAAAAAAAAATGTTTACGTCAATATCATTACATTAAATAAGATTGAAATGTAAATTTTTTGGGGGTCATTAAACTTATGCCCCAGCCCTCAAATCAATCATGGCCAGACTGTCTCTCACTGACCAGACAATAAGAACCTTACATTTTGTAAAATCAGTGCTACAAAGTCATAGGTTGTCAAACTCATCTACAGAGCCCCTATGAGAGAGGCTCTGCCGACCTTTCATCTCCTGACATAACATTATGAATGACAATATGAAAGCTTTGAAAAGATAACATTTTTATTAACCGTGTGGACTGTGAAGTGTGTTTTTATAGTCATATTTAAGACAGGTAGTCCTCAACTGTTTCTCTCCCTAGTAACTGGGTGTGGCAGACGAGCGTCCGGCTAGGTAGGTCTGGCCTGGTGGTAGGCGCAGCCGGAGTCGTCTGCTACACTACTGTATTGATCAACAATGTTTTTCTCAAATAAATATCATGCATAGGTTGATTTGTAAAAGGAAAGACTCATCGCCCATTATAAAATAACTGGCCAAGTGCGAGTCGGACTCGCGCACGAAGGGATCCGTACCATAACCAAAAAAACGGCAAAAATATCACGTTTGTTGTATGGGAGCCCCCCTTAAATATTTGTTTTATTCTGTTTTTAGTATTTGTTGTTATAGCGGCAACAGAAATACATCATCTGTGAAAATTTCAACTGTCTAACTATCACGGTTCATGAGATACAGCCTGGTGACAGACGGACGGACAGCGGAGCCTTAGAAATAGGGTCCCGGTTTTTACCCTTTGGGTACGGAAACGTAAAAAGTTGAGCTCTATCTCCTATCCTCATATAAAATATCAACACGAAAATGCTTTATAATATTAGCAATGTTATTGTAAAGATAATGCCCAATCGGGCATTTTTTAATTCTCACTCAGTGAATTACATCTTCAAAAATTCTGAAAAGTGTAAAAGAGTTAGCTTGAAAAAAAACCACATCAGTCATAGGACTGCACGTCATTAGTGAAAATTTAAGTATTCACCTATTCTACAAGATTCAAGAGATGGCTGTTTTAAAATAAATACACGGTACAGCGATCGGTGACGATGTCGCGAGTTCCATGATTTTTGTTCATCCAAAAATTTCTCAACTCTCCTAATAAAGTTTTCACTGCAAAGAAACTTACTTTTTAAATATTTTGAAGGGGGCGGACACCCGAAAAAGTTTGATAGCCTCTGACCCTGACCATCATTCATCCAAGCACAAAGAGTTACTTCGTGACTCCTTTTGACGTATTGCCAACGCCGACGTTTCAAATGGCTTTGTCGGGCACTTTCCTATTGTTAATGACTTTTACTTTTCTACTATTGACCTGGTGCGGAATTAGCTAGCCTTTAGCTTGGGAAATGGTCTCAGGATAGTCATTGTCTTTTATTACCGGCTGGTATTTGTTTGATGTTTTTAATAGCTGCTAGGCAAAGGTGGGACTGGGCCGGACATGTTAGTTGCAAGCCGAACGAACTGTGGGCTAAAATAACAACCGATTGGGCCCTACAACGAACGCGAGCACCCATTCAATGAAGAGATCCGTAGACGAACGAAAGTTACCAACATAGCCCACCGGATTAGCAAGTTGGAATGGCAGTGGGCAGGGCACATAGCATGCAGATCAGATGGCCGATGGGGTATAAGGTTCCCTAGTGGATAACATGGCCCGGTAAGCGCAGCGTAGGACGTCCACCCACAAGATGGACAGATGACCTATAACCGAGACCGCAGCAAACCCTGGATGCAGGCCGCTTCCAATCGGTCCTTATGGAAATAGATGAGGGAGGCCTATGTCCAGAAGTGGACATCCTATGGCTGAAATGGTGATGAAACCCATTCTAAAAGCTCAGACGTCTTGCATATTTACATTTTTGCGCCGGCTACGGTTCTTCGATTTTTTTGCCACTGTTAATCGCTCGGAGTTATCGGAGTACCGCAATTAACGTAAACCAAGGGTACAGGCGGCAGCGATTAATACCGTCAGCTGTCAGCTCAACGATGCCCAATACAAAAAAGAAAAAAAAACTATTTGCCTTCATAGTTTTCTATGGGGCAGCTGTTTTTTTTGAGATTTCTGTTATAGTCCTAGTGCCAACATGTAAAAATTCAACTCCGTATTAGAGGTAGTGGTCTGAATTCAGCTTGCAAGATTTGACCTAAACAAACATTGAAAGTTAAATGCTTGTAAACAAAATTACTAAAAGACCGTGGTGCCGTTAAAAAAGATCGAAATATGACTATTCGCTTCAGCGTATACCTCAAATCTCGAATATACAGTTAGGGGCCTTGACCAAATAAAGCCATCCGTCCGGACATACGCACTATCCGGTAAAATTTGGTCACACCAGCATTATTACTGCGGTAGATCCGAGATGAATGCAGTTTGATAAAAACCGCATGCATTGGTTCAGTTTTGTGATTTCATTATTATAAACAATGCCAAAACATTAATATAGGGAGAGGTAAAGGTAACGTCTATGAATAAGGGGACTAAGTACATCTGGAATCTGAGATCTGTGTCAAATTTCGCACTGTTCGTTTTACGCCATCTTTTTTGCCTCACACCTGCAATATGTGGAATTAGCTTCCTTCTGCGGCTTTTCAGAGTAACTATAACACCATCTTCAGCCAGAACACGTCCACTGCTGAACATAGGCCTCCCCCTTTAACCTCCACACTGAACGACATCCTGCCATCTGCATCCACTGGATGCCCGCGACTCTCACAATGTCGTCGGTCCATCTAGTGGGAGGCCTACCTACGCTGCGTCTTCCAGTTCGCAATCTCCACTCAAGAACCTTACTTCCCCATCGGTTATCGGTTCTTCGAGCGATGTGGCCTGCCCATTGCCACTTCAACTTGCAAATTTTAATAGCTATGTCGATGCTATTCTTTGTCGAATATCCGCTTTCCGGATTCCCCTTACAACTCCACACTGAATGTCTGAAAGGCAGGGTGTCCTGCCATCTGCATCTACTGGATGCCCGCAACTTTCACGATGCGTCGTCGGTCAATCTAGCTTCCTACGTTGCGTCTTCCGGTTTGTGATCTCCACTCAAGAATCTGTATTCCCCGTCGCATCGGTTAACGGTTCTTCGAGCGATGTGGCCTGCCCATTGCCACTTCAACTTGCAAATTTTAATAGCTATGTCGGTGACTCTGGTTCTTAGGCGAATATCCGCTTTCCGGATTCTATCGCGCAAAGAAACTCCGAGCATAGCTCTCTCCATTGCCCGCTGTGTGACTCTTGAGTTTTTCCAAAAAAGGACCACGTTTCAGTACCATAATTATGTCATCACTGGCAACACACAGTGCTTAAAGACCCTTGTCTTTAAGCACTGTGGTATTTTGGTCCAGAAGATTTACTAAGATATAACATATAGAAGATTAAACACTTGAAATTTCCGAGGAGCTCGTCTGTGAGATTGTTTTCTGTAGGGCTGTGTTGGTGACAATTTAATGACCATAGACGTAATAAAACCTCCCTTGTTACGTTCATGCATATGACACATTGGCAACTTGTAGTCGACATTTTAATTAAACATCCCATAACACTAACGAGACCAACATTAAACACCGTAATTGCTGTTTCTTACCAAACCTGACGCCTGGAAGTTACCAGGGCGCCATAAACTTTTGTAGATTCTCAAATAGCCAGGTGTTACCTTGTGTAAGATGATCCCATAGCGTATGTTGTTAAACCATCCAGAAAATAGCGAAGCCTTTTAAATTTTAATAGCATATGTTTACGAACTTTTTTGGATATTGCAAAAAAGCGACGCATTTTGAAGCTATGTTACCGAGTCCAATCAATTTCAATATCAAAATAATCAATTCTCTCATTGGTGGCTTTAATTTAAACTTTATTATTGTAAAAGTCTTTGTGTATAATTAAACAGTTTTGTGAGCATTACAACAAACAAAAAAAACTTGCATCTTGGTTAGGTTTTATCCGCTAAACAGTAGTGTGCAAAAATTGCTGTGTTCAAGATTGAAAGGTAATGGATCCAGTGAAGTTATGGGGTCAGAGATTAATAACAGCTTATAAAATATCTCCAGGCCAGTGCAGTACAGAGTTTTGCTGTGCAACGTTTACTGTGTTCAGGATTGAAGGGCAATTCATTGCACTAAAAATACATAGACATAATTATAATTCATTTTGTGACAAAAACACATAATAAGCAAAGGTAATAAAGTAAATAGAGATAGGGCAGTACCGCGCAGACTTGCTGTGCAACCATTCCTGTCTTTAGAACTGCAGGGTAATGATTCCAGTAAAACTAAAAGATTAAACAGCTTATACCTTCAGGGCAGTGCAGCACAGAATTTTTCGGTAACATTGCTTCGTTCAGGATCGAAGGGCAATGCTTCCAGTGTGTTACAGAAGCAATGTTGACTAGAATTCAAAATTTTGCGCGGCATTACTCCTCAAGCCTTAAATCTATAGATTTAAAGGATTATGTCTTAATTTTTATCTAAATCTCCATACATTTAAAAGCTTATATCTTCAGGGCAGTGTCGCGCAAAATTTTGTCGAAATTTATATTTGTGGGTGTCATTCACTGAAGTGAGAATTTTTTCGCTTTTCTGTGGTCTCATTGCATGTTATGGACAAGCGCGTTTGCCATCAGTTGAGCGACTTTGTCGCCTCGTCACTTGAGTAAAAAGAAAATACTCGTCTCATCGCTTCCTATCTTATAAATGGTATAAAAATGTAATAAAGAGGATTCTATATCCAAGCTAAACGCTCGAGCATAGAGCCGTAGTTAACGCATCTGTGGCGGAAATTGCACTGCAGCGCTGAATTGGGGCGGCGGCGCAGATCATATCATAGTTATGGTCAGGGCGATGGCCCAGATACTCGGGTAGGATGGCTATCCACTGAGCTGGGATAGACAAGGCTATTAAGCTGTATCTAGTAACTTACAAACTTGTATTTAGTTTGCACTGTTCGTAGGTATGTGTTTCTTCCGATTCAAATTGATAATTTCAAGGTCCCGTTTTTTTTAATATGCTTTTATAAGCTTGTTTGGCAAAATCATTCCCGTAACTACCACGCAGAAGTGCGACATGGCAAAGTCACTCCTATAGAAACCACTCAGAAAAGCGTTGTTGGCTAAACCACTTTTTCAACTGCCACTTAGAATTGCTACACAACTTCATGGTTGATATTCCGAAAACCCGTACGTAGTGCTTATAATTTAGGTATTCTGTGGCTAAGGCTCAGGGGATGTCAATCTTTACCATCCTTGAAGTGCTGAAACTTAAACCGTAGCTGTTCTAGAGTAGGTAGCAAGGTAGTGGCCTGCAGGTAGTTTTAACACTGGAAGTAAAAACTTTGAAAATAACAGTTCATTGTACGTGGTCTTTGTTGACAGAAATGGTAAGGTTTGGCTGAATATTATCTTAACCTCTGAGGTAAACAGAGGAGAATAAGTTTACCATGTTTTTACACGCTTTTATTAGCTTGGTATGTATCTATGTAACGGAATCTTTGAACGTGATTTTCACCCCTTTCAAAACGTCGGATTGGTTTGAAACTTAGCACACTTATCAAGGACCGATGACAATGCAATAATTTATATAGTTTGTCCCATTCTCCTTACTAGGATCTTCAAGTTTAACAAAGGCCTCCTCCTTTAACCTCCATACTAAAAAAATAATATTACATTGATTACCTTTAAAATTGATTATATAATAATTAGATTTTATTTAAATAATTTAACTAAAAGATTAACTATTTTAAAACGTTTTTTAGTTATTTCACTCATATCATCAGCCAATTAACGTCCACTGTTGGACGAGGCCTCCCTCATAGGGGTGTTGCCATAATCCCCACGCTTGGCAGGCGGCTTGGGATCGCAGTACGTTCACCGTGTACTATTAGGACGCTGCTGCCCATCCTTCGGTGGTTCTGGTCGCAGTTTTAGGACATACCCGGGTCCGGGTCCCGGGGTGTTTTCTTTTTATGACATTATTATTAGTATTAAAAAAAAACTATGTTCATTTATGCTGTACTATTATTAAATGACTTGCCTAATGTGACAATTTAGTTATAAGGCCAATAAATAATTCTATTCTATTCTGATAATAAAATAATCAAAATCGGTTCAGCCATTTGGGAGCTACAATGCCATAGAGACATACACAGACACACGTTAGACTTATAACATCCCTGTTTTTGCATCGAGGGTTAAAAACAGTTGAACTGCCGATGGACCGTTGAAGGTCTTAAGACAATTCAAATGCACAAGCCCACTACCAGTTGGCAGCGTACCCAGCATGGTGAAGCTTTACCACGCTGAATAGCAATGCTGTTAATTGTTTTGTTACTTTATTTGTCGTAATTGTATAAATATACCGAACACAGAGTGACTCCGTATTTTTAAAATTATACGTAAAACCCTTCGATCAAAAACACACAAAGATGCCAGAATGACGCGCTAATCGCGGCAATACTCAATCTGGCTGGACTCAATACGCAGCCATATTGGATCCACAGTCACACGATAGTTGCCCAAGCCGTAACACACCGTAAGAGCCGAACAAACACGTCAACTTGGCTGACAAACCACCGTCTGACCAACGGGAGAGAAGTTCCCACTTGTGATTCAGACATAATCGCCGTCTCGCTTGCTCTACGACGGTTCACGAGTTTTGACGATGTTGTGAAAATCGAACAGGCATTAATAGAACTCAGCCGTAAACGTAAAAACATACTGTTGATTTTGGTAAAATAGTTTTGTTTCGATATACATTCTATACAGTTATTTTCAACGTGATAATGCCTCCAGCATGCTGGGTATGCTGCCAACTGATAGTGGGCTTGAGCATTTGGATTGTCTTTAGACCTTTGACAGTCTATGGACAGTCTTAACTGTTTATTTAGTGTTAGTTAGCTTGTATTTTGTTTAGTTAATAAAGGTTATGTATAGGCATGAAACTGCGGACGTTTATTGACTATAGTTTTCTACGCGTTGTGACTTCTATGTATAATTTTTCGAAGGTAAAGCCGGCAATTTTGGTGTAAAAACACTTGTACAATGAAAATAGAATTGTATTTTAAGATAATACGTAAAACCGGCAATTTTTTGTGTGGTAAATACTAGCGCAATGAAAATTTAATTTCGTCCTTCACCACCAGAGACCGTCTCAATTACTTACTTTCCAACCTCTACTATTTTTTATTCTCTGTCCTTTGACAACGCTTTGGGGAAATAAATCCGACTCCGCTCTTGTACGACCAACTTAGTAAAGTTGAATGAGAGAGAGCCACTGTAGTAGTTCCGCTACAAAACTGTTGAAAATTTTTAGTTTCATAATTTGGCCGACTGTATAGATAAGCTGGTCGCTCTGCACTTACAAGCAGTCCTCGGTCTACGGCTTGTCCTAGTTACGATATTGCATAAAATGTTTTGAGAGGTAAAAA
This sequence comes from Agriopis leucophaearia, assembly GCA_949125355.1. Lineage (NCBI taxonomy): Eukaryota > Metazoa > Arthropoda > Insecta > Lepidoptera > Geometridae > Agriopis > Agriopis leucophaearia. The sequence continues at coordinate 2,597,180 of OX421287.1, forward strand.
AGGAATAATTTTGGGGACAAAAATCAAAAATGTTGAAAAAAAGTGAAAATTCGCGAATCCGCGGGTATCCGCGAAGTCGTAGATATTTAAATCGATAACTAGTCGACCGCCCCGGCTTCGCACGGGTGTAAGCTCGGCCTTCGGCCTCGCTACTATGACCCGCTCCAGGAACACAAAATTTCATCAAAATCGGTCCAGCCGTTTTTAGAGTATCCTATGTCCGTCTCCTGGTTCTAAGCTACCTCCCCACCAATTTTCAGCCAAATCGGTTCAGCCGTTCTTGAGTTATAAATAGTGTAACTAACACGACTTTCTTTTATACATATAAAGATTACCAATGTGGAAGACGCAGCGTAGGTAGGTCTCCCACTAGATGGACCGACGACATCGTGAGAGTCGCGGGCATCCAGTGGATGCAGATGGTAGGCTGTCGTTCAGTGTGGAGGTTATAGGGGGAGGCCTATGTTCAGCAGTGGACGTCTTCTGGCTGATGATAATAGTAATTGTTTCCCCCTATCCCGCATTGTTTACATTTCCTGTGGGATTCCGGGTAAAGCCGAGGGGGTCGCTATTGTGAAAATATACTAAATTAACCTATCTATATCTGTTTCAGGTAAACACCTTTCATATTCTCACAGTAAGTAAACAAGTTCGGAGAAGCGATGGATTTTTGTAAGAACGTGGTGATGCGTGGGAGGGAGTCGTCTGGCGTGGAGTGTGGATGGGTGGGTACCCACCTTACCCATCTACACTCCACGCCATACCACCTTGCAAAGGACTTGAGGACTAACAAGTGAGTGAAGGTTTTCTATTAAAAATGCTATTTTTAACTGACTCCAAAAATGGCGGAGTTTTTGTTCCACTGTATATATATATATATTAATGTATATTCACCGATTGTGGTTGACGCAAAATGGTCCATGAATGGCCTATTTGCGGAAAACGCCCGCTACACAAGTATGTTCACTGATTTCTCCGCCAATTATGAATTGATTTTGATGATTCTTTTTTTGTTTGGTAGGCCATACTTCAGGGTTTTCATTTGATCCACTTATCAGGATTCCGTACTCCAAGGTATATCACACAAGATTCCGTACACAAGATGGACAGACGATCTAAAAGACACCGCGGGAAAACGCTGGATGCAGCTGCCTTATTATGGATCTTTGATCGGGATCGCGAGTGTCATAATTTTGACACTTGCGATCCCGATCAAAGATCCATAATAAGGCAGCAGGGCGCTTCCAATCGGCCCTTCTGGTAATCAATGGGGGAGGCCTATGGCCAGCAGTGGACGTTCTATATGGCCTAAATAAAGCTTTCCATTACCGTCCGACAAAAATCTGTAATCCTTTGAAATTACATAACTTTTAACAAACCATTTTTTCTACCGGCACGCACAAATTGTCCTACCAATTATGATGTAATCACTCTCTGTGCAGACACCGCGTCCCGTGTCGTTGACCTAAATACCTGGGGGTTACTGTGAACCTGACACTGGAATAGGTGGGAGTTAGTTGAGTTAGGATTATACTAGATGGCGCCACTAGTATAGCGCGATACGCGTGGCGTGGCGCGGCCTTTCTCGTGCCATAAATAACAAACAATAATAACTGGCCAAGTGCGAGTTGGACTCGCGCAAGAAGGGTTCCGTACCATTATCTATAAAAACGGCAAAAAATCACGTTTGTTGTATGGGAGCCCCCCTTAATTTTTTATTTTATTTTAACAAAATTATTTATTTTTGAAGTAAATATATAACTAAATATTCTGTGAATTTCAAGCGTCTACCTGTTGCCGTTATCAAAATCTTGCAAAAAAACACTTTTGTTGTATGGGAGCCCCCTTAAATATTTATTTTATTATATTTTTTTGTATTTGTTGTTATAGCGGCAACAGTAATACATCATCTGTGAAAATTTCAACTGTCTAACTATCACGGTTCATGAGATACAGCCTGGTGACAGGCAGACGGACAGCGGAGTCTTAGTAATAGGGTCCCGTTTTACCCTAAAAAAAACATAATGATGCGTACAATGACCTCCCTTTGACTTAGTACAGTCTATATGCGTAACCCTGTATAATATCAGTATGATTATAAATTTCGTCAACGATACCACATTTCACAGTAGACCCCTTTCACTACATATATTTTCCCACTTAAATTTGAACTCTACGCTCTACATAATAAAGTCTACAAATATGTAAATCAATGTTAATGTTTGTCTAAATTGTTTTCTGTAATGTTATTTTAATAACTTAGGATAAGGCAGATAAAAAGGCATTTCTCATTTTCACTTCGAATGGAAATGAGTTTAATCCCCTGGTAATTATATTTTATTCATTAAAAAATGTAAAGTGGGTGTACCAATTTTTAGGGTTCCGAACCCATAGGGTCCTGAGCCTACGCTGTCTGTCTGTCGTACCTATTAACGGCTGTATTTTTGAAACCGTAATAGATAGTCCGTTGAAATTTTCACAGAATATGTAATGTTATAGCGGATTAATTAAGAAAATAATAAAACAGTCAAAAAATTCTAATTATCAACATGAAAAACACGCCACCACCACCACGGCTCGTGACCACGGCCATTGTAACATCGAAACGTCGAGCGAAAGGTATCTATTTTTACCTATATTTAATAGTGCGCGATAAGTCCTGTACCCTTAGTACAAGATTTGATAGTTTTCGAAAACTTTTTTCGTTTTCGTTTTGATGCATACATTGCTGGGCTGAAAGCTATTCGAAACAATTTTTCGTATTTGAGTGAAGCAACCTATACTGCCGATTACTACCGATTTTAGTTCATCCGCGTTTCCGCTAGAGGCACTTTACTAAAATGTATGGGACAATACGGAAACGAAAAATTTTTTCGAAAACTGTCAAATCTTGTACTAAGGGTACTGATAAATACTAAAACATGAAAAACAGACTTCATTAAAATGTCAGAACTGGACCAAATTGAAATGGGACCACACGGGAAGCACCAACTTTCAAATAAACAAAGAATCATCCAAGTCGGTTCACCCAGTCGAAAGTTCTGAGGTAATAAACATAAAAAAAATACAGTCGAATTGAGAACGTCCTCTTTTTTGGAAGTCGGTTAAAAATAAGGTGTGGTTCGAGTTGAAAATAAGAAATGCCTTTTTATTAACGTGCGACGTGTAGAATCTCTGTCGAATAAATTATATAGAGTAATCTACGTTATGGCGACCAAATCCAAGATTCTAAGCATGTATCGTGTGACATACGGACAGCATCATCCTATTATTCTTAGTACAGCAACGTTTGTAAATATGGTCAAAGATTAATTAGACGCCATCTAATGCAGAGTTCACTGGAGTTTGGTAGTGTAAAAAGATTGCCTAAACTTCGTAGTGGGATCTAAAGGAAAATTGGAAAGTGTGTTTTTTTAATAATAAATCTGTCTGACGGCTTTATTTACAATAACTTAAATAACATTCCAGTAATAAAAACGACAAATTAATACCTAACTACGATACTAAACTGATCTATTAAACCGCTACCAGTGGGAATCGTCCCCAAAATGCTGGCCCCATTCGTCCTTATTTCGTTACTTGATATCGTTGTATGGCGATGTTCACTCTTTCAGCAAAGTAGAGGCCGGCATGTAAGTTTTTAAATATTTTTGGTTATATTTCGAATTATATAGGTGTAGTTTTGTGTGACATACAGACATCGCAACTCAAAGCGATCGCATATTCTATAGCTATGTAAATATGGTTATGAATTAGTGTGAGACTGAAGAAATATACACCCCAAGAAATTTATCGTTTGCTTAGTTTTTCTCAGCAGTAAAAAAACTAAGGGTTTTTAACACGCTTTTATTAACTTGGTATGTACTTATGTAACGGAATCTTTGAACTTGATTTTTAACTACTTCAAAACGCCGAATTAAAATGAAAATTTTCACACTTTTAAAGGACCGATGACGATGCAATAATTTAAATAGTTTGTTCCATTATACTTACCAGGAGCTTCAGGATTAGTGATTTTAAAGCGTGTTATTTAGTTTTTTAAGACGCGAGAATCGTTTGGATTTTCTAAGTATTTATTCATCGTAAAATTACAGTTTTTAATTTAAAGACAATTATAAAAACAGAGGTTAAGCTATTCAGTTCAGTTCAGGGGCTAGTACGAGAACTTGCGAAAAAGTATTCGTTCCGTAAACGATAGCAAATGTATGGTATATCGTACTAGGGCCACAGATAATTTATTTTACCGCACATATTTTAACATAATGGGATTGACAACTGCCAAAGTGGTGATAACATATCTAGTACCTTTTTTGCATGCCTTGCTCTTAAAAGGATTTTGGCGCCGAAGCCACCGCTGAAGCTATGAACAAAAATTGAAGTTGTGCATTTGACAGTGTCAATGTCTAGTATTAACATATTTTTAAGTTTTATCTGGTTTTATCACTCCATCGGACTCCATCCTAATTTTCGCGTATCGTTTCCCTACCTTTAATTCCAAAACACAAACAACTTGTACATGGCAACTGCGGCAACGCGAAGCTAAAAGGAAAAATAATAATTAAAATATGATTTATCAGATATCACCAAACAAGTCAGAGTCAAGCAGAGTAAGTCACGGTCAAGTCAAAGTCAAGCCCTAGTAAAGCGGTGGAGGCTTTACTAGAGCTTGACGCTTGGAGGCTTCTAGAGAGAAAAAAGTTTCCTTTTGACTGTTTTAAGTATCTTGAAGCAAGGCAACTATGTCTATGTATGGTCAACGCTGTCACGTCTATTCCCATTTCCCACAACTATTCTACACCGTCACGCTTCAACACGCATAAACAAATCAAAGTCCGTCTCATTCCTTTCCATGTCTCTAGCCCTCTCCTACGTAATGTTCATATTTTTTTTCCCGCGCTGCCTTCAGTCAGTCGCTTGATCGCCGCGCGCGCATGGTGACGTGCAACGATTCGATTTATCGATTTTAGTTTACGATTTTTTATCGATTGTTAAGTTTAAAAGTGCATTAGATTAGTTAGATGGAGTAATTAGTTGCATAGTGAAGTGTATAATTAAATAATTGTTAATGTGAGTTAATATCACTTTTGTGAATGTGTGCGTGAGTTACAATTACAATGCATTCCTTGTACGTGCAATGAGTGTAATTTTTTTATTAATGGGTTCTTAGCCAAGATATTGAATGTGGTATGTTGATTTGTTGAAGTAATTGTTTTGGAAAAGTCTTGACTGTCAAGACTTTTCCAAGATAGAAATGGATAGAAATACGGTTAAGAGAACTTGCGCTAGGATTATATTTATACATCGATATTTTGAGACACGACAGATTTATTTTGATATATATATGTATATATATTTTTTTTAATTGGACGGTTGGACAGAGCTAATTTATAAGGGTTCCTTGTAGGGCTAAGTAACCCTAAATTTATTATTTTCGGATTAGTTAATTATTTTTGTCTGCCAAAATTATAGGTGTAACCTTTTTTATGATGGTAACAAAGCTTCATAAAACAAACTAAGATATTGTAGATAATATAATATTGTAGAATTTATTTTATGAACTGGTTGTAACCAGCGATAAAAACTACCCATATATAGGTACTCCCATATTTTATTCATATTCCAATATTTTTCCCGATCTAGAAGTCCCATGATATATACACTAATAATTATAAATGTTGGGAAATTTCCTCGTAACAATAAAGTTTAGCGCGGCTTCTAATTGAATGTTATCAATTTATTTACTATGCCATGATAATATTAAGGATTACACAGAACGACACTAAGGCGAAAGGAGGCATTGCTCTTGGCATAGGTAGGTAGGTACGATAGGTAGGTAGGTACCTATCAGCAGTTTCTTACTTTGTTGAGTTCGTCTTTGTTTCTTCGTTTCTTGATTACCTATTATGAAATAAAAACTTTTTTAATAGATTCATAATTTTTTTTTAATCATAAATTATTATTTTCTATGGAACAGATATCATTTTACACTCTTCTGTGGCCTTAGTACGAGCACTTGCGAAAAAGTTATCGTTACGTAAACGATAGCAAATGTATAACAATTCTGTGCATCCTAATTTTCGCGTATCGTTTTTTTTATGATACTGGATGACGAGACGAGCGAAGTCGCTCGCCTATTGGTCTTCACGCTTGCCCATAACAGCACAATGCCACTCAGAATTTGAACTTCAACAGTTCAAAACCCTGGATGGCAATGCACTGCGCTCGTCACCCCGAGATATAAGATGTCAAATCTCTGTGTGCCCTGTAATTTCGCTGGAAACATTGCCCTTCAATCCGGAACACACTAGTGTTCCGTGCACACTACTGCTTGGCGGTTGAATAACTGGCAAAGGTGTGGTACTTCCCCAGGCGGACCCCTGCAAAAGAGTACTACCACTACTATCGTTTCCCTAACTTTATATTCTAAAACAAAACTTTAACGAATGTATAATAAACTGTAAAGGCAACTGCGTCAATAACGCGAAGCCAAAAGCAACAAAAAAAAAACAACTCTCAAGGGATTTTTCATTTTATGATTTCGGGGTTGGTCCCATAGTAAAGTTGCTAAAAATTATGAGTAAAATGACATCCTTTCCTTTCGGCTTAACGCCGTTACCGGAAACCTTGAAAAACGTTTAAAATAATTAAATTATGAAACAATTTTATCTGTATAAACATACAAAGTCAATATCTACTAGTCACTAGTGCACTCATATTATTTTAGGTCACATAGGGAACCTAGTGAAGATAAGAATTAATAAACGTAACTTGACAGAATGGTGCGATTATTTATTATAGGTACCTAACACACAATTATAATGTACTAGCCGTCCGCCCCGGCTTCGCACGAGTGTAAGCTCGGCCTTCGGCCTCGCTACAAAATATAATATAGCCTATGTCACCCGGGGATAGTGTAGCTTCCCAACAGTGAAAGAATTTTTCAAATCGGTTCAGTAGTTTCGGAGCCTATTCATTACAAACATACAAACATACAAAAATAGGTACAAATCTTTCCTCTTTATAATATTAGTGTAGATTGAATAGGTATAGTTTTTGTTACCATTTTCGTCCAAAAACTTTGCGATGGAAATTATGTATTTCCTTACATCAATCTACATAATTGTCGGTTTTCCAACCACAAATTTTTAAATAAAATTTTGTAATCCTACATCAGTGTCAAATAAAGTCGTTTTCCGCGTTTGTCTCTCTGTCTGTATATCCGCTAACTCCTCCTAAATTACGCAACGGATTTTGATGCGGTTTTCACCATCAGTTAGATATTTTTTTACGGACGGACGGAAGGTTTATTTATATATATACCTATTATAAAACTTACACCCGTGCGAAGCCGGGGTGGGTCGCTAGTTGTTCTGTACGTTTTTATTCGCATTTTTATAATAAAATTTAATGTAGGTATAAATAGTTCCAAAATAATATAACTAAGTAACTAGTAACTAACTAACTAAGGCGAGGTATTCCTACTTTTAAGCAACGCTTATTACTATAGATGACCATATTCTTAGTTTATTGTATTAAAGTCGCATTTAGCGGAGCAAAATCATGGCTCTTACACACAGTCGTGCGTTTCGCTACTTCTATTTTTGGGGGTTTTCTCATATTTTTCGAAAAGTATAGCTGTAATGTAAAATGTACCTCACCGGTTTCCTTAATAATTATGAAATCTGTATAACTATCAAGATATCGCAGACATAATTTAATAAATAGGTAATCGAATGATTCCAAAAAAACAGATAAAAACGCAATTCAGTGCTACTTTGATAATTTTTTTCTATCTAGCGAAATGTGCTTAATCGTGTTTCGGTCTCATGGATTTCCTAGATAAAACATTCAATTTTTCTATGACACCATTTTTATAATTTTAAGCTAACCATGGAGGTATGCACACTAAATCTACAATGACCATAATTGCTAAAAGTCGGAAAAGAGCGTCTTAAATAAAACCACAACAGTAAGTAGGTAGGAATGACATAGTAAGTAAGTAAGTCATATGACAACAGTTTGTAATATGTACGTAGGTAAGTACATCTAATGATGGGATATACCAAGGAAAACATTATAATTTAATTATATACACAACTACTCCTGCTTTTAAAACACGACCGCATAAAAGCATTTACTGACATTTACCTGAAAATGAAAAGAACCAGAGTCACGGTCATAGCTATTAAAATCAAGTTGAAGTGGCAATGGGCAGGCCACATCGCTCAAAGAACTGATAAGCGATGGGGAAGAAAGGTTCTTGAGTGGAGACCGCGAACTGGAAGACGCAGCGTAGGTAGGCCTCCCACTAGATGGACCGACAACATCATGAGAGTCGCGGGCATCCAGTGGATGCAGATGGCAGGATGTCGTTCAGTGTGGAGGTTAAAGGGGGAGGCCTATTTTCAGCAGTAGACATCTTCTGGCTGATGATGATGATGACCTGAAAATGAGAAATTTCAACCTCCTTTGTACCCGTAAAAAAGGTAAAAATTATGCTAGCGCCGCTTTTGTTGCCAACACCATTAGACAAATTTAAAACGCTGTGACAAAGTAATTCTGTCAATACCATTATAAAAAAAAAACTCCATGTTATCGGTACCATTAAAAAGTTACAAAAGCGTTTCAAAACTTCAACTTTACAAAAGTATGCAAATTATACAACTTTGCAAAGGGCATGTCACGAGCTGACCTGACACTTCGACCTTTTGAATTTTTTACGGGGCAAAGTTGCATCTTCACGCCATGTGTGCCCAATGGCCGTATTGATTTATGTTGTAATACGGTCACCACCGGCACAGAATACATAAAGTACAAATACGATTCACTCCGCAAAATCATTTAAATAAGTAGCGCCTCTTGCTACTACACAATAAAGTGCAATTCAGGACGTGCGAGCGATAACTACCTACAGCTATATTAACCTAGAAGTTGCCTCTCTGTCTATCGCGTAACTCTTGTCGCGTAATCTCTGTCTATCGCGCGTTAGCGGGAACGCCAAGTCCGACAAGACGACTACTTGCAGATTTATACCTAAAGTGCGGAGTGCGCCAGGCCTGCCATCGGGCCATTTTAAACAGTGCGACGGTCAACGTGGATATAAACAACAATGTGGCATGTGGCCGTTTCCTAGAAAAAAAATATCTCCTGACACTGGCAAATGCACAAAACGTGCGGGCCAAAATCCTACTTGGCTAGTAGGGAAAAAAAATCTGACAGCGCTACAAAATTTGTATAGGTGGTATGAAAGATAACCAAAATTTTAAAAAGCTGGGTAGTATTGAAAACAAGGATGAAAGAAGACACGACAAATCAATCAGCTTCCTCCTTGGTTTGTATCTTTTTAATATGTGTGATTTAAAGTAAAAATATACATAAATAAAAGTAGAAAATAGAGAAAAAAAAAATACTAAAGAAACCACAGACGAAGGATCATAATAATATCAAACGTCCTTGAAAGAAGCAATACCAAGTTTGACAGGTAGATTTCATTTGAAAGCGAAAAAGCCGAAGGGAACGAACAGGCTTGAAAATTTGTATGAAAATATACAGAAATGAATGAAGTTGCGGTTGAAGTAGCTAGTAATAAATAACGAATTCTAATAAATACGAGTAATACATGGAAAATATAAAATGTAAACAATATTTTATCATGGTACTTCTTGGAAACCATATTCATATTTGCCGTTATTATTACAAAGTTATCCCAATGTACCAGTTTTTTGAAACTCACAAATAACTCCCTGTTTCACACGCATATAATTAAAATAACTCGATTAAAATTTCGCAAAAAGTTCGATAAGATATCGAACATTTTGCGAAAGAAAAAAACAGAAATGTTACCACCGTTACTTGTACTTGCGACCAATTTATTCTGATAATTGAATGCGAGTTACCGTCGTATTCTCAAAGCAAAATTGAAAGCCCTTCGTAGAAAAGTTGTTATTCTTTAATTTGGCCACTCGCACACATAAGTTGGTCGCACCGGTGGCCCTAATTGGGAAATACCTGATAGCGATTGCAACTTTGTAACTTATTGAATTATACTGACGTTTATTACAAACGATAATTTTAATCGAACGATTGAAACGAATCGTTAGTCATCAAAATAGTATCGTGTTACCACATCACTATACTTGTGCAGCGTCAAGCAGCCGAACGTAAAAATATGGGCCTTGGCGTAGCCGAGGCCAACATACGTGAGTTTATATATGCTCAATTAGCGCCAAGGCTTGTGTACTATTTTTCTCAAACATCACGTGAAAATGTACATAAATATAAAAAAAAAACACTTTTGATTGAAAAGTTGCCCAACAAATTTTGAAGAAAAAAAAAACATCTCTCGTTGACAATGGCATGTTTTTTAATGGCTTGAATTGTAGCCAAACGCAGAAATATTTTTTTCGATTTTTTTGGCCTACCTACCCTGCGTCTTCCGGTTCGTGGTCTCCACTCAAGAACCTTTCTTCCCCATCAGTTAGAGGTTCTTTAAGCGATGTGGCCTGCCCATTGCAAGTTTCTTTAACTTGCAGTTACCAATGGGCAGTCTACAACGCCAAACGCATTAATACCACTTCATTTCAGAGAAAATTTCTATTCTATATGGTTTTTCTTTCGGTTCAGCCGTTTGGGAGCTGCGACGCGACAGACAGACACACAGTTACCCAAACACATACGTCAAAGTTATAACACTCCTCTTTTTCCGACGGGAGTTAAAAAAACTTTCCTATCACCATAATTAATTAAAAAGCAATATTTTAATTTATCACACCATAAATTAAACCATCCCAGTTTTTCGACAGCGGGCTGTTGACAGCTTTGATTAATTATCTTCTCTACTTATACTTACGTATTAATCAAAACATTAAACTATTTTGGAAAGATATTTCGACCAAGTGCTCGAACTCTGAATCCAACTTTGAATCGCTCGTATGGTATTTCGCATGAAAATATCATGTGAAATGATGCGGCGATTAATAACGTGAGATAAATCTAACAACACCTCGCACATCAAAATCTGTCGAGCCGTTTAGGCTATAAGAGTTAATAAAGTTTTTTTTATAACAAACAAACATACGCCCGAAAAACATTTACCTTAAAAAAGGAGGTAACACCACGGGCGATAGTATGTGTATACTTAAAATTTATTACCCGTGTGAAAGAGATTACTCATTTTGACAGATATTCTAAAAATAATACACCTATTCCATAGTAATCAGTATTTGAAAGTGGCAATTAAATAACTGTTTACTCTCGTCTAATATGGCATCTATTCCAATAAATCTCTTTCCAAGAACCATATAAACACGTCCACCCATCTCCGCCGCCAACGCTCGACTGACCTAATGCGTCGAAATTCAAATCTTGATCTACCCACGTCCCCAAATAAAAGTGTGCGTGGGTTGGGTTTAAGCGCCACATAAAATATTAAATATTTGATGATGATTCGTTTATTGTAGTTTTTACGTAAAATCACATTTCACACATTTGTTGCTGGACTGGCTGGCCGTGATTTTTTACATAGAGTTCAAGTATTATGTAACGAATTTGGGTGGAGGGGGTCATCTTGTAAAACGTTACGATGCGTTACAGGGGCGGGAGGGGGTGTTTGAACTACGCGTTACGTAACATTGTTTTTTTGAACCCTTCGGAACGGGCTCCCATACAACAAACTTGATTTTTTTGCTCGATATTGATAACGGCAACAGGTAGACGCTTGAAACATTCAGAGAATATTGAGTTATATTATTCACTTTAAAAATAAATAATTAAATTATAATAAAATTAATATTTAAGGGGGGCTCCCATACAATACAACAAACGTGATTTCATTGCTGTTTTTATAAATAATGGTACGGAACACTTCGCGCGAAAGCGCGAGTCCGACTCGCACTTGGCCGGTTCTTTTTTCTTTTCTTTTTTCAATGGCGAATAAATCCGCGTTCGGACACCAACTTGCCTAGTGGTCTATCGGTGCCCTCGATGTCCTTACGTCGCGCGTCGTCCTGGGTCAGTGTCGCGACATTTGCGGTACACCGCGACACAAGATCTCTAGACTAGACCGATGCTCTACAGAACGAAGTCTATGAACTTACGTGATATCTAAGTTGGCTGGCAATAAGACTGTCTTTGAAACTTTAATTTGGAGTGGCACAACAAAGTTCTGTGCTGAAAATAGACCTATGACTCAGTTACTTTTTACCCGACGAGGTCAAGAATACTTTTCACATATCGTATCGTGCTCGTAAATTTCTTGTTTATAAGCCTGATGTAGTGGTGTTAGCGGACTAAAAAAGCTTTACATTCTATAATGCATAAAAGTCCGCTTTTTATGCACTAGTGCCCAAAAATGTTTACTTCTTAATTGTGGTCAAAGATATTCAGTTTGTAATCTCAGAGACAATAAAAATAATATATAGCCTGCCGGATTAGTAAGTTGAAATGGCAGTGGACAGGGCACATAGCACTCAGAACAAATGGCCGATGAGGCTGAAAGGTTCTCGAGTGGAGACCACGAACCGGAAGACACAGCGTAGTTAGGCCTCCCATTAGATCATTGATTTTCAAAGTGGGGGGCGTGCCCCACTAGGGAGGCGTGAAGACATGTACAGGGGGGCGCGCGGGCGGCGGTTATCACTCCGGTCGTCCGCGCATACGTACCGCACGCACCTCAATCCCCGCGCTGCACGCGCCTTGCGAACACGTGTACAAAATAAAAAACAAGCGACCTGACCAGGCCGAAGGGAGGCGCGGGCATATTCATTTTAAGCAGTAGGGAGGCGTGATACTTTTAAGTTTGGGAACCCCAGCATTAGATGGACCGACGACATCGTGAGAGTCGCGGGCATCCAGTGGATGCAGATGGCAGGCTGTCGTTCAGTGTGGAGTTCTAAGGAGGCCTATTTTCAGCAGTGGACGTCTTCTGGCTTATGATGACTTTCAGATTGATTCCATAGATATTTAGTTATAATCGGTTCAGTAGTTTTTTTTTATATAATTGGAAAAAATATGTCTCAAGTAAACGAAATTGCGTGTTTACTAATTTATAAGTCGGTTTTTTAACACGCTTTTATTAGCTTAGTATGTATCTATGTAACGGAATCTTTGAACGTGATTTTCACCCCTTTCAAAACGCGGATTGGTTTGAAACTTTGCACACTTATCAAGGACCGATGACAATGCAATAAAGTGTGTATTTTAATTTTTTAAACTACGAGTTTTATTATTAATTCAATTGACATTTACATCTCGTAAATATACGAAAACTTGACAATCGCGGAAGCTAAACCATTCCCTTCGTCAAATTCATTGCCCGAACATCTGCTTCATACATTCCACATCATAATATTGACATTGGAACTATTTGGAACACAATTGTAGCGATATCAGTCCACTTGAGGTAATTGATGGCGTGTCGACAGCCATGGTGGACTGTCAGGGGACACTAACTCATATTTACTGCGGGGAAGGTTGAAGAACTTTTGTAAAGAGTTTGCCAAAATTGTCTGGCCAATTTCATTAAGTACCTAATGACGCCACTAACGCTTATTACAAAGTTGAGTGGTGTAGACAAGTCACCTCTTCTTATTTTTAACTTCCTATGACCTTTTATATCTATCTAAACTGACGTGGCCCATGACCAAATTTTATAAGGTGAAAGTGGTCCTTAGTGAGAGTACTAAGCAGTAGTGTGCAAACACTACTGTGTTCCGGATTGAAGGGCAATGTTTCATGCGAAATTACAGGGCACACAGAGATTTCACATCTTATATCTCGGGGTGACGAGCGCAGTGCATTGCCATCCAGGATTTTGAACTGTTGAAGTTCAAAATTCTGAGTGGCGTTGAGCTGTTATGGGCAAGCGTGAAGAGCCATCAGGCGAATGACTTCGCTCGTCTCGTCACCCAGTACCATTAAAAAATCCCTCTAACCCTTAAAATTACCAAATATAATACTGGCACACCTACTTTTTTTTTTGTAAAATAGGCTTGCGCTTGGCCGCCTGATGTTAAGCGTGATACGGCCTACGATGGATCACGCTTGCCTAGAAGAAACCGATTCACTTTTGACTTGAAAACACCCAGATTGTAACTATGGGGGAACACCCATTCAGGCAGCGCATTCCACATACTAGCAGTTCGCACAATAAAAGTGGAATCAAAGTGCTTTTGTTAAAATAGAAGCCGAAGCTCCAGAAGTGACTTGTTTATAACACCGTGTAAAAAATTTAACACGCTTCCTCCGATACAATCGCGGTCACAATGGTAATACTCTTTGGGAAACTGTCTTCCTAATGCAGCCGTTCTCAACCTTTTCACTTGTATTTGAAACCATAGTGTTACGCGGGTCGCAGAAATAATGACACGTGTTACGTAGCAATTATAATTTGGAGTTGTTTCAAGTTTTATTTGGTCGGATTAGGAATGGATGCTCTGTCCCTTTCCTGCAAAGTGAGATAGAAAGAGAGATATTTTTTGATCGAGCTTAGTTTGTGACGTAACGCGAATCCGGCTGGGCAACATTTTCAGAGACCATACTTCGACATTTTTGAAGTGATAAAATGACAATGCATTTATGTTACGTGTACTTTAGCTTTATTTATCTCAAAAATAACATTAAAATATTCAGTAAAATCTATATTTATAAACAAACTAGCTGCGCCCCGCGGTTTCACCCGCGTGGTGATGAAAATCGGTGATGTTGATGATGATGATGAAAAGTAGCCTATGTTTTAATCCAGGACATAAGCTATCTCTATTCTAAATTTCATCCAAATCCGTCCAGCCGTTTTAACGTGAAGGAGTTACAAACATACACACTCACACACACACTCACAAACTTTCGCATTTATAATATTAGTGTGATAAAACTGCTAAGGGTTATTTCTATGTATAAAAACTTGCTAGAAGAAACAAAGTATTTTTTTACTAATCAATGTTATTTTCTAAATATGTAAACAAAGAATTTTACAACACATTTAGTCAAATCAAATCAATTTCCTTTATTTGCATGAATATAGGTAGGTACAGGTCTTAAATTTAAATAATTCAATAACTGTTAAATGGCAAGTGCCTTTATTAAATAAACAAAATACTAGCTAAAACTAACACTAAATAAACAGTTAGACTGTCCATAGACCGTTGAAGATCTAAAGACAATCCAAATGCTCAAACCCACTATCAGTTGGCAGCGTACCCAGCATGCTGGCGGCATTACCACGTTGAATGGCAATGCTTATACGTTGAGCCAGATACACGCCAGCATTTTGGTCACGCGTCGCGTTAATCAGACGCTCTGAAAGATTTTTGAAAATGAGGTGAGCTCCCGGTCCCCAAGGGCCCAATGTCTCGACACCAAACGCCTCAAATATGTAACCACTGCCGAGGTTAGCATATTTGCGCCGCTTGTGCTGCTCTGCCGAATTGGCAGCTGCACCAGCCCTACCCTGTGTCTCAGGAAGATGTGACGGTGCCAAAGTATCGACACAACACTGTTAAATTAAATTAAAAATTAAATTTAAATGATTGTATAAAAGTCATATTATATCTTTAAAAATGATGAAATGCTCGAGCAAGGTAGATGACGCTTTAAGTATGAGCTCTTAAGAGCAAATATAGACGGGTTTCACAGAATATTTAATTTTGTAGCCTCTATCGATTTTAATATTCTGCACTCAGTCCCTAGATTCATCACATCTTTTGAATCCTCTGCGCTCGCAAGACTTCGCAAGTTGATTGTAAAAATTCCTCCGACCCGCAAATTGAGCACGCCTGCAGAAGATTAACAATGGATTTCAGTTCCACAATTTCTTTTCCTCTACTTCAAACGATTTTCAACCTTATGATGTAGATGTAAAAATGGTGTAAAGTGAGCAGTTATGATGGTACTTTATGAATTCTGTAGCGGAACAGAAGTCTCGTTCAGTCTTGTGCGTTCAAGAGGAACTGAGGTTGGCCACATAAGAAATAATAGTTTGTTTTGGTTTCATTGGAGATGATACGTCAGATAGATTCATCCAATAAACGAAATCCACTCTTTCAACTCGCTTCTACGGTGCTGTGGGCAACGGCTTACACCCAGACTACGACACTGACCGTACTTCCAGAATTTCAAACTGCTGACCTTGCCGTCCATGTACATCTACGAATCGGCTATGCTTGTAAGAAATCATATAGAGGACTATACAACTTTGACGTTTAGTCGACATAGAAATGTACTAAGTGCGCCGAAATGCAGAACGGCCTTATTTATTAAAAGTATTTTTGTAAAAAGAGTAGAAATATATAACAAGTTGCCACGAATTATAAAAGAGACAGAGAATAATGATATTTTTATATTTAGATTGAAGAAGCTTCTGATTGACAAGGCATATTATACCATTGACGAGTATCTCAAAGATAAATTATAAAATGTAATGCTAATATAATGTTATAAGGTTGGATATTATACAGCAAGTTTTTTCACTTAGGACCTATCCTGTACCTATATTCTAGCAAATCCTACCATTTGGACGCAACTCTCACACTGTCGTTGGACCATCTAATAGGAGGCCTACGCTGAGTTCTCCGATTCGTGGTTTCCAATGAAGAACCTTTCTTCATCATCGTATCGGTCTTCGAGCGATGTGGCCTGCCCATTGCCACTTCAACCTGCAACTTTTAATAGCTATGTTGGTGACTCTTGTTTTTGGCGAATATCTATGTTCCGGATTCTATCGCGCAAAGAAACTCTGAGCATAGCTCTCTCCATTGTCCGCTGTGCGACTCTGAGTTTTTCCCATAGGACCACGTCTCAGTATCATATGTCATTACTGGCAACACACATTGGTCAAACGCAAGCCTATCATTAAAAAAATATTTAGCGCAATCCAAAAAGGTTTTGTTGTTCCACGGCCGCTTTTACGCCGCTACGCCACCTAGACTACAGTCGACGTCTCAGGTTAAGTGCGTTAAACTCCAGAATAAACCAATACAAAGTTATAATTAAAATTATAACAATCAGTTAAATCACAGTGTATCTACAATGTGTCTCATACCAAACTGTTACAACGTTTTTCCCATCGTAGATGCCAATTCAGTCACGAGTAATGTGCCAACCAACTTATCAGAGTCGAGTGGAGCTACCATCGTAGTTTCTGAACAAAATTGATAGCGTTACAGGGTAATTTTGTATGGGGACCCCCCCCCCCCGCCCTCTATTTAGTATTGCTTTTTGACTTAATTATTTATTAGTTAATTCGCCGTAACATTACATATTCTGTGAAAATTTCAACTGGCTATCTATCACGGATCGAAAAATACACCCGTTAAAACGTAGGAGGGACGGACAGACAGACAGACACCGGCTGCCTGTTTTTATCCTTTAGGTAAGGAATCGAGAGCGCCATGTCGTTTGCCGTCACGGCATTCGAGTCGGTTTTACTACGCCAATTCATCATCATTATCAGCCATAGGACGTCCACTGCTGGACATAGGCCTCCCCCCATCGATTTCCAAAAGGACCGATGAAAGCGGCCTGCATCCAGCGTTTTCCTGCTGTCTCTTTTAGGTTGTCTGTCCATATTGTGGGTGTACGTCCTGCGCTGCGCTTACCGGTTCGTGGTCTCCATTCGAGAACCACAAAATCGCCTGTTAGCAAGCGACGATGTGGTCGAAGATGAAGACACGCATACTTAGAAGTTACCTATTCACTCTCGCCTTGAAAAGACCCAGATTATATCTCTCAGGAAACAAGGCAGCCGGCAAGTTGTTCCAATCCTTGGCCGTACGGATTAGAAACGTAGAATCGAAACGTTTGGTACGTATCCAAGGAAAGTCCACAATGTATGGGTGGTAATAGGCCGTTTTCCTACTTGTCCTGTAGTAGAAAGGGGATGGCAAGATAAGGTCGTGTAGCTCCAATGCACATTCTCCGAAATGAATCCTATAGAAAATTGATAGACTCGCTACTTTACGGCAGTGTTTTAGACTGAGAAGTTTCTTAGCCACTAACTTCTCATCTCGTATCTGTGATGCCCCTGGTTTTGCAGGTATCCATAGGAGCAGGTGGTCGCTTAGCTAAAATATTAACTTGGACAAAGTACTTACTCGTCCACGTTTTATATGCCCATGCCATGCCTATTTAGACGGCATCACGTCTCGCCAAGGACGACCTCTCTTTTTAATGAAAATTCCCGAGATGGTCACGAGAAACCGACGAGTCATTTCTGTCTAATTATAAATTTAAGTACCATTTATTGCATTATTTAAATAGTTACGTTTGCTGACGGTGGTATGTAGTTGAATTTATACTAGGTTCAATATTTAGGGTTAACGCACCTAAAGGGTGAAAACGGGATCCTATCACTAAGCCTACGCTGTATCTCCGTCCGTTTTTTTTTGACATTATTGAACACTGTTATTTTACCCAAAACAAGCTTGTAATATGACTGATATACGTACATATATAATTTTTAAATACATACTTAAATAGATATTATCACCCAGACATAGAACAAACACAAATGTTCATCACATAAATGTTTGGCCTAAATGGGAATCGCACCCACGCCCCCAAGCGCAGAAGGTAGGTTCACTACCAACTGAGCCACCGGGGCAGTCAAACAACTGGAAAAAGTGTGTCATCTAAGTTAACGGAAATACGTATTTACTAGTTTGAAGACAGGGATGTCGTCGGGGACTTAAATTTTTTTTTTTGGTAATTAACAGTATCAAAATATCGTTGATAGAAATTTAGAAGAAATTGATTCAGTTCTCAGTTCTATTGAACCTTTTTCTAGATTCAGGTTCTAGCCTAGCTGTAGTTCCAACTATTTCCGCTAGATGGCATACCTTTAACTGCATACGTCTAGACGGAATCCACATCTACCTAGCGCCGAGAAGAGAGATCAATAATCCATAGGTTTCAGCGTGGTTTGGCGAATTTGAACTGTATGAACAAAGTTTTGGTCTCTCACTACCTCACCCGGGTAGTGACAGTAAGTAAGGTATAAATAAAACCAATATGTACTGCTGTATCAGAAGACAACATTTATTAAAAGGCAAAATTGGGATATAACTTTAAGTGCCACTGTCGTTTGCGCGTTTTAACACATAACAACGCCATCTACTTTTTACCAGTGGAACAAAAATCAAACTTAGATGAAGCATGCAAAACTAACTTATACATCACCGCCCACCATGAACAGGCTTAGCCTTGTTCATACAATCTTACAAGTGAATTTATGAACAGTCGATCTGTTACGGTGTTTCAAAATAAACAAACAAAACGTTACAAATGATCTGAGTAATAATAAAAAGATAACATTGCAAAATATAACGAAATTTTTATAATTATACCTTAGGTTTAAACTCCGCTGCAAGTGTTCATGCACAAAACTCATGGGTCAGTGATTGGCAGAAGGCACAACTCACCCACTACATGTTTGATAGTACCATTTACAGTTTGCTACCAAACTTCAGCGAATCGGATAGCAACCATACAAAGACGATCCAATTTCATAACATGCAATTTTCATCATTAACCTCGTAAATAAAGCTGTGCCGCAGAATCAATAACTATGTACGCTGGGTCTAGAAACTCGTTTTCGGAACAACCTTAGGTTTTGCAGATATCATAGTCACATTAGACACGATTCTTACCTATGAAATATATTATACGAGTATAAAGTACCGCTGCACGTGTTCTATGATGTATCGCTGAATCCGCAGAGTTCGATTGCATCGCTCAATGTGACACCAATCCAGCGCGGAATTGTAACGTAAGTCAATATTTTTGATTTCCTTTTTGTAACCTTTCAAAAAATATGATCTTATCCAATTCAATCCTATTAGCTATAGCCTATAAATTCGAATCTTTGAAATATTTATGCTTGGCTCCGCTCAACTTGAGGAGTCATAAAAACGACAAATTTCTGATATGATTAATACTTTCTTATGTTGCAGGTTCCAGAACATCGGGCGTGTCGACCTCGTAGCGGAAGGAGACATCTCTGTGGTCCCAGGTAAGTCCATTTTTTTTTAAATCGTTATTTCATCTGTTTTTATTTTTAAGCCTTCTGTTTCTTCTTCCTTTGCCTTTCCTTTCTCATCGTGCTTAATTTCTTGCAATAACATTTCACTATTGCTTGTCAGTTTTCTCATACTGTCTCCTCCCTTTTCTGCATTAATTTTTCGATAAAGTTTTATTCCTTTGTGTACATTCTCACATCTTAAAAATTAAAGTCCATGTAAAACTGGCTTACAACCGCCTTGGCTGCGGCTGAATACCTTTGACCCTCATTGACGCTAAATTGTTGAAATGTCTTTACTGCTACATAAGGAACCGATGAAACTCCGAATGACACTCGTAGCATTCGATAGTGTCTTATTGCTTCAGCTGCATCATCCCTCCATAATCTTCTTTGTATTTCTGTTTCAGATCACCATTATTTAATCTTCCTACTAATGTAAGTAACGCCTTTTCAGCTTCTTGCAAAGGATGAACATCAACAGGATTCTCAGCCTTAAATGGCAGTCGTACATGGTATCCACCTTCATCATCTCGAACTGCAGCAAAATGTTCTTCATGCCGTTTATCTTTATTAGTTTGCAGCCTTTCGTTAGACATGGGATCGCCGTCTTCCCAGAAACCTTTTGAAATATCGTTATTTTCCACAATATGCATGACCTTAATTTCAGATGTGCTTTCTATGACGTCAAGGGCACCAGATAGAATCCAGCCGAGTGATGTGCACTGGGCGATAGGAGACCCTTTAGGACATTTCTTAACTCCCTCTTGTAGGATATGTGCATATACTTCGGCACCCAACAGCATGTCGATACAATTCGGTGTATGATATCCGGGATCTGCTAAGGCTATCCTTTGCAGCTCCTTCCATTCAAGTGCCTTTATCTCGCTTGTAGGTAAAAGTGTAGTAATGGACTTGAGCACACGTGCCTTAACGTCCATCACTACCCGTGGGTCAATTCGAGACGATATTTTAAGGTTGACTACTGCATTGGAGACTAAAGCCTTGTCTCCGCCTATTCCTGCAATTTGGCTTTTTAAGAAAGCCTTTCTCAAACCCAATTGTCGAACCATTGCTTCTGAGATAAACGAAGCTTGAGATCCTTGATCCAACAACGCTCGAACAGTAAAACCTTGGCCATTCCTAGACTTAGTTTTTACTAGCGCCGTTGGCAGTAAAACAGCATTATGTTTTCGTGCAAAACAGGATACCACTGTTTCATCTTCTTCTGATGATTGTGCTGACAGTTCTGCCTCATCATTGTTATCTGATAAAGTAGATTCTTCAGCACTAGATACATGACTTGTTGAAACGACAACATCGTTTGCACTCTCTTGGTGCAGCAGGACATGATGCCGTCTCGAACAAATGGAGCACTTCAGATTTGTCTTACAGGTTTGTGCAGTGTGATTGGGCCCCAAACAACAAAAGCAAATCCTGTTTGATTGAACAAAATTACGTCGCGCTTCTACAGCGTTTCTCTTGAACGCCGCGCAATCAGCAAGTATGTGCTTCTCTGGACAGTACGCGCACTGACCCATTGTAATGTGCATAGACCTTGACTTACTAACCGATAAATTATTACGATTCTGATTCTTGGATACCATGTTGGACCGAGAATCCAGAAACTCGAGCGCTCGGTAGCGCTTAGTAAGGAACTCTTGGAATTGTTTATAAGTAGGCAATTCGTCCAAGATGCCTGCATCAGTAGCACTGAATTCCCACTGCCTTCTAGATTCTGGATCCAATTTTTTGGCAACTATATGGATAACGAGGATGTCCCAGTTTTCTGTCTTAATACCAATATTATATAGAGCTGCCAAACAATCGTTTGTAGTATCCAAAATTTCCTTCAAACTACTCGCGGATTCCTGAATAATATTCCTTTGACCCAGGAGCCGCTCAAGAATTTGATTTGATACATACTTTTTATTATTGTAGCGCTCTTCAAGCAGATCCCAAGCTCTTACATAATTATCCTGGGAAATTGGAATGCAGCTCAGCAATTGCTTGGCTTCTCCGGACAAATATCCCTTTAAACACAATAGTTTTTGGACATCATCTAACAAGTCGTTATTGTGTATGAGTGATCGAAACAAGTCACGAAAAGTAGTCCACTCTGAATAACATTTGCCAGAAAATGAATCAATGTTCACCTTCGGCAATTTCACATTAGCTCTTGACCTTTCCCTTGTAAACCCAGTTGAACTCTCTGTACTTCTGCTAGGCACACTGAATTGATTCAATTTAGTTTTTAATTCCGTTTTGTATTCGAGAAAAAAATCATCACACTTGTCATAGGTCTCATTTTTAATGTATGACGCCTTTATAACATCACTACCCTGACTCTTCATTAACTCTTTGTGACCGGAAAGAAACTCAGACCATAAATTATCTGCGGCTTCCAACCTACCTTCAACATACTCTTTCGTTATTCTGTCCTTGGCAGTTTTCTTATAATTTGTTCGAGCTTTCGTTAAGCGATGGTACAGATCATCTAGAAAGTATACTAAATTCTCCATTATGACCAGCTTGTGTAAGACTTAACTAAAATGACACACAAATAGACAACAAGCTTCGAATCAGATCTCATTCACAAAATCGATATAGTTCCAATACTTTAAATAAGCTCACTCAGTATATAAACAATTTGATAATTAACTACGTTATGATCTGACAAAATAAAAAGCCATAAACAGCAAAATTCAGTTAGTTAGATAAAGTTAAACAAAATTCCAAAATATTCCAAGTCACTAAAATTTTACTGTAAATTTTCTAAGTGTTTGAACTTTAAATTTCGGAGTAAAATCGGGCATGGATTCCCCGTACCTTCGTTATTTCTAAAACTATTCTAAGTCCCTAAGCAACACAAAGTAATCTTTAACTAGCTAACTTACTCTAAGCACTTCACTTAAATTTATTTTTAAAAGTACTTACAGTTTATTCCGGGCACTCACTGAAGGGATATCCAACTTCACTGGGGGACAATATTACCCGTAAACACTTTCACTAAATTCACCTCCAAAGACCCCCACGGTTAGGGGTATAGTAGCGCCGCTCACTGGCAACACCTCCAATTTGACAGCTACTCGCCCGGCAGCTGTCCTTGTCAAGGGGGATAGTTACTCGCCTGGTAACTATCCTACCGGCACTGCGTCCTTCGCTGGACCGGTGTACGACTTCTTGTAGTCGTTCCAAAAATTCACTGATTCAGCCTTAATCCGGCTCGAAGGACCATGAACAAAGATTTGGTCTCTCACTACCTCACCCGGGTAGTGACAGTAAGTAAGGTATAAATAAAACCAATATGTACTGCTGTATCAGAAGACAACATTTATTAAAAGGCAAAATTGGGATATAACTTTAAGTGCCACTGTCGTTTGCGCGTTTTAACACATAACAACGCCATCTACTTTTTACCAGTGGAACAAAAATCAAACTTAGATGAAGCATGCAAAACTAACTTATACACTGTATGATGTTGGCCGAAAGGTGTACGCACATTGTATTTTTTTTATTGAGAGGTGTGGATTGTATTTGAGCGCTGTTTTTGACAGACTCCCAAAAAGGAGGAGGTTCTCCATTTTTTATATATTTTTTGTAGTGTTTGATACCTCAGATGATTCTTTGATTTTGATGATTATTTTTTTATTTGAAAGCTGGTGCTTCCCGTGTGGTCCCATTTCAATTTGGTCCAGTTCTGACATTTTTATGAAGTCGGTTTTTATATTGATAATTATATGAAGTCAGATATATTCTCAATCATATGGCAAGCATAAATTGAAAAAAAAAAAAACACTATAAAAGAGCTGGTAATCTTCAAAAATAGAATCAATAATAACACTCGATTAAGTTAACTTTGAAACAAAATAATAATTCACGCAGTTTAAAACGGACAGACAGCGTAGGCTCAGTAATAGGGTCCCGTTTTTACTTATTGGTACGGAACCCTAAAAATAATTTTCTAAATTGGTTTTAGAATGGCTGAATTCTGTGGTAACAAACATTAAAAAAAACAATCAAATTGAGAATCCGCGCCTTTTTCGTAGTCTGTAAAAAAATGTGAGTTGTTTCATTTGACCAACTGCATATAAGCTGGGAGCTCTGTACAATGTAGTAGTGACTACTAAGGGCACAGTAATTACACCAGCCGGAAATGGGCACCGGGCCGGAAGCCGGCAATCTGCCGGGTACCAATGGTTGACAATTATTGCGTTCAGATGATCTTATTGGTTTAGGTATGCTAAATGGTAGCGTTATAGATGCTGGTTTGATTTACGCTCTATTTAGGTACTGCGTTTGTGCTTATATTCATCATTAACATGCCTTTCTTTTGAAGTCAAACTTCTTTACGCGCATTGAGCACTCTTTGGGCGAAGAAAATCTTGGAACTCGCGTCACCGTCACCCTGTTCCGTGTATTTGAAAACAGCGCCATCTCTTGTAGAAAAGGTGAATAACTACTTCTGACGTGCAGTCCTATAAGACTAATTCTTTTTTTTTCTTTCATGTTCCCACTGCTAGGACACAGGCCTTCCTCGCAGAGAGAGGATGGGCCGTAATCCACCATGCTGGCCCAGTGCATGTTGGTAAACGTCATGTCTTTGAACTTTTGGGGTTCTCGGACATACTGGCTTCCTCACCACTTTGGGAACCTCTGGTATAGAATAAAGTCGCTTTCCGCGTCTGTCTGTATATCCGCTAATATCTTCTAAACCACGCAACGGATTTTGATGCGGTTTTCACCATCAGCTAGATAATTTTTCACGGAAGGTTTAAGTATATTATAATAAAACTAACACCCGTGCGAAGCCGGGTCGGGTCTCTAGTTTAAGTATATAATCTTATATTACATCAGTGGACGAAGTACGAATTTTCGCTACGTAAAAGACGTAACGAATTTCATACAAATTTCAATTACTAAATTCAAAATTTGTATGAAATTTAGAATAACCCAACATATTTACCTTCTAAAACTATATACAAATCATTAACTATGAACTAGCTTTTATAGTCTCTTATCACCGTATTTCCGTCGCGCACCGTTATGATATCAATATAAAAATGTGACACCACTGACAAGCATCCAGCGTACATACAAACTATGTCATACATACTATATGACTTCCATCCATCGCGTATCTAATGCACGTTTATACTTTCTAGGGTTCCGTACACAAAGGGTAAAACCGAACCCTATTACTAAGACTCCGCTGTCCGTCCGTCCGTCACCAGGCTGTATCTCATGAACCGTGATAGTTACACAGTTGAAATTTTCACAGACGATGTATTTCTGTTGCTGCTATAACAACAAATATAAAAAAACCGAATAAATTAAATATTTGAGGGCTCCCATACAACAAACGTGATTTTTTTGCTGTTTTTATAGATAATGGTACGGAACCTTTCGTGCGCGAGTCCGACTCGCACTAAGCCGGTTTTAATACACAATCTGACTATTTATTATGACAGCTGAGTGTGAGGGCCTCTATAGTTTTTTTTTTTTCGAAGCAAGTCTGCGAGCATTTTAGTTGCTTAGTCAATATGCTTAGTTTCACAAATAATGAGGCCGCAATGTTACAAAAAAAAAAAAAAAAGTAGCAAAATGTATGAAAAATTCAGTTTCCTTCACGTCCGATAGAGGCGCTGTTAAATGTTTCATACATTTTGCTATCGTTTACGTAACGATAATTTTTTCGCAAGTGCTCGTACTAAGGTCATAGATATATTTTGTAAATACCTAGTCGCTGATATACGGTAGTATCATAATTACCAAAATTAAACACAAACTGACCTAAATAAATTATCTAGCAATAATTGTTATCATTTTTCGTAAATAAATATTGGTACGCCATCTCATTATCATTATGTTATCCGCGTATTTTACGCAAAGTTCCGTCCCTCTACAAAACTTGCTCTAAATCACACTAATCTACACTAATATTATAAAGAGGAAAGATTTGTACCTATTTTTGTATGTTTGTAATGAATAGGCTCCGAAACTACTGAACCGATTTGAAAAATTCTTTCACTGTTGGGAAGCTACACTATCCCCGGGTGACATAGGCTATATTATATTTTGTAGCGAGGCCGAAGGCCGAGCTTACACTCGTGCGAAGCCGGGGCGGACGGCTAGTATCATATATGTGAAAGTTTGGATGGATGGATGTATGGATGGATGGATGTTTGTTACTTAATATTGCGGAAACGGCTGGATAGATTTGGATGAAATTTGAAATATAGATTGCTTATGTCCTGGATTAACCCATAGGCTACTTTTCATCATCATCACCATCACCGATTTTCATCACCACGCGGGTGAAACAGCGGGGCGCAGCTAGTAATTGAATAAATGTTTGTGATGGTAAATATTTCTATGATTGACAAAAATATAGCCTTTTGTGATATATTTTAAAGTCCTCTAGAAGTTGAGTCGTTTTAATACTTATAAGGGGTCCGTACTCACTAGTGTCAACGGGACCCTATAACTGACCCTACAAAAATAAGTATGATAAAAAAACACTGTGTCTGTTTTATCTTTTAACGGCTGTGTCTTTTGAATCGCAATAAATAATTAGTAAAAATAAATTACACTGGATGAAGTTAAGAAATAAATTAAAAATAAATAACTTCCTTAATTTATAACACATTCAAAATTTGTATTCGGTGATATGCTCTATATATGTTCAGCTTTTTTTATAAATAATAATAAATAAATATTTGGGACATTATTGCGCACATGGTCATCTGACCCCAAACTAAGCAAAGCTTGTAATATGGCTGCCAGAGACTGATATACATACATATACATTTTTAAATACATGCTTAAATAGATATTAACACCCAGACATGGAACAAACACAAATGTTCATCACACAAATGTTTGTCCTAGATGGGAATCGAACCCACGCCCCCAAGCGCAGAAGGCAGGTTCACTACCAACTGAGCCACCGGGGCAGTATAAGACAATAAACTATCTAATTGTAGTTGTACTGCACACCTGCTGTTTCACGACGTGCGTGACGTCACCTGTCGGTTCCAACGGAAGACCAGCGCTGGTCTTATACGACCACCATTATGCTGAGTTGGGACCGATTTGTGACAGAAACTATAATTTTATTTTCCTGTTTTTATTTTTTTATGTAGTATTGTTTCTGTCATTAATAAAAAAAAATCTTTATTTTTTTTCTTATTTCTTTCTTTCTTATTTTATTTTATTTTTTAACGGGTCAAGTGCCTTTATTAACCAAACAAAATACTAGCTAAAACTAACACTAAATAAACATTTAGACCGTCCATAGACCGTTGAAGGTCTCAAGACAATCCAAATGCGGCTGCGACTGCCCCGGTGGCTCAGTTGGTAGTTGGTAGTGAACCTACTTTCTGTGCTTGGGGGCGTGGGTTCGATTCCCATCTAGGACAAACATTTGTGTGATGAACATTTGTGTTTGTTCTATGTCTGGGTGTTAATATCTATTTAAGTATGTGTTTAAAAATATATATGTATGTATAAAGTTAAATGATTATTTACGGGATATTTACCGTGGTAAGGTTGTGGAAGGAGCTCCCGATATTATAATTATTATATTATATGTATGTATATCAGTCTCTGGCTGCCATATTACAAGCTTTGCTTAGTTTGGGGTCAGATGACCATGTGTGCAATAATGTCCCAGATGTCCCAGAAATGCTCCAGCCCACTATCAGTTGGCAGCGTAAAAAAAAACTACATATATTGATTTCAGTAGGCTATTGAAACAAAATTAATTCATTTAACCAATAAAACACAAATGAATACCTTATCTTCCTTATTGATAGCAAAATAAGAGGGTGTGTCAATATTACTCGTATATCGACTGACTTCCGAATCACAAATGATTCATCGATAAAATATGACCACATTCTGAATAACACAACAGTCCCCTTTTCAACTAAAATCGTCATTGCTCATATCTTAACCATTGCATAGTAATAGTTTATAACTTATAATAAAGCTTAGTAAATTATCTACATTTAAGTGAAAACCGCATCGAAATCGGATCAGGGATTTTCGAGTTATTTAAAGACAAAATATTTAAAATTACAAGGATATAAGGTAAAAATAATTAATGTGAATGTAACGATGACGTATCGTCTTTTCTAAATAACTGCGCTGAGGTATATTTCGAGGAAATGTTAATTTGATAGGAAGTTTGGCTTTTTTAATGTCCAAAATATGTCCATAATAGTACAGACAAAAATAATTTGAGTAAACGCTAGTTAAAACAAGGTTACTCAGTACGGCGGCGGTACTAAACAGAAAGGAGGTCAGAGACTGAATTAAATATTTTTTTATAAACAGCTTGGCTAATATTTATTATTAGTTACTATTTTAAGCGCGTAAGGTCTATTGTTAGCGTGTTAGGTTTATTATTAGTGTGTTAGGTATATTGTTAGTGTGTTAGGTCTATTGTCAGCGTGTTACGTCTATTTTCAGCGTGTTATGTCTATTGTTAGTGTGTTACGTCTATTGTCAGCGTGTTATGTCTATTGTTAGTGTGTTAGGTATATTGTTAGTGTGTTAGGTATATCGTTAGTGTTCGGTCTATTGTTAGCGTTCTAGATCTATTGTATGGGTGTTAGGTATATTGTTCGTGTGGTTAGGTCTATTGATAGCGTGTTAGGTCTGTTGTTAGTTTGTTAGGTCTATTGTTACTCACTAATTATTATATCTATATGAGCACGCGCACTTTGAAACAAATTGGCTAATGTTACCATGGCCATCATCTTTTGCTAGTGGCAAAAGATGATGGCCATGGTAACAGTGTATATAATCCAAATAAAACTGTACACTTCTGTCTACTGTTGAAATGTACTGTTTCTAATACCATATTAGAACATTGCACATTATAACCGATTCCGAGAAGAAAACGCGTCTTGGGTTGAATTATATCATAGTTCAGAACCATTAAAAAGTTTTGTGCCGACTCATATTTCTTCACGTCTTCATTACAGACTTTTATCTGCATAGACAGTGCGAGTTCTATATAGGTGAATCGCTTTACATAATCTATGGCCTGTCTTATGTTACTTTGCTTCTGCACGCCGCATACTTCTTCAGTTCGATCTCCATCGTCTTGGTAGTAGCACGTCAGACGACAATACAAAAAATGAAAAATTTCGCCATAGTAACTGGTAAAAACTCCTCGAAAGCAGTCGCACGAATGAAGTTAATCTAAACCAATGAATTGCTCTCGTCCCGTCATAGTAGATACAAAAATGCGGCATGCTGGGTATTTATACAACTTAGGCTAGGGCCTTATAAACCTTTATATCTTTCACACATTTAATACATTTTAGAATATAAAAATATCACTGCATAATCTCCATTAAGCTGAAAGCTTCACCTGTAAACCTCAACCTCATACAGGTCTATGCCCCTACTAAGACCGCTAGCGCCGAAGATATTGAGAATTTTTACTCTACTTTACAAGAGGCAGTCGCAAAAATCCCTAACAGAAAGATACTTTTGATTATAGGTGATTTTAACTTAAAAATTGGTGCCAATTCTCGTCACTATAACAAATCAGTAGGGAATTTTGGGCTTGGAACACGCAATGAGCGAGGGGAACGATTAATGCAGTTTGCGAACGAAAACAGCTTAGTGATAGCTAATAGTTTATTTCAGCACCATCCACGAAGACTATACACTTGGACCTCGCCAGGAGGGAGATACCGGAATCAGATTGATTACATCCTGACCAGGTCCCGCTGGCGCACATCCATTCTCAATGCCCACACACTACCTGGTGCCAGTTGTGGTTCAGATCATGAACTTCTGATTACCAAAATGAGACTTAAACTATAAGCTGCCAGAACTCCTAATAAACAAAGAAGGATCGAGGTCACAGATAAGTTAAAATCGCTACGGCCATCGAGCGAAACTGGACAGACTGGACAGAAGTAAACCATAACGAAGCTACGCCAGATATGCTGTGGGACAAGGCAAAATATCTGATCCAAAATGCAGTAGCAGAGTCCAAACCAAGATCTGTAATGCGCAAACGGCAACACTGGATGACAGACAGTACTCTTGCTCTGATCGAAGAGAGGCGTCGGAAAAAAGCACAGGGAACAGAAACGAGAGAACTCAATAATTTGGCTGCTGAAATTCAGGCGTGCTGAAACGTGGACGTTGAGAGAAGTGGAAAGGAAGAAGATAGACGCTTTAGAGATGTGGTGCTGGAAAATAATGCTCGGGGTATCGTGGACCGAGTTTCGCACGAACGTCTCGATACTCCGAGAATTTGGCATCAAGCAGCGGTTATTTTCCACAGTACAGTCTCAGATACTAGCCTTTTTCGGACACGTTTCAAGACGAGATAATCAGTCCATAGAACGCCTCGTTGTCCAGGGAAAGGTGGAAGGCACTAGACCGCGCGGGAGGTCGCCCATGCGATGGACCGACCGACCGAGAAGTCTGCAGTGGGTGGTCCCTTAAACGAATGCAGCAGGATGACCTCCAGCAGAGAGATGGCGAGACATCGTGAAGCGCATTTTATCTGCCCCGTCCAATACAACTACATGACGACCACGACCGCTCTGCCAAGAGCGAAACGACTAAGAAGAAGAATAAGTATAACAAAAGTCACGGACCCCGGTGTCTGTGGAGTCATATTTTAATATAAAAAAGGACTAATTAACGTTTGCAATGTTATTCTAAAACAACAAAATATTTCTTTTGCTTGTTTGAAACCGGTTTGAGCTAAAAAAAAATATAGTTTTATTTAAATCTTTGTACCTTTTTGTAATAGTATATTTTGTCCGTTTTTTTTATATCTATGTAAAAAGAATGCCTATTCGTATTTTTTACTATGCTTATGTAACCTTTAAAAATTGTGAATACGTGCGATAAGCTGTAAGTACGGCCTTAGCGTACACGCGGCGTCTTCCCTAATAAAGTTCTGTGGTCATTATCATAAGAATTAGGCCAAAAGCGTCATATGACAAACTATCTGAGCGCCTCAATCCGCTCGCCTCAATTAATGTCTTAATCAAAGCTATGAAACTGTCAAGAAATCTATGCCAATTTAGCGTTTTGGTTGACTCGATTCATCATCTCAATGAGATGGTATTAGGTCGAGTGATGTCATGTGCACTCTTGTTAACCGAATTCCAAAAAGGAGGAGGTTCTCAATTCGACTGTTTGTTTTTTTTCATTATGTTTTTTACCTCAGATCTTTTGACTGAATGAACAGGTTTTTGATGATTCTTTTTTCATTTGAAAGCTGGTGCTTCCCATGAGGTCCCATTTCAATTTGATCCAGTTCTGTCATTTTTTATTCTCTTTTTTTAATAAATAAAAATGTCAGAGCTGGACAAAATCACCAGCCAAAAAGCGCCAGCTTTCAAAAAAAATCATCAAAATCGGTTCACCCAGCCAAAAGTTCTGAGGTAACAAACGAAAAAAAATACAGTCTGGTTATTGAGGACCTCCTTCTTTTTGGGAGTCGTTTATAAAGACAACATCACGCCAGGCGGTCACCCATCCCAGTACCGACCGCGTCCTACATTGCTTAACTTGGTAATGAA
Source organism: Agriopis leucophaearia (assembly GCA_949125355.1). NCBI lineage: Eukaryota > Metazoa > Arthropoda > Insecta > Lepidoptera > Geometridae > Agriopis > Agriopis leucophaearia. The sequence goes on from OX421287.1 coordinate 2,628,758, forward strand.
CAGAAACTCGTCACCGACACACACTTGGCCATTATTTATTATTTGTTGTTATACTTTAGAGTGTGTGCTACAATCATGCCAAGTTTGACGCTTGTACGTAGGTACAAGCATAGGTAGCAAGGTAGGTGTATTACCGGGGTCAAAGCAGCGGGACAAAGCGCCAATTAAAATTTCTAGTTTCCTCATATACATTCAATGACATTGGATTTGATCAGAATACATATATGTATTTTCCTGCAGTCCAGCAGCAGTGGACGTCCTATGGCTGAAATGATGATGATAATATGTATTGTCAAACTTTCTAATTAGTCACATCAGTACCCTTAGTACAAGATTTTATAGTTTTCGAAAACTTTTTTAGTTTTCGTTTTGATGCATACATTGCTGGGCTGAAAGCTATTCGAAACTATTTTTCGTATTTGAGTGAAGCAACCTATACTGCCGATTACTACCGATTTTAGTTCATCCGCGTTTCCGCTAGAGGCGCTTTACTAAAATGTATGGGACAATACGGAAACGAAAAAAGTTTTCGAAAACTGTCAAATCTTGTACTAAGGGTACAGGGTATATTCTGAACGGACCAAGCGCGTTCTATCGTGGCGCGTTAAGTTAATCTCCAAAAGTTGAACTTTATTTCCTAAGCAATAGAGGCCAACTTTTTGAGGTAAACTTAACGTGGCCACGATAGCACGCGTTTGCCCGTGCGGAATAAGGGCCCTGGGAGCTATTTATAATTATACTCGCAACTTGTCAATAGCTAGCAACTTTCGCAGAAAATGCTTCACAAATCAATAGAAAACACAAAAATGATCCTTATTTTCTGTCTTATAAAAACATCAGGTAAACTGCCTTTGCAATCGATCATCCACTTCAAAAGAGTGGAACAAAATTACGTCTTTACTTGTTATATAATAGGGTTTAAAATCAGTTAAGGATGGTAAGAGAAAGATAACGGATGGCGTGTCAAGGTGGCTACTGTCTTTCAGAGAACTGATAAAGGCATGTCGAGTATTGCCAGTCGTGCGTTGGTAATCGGCGCGTACGCATGTGTCGAACGTTCTACGATATTAGCTCGTCAGTAGTTGTGATAAAGGTTATTTTACGGTGAATCAGAGAAACGATTCTGCGAAGCTATCGGAAACTTCCCGTTTCAAATGTTGATATTATGAAACTGTTTTTTTTTTAAATATAGCTAAGGTGTATTTCCAATAACAGACCAAAGTGTGTGTATTAGCAATTGAACTAAACTGCTAAAACTAATTCAGCAAACTGCTAAATTATATGTATTTTTTTAAAATCCGTTGTGTCTCAATAACGCGTAAACATTAAAGAACCCATCAATAAAAACAAGTTAAAAAAGCGTAATTAATTGTTAGTAATTAGTCTTTAGTGCAACCATGTGGTATTTTCAAAATTAAACATTAAAAAGTGCTCAGTGATAAAACATTCCAAAAATAAACCATGCGTCGTCAGAAAATGAACCTGGACCCTGATTTAGGAGACTTAGAAGAAATGCTAGCCCACGTCCAGACCCAACTCGAATACGAAATAGACCTGGAAAAGGACAGCAAGATGCCTTCCTTAACTAACGTTCAGGAATCACCAAAAATGATTAAGAAGACGTCGTCTTTCGGCAAAGCTGACACCTTTTCTTTTCGGAGAAATGGCAAGCCTCCACTGAACCGAGCTAGTGAATTTGATTCAGGAAGATCTTTGAACGGGAACGATGTAAACGGAAACCAAAGCGAGTACCAAATACCTGTTATCAATGGCAGAGGATCCCAGTCTTCTTTGCCATCTGATGACGCGTACCATGTCTCTCTAAAGTCGTTCAGATCAGAACCTTCGCAGTCAAGGTTGTCAGTGGTCAGTCTACCAGGTAATGCTGAAAAGAAACGGTCGTCGGCATCGTTGAATGGCATATCGAGGACGGCAACGTTGCCCAGAGGATATGGCTCGACAAAGGAGAGGAATTGGGAGAACTACTGGGCATGGTGAGTATTTTTTTTTCTTTACTCTTAGGGTTGTCCAATTTAATTTGTTTGATAAATAACTTGAATATAAGCAAATGCACAAGACGTGCGACGTCAAAATCCTCTTATGAGGAAAGAAGAAATAATTAAAAAACAAAAACAATATAAAAAACTGACTTCATAAAAATGTTGCATTTCAAACAAAAGAAATAATTATCGCAGTTTAAAAAACTCAAAAACACGCTTTTAAATCGCTAATCCTGAAGATCTTGGTAAGGATAATGGGACAAACTATTTAAATTATTGCATTGTCATCGGTCCTTGATAATTGTGCAAAGTTTCAAATGAATCCGTCGTTTTAAAAGGGGTCTAAATCACGTTCAAAGATTCCGGTACATAGATACATACCAAGCTAATAAAAGCGTGTTGAAAACTCAGTTCAGCCGTTTGGGAGACACACACTCACGCATACTCATCCATGCACACATATACACACGTTAAACGTATACCTAACACCCCTCTGCGTCTGGGTTTAATGAAAACAAAATATGTAAGTACTATTTGTAACAACGTCTTTAGTCATCAAGCCGTTCAGCCATACGAAGTAGCACAGCAAAGCAAATCTCTTGTCCACTTCAATGTTATTATGTTACATCTACCTATTGAAGAGTATACGTTGCAAAACGTGTCTACAACCAAAACACCTTGCAGGCTCTGTAAATGAATGAAACATTTTGAAAGCTTGACATTTGTTTTATGCAACAAACCTTCGACCAAAATAAAATGAATGAACGGGCCCTAACCATTGAACTTGATCAGTAAAAACGAGTCAAAACCGTCGGACATATACTTCAACACCTAATTATAAACATAAAAATTATTTGTGTGTTTACACTTCGCTAAAGCATACGAATTCATAGTTTTGTCAGATGTTTCATTATCGAGTAACAATAGACTCGTGTTTCACTTCCTACGGCTAAAGACCCACTGAAACGAAGTGAGTGCTGGCGCTCATTTTGTAATCTTCAAAAATGCGCTTCTACTGGACCCGTCCATTCATTTTATTTTGGTGGAAGCAATAAACTACTGCTGATGTGGCCGAAAGGTTCTCGAGAGACCTTTCCGACCACGGACCGGTAAGCGCGTAGCATAGGACATCCACCCACAAGATGGACAGACGACCCAAAAAGAGACCGCACACCAATAAAATTAATAGCAACATTAGTCTCCATTTAATAAGTTATTTATTGAACAATAGGTATCTTTTACAAACCAAGTTTTGATGAAATTAGTGATCGGATCAGTGTGCTGATCAAAAAGAGTCCAAACACTGCCAGTCTACTATTATCCATCGAGGAGTGCCGTTGTCCACCGTCACCATCATCAAATCAGCTCGCTGTCATCATAATATTGTATTGTCATCGGAATTTGACAAGTATGCCAAATTTCAGCTCAATCGAACACCGGGAAGTGGGTCAAAATTAACTTGCAAGATTTGATTACAGACAGACAGACACCGGGACAGGCGAAACTAACTAAAAGTTTGTAATAATTAGGTATCAATTAAAAAAACCGACTTCATAAAAATGTCAGAACTGGATCAAATTGAAATGGGGTCACATGGGAAGCACCAGCTTTCAAATAAAAAAAGAATCATCAAAATCGGTTCACCCAGTCGAAAGTTCTGAGGTAACAAACATAAAAAATACAGTCGAGTTGAGAACATCCTACTTTTTTGTAGTCGGTTAAAAATAAAGGCACAAATTATACGTAATAGATAACAACTAAAGATGTGACTGAATAATCTTATCATGGAAAAACTATACATTGCGTACGCTACTTGAATACGGGTAACTTTTCCATTATCTGCTTATCTGAGTTAACTTTTGCTCTGGAAGTTACAGCTTACTTAGAATTCTTAGGCCTAACGCCCACTGTAATCAGGCGACGCGCGGCGTTAGCTGCGTACAAACTGCAATGAAAAAGATAGGTATCTTCTATGTCGGCGTGCTTCATCTTCGACCACATCGTCGCTTACCAACAAGCGAGTTGGTGGTAAAACGCGGACTTATCCGCGATAAAAATAAACCCTAACGTAGTGCTAGCACTATAATGATCAAATACTCATTCAATAGATAGAATCAATGTTTTCATAATTATGATAATCATAGATGTAACCGAATCAAAACACGATTGGATACGTGTGTTTGATAAACATTGCTCTGATAGGCTCTGATATATCAAACAAGGGCAAAACAAGATTGAAATGTTGACGGCAATGTTTAAGATGAGGTTTTCCCACTTACAGATGAATATAAGGCATAATATATTGTACTTAAGTCGCATTTAGTGGAACAAAACCACGGTATTTCACACCGGAGCAGTTGCTTACTCTTTCGTTGCATATTCTGTGGTTAAACTACCACTAATTTGCTCTCGTGACGTCAAAGTAGGTACAAAAAATGCGGCACGCTAGGTTTTAATTTATAATTTGACGTGCTCACGGGGTCTATCTTAGTAATGACCTGTGCCAGCCACAGAAATCTATAATGAAGGAACAAGTGAAAGTAAAAAACATAATTATTGTAATTTGGATTCGATCTGTACAGGAAATTACTGACTGGTGTATTATAGCCGTAACAGACGTGTCGAACTTGGCTGACGAACCGCCGTCTGACCAAAGGGAGAGATAGAGAAAATTTTCTCTTTCCCAATTCAGTTTACTTTCACGTCCAATAGAGGCGCTGTTCAATTTTTCATAAATTTTGCTATCGTTTACGTAACGATATTTTTTTCGCAAGTGCTCGTACTAAGGCCACTGAACGTGACGGTCACATAAGTTTAGTGCTTTTTCTCTATCCCAAAAAGAGCCTAAAGAAATTTTAACTTAAATAAAACACATCAGGCATAGGACTGCACGTCAGAAGTGAAAAGTAGTAATTCACCTATTTTACAAGAGATGGCACTGTTTTAAAATATACGGTACAGCGTAACGATGGTGCGAGTTGTTTTTTGTTCACCCAAACAGTGCCCAAAATGTCTAAAGAAGTTTTAACTTCAAAAAAATCTTTAGAAAGACTATTTATGAATAGTTTCTTAGGTATGTAAGGGTACAGACCACCCTTGTGACAAGGGCGTGATGTAGGGTCGATACGTCTAGACAAATCTCGCGTGTACCTAGTTTGTATAGCGGTTAATTAACTTAGCCGGTGTTGGTTTAAACAAGTCCTTATTGAAAGAAAAAAATTCAGTATATGATAAATCAATTTCAAAATTCTATGTACATTGACATAATCCACACTAATATTATAAATGCGAAAGTAACTCTGTCTGTTTGCTACATAATCACGACTAAACGGCTTAATCGATCTCGATAAAATTTTGCGAGGTAATAGTAAGTATCATGAGGACGGACATAGGCTATTATTTTCTGAAGAAATCGCGGACAAAGTCGCTGGTACAGCTAGTGTAATATATAGTTGACTTATCCTTTTTTAATTTAATATGATTAATAAATCTGACATGACATAATATTTGACATATAAATTTGATGTTTTTTTTTCAATGTATTGCGATAAAATTATTATAGATATGTTAAAAACTAATTGCATGGTTTAACAGCGAAAATAGAGTACTTATTTTAAAATTATTTAAGATCACAATATACATTGTTTACACCTATTTTGCAATGAATTATGAAAAAACGGCATGATTTCGCGGTGAATTTTTGTAATGAATAGAGATTTAAAAGAGAAATTGTTTAGTTAAGAGAATGATAATAACTAACAAAACAGCAAAGATTGTTAATGATACAACAACGCCGCTCGGCTTACGTTATTGGCTTAGCTTTGACCGTAAATATTTATTTTACCTGTATTTTTATGCTAAGTTTTGTATTGGCTCTAATTTAAAAATGGTAATACGTACAAGCGTCAAACTTGGCATGATTATAGTACACACTCTAAAGTAAAACAACAAATAATGTCAAGTGCGAGTCGGTGACAAATTTCTGTTCACCAACGTCGGGCGCGGTAGGTACTTGGATGTGTGACCGCCTGGGCGTGATGTTGTCTTTTTGTACTTCAAAAATTAACTATTTATGTGATGGTACGGAACCCTCAGTGCGCGAGCCCGACTCGCACTTTCCCGGTTTATTTTCTTTAAAGTTATATGATTACGGGATATTTACCGTGGTGAGGTTGTGGAAGAATTCTTCAGTCTTCCCGTGAACATGGTGCATGTAACTGCGCTGAAATATCGGGAGCTCCTTCCACAACCTTATCACGGTAAATATCTCGTGAATAATATATAACTTTAGTGAACAACCGTCGTAGTTTAAAATAATGTTTTATTTTATTTTTTAGAGAAAGCTTTCGTGGTAGCTCTTGAGCTATAACTTTAGCTCTGTTGCCACCAGCTTCAACAATAAAAATAATTTTAACCTGTTAATTTCAACAATGCGGGTTATCATACGGATTTCATCACACATATATTATCAAATTGCGACAAGCAAAATACATTTGGCATATTAAAGTCGGTTTTTTAAAGTTATTTATGACTCACGGGTGTGTAATTATAACATACACACGCTATGCTTACCACCACTCACCACCCCAACCCTTGTTTAGCTCAGTTATGACCTATCTGTCCTACAGAGCGCTACATATCTGAGCTTAAAAAAAAGTTGAAAAAAATATAACTCGAAGATATCAAAGCAATTCTAGTGATGTGGTAAAGATTTGAGTGGCGTATAAGTTATTTATTTTTAATTTATTATCTGTATTTTTGAAATCGAACCTTTGAAATTATATGCAATTTCATGTCTGTGTCAATGTCAATTTATGTTCATGTTTTTTTTGCTAATGTGAATAATAGTGAATGTTGCAGTGAATCAGTTTAACAGTGTAATGGTAGGGACTTTATAAATGTCATAATTGATTTTAAAAATGACTGAGGTCATTTTAGTATTTTCCATTAGGCGTTGGCAACTTATACTTCGTCTGATCAAGAAATATGGCAGAAGCATTTCCATTGTAAGTAATTTTCATGATTTTGGATGTTATTTGGCATGTATTTAGGGTTCACTGGATTTTCTGCCCAATTTTCGAACGCCATTTTGTATATTGCAACTTGAGCTATCTCGCTCGTTTCTATGGGTACATGTATAGTTGTCTCTTTTGCATCCTGGGATCGATGCAAGATGCATGCGCGGTACATTTGGGTTACTGACCTAATCCCAGGTGCAATTAGGTCATCGGGAAATAGCAGTTTTTTTTCTTTATAATTTTTGTTATTGAAATTATTTTCTACAGTACCTTTTTGCTGTACTTTCTAACAATGGCTCTTTTTAAGAGACCTTTTTAATTTTTATGACGAAAAAAAGCAAGTAAAACTGGATTTTTGGTGTTCTTATTCTATAAAATTAATTTCATTTTAATTTCCGAGGAGCTTTAATATGAGGTTTTGTCAAAAGGGCTGTTAATAGAGTCTTTAAAGGTCGGCAACGTATGTGTGATGCCCCTGGTGTTGCAGGTATCCATAGGCGACGGTGATCGCTTACTATCAGGCGGCCCATCTGCTATATACCTGTGGCATAAAATAAAAAAAATATATAAGCAAATCCAGTTTCTGTAATATATTAGATCTGTCTTTTTTATTGAAAATAACGGCTTCAAATTTTTTTTAATATCAAACTTTACCTCCAATTTCCAAAAATAGTTTTTCGTAAAACTCTCGAAGGAAAAGTTTGAGAGTGGATTTCGTTTAATTACTAACATAAAATAATCAATTTTAACGTTATGGTTATTCGTCTTGACAAATTACGGCTTTATTTTTCCGTTTATGATATCAAAAGTTGACGATTGCATTTTATACGGTTCTTAAGCCATTTTTCGTAATATTAATTTCCCACTACGTGATTGTTTACCGTGCACTGTTCGACCTACACTTTTATTTTTCACTGGGCGTCTTTGGTTGCGCAAACTGACTTATGGTGTTGCGTTGGATGCTATGTGCTATTGTTTATATTTAAAACTGTACTGTTCGTGTAGCTACCACAGACTAAGATATTTTTACTTGTAGGTAGGTTGTGCCCACAGAAAAGAGAAGTAAATAGAACGAAAATGAGAAGGAAACTCTGTCGGCAGGTATTGTGACAGATATACCTATGATTGAATATTCTTATTTATGTCAACGCGTCGAACTCCGCGTCACAGTTGCTAGCGCAGTTGCTATGGCTTTATATGGGTGCAATTGGCTACAACAAATTTCTTACAAAAATACCTTGACAGCCGTTCTAATTAAAAAAAAAAAAACTTTTCTTTTCTGTGGTTGTGCCCGTCACCATATTGACTAGACGAATGCAGGGCACTGTATCATACTCGTTACAGCCGTCTCTCAGTCACGCACTCCGAGTCTCCGGCAACACATCACAGCTAATTGTTTGAGCAAAAATAATTTTAGTAAAGTGCCTGTCTGTGTCTTTACAAACTACACACGCACTGTGAGAGACAAGATAAATGTTATATTTCACGCGTAAGTACTGTATTTTTTACTGAAACAGAAAAAATATATAAATTGTTTTATCTCAGGCGGCTGTTGTCACTATGAAGTGGACGAACGAAATGTGTAGATCGTCTTGTGTGAGAGAGTGAAAAAGACCGCAGTATAATCAACGATCAAAGCCGAATTCAGCCGATCACCACGATCGGCAAAGATAATAAAATTAAGGCAATCAGTGGCGAGCCGTAGTTAGTTTTTAAAGCAGTTTTGTTCGCCTATAATATCTCTATTATTATATCTCACTGTCTACAGAAATTTTTAAAGATAGATACCGGAGTTCACCTACGTTGCCGCATATTTTGTAGTGGTAGGACTCTTTTGCAGGGGTCCGCCTGGGGATCCGGGGTCCGTCTTGCCAGTTATTCAACCGCCAAGCAGTGTGCACACACTACTGTGTTCCGAATTGAAGGGCAATGTTTCCAGCCAAATTACAGGGCACACAGAGATTTGACATCTTATATTTCGGGGTGACGAGCGCAGTGCATTGTCTTCCAGGGTTTTGAACTGTTGAAGTTCAAAATTCTGAGTGGCGTTGTGCTGTTATGGGCAAGCGTTAAGAGCCTTCAGACGAGCGACATAGCTCGTCTCGTCACTCAGTATCATTAAAAAAAAATGTTCATAGGGCTAGGGAACATATACATACATACACATATCACCCTTTATACATATATTTAAAAAAAACAGTGTGCCTCTCCCGACTTATTTCGGGACTTCCTGTCATAACCGCGTTGTTGATATTCCGGTACACAGTATTGTTTACGCAATGTATCGACTAGCTGTTATATAGGGAGAATTCGGTGCTGTTATGGTAACCCGACGGGACGCTCTGAAAACAGCTTTTGTTCCGTTCGTAAACCGCCGTCAATCGACGAGCGATTGCTTCGAGACGGACACCCGACAGGCGACGTTCCCCATTCGAGTATTTTTGAAGTGAAAACTTCACTTTTTGTGTGAACAAAAATCATGGAACTCGCGTCATCGTTCGCTGTCACAGAATACATAATTAAAAACAGCGCCATCTCTTGTAGAATAGGTGAATTACTACTTAAGTTTTCACTTCTGACGTGCAGCCTATGACTGATGTGTTTTTGCTATCGGACCTATTATTACACTGGATTACACAGAAAGGGTGTACTTATCCAGAAGGGGTTCATAGTACCTATAACTATAAACAACTTTTACTATGGGTGCAACTCTGAAATCACGAAAAAATATCAGCTGTTCCATTTAAAACAGGCATTGACACTCGACAAACCGAAACGTCTCGTAATATCTTCACCTCTACTATAGAGTATGAATTAGACTTAACTGTCACTTATTTAGCTTGAATCTGAATGTGACTTGGTTGACGATGTTTAAAACATAAAACTTTTTTTTTTATTACTCATACTCGGAAAGTAGGTCTGAAGTTGCCTGAGGAGCGGGTTGTAACTAATACATTTCAGCCCTAAGGAGAACCACTTTCAACTGACAGTGACAGTTGACCACTGACAGACAATCAAATTATAAAAAAAAAGTGCTATTTTCACATTTGTATTTAACCATGTTCCAATTTTTTTTTCTTCCCAGAAGATTATGGTCCGGCACTTGTCGTGCATTTGCCAGTGTAAAATAAAATTTACTCATATTTTCTTTAGTTAGTTCATGTTGTTATTTTTAGTTTCCTTATTTATTTATTTACGATCAAATGCTTGCTGCGCTTACAGCAAGCCAAAATTATATAGTTATAAGTAATTATTGTTTTCCGTTGCGCAGAACAGATAAGATTGACACCTAATATTTTACATTAAGTAATGTCACTTAAAAAAACTACACAGGCATCAATCATAAACTTAAATTCGTAATGAAACGCACAGTGTTTACCTCGGGGTTAAAGAATTATTTAGTCCCTCGAACTATTAGCGCCCTCGCGTATCTTCATAAGAGGAAAGAAAAAATACGACATGTAAGAACATGGCGTCATCGTAAACTTTCTGCAGCTTAGGTGATTGCTAATTGGGTCTATGGACAAGCGCTGGTAAAACATTAGTAATACCTAAAGAACATTAACCTCATCTAATCGGTTAAATGGAAAATTGAGCCTTAGCTAATCGCACAGTTAGGGCCCGGCCACATGATGCCTTGCCTTGGCGGTGCGGCAAAAAAATGAACTCGACAAAATACATTAATTCATTACACACCGTGAATACATTCATTCAACATTTAAGAGCGTAGGTCTTGTCGGTGGAGTAATTTCCAGGCTTGACGGTCTTCTGCCAGTGTTTTCACCTCCCTGTACGACATGACATTTGCCTTCTCTTTTATTTGGTCTACGAATAATCTTCTTGGTCTTCCCGGTCCTCTCTACCTTTCCCTCTATGATGGATTTCACTAATTTGTCATGTCGTACAAGGTGGCCAACCATCTTCCCTCTTCTACAATTGTGAATACAATTAAACTTAAACTTAGCATCAAAGACAATATAATTTATATATTATAAATTTAAGGTTGCCTGGAAGAGATCGCTTATAGCGATAAGGCCGCCAATTGTTTCACTAGTTTTTTAAGTTCTTTTTATGTACGTGTATAATTTTTGGTGTGAACAATAAAGAGTTTTCTATCTTCTATCTATCTATCTATAATACGCGGTATTATTGCCAATACGGTGCTACAGAAGAATTAATTTAATTTTATATAGCGGTCAAACGTTAAACGCCATAACTCTATATATGATTAATCTGTGTATTCTGAATAGTCCTGTCAGCTGAATTATTATTAAGTAATTGAATTTATCAAGTTTGTTGTTACTTTTTAAGATAAGGCAGTTTGCTGTTCCTTAAAAAATAAAAATAAACGTTAGCTATTTTTACGTTAAGCCTTCTATACACAAATATAATTATTACTATTAACTATAAAGACACAATGAAGTGATACAAGAGTCTACTAAAGGTATATATCGCGCTTTTTTTTAATTACATAATTGAAAATCATCGACCATCGAATTGACCGCATAATCGCATAATGCGAGATGGCGGTCAAACGCAAGCCGAAAAACGAACGATTATTATACGAAAAAAAGAGTATCTTGTTTTGTACATAATATATATCAGTGGCCTTAGTACGAGCACTTGCGAAAAAGTTATCGTTACGTAAACGATAGCAAAATGTATAAAAAATTGAACGGTGCCTCTATCGGACGTGAATGGAAACTGTATTTTCCATACATTTGCTATCGTTTACGTAACAATAACTTTTTCGCAAGTTCTCGTACTAAGGCCACTGTAACTGTGTGCTGTGTGTGATCCTCGCCCTCGCAAAAAGTATCTGAACAAAATGTTAGCGTAGGTGTCTCCGCCGCAAGGCATCGTGTGAATTGGTCCTTAGGTAAGTACATTGTCGTTTGTACAGGATTAAGGCTAAATACTTCTTAACCTGCAGTTGGAAAGCGATTACCGTGTGGTCTTGTATAAAGCCTAGGTATCTCCATAGCTTTGACAGTTGACGGCATGATGAATCTCAGTATAATGGAAGACGATACATTCTTATCATAACCCCGCTGCTTCGCCTGCTATTCTGTAGGATTAAAAGGTGCAATCATCATCATCATCCACAGCCAGAAGACGTCCACTGCTGAACATAGGCCTCCCTCTTTAACCTGATTGAACAACATCCTGCCATCTGCATCCACTGGATGCCCGCGACTCTCACAATGTCGTCGGTCCATCTAGTGGGAGGCCTACCTACGCTGCGTCTTCCGGTTCGCGTTCTCCACTCAAGAACTTTTCTTCCCCATCGGTTATCAGTCCGAGCGATGTGGCCTGCCCATTGCTACTTCAACTTGCAGATTTTAATAGCTATAAAAAGGTGCAATAATAGAAACATTCATTCATTCATCATTATCAGCTTATCATTTTCCCACTGCTGGGACTTGGGCCTTCTCTCAGAGAGAGAAGATGGACTGGAGACAATCTCTTTTTTTTGTGGAACGAATAGTGACGTTTTTCATGTCATCAGCTTAAACACAGCACAAGTAGATCTCTAAAAACCGACTTCAAAAATATATGAAAAACGTAATAAGTACTTACCTATAATTTTTTTATTCAGTACTTTCGGCTGGGTGAACAGATTTTGATGATTCTTTTTTATTTGAAAGCTGGTGCTTCCCGAGCGGTCCCATTTCCCACATCACAGCATCAACCAAGTTGGACATGGCCTCCCTCATAGAGAGGTGTGTTGCCATAATCCCCACGCTTGGCAGGTGGCTTGGGGATCGCAGTACGTTCACCGTGTACTATTAGGACGCTGCTGCCCGGTGGTTCTGGTCGCAGTTTTAGGACATCCCGGGTCCCATTTCAATTTGGTCCAATTCTGAGAAGTCGGTTTTTTATATTGATAATTATTTCATTGAAACCTCTAACTCATTGTTGGTATTTGAACCTACGCTATGCGCGGCGTCTGAACGCTCAAACCACTGAACCACATTGCTTCTACATTGTGAAATAGGGCAGGTTATAAGCAGTTCCATAACCCCTGGTCGTAGGACGTACGCGATTACGTTCTGATTAGAACGAAGGCCGAATATATCAGCGTCAACCGCGGAACGAGGAGGCGTTTAAGGCCCTCTTTTCCACTTTTAGCAATTTTCGTCATTCGTTTTCATTTGTCTACAACCATGGTTAGCTTCACTTTTTGAAGTAAAAACTTCTTTTGGCGCGTTGAGCACTTTTTGGGTGAACAAAAATCATGGAACTCGCATCATCGTCACGCTGTTACAGAATACATAATACACAGTATGGTGTATTTTAAAACAGCGCCATCTCTTGTAGAATAGGTGAATTACGACTTAAGTTTTCACTTCTGGGGCCTTACTTAAAAACGTTACTCAAGTTGATCTATGCTTTAAAATGCTCTCCTAACTTCTCGCTGACGGCAATCGTCACACGCGAAAACGAGACGGAGCATATTTAAGCGTATGTCAACTTGAGTAACGTTTTTAAGTAAGGTTCCTGACATGCAGTCCTATAACTGAAGTGTTTTTTTTACACACTGTCATCTGACCCCAAACTAAGCATAGCTTGTAATACGGCTGCCAGAGACTGATATATGTACTTACATCAGTCCAATTCGCTGAGTTACATTTTTTTTATACATACTTGAATAGATATAACACCCAGACATGACAAAAATGTTCATCACATGAATGTTTGTCGTAGATGGGAATCGAACCCACGCCCCCAAGCGCAGGAGGCAGGTTTACTTCCAACTGAGCCACCGGGGCAGTCGACATGGTAATGAAGACGCTTTCCGCTTCAGTCTGTCTATATATCCACTAACTCCACCCGACGGATGTTGATGTGGTTTTCACCAACTTGGTGTGTAGCCTTTGGAGCCTTTTACAGGTCCCTAGTACGTTAAAATAGTGTACAACCCTGCAATTTGCCGTCCTGTCAAAAATATATCCGTTTCGTTCTGCTAACAACAATTTTGGCATATGAGTGAAGAATGTAACATGTTTAATTCAGTTTTTTTCTAGGCCTTTCTGTGAGATTAGACCCCACTTTTGTACAAAGCTGTTTAAATCTGTCCAGCCGTCTAACATACGCGCTGAGACAAAATTTGTCGACTTTTTTTCGTGCTAAAGCGAGACATACACACGACACGTAAACGTACGAAACCGTCACGTTCTCGACAAAGTGACGACAAGATATCGTCGCGTCCCGGTGCGCATGCGCATGTTAGCCCTGCTGGTGCAATATCAACTCGCGGATATAAAACAAGAATTATCCTGGTCATTTTCCTCAGATATAAATATAAACTAATAGTAGTTTCCCTTCCGAATCAGTACGTGATTCACCTTGACTCTTCACTGCATAGTTAATGTGTACTCAGTACTTCACAAGGGTACGAGTGTCCAGGGCCAAACAAATACTTAGATATTATGACGCGACTGGGAAAGCGAAAGCACAAAATAAACAGGTACAGAAGGCCACCTTCGAATGACCTTGATTGAACCTACGCGCAACCGTAGTGCTAGGGCTTAACAACTATAATATTCTGTAAAAAAAAATTATCTGGGAGTTTAAATTAAAAATAATAATTGTTATATGTTACTTTAAAAATATTTATTTACTAGCGACCCGCCTCGGCTTCGCACGGGTGTTAGCTCGGCCTTCGGCTTAGCTACTATGACCTGCTCCAGGCACACAAAATTTAATTCATATCGGTCCAGCCGTTTTTAAAGTAGCATATGTGCTATTCCAGACTATAATCTATCTCTGTGCCAAATTTCATCCAGATCCGTTCGGCCGTTCAGGCGTGATTGAGTAACAAATAACAAACATCCATCCATCCATCAACATGCAACATGCGCAGACGTTGGGTTTCTCTGTATCTTTTATCGCATTTATAACGGGGAGTGTTCTGAAAAACTGTTTGACCAGATGCAAGCGTCGCGGTTTTATCATCGCACCAGCCGCCACCGCCTGAAAGCTCATTCACTTATCATACATAGATCGGTGGAAATCGCACACTGTGCTATTCACACGATCTTTCTTGCTTCACACCTGCAAAATGTGGAATGAGCTACCTTCCGCAGTGTTTCCGAAAATCTCATCATGGGATTCATCAAAAGGCGAGTTAACAGTCTTAAAGAGTCGGTAACGTATTTGTGATGCCTCTGGTGTTACATGTATCCATAGGCGACAGTGACTGCTTACCATCAGGCGGCCCGTCTGCATGTTTGCCACCAAAAAAACCTACCTGAATTTCAAAACATACGGACAGATTAATGGATATTAAGCAAGGTTTATGCCCTTTGAAATGTAGGTGTAAGACGTAGGCCGTAAGCGTTTTACGTAATATAACTTATATGGTATTACGACGTTATGTTTGATGTGTGTTGTAATAGGGCATGAGTATGTAGCCTACAAATCTATCGTCAAACTTTTGATCATGCTATATCGTTTATTGCATTTAAGAGCTTTGCGGCAATCGATGATTTTCATTATCGTTGAAAGCACAAATTTATCAGAAACGTATCTTATTACTTACATTTGTTGATAAACTATTTGAAATAGTAAAAATTCGTTTATTGGAAATATTAAGGTACATTACAGATAACAGCTATACATGATAATGTAATAATAATCATAATAGGCTACCGGTATAATGAAAGGTCAACTGTCATTATGCAATTTATGGCTAAGCATTGCGCTGAAAATTATTATTAAAACCATAGGAAGCGAGATATTTACGAAAAAACTATTTTTGTGACCTTGAATATCGTATTGCTGACACGAGATTTTATTAAACTTTTGAGACAACTTTTAGAATGCCAAAATAAAGGTTTATACAAGTTTACAACTTACTATCTCTCATTCCGAGGTTGACCCTTTTTTGGCATAATTGCCAGGGCTAAATACCTCAGGGAGGCGAGCGCAGTGCATTGCCGCACAGAGTTTTGAACTCCTAAAAGTTCTAAATTCTGGATGGCACTGAACTGTTATGGACAAGCGCGACGAGCCACGATAAACATAAAGCGAGAGGCTTTATCGTCTCTTTGCTCAGTTGCATTAAAAAAAACATGCAATCTCAATATTGAATCTTACTAACATAGAATTTTTTGTTTGTCAACAGCGAACAGTCGATAAGCAGCGCGCGCGCGTCGGTGATGGTGTACGACGACGGCCAGAAGCGCTGGGTGCCGTCCGGGTCCAGCTCAGGCCTCTCCAAGGTGCACATCTACCACCACACGCAACACAACACCTTCCGAGTGGTGGGCAGGAAGCTGAACGATCACGAGGTTAGTTACTTCCCTTCGCAAACCGTCTTACCATAAACTTGCTACCAGAGGGACCAGGCAGCACCATTGGATGAGGCTGAAAACAGCATCGGGCAACGGGGATCTTCTAGATACCGCCCAGTTCACTTCAGACCCCAATTCACACGCGAGTTAAAAACACCTAGATTGGGAAACACCCATTCAGGCAGCGCATTTCATTGTCTAGGGTTTTTCTTCGCCAAGGATCCATGACGCACAATAAAAGTAGAAACAGCGTTTCTTTAGGGATTCCGGATTATCAACCATGAGACGGTATCACAATTTTGCATCTGCCCCTGGCTGAGATAAAAAAGCATTCTGAATGCAAACAGTTCTTCCCCCCAAAATTCTAAGACGAAATCTCTAAATCATTCATTCCTCAGTAGATATCTTCAAAAGTTTTCTCTGCTTCTAACCAGCTTTCATTCCCCAGGTGGTGATCAACTGCGGCATCGTCCGCGGCCTCAAGTACAACCAAGCGACGGCCACGTTCCACCAATGGCGCGACGCGAGACATGTCTACGGGCTCAACTTCTCCTGCCGCGAGGATGCGGACAGCTTTGCGAGAGCCATGATGCACACGCTGGAGGTAGGACATGAGAATATTTAGCATTACAACTAGGAATTGCGTGACATCTCATTATTTTATTTATTTTTTATTATTTTATCTCGTCCAAGATACCATAGTGCCTAAAGACAAGGGTCTTTGACCAGTGTGTGTTGCCAGTGATGACATATGGTACTGAGATGTGGTTCTTAACTGTTGGCCTTTTAGAAAAACTTAGAGTCACACAACGGGCAATAGAGAGAGCTATGCTCGGAGTTTCTTTGCGCGATAAAATCCGGAACGTAGATATTCGCCATAAAACCAGAGTCACCGACATTGCTATTAAAATTTGCAAGTTGAAGTGGCAATGGGCAGGCCACATCGCTTGAGAACTGATGACCGATGGGGAAGAAAGGTTCTTGAGTGGAGACCACGAATTGTAAGACTCAGTGTAGGTAGGCCTCCCACTAGATGGACCGACGACATTGTGAGAGTCGCGGGCATCCAGTGGCTGTAGGTGGCAGGATGTCGTTCAGTGTGGAGATTAAAGGGGGAGGCCTATGTTCAGCAGTGGATGTCTTCTGGCTGATGATGATGACAATTAAGACATTAGGGCAAAAAACAAGCCCTAACGAACAATTCAAGAAATAAAATGAAACCCTGAAATTGCAAAAACAGTTTTTTTTCGCGATTTCAGAATTGCTAGCAGTAAACGTTGTTCATAATGATGGTTACTATGGACCCCATTCGGCATATTACACCCTTTCCACGTTACCATGTGTAAAAGGTCGTAGCTAATGTTATTATGAGACAATGCCTGATGAGCCATTCAAAACCTTCCAGATCTTGGCGAACAAGCCACAAGGCGCCGCGGTGCCTCAGCCCCCGCAGCCACCAAACCCTCCAGGGCCTTACAACGGATACAACAACACGCATAACTATGACGAGGATATGGGATACAGGTCAGTTAAAAAAGTTGGTGATGCTGTTACAGCTTTGCGGGTTCGTAATAAAAAAAACAGGCCAAGTACGAATGGGACTCGCTCACGAAGGGTTGCGTACCCATTATCTAAAAAAACGGCAAAAATATCACGTTTGTTGTATGGGAGCCCCCTTATTTTTTTTTATGTGAATAATATAACTCAATATTCTGTATAATATTTCCAGCGTCTACCTGTAGCCGTTATCAATATCGAGCAAAAAA
Source organism: Agriopis leucophaearia (assembly GCA_949125355.1). NCBI lineage: Eukaryota > Metazoa > Arthropoda > Insecta > Lepidoptera > Geometridae > Agriopis > Agriopis leucophaearia. The sequence continues at coordinate 2,646,841 of OX421287.1, forward strand.
AAAAACACGTTTGTTGTATGGGAGCCCCCTTAAATATTGATTTTATTCTGTTTTTTATAGTATTTGTTGTTATAACGGCAACAGAAATACATTATCTGTGAAAATTTCAACTGCCTAACTATCACGGTTTATGAGATACAGCCTGGTGGCAGACGGACAGACAGACTGACAGCCAGACGGACAGCGAAGTCTTAGTAATAGGGACCCGTTTTACCATTTGGGTACGGAACCCTAAAAACTATGAATTTGATAATATCTCATCAACAAAAACAAAAACTTACTACGCATAATTTAATTTATTTAAAAATTCGTTTTATAATTTAATTTAATTTAATTAATTTACAAACATGTAACATGTAGTCTACTGACCTGTAGCTTTGCTACTAATAAATATTTCATTTCATTTCATTTCAACGAAATATTTGAATAATTCGGTTTTTGCTGTACCGTTTATGTTCCTGGATTGTTGGCATAACTCAGACCAAAACAAGTAAAAAAAAAAAAACTACTATCTTTTGCGAAGTAGATTTAGGAATGATGAAACTTGTGATGTTTGTATCTCTTGTATACCTTTAGCGTTAATCACTGTTTTAAACTATCACGGTTGTTCACTAAAGTTATATGATTATTTACGGGATATTTACCGTGGTAAGGTGGTGTCTTCCCGTGAACATGGTGCATGTAACTGCGCCGAAATATCGGGAGCTCCTTCCACAACCTTACCACGGTAAATATCCCGTAAATAATCATATAACTTTAGCGTTAATGTTGTGTTTTATTATGCAAACTGACGTGGTTTTCTCACATTTTATTTATATTACACGGGAATTACTCACTTAAGATTAGGCCGGATACTCTGACTATAGTTTCAACCGCATACGGCGGTCTTTATCAAGGTGAATGCGCTTGCGCGGCTGCGTCTCGCTTTGCTTTGCACTACGGGCCGCCGCGCGACGCGCACGTGACGACAACGGATCTTACGTGAGTAATTCCCGTGTTATATAAATAAAAAATGATTTAACTTTGTGTTGTTCAGGACAATGACGCGAGAGGACGCGGCGATCCTCCAACAGCCTCAGTACCACGCGCCCAGTCAGTACCACGCACCGCATCCACACCCACAGCATCAGGTAACTACAGGAGCCGTCATGGGCCATGGTGGACAATGTCGCGGTAATCTTTCAACAGCGTCAGCAGCACGGGTCGTATTTACGCTCGCAGCATCAAGACTATAGTAGAACTGTAGCCATGACGGGCCATGGAGGTAGGGCATGGCGACAAAGATCCTAACTTACTTTAAGTTTAATTATATCTATAAACCTTCAATGAAAAATTATCTAACTGATGGTGAAAACCGCATCAAAATCCGTTGCGTGGTTTGGGAGGCGTTAGCGAATGTATAGACAGACAGACGCGGAAAGCGACTTAATTTTATACTATGTAGAAAAGACAGATATATTATAACCATAATATATGTTGTTTCCAGGCCGCAGGGCCCGTCCCTCCAGCGCCGCCGCCGCACGGCGTGCACCACACGCACACGCTTCCGCACGCGCCGAGCCATGCGCCCGCGCAGGCCACGCCAGGACACCACCGCACTAACAGGTAACTAGTACGAGATGACCCCACTACCCGGCATGCTGGCGGCAATGACAATGCTTATTTGTGGATCCAATAAAAACTACAGCATTTTAGTCGCATATAAATGAAGTACTTATATAATTTTGTTAAGGTGGTACATATGACATATGGCGAGAAATTCAAATTTCTAATAGTTTTTGTCCTTGTAGCTAGGTTGGGTAATTATTGTAAATGATCACGGTGTTTGCGCTGTTCGATGAATCACTTGCATATGCTGCAAAAAAATATTTTGTATTTCAAACGTTTTCAATTATTTACATATGTCGACAAAATAATTTTGACTATCTCAAACAGTTTCAAATGCTTACATACGTCAACAAACAAATTTTTACTATTTCAAACTGTTTCAGTTACATGTGTCGAGAAACGAATTTTTACTATTTCAAACGGTTTTAACGTTTATATGTATAATGTGTAGTTAAAAGTTGTTCTTTGCATTTGCAGCGCCCCAATGGCCCCTAACATGTCTTTGTCGGCGGTTCCCGGTGCGCCCGCGCCGCCGCCCGTGCCGCCGCATCAGAACCTGCCCGCCGCCACTAACGTAAGTAATACGTCTTACACGCAGCCTCCCAACACTTTTCCTTCCACCATGGGTCTTTTAGATACGTTTTTAAAAGTTTATTATAGGGTATATTTTTGTCGTTATAGTTCATTTGAAATTGTCCATTCATCATCATCAGCCAATAAACCTCCACTACTGAACAAAGGCCTCCCGTAGAGAGGGGTGTTGCCATAATCCCCACGCTTGTTTCCCCATTAATGTCAACTAAATATAAACCGAGCCATTAAACAAAAAAAGGCGCGTGCAAGACCATGCATCCTCCATAGCTATATTATAAATCGACATAATAACATAATAATCTAACTTATATTATAATAATCGACTCAACACTATTACATAATCAACATATACAAGTAACAAGTTTTTTATTGAAAAACATCTTTTTCATACCAAGCTATTATGAAATTAGTGATTGGAACGCTGTGCTGATCGAAATGATTCCAAACACTGCCAGTCTACTATTATCCATCGAGGAGTGCCGTTGTTCACCGTCACCATCATCAAATCACCTCGCTGTCACCATAATATTGTATTGTCATTGGAACTTGACAAGTATGACAAATTTCAGCTCAATCGAACACCGGGAAGTGGGTCAAATTTAACTTGCAAGATTTGATTTCAGACAGACACCGGGACAGGTGAAACTAAATGAAAGCTTGTAAAAATACCAGATAACCATACAACTGCCTGCTTTATACTCATAACTTCTTGCCCTTAGGAACATGATAACTTAATCTTAACTAAGCGTTAACTTTATGCACATTATTGTATATATTGTAGGGGCCACTCGCGCCACCGACGCCGCCCGCCGCGCCGCAGCCCCCTCCGATGGTGAGTACAATAATGCTGCCTGGCTTACTCCATGTTATATTGTGTAGCTGAAAATAACACACATAACCTATCTAACAAGTCACTATATATGACACACAGCCCCGTTTTTATTGACATTATTTATTATTTGTTATTGACAGCCCCATTAGCTCAGTCGGTAGTGTATCTGCCTTCTGCGCTTGGGGGTGTGGGTTCCATTCCCACGTAGGACAGACATTTGTGTTTGTTCTATGTCTGGGTGTTAATAACTATTTAAGTATTTAGTAAAAAAAAAAAGTACGTATATCAGTCTCTGGCAGCCATATTACAAGCTTTGCTTAGTTTGGGGTCAGATGACCGTGTGTGCAATAATGTCCCAGATAACTATTTATTTAGATATTTTTATAAACCCACCCAGTGTAGATGTCGCAGATGGATTGCCAAATCAGCTGTTTTATAAAACCACAAGCTATTTTACAAAACAGCACCGTTATGTAAAACAGCTGAACAACGTTCAGCTGGATTGCCATTGCGCTACGCTTAACAAAACTGCTACCCAAGTTTAGACGTAATGCAGAATGACTTATCATTATTTACATTTGGTGTAGGCCCTACACTAGGGGGGTTTCACTCTGCAGCTTAGGTACAATCGGCTGGCGCACCTTTTAACGGTCGTCACACAGTGGCCGCTCGGCTCGTAACGAAAATGTATTCTGCTATTATAGAACTGGATTCGTTCGACTTCGTCCCCATAGATTTTCATATAAACTTTGTTCGTCTCTTAATCCGGCGCTTGCGCAAAATAAGCCTGTACTTTAATCTGGTCATAGCTAAGCATATTCGTGAAAACCGCATTTAAATCCGTCGGTTTAGGAGATGTGCGTGGACAAACAAACATACAGACAAAAGTTCATAAAACTGTCTTAACGTGTTCAGCTGCTTATTTTAAGACGCCCTGTGTGTTTTATTTATACATCGCAATTACAGTTTTTTTTTAACTCTACGTTTTTATTATATGTATAGATCAAAGACTTTCTATAATTAGACATTTAATGCAGGACGAACATGTTCAGACACTGCATCAGTTGACCACTACTGATATAAATAACACGCCCACTGATTCCACTGAACCTCACATCATTTCCGACCAATACCGTAGGTACGCCATCACTATCCTTTGTTTACATTTTGAACTGACGTTGAATGGGCCAATTAGGATTTAGTAACCCCTCACCCCGCCCCTAAGGTATTTGATTGAATTGTTTCCATTGAAAATAATCGTAACTACATGTTTGGGCTACGTAGTAGCTTATACCTAGTCTGTGGTATAGATAGATAGATATTAACCATACCTACAATTATCTAATGTATATATTTCCAGCAGCAACAAGCCCCGGTGACGCCCGGCCCCGGCGGTCCGCCCCCGCCGCCGCCGCCCCCCGCGGCGCCCGCAGCAGCGCCTGTGCCGGCCGCAGTAGCGTCGCCCCCTCCCCCACCGCCGCCGCCCGCGCCCGCCGCGCCTGACATGTCCGGACTGGCTGCCCAGCTGCAGCAAGCCAGGTTGAAGAGACAAGCCAAGGTATGTTGCATGCATACAGACATATCAGATACCTTTATCAGGGAATATTTTTTTCATTACTCATACTGGGAAAGTAGGTCTGAAGTTGCCTGAGGAGTGAGGTTGAAAGTAATACATTTCAGCCTAGGGAGAATCACTTTCAACTGACAGTGACAGTTGACAACTGACAGACACTCAAATTATAAAAAAAACCTAGTTCTATTTTCACATTTGTATTGAATTATGTTCCAACTTTTTTTTTCTCTTTACGAGGATTATGGTCCCGCACTTCTCGTGCATTTGCCACATATTTTCTTTAGCCAGTTCATGTTTTTATTTTTTATTTCCTTGTATTTGTAATGAAAAGCACAGTGTTTACCTCGGGGTTAAAGACTTATTTAGTCCCTCGAACTATTAGCCAAACCCCGTCTCGGGACTAAATAAGTTACTTTCACCCCTAGAATAACAATTTAATATTATGGCATTGGACGGACATAGCAACTTTTTTAAGATGCCCACCAGTGGCAGACAAGAGGTGTTGGACGATGAGAATAGACGGTATATAATAGTCCGCAAGACTGGTTCTGACTTCTTAACTATGATGATGAAAATATAAAATAATCATTAGTTACTCATCATCAGCCAGAAGACGTCCACATAGGCCTCCCCCTTTAATCTCCACACTGAACGACATCCTGCCATCTGCATCCACTGAATGCCCGCGATGTCGTTTTTTTAAACCGTATAAGCGTTGGTGAATGTCATGTATGTCTTTGTACTTTTGAGATTATTGGACATACCGGTTTTATCAAGATCTAAGATAAGTATAAATATAAAATCTTTGATCAAGATGTTTTCTTTTACCGTTGTTGAGCGATGGCATCAGATAGTATGTAAGCCTAAGATAAAACAATTCATAATATTTTTATATTTTAATCAAAAATACAGTACTTACGCGTGAAATGAAACATTTTTCGTGTCTCTCACAGAGCGTGTGTAGTTTGTGCAGTTTATAGAGACACAGGAAGGCATTTTATTACAATTATTTTTGCTAAAACACTTAATTAGCTGCGATGTGTTGCCGGACACACTGAGAGACGGCTGTAACGAGTACGGTAATGTACCTTGCATTCGTCTAGTCAATATGGTGGCTGGCACAACCTATCTACATGCTTGGCCACCATCGCTCGATATAGTATAAGTACCGATTCTTGGTTTTTATGTTCACAGCAAGCAACGTCCCAACCCAACTCGGAAGCGGCTTCACCCCCGGGCGGCGGTGCGGGCACGGCGGAGCACTCGGGCTCCTCGTCCTCCTCAGGCGGCGCCTCCCGCCCGACCCTACACTGCATGATGAACGAGATGGCGCGGACACTGGCAAGACGCCGAGCGCATTTAGACAAAGCTGAGGTGAGAAAAGCTCACTTGCCAGAAATTCGTCTCGCGTTAAGAGCCCTGTCGCAATGTATTATGATTTAACAAACATAAAACAAATTAAATAAGAACTACTTAAAATAATTATCATTATAAAAAACCGTATTCATCAGAACTGGACCAAATTGAAATGGGACCAAATGGGAAGCGCCAGCTTTCAAATTAAAAATAATCATTAAAATCGGTTCACCCAGTCAAAAGTTCTGAAGTAACAAACTTAAAAAAAAAAACAGTCGAATTCATAGCCTCCTCCTTTTTGGAAGTCGGTAAAAAAATTGGCCGCATATCACTTTAGCAACGGTTGACGCCCTAAGAGCCAGTACTTAATCGCGCTATTTGATACTTGTAGTGATTAAGTTTTCGAAATTTTTAAATAATCAGATTCTTGTCAATAATTTTTTATCAATATATTGAGTTGTATATAAAAAACCGACCTCGTTAAAATGTCAGAACTGGACCAAATTGAAATGGGACCACACGGGAAGCACCAGCTTTCAAATAAAAAAATAATCATCAAAATCGGTTCACCCAGTCAAAAGTTCTGAGGTAACAAACATAAAAAATAAAAAACACATCAGTCATAAGACTGCACGTCAGAAGTGAAAACTTATGTAGTAGTAGTATTAGTAGTGTTTTTAGTTTAAGTGGAATTCATCTATTCTACAAGAGATGGCGCTGTTTTAAAATACACGGTACAGCGTGACGATGACGCGAGTTCCATGATTTTTGTTCGTCCAAAAAAGTGCTCAAAGAAGTTTTCACGTAAAAAAAAAAACTGACGAATTGAGAACCTCTTCCTTTTTGGTGGTCGGTTAAAAATAAGGTTACATGATTGTGATATTGTAGGAGTCGTCGGCGGACAGTTCCGTGAACAACACCCCCATGAAGACCTGGGAGCGGTCTGCTACTCTACCGCACCGGCTGCCCAACGCCTGCAACGGAAACGGATGTGAGCACACTAATTACAACAATACTTTTTATTTATATTACACGGGAATTACTCACGTAAGATTAGGCCGGTTACTCCGACTATAGTTTCAACCGCATACGGCGGCCTTTATCAAGGTAAATAAAAAAAAAAAAAAAAAAAAAAAAAAAAAAAACAATACTGTCTAAGACCAATGAGCTAGATCAGTGTTTTTCAAACTGTGGGTCCCGAACCCCTTGGCTTGGCTTGGCGACTTCCCGCCAAGCCTCTATGAGGGGGTCGCGGGGTTGCGAAGCCTAGGTAAGAGGAAAAAAAAACTTAAAAATATATTTTTACGAAGAAAATATTAATTAAGGAGTAATTATAATAATAAGGTTGTAAGTATTTGATATTTGTAATATAATAAAATACAGATTATGAACTGTGGAGGGTAGGGGGTCGGGAAATTTTTTTATACTAAGGGGGTCGCGTCGTGAAAAAGATAAACCTAACCTATTTAGGGTTCCGTACGCAAAGGGTAAAACGGGATCCTATTACTCCGTTGTCCGTCCGTCTGTCTGTCTGTCCGTCCGTCTGTCACCAGGCTGTATCTCATGAACCGTGATAGTTAGACAGTTGAAATTTTCACAGATGATGTATTTCTGTTGCCCCTATAACAACAAATACTAAAACACAGAATAAAATAAATATTTAAGAGGGCTACCATACAACAAACGTGATTGTTTTTGCTCGATATTGATAGCGGCAACAGGTAGACGCTTGAAATATACACTGAAATGTTTATTTCACTGTTATTTATATTTTCAGCGAACTCTGAGTCGCCGGCGCAAGTGCAAGCGCAGTCCCCGCGCTCCGTCCGCAAGAGATTCGGTTCCGCCAGCGAGGAGACTATACTCAAGGTAACATCCTATCTCATTGTACAATAGACATGATGACTAATAATTTTTCATTATCTCATAAAAAGCTGATCATCAATCAACGAACGACGAACGAACGATCAACGAAAACAAAATTTTAATTAGTTCAAAAATAAATAAGTTATGAGTATTTTAATTTCATATAGCCACGTTAGCTTATTTGGTAGTGTAGCTGCCTTCAGCGCTTGAGGGTGTCGGTTCGATTGCCATCTAGGACAAACATTCATGTGATGAACATTTGTGTTGTGTTCTATGTCTGGGTGTTAATATCTATTTAAGTATGTATTTAAAAATATATATGTATGTATATCAGTCTCTGGCAGCCATATTACAAGCTTTGCTTAGTTTGGGATCAGATGACCGTGTGTGCAATAATGTCCCAGATATTTATTTATTATTTTGTTTATACTAGACAGAGAGCGCACTATACTGAGCTATGACGTCACGCCTCAGGCGCGGCATACAAATGCTATACTAACACACGCTTTGCGAGAAAGAGATAGAACATCCCTCTCTATCCCTACCTAAAACTTTAAACGCTCATATCTCAGAGATTAATCAGCCAATTCAATTTATTTTTTCAGTATGTGTAATGTATTTAGTTATATTCATCGCTTAACCTGTTATTTGTAATAAATTAAACATTAGGACACATGCCTATTGGCCAATAACTAAGTATTTCCATTCAGCATGGCATTGCTTCCTGCCTTTTGGTCACCTCTCTTTCTTAGGGCTTTAAAATTAGTTAATTTTTCACTTATACTTATAAATATAAGCGTGAGCAGTATTTTTAAGGTTTTTCATGCCGTTAACGGCAAACGGTATTATCCATCACTGTTACAGCTTGTCTTTTTGCTATTTGGCTCCATGCTGGGACTTGCAACTTTTTTAATATCGTCCAGGCAGACATAATAAAAGATAGGACTTTTATTATGTCTGCCTCGACTTCTTGTGCTATCTGGGATTCCATTCTGTTATGATTTTTGTTCATTTATCTTTTTGGTCTCTTATCATTTGTCCTGCCCAGGGCCGGATTAACCCTATCGGGGCCACTAGGCAATGCAATTCTTGGGGAATTCTAAGTTTCGATAGAATACTTCCACATTCAACCAAATACCGTTAGATGACGCTTTTTACAGTAAGTAAAATCATATTTTCCATGGCAACATTACCGGATGTAAATAATGGGGAATGTCACGACTGAAAGGTTTTTTTTTCTTGGCGCGTGGCCCGCATCGACTAGGCCCCCGTGGGCCCTTAGTCGGTGCGGGGCCCCTAGGCAGTTGCCTCATCCGCCTTTTGGATAATCCGGCCCTGGTCCTTCCCACCTCCACTTTAGTTGTTTATACACTGTTTCCACGTTTCTAACTTTTGTTATTGCTTTAATTTTTTTCTATTCTTACTTTATCTTTCCCTATGACTACAGTCACGCTTCGTTTTTTTTTAAGGATTAAATGGGCTAGCTTTTGTCCACAACTCACCTGATGGTAAGCGACGTATGCGGTCTAAGATGGGGCAAGATTGCCCATGAGGTGCCTATTCACTCTTGAAGAGATCCAGGTTGTAATTTATAGGTAACACCGAGGCAGGGAGCGCATTCCATTCCTGTGCAGTTCGTATTAGGAAGGAATTTTGGAAACGCTGCGTATGGACTTCTATGCTTGAAGAATTATATATATATATATATATAATACCAACCACACAGTAATAGTATATTTAGTATGGGGGTACTAGTTTATAAAAAACTACCACAGATGATCAAGGACACAAGCTCTTTTTTGTATTTAATAATAAAGGTTTCTTCTAGAAAAAATATATTACTCCATTCAGGATTTTTTTAAAGACAAAACTTTATAATATTAATGTTACTGATATATCTATTAAAATTGTAATAATATAATTCTTGACATTATAATGTGATGTAGGTTTTAAGTATATAATTATTTCTACGTATTTTTTCTTTTAATTTTGACATTTATTTTAGTTTGAAATTTCTGAAATAATTATGTTGCATGATGTTTGAATATTTTATTTTATGTTTAATACGATTAAAAAGGAAGTCTGTAGCTAGCTAAATAATATTAATGTAATCGACTAATTAGTGATATTTTACAATTTGCACGCTCAATAAGGGCTGAATATAGTGCTACAATTATTTAAATTTAAGACCTGTACTCTGTACCTACTTATATTCATGCAAATAAAGGAATTTGATTTGATTTATATTTGTTGCAGCAAGTGAACGGTGGCGCGGACGGCGGCTGCGTGTCCGCGGCGGAGTGGGACTCCTTCAAACAGGAGATGCTGCGAGAGATGAGACAGCAAATCAACCTCATGAAGAAAGACATACTGGACGGTATGTCCATTAGTTTTTCTAGCCCAGACTTGTGCCCAGGACCAACACAAGCCCTGGGCACATAGGATAATAGGCTATAACCTTGACAGAGCACTATTTTCGGATTATATAGCATAGGAGATTAGAGTAGCTTCGTGCATGCAAAAGCTAATAAGCAAGTAGGTACTGTAGTCAGTCATTATCCATTGGTTTTATGGAAATAAATATGTTTTTCGGTAATAAATAACGGTTATTGTTTGGTTGATCTGGAGGTAACTTGGGGGCCTCATCGATGGCGGAGCCCTGGGCAAGTGCCCAGAGTGTCGTGGGAAAGAAGGGCCTGCTTGTGAGAAGCGTTGGTAGAAGCCAACACCAAGAGGCCCTGTTTAATATAAAATACCATTATGGAATATCAAAATATTGTGGCGGGTGATGAAAATTGGTCCAGCCGTTCTCGAGTTATCATTTGTATATATATAGCCCTGGCAAGACAAGCCAAGCGGCCTGCCGGGCTAGCCTGCGCGCCGCGACAAAACGTTGTCGACTCTTTGTAACTCGACCAAGGCGAGACAGGCGTATATGAAACCGTAGACACCTTGTCGTGTTCTCACTCGACAAAGTAAACACAAGATTTTGTCGCGGTGCGCATGCTAGCCATGAAGAGCGCTCGGATCAAGGTTTTTTTCTTATAAATACACGCGGGTACACTAGTTTTACAAACAATTAAAACTCCAAAAACGTGTGCACACCAGCAATTTTTATATCATTTTCGTATCGTTTCTAGAACGCACTGAGTGTCTGTCCAACCCGAACTGACAGTTGTCGGTCAATATAAAAAAGTCACGGGCCGACTAACAGTCTTTGGCCCAAGGTGTCGGACAAAGACTTTCTATAACTAGACATTTAATGCAGGGTGAACATGTTCAGACACTTCATCAGTTGACCACTACTGATATAAAAAACACGCCCACTGATTCCACTGAACCTCACGTCATTTCCGACCAATACCGTAGGTACGCCATCACTATGCTTTGTTTACATTTTGAACTGACGTCGAATGGGCCAATTAGCATTATTAACCCCTCACCCCGCCCCTCAGGTATTTGACTGAATTGTTTCCATTGAAAATAATCGTAACTACAAGTCTGGGTTACGTAGTAGCTATACCTAGTCTATGGTGTCGGAATTCACATTTAGCGATTGGCTGCGAACAGTGATAAAGATATCTGGATGCCATACACTTTTATACTGTAATAAAGGTTTTACCTTTTTCGTCCACAGCAATGAAAGCAGAGTTCGCGCGCAGATAGACACCGCGCGCCTCACCGAGTGTACCTAGTCGACTTGCCTGAAGTGCGAGGCAAACAGTCACCCCGACTGTCCTATCTGTACATTACTCTATGGTAAACTTTTATAAGGACAAATAAGTATTTCGAATAGGCAACGTAATATTGTGTTTTATATTTGTCGGGTTAAAAGAAAACGGTCGGATTTTCGCTTCTGTACATTAATCTTTGGTAAACTTTTATAAGGACAATATAAGTACTTCGAATAGACAACATAATTGGGTTTTATATTAGTCAGGTTGGAAGTCAATGTTTCGAAGGGAACTGTCTGATTTTCGCTTCTGTACATTATAATCTTTGGTAAACTTTTGTAAGGACAAATACGTTATTTGTAATTGATGATGGATAGAGAATTGTAGGCGGCAATTGTAAGTTAGGCAATGTTTTAAAGATGCTGCAGGTTTGTCGCATCTGTATATTTACTCTATGGTAAACTTTTGTAATGAAAAAACAAATTTCGATACGTAGGGAAAGTAATGTTGTTTTATAGCATTCGGGTTAGATGTTAGGTAATGTTTTTAAGCATGCTGGCGGATTGTCGCATCTGATATGTTACTCTTTGATAAATGTTTTGGAACACGTTTAAGTTTTGTAGCTTAAACTGTGTTGATAGAATGATTTGATGAATTACGTTTAAGAAAGCTTATGGAAATTTCAAGCTGTTCAGAAGTTTCTTTTTAAAGACATAATTTTTTACAGCTTCTATTTGTAGGGTAGATTTTCTCAGCTCTTTCCAAATTCGTAAAATTTATACTTAAATACATTCGTGGAGTTTTGGGAAACTAACCAACTTTTTCTAGTGTCATTTAAAATTTGCAATTTGCGCTATGTGTGAAAAACTCTTGTCAATCTTTTTTTTGATGTCCTACAAACTATTTAAGTAATTATTTAAAAATATATATGTATGTACATATATCAGTCTCTGGTAAGCTTTGCTTAGTTTGGGGTCAGATGATTGTGGTTGCAAAAATGTCACAGATATTTATTTATAAAAAAAAAACAATGACATGATGATTGGTTAAAAAACACCAGAAACTTTTTTTTCTTTAATCTAAGTATGTCTTATTTCTTATTTTGAAACTTCTGAACAGTTTAAAAACGATCGCATACATGGTAACCCCATCGTATTGGACCTATACAATTTTATACTTATCATACAAACGTTTTGTATGTATTATGTTTGCATATACAGTTTTGTTTATAATTTTAATATATCATGTGAGATACGCACTACATATTTAGATAATTTTACATGCAGAGTGCTTTTGGGACTTATTTGTGCAGGAAAGCATTTAAGTAATATAAACAAAATGTTGTCATTAGGTGTTAAAAAATTGTGTATAGATTTTGCCATCTCTCAGGGATTGTAAAAAATATAACAGCGGGCATTTTTCGCGAACTGTGGTATAATTACAAATAAAACCTGGTAACTCCAATTTAAAAAATCTGCCCGTAGCGTACATTCAACAGAAGAATTAATAAAATAACGCCAAATGTTGGCAACACCAGCAGTGCAAGAATACTCGATTAATACTGTCATTATAAAAAAAAAACGAATAATCGATAAAATTCGGTAAACTGCGGTAAAACAGTATTCCATTCCATCAAGAATCGATGTCTCGTCGAGAATCACTGTATATTTCGTAATCTATAAGAATAAAACGGTGATTACCGTTGGAAAATGCGCAAAGCTTATGTCAAAGTGACAATGAAAGAACGGTGTTGCCCCTCGACAAATCGGTCTATTATAATATTTATAATAAGAGTGTTAGAAAAATAATAAAGTCTGAGGTTGAATTGTTAAAGGTATAAAAATAATGACTGGATAACCGAGCACGTATGAGAATCTATAAAATTATTTTCATCCTAATCATTTAAAGAAATATGAGCATTTTTGTTAGCTGATCTGTTAAAGCCTTCTACAAACAAACGCGTATTGCAGCAGGGCCCTTATACCACAACTAAAACACGCACGTAACACGGCGTGTTATATTAAACTCTAAAAATTTGGCCTCTATTCCTTAGGAAATAAAAGCCAAGTTTTTGAAGTTAGCGCGCCGCGTAATGAGTTTGTTTGCAAATATGGAATCAGGGCCCGGCTTGAATGAGGGTTTTTTGTACAAGAAACTGCGCCACGGCTGCGCTGCTCAGGTGCTGCCAACCTAGAAACTGACTAGCGTAACAGCAATTTAGCAACGGCGCGTGCGCTATCACTATGGATGCCCATAGGCGTACCCAGGGGAGTCCTAGAGGTGCCCCCTGAAATGAAGAAAAGAACATCGTGAACTCTGTTGTAAAAAAATCGGGGTATTGTTTTTTTCTTAAAACCCCTTCCATAATCAACTCTTGGGTACGCCTATTTGGATGCTATATAATATTTTCACATTGGGAGCAGCGCAGCGCATGGCAGCGTGTCAGTGCTGCGGCATGCTGCTGCGATGCTAACGCCCTGTGCTGCTGCTGACCCGCGTTTAGTTTGTGGATGCTTTTACAGCTATCAACATATAACGCACTAATATCAAATGAAGTAGAGAATTCATTAAAATTTTATACATAATTTATACGTAAAAAAATGTATGTAGGTATAAGTATATGGATACATACGACGGCTGTTGTTTATACATAGGAACATATATAATATAAGTAAACGTATTCAAGAAATAAAAAAAGTTCGTAGGCCAGAAACCCATCTAAGTAATGAACTGACAAACTCCATACAATACGTGGCAAGGACGCTTCATACAGTTACTACTTCCTATAAAGCACTGATGGCTAACCGGTAAAAAGTTTGCTTCACAATCTGATGGCACCTGATTCGATCCCTGCACTAATGACTTATTTAGTACCTAAATAAATTATGTGCAGTTTTTTTAAATGATACTGAGTGACGAGACGAGCGAAGTCGCTCGCCTGATGGCTCTTCACGCTTGCCCATAACAGCTCAACGCCACTCAGAATTTTAAACTTCAACAGTTCAAAACCCTGGATGGCAATGCACTGCGCTCGTCACCCCGAGATATAAGATGTCAAATCTCTGTGTGATCTGTAAGTTTCAATTCCATCGCTCTAAAACGGTGAAAGAAAACATCGTGAGAAAACCGGGTGTCCAAGAATCTCAAAGTTCAAAAACGTGACATTCACTAACATGCACTGGGCCAGCATGGTGGGTTAGTGCCCATCCTCTCTGAGAGAAGGCCTGTGTCCCAGAAGTGGACACACGATTGGCTGAAATTATGAAGCCGCCCGCCCCGGCTTCGCACGGGTGGAACTTTTTTTAAACATTCTAGTAATAAATATAGCCTATGTTCTCAGGAATATAGTATTCTAATGGTGAAAGAATTTTTAAATCGGTCCAGTAGTTTTGAGTATTGTCATACAAAGTTTGTTAAAATTCTGCTGGAAAAACCACAAGGATTACTGATTTTTCAACATCGCCACGACTTTGCCAATTAGCGGTCGCCCCGTTAAAATATACATCATCTAGTAATGAAAATATTTGTAAATTATGTATTATATATGTGCATGTAGTGTATATAATATACTCTATAAGCTTAAGGGTAATCTACAAAAGTATTGTCTGACCGGTGCTTCTTTATGGTAGCGAGACATGGCCCGCCCTGCAGCGTCATGTCCAACAGCATCGCGTCACCGAAATGAAGATGCTGCGATGGATGTGCGGCGTTACACGTATGGATCGTATTCGTAACGAGCACATCCGTGGCAGCCTCGGAGTACGGGACATAGCGGATAAGCTTCAGGAAAGTCGCCTGAGGTGGATGGGTCATGTTCTCCGCAGACCGGTGGAGAACGTCGGCAATCAACTCTTGGACCTTGTGCTCCCTGAAACAAGACCTCGTGGCCGACCAAAGCGACAATGGATTGACGTCGTAAAAGAAGATATGATAGCCAATAAACTCACCAAGGATGATGCTAACGACCGTGCGAAGTGGAAGAACCATAGTAGGAAAGCGGACCCCGGCCCGTGCACACACACGCTAGGCAGAAGAAGAAGTGTATATAATATACACTTAAATATGATTTAAAGTATGCACAATCATGTACATTCCGCATTCGCCGAGTAAATGTTTCACTTAAAATCTCATAAAAAACATTATTGATAAAAAAGGTCTTCCATAAAACAATTCTGTAAATTTTCTTCCAATGCTCTAACAGATATTTGATGCTTTTTTAACCGACTTCCAAAAAGGAAGACGTTATCAATTCGACTGTTTTTTTAAAAATGTTTGTTACCTTAGAACTTTTGACTGGGTGAACCGATTGTGACGATTCTTTTTTTATTTGAAAGCTGGTGCTTCCCGTTTGGTCCCATTTCAATTTGGTTCAGTACTGATGAAGTCGGTTATATTATATTGATAATTATTTACATTGTCATATATGTTATTTTCAATTTTTATATTCTCTTACTCTTAGAAAACTTCTATGCAATCGTTTTTACCTTTTGCTATGCTTGCTTGGCGATAACTACCAAAACTCACTAAATATCTTAAAATCGTTTACGTCCCAATGGATTACGGTACCAGATTGAACGTAATTCCTGACAATCTGCCTTTAGGGCCTGTACGAACTTTTCGTATTTCGTTTGAACACACTTTCTGGTCCCAGCGGTGGCCCATTGCGGACTTGTGTAAAACAATTTCTGCTTTTACATAACGAAAAGTAGTCTGCTGAACTTAGATCAAGATTGCGGACACGAAAGTAGGATGCTATGTATGTGTGAATGATACTTGCATGTGTGCATGATGCATAATGGTCTCAGGAAATTTACGCAATAACGCATATATAGCGGCAGCGGACGCCCAATCACCGTCCGTGACGTCACATAGCGTCATTTGGTCGCATTTTAAATATCTAGGGCCTAATTAAAAAAACAACTGAGTCAAAAGAAAAATAACGCACACAACCACAACTAACCACACCTACACTGCCAATCTATCGAACTTCAACATAGTATTAAGCTCATCGAAGAACGCACGAAAAGATAAATTTACATTACTGTATATCACACAAAATTGCTACTATACAGTTTCTATGAGACTTCTTATACGAGTAGGTAATATAAATTTCGATCTTCAAGATCTGTGACGCCAAAAGATATATTTCGTATCTGCTGATACCATCCGCAGATAAGAGTGTGGATACGGCAGACGCCGTGTTTTGAAGACAAAACACTATGTGCTCTTATAACGGCTCTTCTAAGGAGCATCGGGATTATATTTTGATATGATCTTCGCCGTGTTTATATTGATTTTTTTTATGATACTGAATGAGGAGACGAGCGATGTCGCTCGCCTGATGGCTCTTCAAGCTTGTCCATAACAGCACAACGCCACACAGAATTTTGAACTTCAACAGTTCAAAACCCTGGATGGCAATGCACTGCGCTCGTCACCCCGAGATATAAGATGTCAAATATCTGTATGCCCTGTAATTTCACTGGAAACATTGCCCTTCAATCCGGAACACAATAGCGTTTGCACACTATTGCTTGGCGGTTGAATAACTGGCAAAGGTGGTACTTCCCCAGGCGGACCCCTACAACAGAGTCCTACCACTACAAAAATTGTATTTTACATCCGCATCTGCAGACCAAAATTTATATTATCTGCTTATGTCTGATGCGCTTTATAATGTAGATGCAAATTATATTCCATTAATTTAACTATCAAGCCCTCAAACGAAATAAAAACGAGTATTTTTTTTTAAATAAATACGCTTTTTGCTTTAAACGATAAAAGCCACTAACGTAATATAGAAAAATTTACTGGTATAAATAATAGTTTTCTTAACACAATAAAAACTTATTGTTTTGCCTTATCGACAATTTTACTCAAAGCAATATAGCGGTTAAGTTATGTAGCAGTACAAGTAAGTACTTCCTTTTTCTAGACTGATATAGCATTCCTAAGGTCTTCCGGCCTGTCTCATACATTCTAAACAGTCCGCATGTTATGGTATCTCAGATATAAATTTAAGTGCAAACAGGTTTCCTGTCTCATACATCAGATATTACACACGAGATAATGTTGGTACCATGATTGTTCATGACTCATGTGTGAGTTCGTGTTTTTTTTTTTTTTTTTCTCGGGGATTTCATCTGGAAGTTTACAAAACATAATAAAACATATAACATAAGTTAATTTTGTTTTTAGGTTAGTCGTAAAAAAACATACTCATCGTGGTGATGGGTATGTTTTTTTTACCCTACCTATATTTTTAACCGACTTCCCAAAAGGAGGAGGTTATGAATTTGACTTGTTTTGTTTTTTGTTGGTAATTTTGCCTGGATGAACCGATTTTGATGATCCTTTTTTATTTGAAAGCTACTTGGCGCTTCCCATTTGGTCCCATTTCAATTTGGTTCAGTTCTGAAGTCTGTTTTTTATATTGATATTTTTTATTTAAAAAAATGGGACCTAAACAATGCTCCATAATCATATGTATGGGGACAGGGAACCTATAAACTCGGCTAATACCGCTGACCTGTTATAGCTTGAAAAGTAAACATTTTTTGTTATAGTTTGATATGATATCAAAATAAAATAAAAAATATATACTGTTCACGTTTTGACCACAGAAAATAGAAGTAAACAATAACATTTTATTTAAACAACTTTTTTTCTTTTCTGTGGTTTTGAAAAACCAGTTTTTTTCAAATAACTCATATTCCAAACTGATTTTTCGCAAAATTAAATATACATAAGACATATAATTGTATATTTCTTTTCTTCTATATTCCACTTATTAACGAACTCGAATTGCATTTACGTAAATATGAACAATATCCACGATTATTTGTTCAAAGTTTATTTTTTTGAATGTTTTTATTAAGGCGAGTCATTTACATTTACAGAAAATGACTGCAAAGTGATGATTAACAGTTAAATTAGTGATATTTATTGTAATAAGCTAAATAAGTATTAATAATAACTTAATAACTAACCAAAATTATAGCGTGAATAAAATAACTATAATTATTATGTGTATTGGTCTCAATAATGTCAAAGAATGTATTTATTATTATTTCATTATGAATGTGTGCTGTTCCAATTATCTAATAATGCCTAATATAACGTGCTTGTAACTTATAATTAATAATTATATGACTTACTATAAATAATGTCTTTTATAACTATTATAATAATTATAATTTATACTCGAGATCGTACGAAGAATTTCTTCTGTAGTTTCACACACACGTCGATTTTGTCTAACATTTTATGAACTAAAGTAAATTTGACAGTTCAAATCATTGATATACAAATACCTATAAACACAATATCAAAGTTAAAACAGTCAAAAAAAAGTCCGAGCTTCGTACATACCTAGACATTAATAGTTATATATTTCGCAGTGCTACATTTATTCCAATTTAGACGTTATGCCGCTTGCATAGTATTCAACGTCGCTTGTCCGCAATGTCATCATATCACTGGCATCGCGCGATGGTTGCCTTAAAACTAACAAAAAAATGCGCAGCGTGCGCCGAGTTTTACTTAATTTTTTTGCACGTTTGTGACTCTATATAGGTATTGTATCTCGATGGTTCAAATACTGTTTCCATCCTTTTCTCGCATAATTGAAGTAAAAAGAGACGGAAGATAGTTTTACTGCTGTCAGATTCGTTTAGGAAATGTCACTTCAGATTCGATGACGTGATTTTTGTATTATTAAACGAATCAAGTATGTAATAGTAATTAATAATTATGATGAGTAATATGATGCGAATAATAATGTATATGTACTGTAATGTATTCCTTACGTATTTAATGTTGAAAAGTTACATATAGTGACAGTGGTGCATAAAAGTATTAAATATACTTAAACTGGGTGCGAAAAATATACAAAAACCCTTAAAAAAAGATTTTCGTGGTGTTTTGTTTGCGCGCGACTGTTACTTTTCTAGTTTCTTTCTTTCTTGTTTTCTAACAAATCTTCGTTGCTCCTTGTTTCATTTTCATTCCGCTAATAGCAAAAATAACGGAATACCGCAGTAGGTACTAGAGAAGGTGGAATCAGCAGCATTAATCAATTTGTGGGAGAAATGCGGAATTACAACAATAAAGACCAAGCTAAGAGACAAACAAACAAAACAGCTCAAGGCGCTGTGACATTTGACACCGCCGCTGGTGATGCTAGCGTTCGTTTTGGGTGGTTTTGGGTAAGGAACAAAAGTGTCAAAAATTGAAAAATTCTTAAACCGAACGCTTTACGTCAACGTCATTTTTGACAATGCTAAAAATGCCACCGTAACCACAGAAAAGAAAATATATTTTTATTGTTTAAAATAGAACGGCTGTTATGGCATTTTTGTAAGAAATTTGTTGTAGCCACTTGCACCCCTTATAAACCAACATTTGTGTTAGTAACTGTGACGCGGAGTTCGACTCGTTGACATAAATAAGAATGTTCAATCACATATCTGTCACAATACCTGGCGACAGAGTTTTCTTCTCATTTCCGTTCTATTTACTTCTGTTTTCTGTGACCATAACCTGTCCGAACGCATTTTAGAATAGTTCTATATTTGCTTATCAACTGTGTTTGGAAATCAAGGACTGTAGCAATTTATTATTTGTAACCGGAGCTCTGGGTTAATGAAGGATAGTATTTGTATATTTTTCGCACTCCTTATGTACAATTTTATTTATTCCAAAAGTGGTTTAGCATTAGCTTAGAGTATATAGGTTACCATACGTTGACGTACCGAATATGAAGAAACTAATTATCTGAAGTCTCATACATCAAACTGAGTGTACATAGTTTTTTTTTTTTGAAATATAATTTTGTGATCGTGATTATTTTTTTGTTTTCTTTCTTTCCTTTTTTATTATTACCTTATTTTTTACCTTTTTTATGTTTACATATTGTTTTTATATTAGTAGGTGATTTAGAGACGACAAAAAAGAGATTTGATTGTCATCTGAAGATGTCTGGTAAGAATAATTATCACTTTACTGTTTGAGTCATGTCTGAACTCACCTAGCTTGTCCTATTGGTCCCGATATTATAAGTTAGCACAAATTTTACTGTAACTTTTTACTGAGTGCGTGTCAAATTCTAAGACTAGTAAAGCTAGAAATGTGGTCTAAATACAAAGCTACAAACTAGTACAAATAAAAGTTGTGATGTGCTGGGGTCAGTGATATGACAGTCAAATATTTTTCTGTAATATGTTCATAGTTTGAAGGAACCTCTTCTGTGTAAATCGGACTTAAGGCCTCTTTTGTCTCCTCTCAAATGTGTAGGTACGTAGAATATTTCAATGAGCAAGGAGGTTTGATAAAGAGGCAAATACATAGAAGTCACAATAGAATCTGAAACAAAAAAAAAACAAATAGTGTCAACTGTCATGTGTAGGTACTCCACATGTGTGGCCACCAGCATAATAAAGAGCATAGAATTCGTCACGTGATTTACAAAGCGTACAAGACCGTCTTTCTAATAGTGTGTAGCCTTTGGAGCCTTACATTTGGTCCCTATTACATTAAAATAGTATGCAATTTGCCGTCGTGTC
Source organism: Agriopis leucophaearia (assembly GCA_949125355.1). NCBI lineage: Eukaryota > Metazoa > Arthropoda > Insecta > Lepidoptera > Geometridae > Agriopis > Agriopis leucophaearia. The sequence continues at coordinate 2,667,907 of OX421287.1, forward strand.
AAAGCTATATCTGTTTCTTTCCGATAACAATTTTGGCATATGAGTAAAGAATGTAACATGTTTAATTCGTTTGGGCTAATTTAGCACTACTTCTCCTCCTCCTTCTTGTTCTTCTTTAATCCTTTTTCTGAGGTTAGTATAGCTGGCGCGCGCGTAGCTTGACGTCATAACATGCTATAGTGCGCTCTGTCTAGCATCGAATTAAAATACTTATAAAACATTGTTTAAAACGGTGAAACTTCTGATGGGACAAGCTTGGTAGGGTTTAGAATAATCTACTATTTAATGGATTAGAGTCATATTGACTAAATAATAATTATAAGAATAATAATGTAGGTGTAGGAATAAAATAATGATAAATAACATTAATCATTTGTATATTATGCAAAAGGCATCGTGGCTGAAGGCAGGTAATCGTGTAGTTTTCTATTATTACGTCATGTTAAAATAATAAATAATAAGATTGTCTGAATCAACGTAATTTTTACTCCCAACGCTGTTTATAAATTATAGCTTATGTGTAAGTGTAATATAATGACTGTCAATAAATAATTTAAACGTGCACGTTTTTTAATAATTCCGTTTATGGAGATTTTAAAATATATATATAAATATAGAATAAATATAGGTTTTTTTTTTTTGCAAAAATATATGAGATTCTATTCAGACTTCTAGACAAGCTCTACACTTCAGTTTCAATCTTTAATCACGTTTTTATCGTTAATAAATTATATTCCCGTTAGATCCTTTTTCACGCAACCGCTCTCATATTTAAACAGGCAACATTAGGTACTTTTCTGGGGATTTTGTGCTGGACCCAACATCCATGTTTTTGTAAATCAATACCTAGCAGGATATAATTAAAACAACAATTGAAAAAAGGCTTTTTTATTTAAAATTAAGAGGAAAATAAACTGACACAGAACAAACATCGCGCAACATTTATATAAATAATAAAACTATGTCCACATAAAAATTATGCGTTAACAATTCTTAGTATACGAGTACAAATACAGTTATTTTATTTTGTCATGTATATTATTTAATTAGAACCATTATTAGAATGCTACAAATTATTTAACATTATTAAGGCTTTTCCTATCGTTTTCGGGAACCAGATGGACGAAAATTTTAAATTCATTAAACATAAAAAAAAGCAATAAATAAAATTTTATTCAAATAGTCTAAAGACTAGGCCATAGACAAAGTTGTAGAAACAAACAAAATAAATACTCCAGTATATTTTGTCACTAAGGTTTATCTCTAAAATGCCTCCATTTTTGTCTCTGGTTAATGTCAAAAAAAGACCAAGTGTCAACACCCAGTGTTGTCATCTTCTGAATTTTTAATTTCCCGCCGCTTCCTTGAGACAAAATACGCTCAACAACAATAAATTAAAACATTTGTAGCATTTTTACACAATACATATTTGTCAGTCACACACTAACAAACAAAATTACAACGCGTACTTACAAAATATTAGGTCTGTACTCAGAAGTACTATAATTACGTGGGGGCGTTTTGAATCACGCAAACAGCGTTAAGAACACAACACGGCACAAAAAAATATATTTTGAGCTGTGTTGGTTCTCAGAAGCACTGTTGGCGTGATTCGGAACACAACCTTAGAAAGTCCAAGACTAAAGTAACTTAGGTGGTCAGTAAAAGTTATGGCCAAGAATCTTATAGCTAGAATAGTAAATTTTGAAAGCCTAAGCGCGTGTTTTTAAATAGACAATTGGGTAGTTATTGCACATGTTTAGAATATAAATCACAAAATTGTGCAGTTAGCACATTACAATTAAAATAAACATTCGAGTCAATTCCTTTGGTGTAATTTTGTGCGATGATCACATATATTTGAGCGCTCAAAGTGTCGCGTAATAAATATTAATTATAGTCAAACGTAAATTTAGTCACAAGGTATTTATTTTTGATGGACACATTTTTATCTATGGTCAATGACAATGTATCATAATTTTTTTATAGGCATAGGTGACACCTTAAGTTTTTTTTATTTTTCCCGCCGATTTTAGTAACAAAATAAGTTGGTTTGACTATAACTGTTATCTACACTAATATTATAAAGAGGAAAGATTTGTACCTATTTTTGTATGTTTGTATGTTTGTAATGAATAGGCTCCGAAACTACTGAACCGATTTGAAAAATTCTTTCACTGTTGGGAAGCTACACTATCCCCGGGTGACATAGGCTATATTATATTTTGTAGCGAGGCCGAAGGCCGAGCTTACACTCGTGCGAAGCCGGGGCGAACGGCTAGTAGTAACATATAAAAATAAGTACAATATGAAATAATAATAAGATCATTATCGTAGCTGGGTAAGTGCGTTTGAGCATCTATTTTATTGTTTTTTTTTTGCGATCAGCGCACAAACATTACGTGGTAACATAAAAAAAAAACTAAACGGATACTGGTAACTTTAGTTTTTAAAGTCGACTGTATTGTCGTTTGGGCAAAATGAGGTAGTAAGTAGTTATAGAACCTCCTTTTTACGTCAGCTATCGTAACAAGATTTTTATTATAGAAAGTTTCAAAGACTGGCTTACATGGTGGGCTCTAGCGTTATCTATACTAATTCACTAATTAGGTACGCCGATAAGCGGGTAGTAGTAGCGGGGGTAGTTTAAAAAACTTGGATCTCAAAATTTAGCAATTTCAGAACCTCTATGCATTCTTATGAACTATTTATATAACATTATACAATTATAAAAAGCCTTAAAATTGTATATAATTATTATGTATAGCTGGTTATACAGTTGTACTTAGACAATTAAGTTGTATATATTTCAGAAATAATTTAAGTAGATTTTAAAATTTCAATATTTGTGCATTTAAGCGCTCCTGTGGCGATCACAGCATTCTTAGGTTTTTGTCGGTGTAAGGTGATGTGAAGTATGTCCTGTAACAGAAAAACAATTTTAAAATGTCATAAAAATAATTATACTCTAAAGTAAGGCCATTATAATAGATCACATTTGACATCCGTTAGTCTATTGTTTATTAGTCAAATTAAATCGTAAAATTGCTTTCTTTTGTAATTATTACAATAAATTAACTATAATTTTTATAAATTTTATTTTTTTACGCCATAGGTGGCAACACAAGCAGAACTTTGTAAAAATAAATAATATTGTAAGCCATCCGTTACAAGGTTACATTGTTGAAATTTGGGGTGTCAGATCTGATCTATTAAATTGGCCCTACTTTACCACAACCACAACGAACGTTCCAACGCAAGCTTTTTGTATAGATGTGTCAATGCACTACAAACAGCTTACTTCTTACGTCCAGCCGCCACAGAGACTGGTGCGTGACCAAGCGAACGACAGGCAAACCTTGTTTTTATATTGACAATATAGAGCGCCGTGAACTACATACAAAAACAATAGAGCTTTTTTTTATTTTATTTTTTATACGTAAATAAACTGGCAATTTTGGCATAAAACAATATTACTTTAAAGCTAAAAAATGCAATACGTAAGTCTCAAACAAAAAAATCATAAAATGTTATTATGCAGCATAATTATACTATAATAATTATCAATTTAAAAAACCGACTTCAAAATTAGTATATACGCAACGTTTACTTCGATGAAATATTTTTTCCAGTAATTTTTATATAAAAACCAAACTACTGAACCAATTTTGATGTAATTTCTATGGAACCAATCTGAAAGTACCTTTAACCTTAGAAATAAAATAATTTTCCAACTCAGTTTATAAATGAAGGAGTTCTGATGTAATAAACATAAAAAATACAATCTAATCGAGAACCCCTCATTTTTGAAGTCGTTTTTTTTATACTTACTAGCCAATAAATACTTGTTTCACCACATTTAACCATGCATACACACTTAAATATAATTATTATACTTAAATATAATTACTTAAACGTAATTATTTAAATAATGACATGCATTTTATAATAATTAAACAAAAGCAAGCAACACCTCTGTGGAAAAAATAACGTAACAAAAAGCATTACTTTTATTATTATTATTTTTGCAAAAAAGGACAGTCGTCAAATATTATTGTGTTATTGTTAATTAGTTAGATAGTTTTGGATCTTGTCAATATTTCTGTACAATTTTCATATTTGGTACTATTAAAAGGTTGTTTAAAAAAACAATCTTGAAATACAGATGCTAAAACCGGCTTAAAAAACACATCGACAATAAAATCAAATGTCAGAAAAAAAAAAATGACTAAATTCGAATAGCAAAGGAACTGTTAGAAGATTGAAGATTTATCTTGAAATATATAAGAGAAGATCCAGCTTGAAAAATGTCATATTGACAATAAATCAAATGTCATAAGGAGAAAATTCAAATAGCAAAGTAATTATTATTTAATAAAACAACAATCTTGATATGTATAAATGATCCAGCTAAAACAAATGTCATATTGACAATAAAATAAAATGTCATATTAACAATAAAATAAAACGTCATAATGACAAAATTCCAATAAGAAACGTACAGTTAGATATCACCACTGACAGTTGCCACTACATATAACGTATTTAGTCAAAATAAATTAGTGCAAGCAACATAAATTAGTAAAAATAAGAATAACAATATGAAATAATTATTAATAAATAACGTGCTCCACATAATAAAACGTCAAGCTAACATATATAAAATACGACTACAAACTTTAACAGTTACAAAGAACCTGAGTGGAAATGGCTTGATTATATTTTTTTTTTTTTTTTTTTTCTTGCAGTCTTCTCGCTTAGCTTGACTATTCGCTTAACACTGGGAGCATGGATCTAGAAAATAATAATAAATATTACGTTATTTAAATACTTAATTACATATTTATAACCTACAGCAGACGTTATAATATCATTTTACAATATAATGGTTTAGTATAATATGAAATAAATATTTCCCCACTATTATACTTCGGCCAAAACAAAATGAATGGACGCCCAGTAGAAGTGCATTTTTGAAGATTACAAAATGAGCGCCAGCGCTCACTTCATTTCAGTCGGTCTCTAGCCGTAGGAAGTGAAACACGAGTCTATTGTTACGCGATAACGAAACATCTGTCAAAATTATGAATTCGTATGCTTTACCGAAGTGTAAATAAACAAATAAAACCGATATTTATTTTTTGTAACAAATATACTGTACATTTGTATAATTAGGTGTTGAAGTATATGTCCGACGGTTTTGACTCGTTTTTACTGATCAAGTTCAATGGTTAGGGCCCGTCCATTCATTTTATTTTGGTCGAAGCTATTATATATGTTTTTGTGAGATCAAAATGACAAAGATTTATTATTTAACCAGTCATATCAGCATAACTTGTCACCAGAAATCGGAGAGAATTTAAAAATAAGTCATCTTAGAAATGACAACAAAAGAAAAACAATTGACTCTTGGTTTGTTTATTTGTCATTAACCATAGACAAAAAAGCCGCCATTAAAAACCTAGACAGCTTCAGGCGAGATCGAACGCAAGCCTAAATATTCAATATATTGTAAAAAAAACTTGTGACATTATATACTGGTTTGACCAACGATATTCAAATCTATGGATATGGGGTTTTACCGACCGACCCAAAATCCATGTTAATAAGTCAATGTCAGACGATGAAATATGTAATATATTTCTTGACCCAGGATTGGAACGACGTATAATGATTAGTTACATAAAATAACAACCTACCTTCCATTTCCAAAGCTATGGGAATGGGACCTTGGCAGCAGGAAATAAATGTAATACGAATAAGCATTATAATAAGTAGCAAAATAATATACGATTACAGTGCGACCGACTTGTTCAGTAGTCACCAAATTGAGTGGAGACAGCATCGCATTTTCTTAACAAAACTGACAGGCTAAAACTTGTTATGCATAAACGCTCAATATGCTCTTCTATAATAAGATCTGTCTACTCCTACCTGACTAGAAACTATGGATAGAGATAAGGATAAGGAGATATATGAGCGACTAGTGGAAAGAGTCCAGCTGTAAGCCGTAAATAACAGTTCAAAAACCCTTCAGAATGGCGCTAGCGTAGAATAGTATAATTTTATTGCTTATAACTGTGTACATATATGTTACTTAAAGTTTTAGATACAACAGTTAATCCTGGCGGACGTGCAATATTTGGTGCATACTTATATAAGGTCGGGGAAAAAGTTTCTTCGTATTTTATAAACAAATTCAAGACATATTTTTTTCAAGTTTAATTACATTTAATTATAATATATATGTGCCATTTTGTTTGATAACTTGTTGCCATCTTGTAGGTAGTGACATGATCCCGTTGCTGTAGAAATTTTGGGACTTCTGATCAAAAAAGTGCAACAAGTAGTTTTGACAGTCCTCTCTGGATGTTAATCTAACACTACCCAAAGAATTCTGAAGAGACCGAAACAGGTAGAAATCTGAGGGTGCAAGGTCAGGGCTATATGGTGGATGCATTAACACTTCCCAACCAAGCTCTCTCAATTGTTGCTGAGTGGCCAAAGATGTGTGTGGTCTGGCGTTATCATGATGAAAGACCACGCCCTTTCTGTTGATCAATTCCGGCCGTTTTTTCTCAATTTCTTGTTTAAGTCTTATCAGCTGTTGGCAGTAGAGATCCGAATCCATGGTTTTGCCCGGCGGTAAAAGCTCATAATGAACGATGCCCTTCCAATCCCACCATACACACAGCATCACCTTATTACGTGTTAATCCGGGTTTCGCTACAGTCTGTGGTGCTTCACTGCCCTTTGACCATGATCGTTTGCGCACATTCTTGTCGTAGGTGATCCATTTTTCATCACCAGTGATCAATCTTTTCAAAAACGGTTCGGTTTCGGTACGTTTTAACAGAGAATCGCAAATGAGCACACGATTCATTTGGTTTCTTTCAGTGAGCTCGTGTGGCACCCAAATATCGTATTTTTTTATACCCAGACTTTTTCAAATGGGTCAAAACTGTTTTGTGGTCGATCCCCAGTTCTTCAGCTACGTCGTAACTACTAATATGCCGATCTTGCTCCACTTTTTCAGAAATGGCATCGACTTTATCCGTAACAAGGCAACCAGAGCGAGCTGCATCTTTGACATCAAAATTCCCGGACTGAAAACGCTTGAACCAACATTGTGCTACTCTTGATGACACTGCATTAGGTCCATAAACGTCACATATTTTATTCGCGGCTTGTGTCGCATTTTTCCCTTTTTTGTAATAAAACTTCAAAATATATCGAATTTCTTCGTCAGATTCACTCATTTTATCGAACAAAAAACAATTGAAAAATGGCGGGAAATTGCTTTTTACTTTTTGCATTCCTTTTTTAAAATGTCATATTTTTAATGATATCAAAACCAGCCAGATACAAACAGTACAACCGATGAGATTTTACTACAACTTTATACATACAAAATACGAAAAGACTTTTTCCCCGACCTATTATTACATGAGGGTGACATCAAATATGTCCAGCCGATACATTTCACACAGTAGATTAAGGGTATGAAAATAATTCATATTTTTTTATGAAATATTTACTTTATTAACAAGTGTTTTTTTTCTTTCCCTGTTTATTTATCTATTCAACTCTAATAGCTTATGGCTCTTTTTATAAAGTGTACGCTGCTGCTATTCCAGCGCCACCCTAATTTAACGCATTTCGACGGACACTTTTCATACACAGACGGTTCTCCGTACTTCTAATTCCATACTAGAAACGTCATGGTAGGTAGGGTAGTCTATGGAGAGGCTGTTGCCGTTGAATTTGTATGGATTTGACAGCTGTCAAGAGTTGCTATTTCGCCATTTTATTTGCACTCATTTTGGAGGTTAAGGTAATGGACTGGAAAACATTATTTGGACTGACTGACGGCCATCTTTAACTTATAAATGTCATACATGAAATAAAATATAACAGATTAGCTTACCGGAACAGAAAAAAAGTAATAATTAAGTACCGTGTTATTTTTTTTTAACAATATTTTAAGATTTTTTACTAACACAGTCGATTTAGTTGGCCACAATAAATACTCTATTTTATTTATCAAGCGTTTGTGCATAAGAAGTTTCACTAGGCTTTTACAGACAATGAAATAATAGTTCCTCAATTTGCTCACTTCTGTTTTTCATCGGTCAGACTATAGTATTATAGCTAAGGTTAAAAGCTTATTTCTACGAATGATATGTTATAATATATGACTTGAGTTTTGGTAAGAAAGGGAAGGTCTGTTTTATAAATATTGTTCTCTATCGGGTGTAAGGGAAACTCTCCTAAAGCCAAAATTACTTTATTATTATTCTATGTAAACACAACCGAATACCAATAACCATTTGTCTTATACTTGTTGTTTTAGGGGTTTAGAATTTTGCAAACGAGCAATGTAAAGCGTACAAGCATGCGCGCGGCGCAGGTCGTTCGTTGACCTCTAGCGTCAGCTGATATTTTATTTGCATTACATTGCGAACATCAAAAATATATTTTATAATAAAACAGTTTTTTTTTCGTATCATCACTATTACCAGTCTTCGTTATCAGGAGTGTTTTCCTTACAACCGGTATTCAAAAGTATTTTTTTTTTCACTATTCGTTCTCTCTCCAAAACTCAATAGAGCCAGTTAAGTCCAGTCATGTACCATTTTACTGGTACATGACTGAGACTGGACCGTGGCTTAAATACTTTCTGTGACTGGGTTTTATTATTGACTATTTCACTTTACTTTTTATGATAATATTTGACACTGGCTAAATACAGTAAACGAGTAGGGCCAAAGTATAAGCGAAAAAAAAATTGGAAAATAATGCAAGCGAAGTAAGTCTGGTCTTCTTCACCTCTCTTAGCAAGCATACAGCTATCATGTGATGGTAAAATGAGGATTTATCTGTTTCTATGATTATGCAGCCATTGTTTAACATTGTTCAAACAGCCAAACTGTTTGAAATTTGAATTTCCCGCCAAACATGAAACGTATCACCTTAAATAGTTATTCATAGTAAAAAATGTATACCTGGGATATACCTGGCAACGCATCTTAACTTTTTTTGGCTTTTACAGAATATCCATTCAGCCAGATATTTTTTTGCAGGATAGACCCCGCAAGCTCTTACTTTGCTTATCTGTGGTTAATCTTAAGTTGGATCAATGCTCCAACTAGCACGCTGCACAATTCAGTTCGACTTGGCAGTAGCACGATAGAAGTAAATACAAAAATGTCAGTGTGTCAAAAAATTATTCGAAAAGTTATTGAATCCTAGCACTAAGATCGGTTCTGGAGCTTTCAGCGCAAAACTTTTTGATGGGAAAGTGATATTGTAACGAAACTTTATTTTTGTGCTGTTACTAAAAATTTTAGAAGCCTTTTGCAGTCTTCAACCTCTTTACTGGGATCTCCCCAGTAAAGAGGTGGAGACTTTATCCAAATCTTTTCCGATTTCGATTCGATTGTTTTACTGTCTTTTTCTTTCTTTTTTAGTCATCTGACTATGACTTGTTTGAGGATATTTAGTAAGTAAACCCACAGAAAAAAATATTTAACGGCTGTCAAGGCATTTTTGTAAGTAATTTGTTGTGGCCAGTTGCACCCATATAAACAAAACGTCAGTCATTCGAAATCAGTTAGCAACTGTGACGTGGAGTTCGACGCGTTGATCTAAATAAGAATGTTCAATCAAGGTTCTGTCATAATGCCTGGCGACAGATTTTCCTTCTCATTTCCGTTCTATTTACTTCTTTTTTCTGTGGGTAAACCCAATTAATATTTTATTACTTAACACTAGCAAATGCACAAGAAGTGCGTCGCCAAAATCCTCACAGAGGAAAGAAAAATCTAATTATTTAGGATAAAAACAAACATTGATGTCGATTCTGATGTACCATTCTCTAAACTAAATTTGACAGCTCTAAATTTGTTGCCAACCTTTTCTGACGTATAGAAATGAAAGGGAACGCCGATATAATTCATGTCAAATTAGTTTAGTTTAGAGAATGGTATAACAGAACTGACCCCATAGACAGTATAAATAAATAAAAAGGTAAAGTAGTTACAGCTCCATGTTGTGGACCGTGGAGCGCGGACAGGAGCCCTGCACACGCACGTGGCAGTGCTTGTGGCACCTGATCTGACAGTCGCGGCACTCGTAGCCCTGCTTGCCGAGCCGCCGCGCTATCGCCTTCGTGCACACCTCGCACACGCACCCGCTGAAACACACACATTGTAAACGAATCAGTGGCCTACGACAACTTGCGAAAAAGTTATCGTTAAGTAAACGATAGCTAATGTATGAAAAATTCAGTTTCCTTTCACATCCGATAGAAGCGCTGTTAAATTTTTCATATATACATTTCATTTCATTTATTCAATAAACATTGTGCCCGTAAACTTAGGAGACCCTTAAAACTTAAGGTGTCCCTTAATCGTAGTGAAAGCGAAATTTCTGTTAGGTGTTGCTTAAATATTTTTAGAGGTCCCTTCAAATTTCGAGATCTTTGGTGAAAACGGGCATAAGTCCCAAAAAAAATAATTATATAAAAACCTTACCCGCTCAGATGTTTCGCAATGAACGTGTGTTCATTGTAAATATGCAGCTTAACCCCCTTCCGCCGCCACCGGGAGCGCTGCGCGATGGTCAGCGGCACCAAGTAGTGCTTCTTGATTCCCGCCTCTATGGTCTCCAGCACCAGGGTCGACGCTTCGTGGATGAACGTCCTGGCTGAAGCTGTGCTGAACCCGGACACTTCGCTGAGAGAGGACCTTGGGTTGTTCATTTTGTTGTACGGTTGAGGTGTAAGGTAGGTGGGGAAGTGGGGTAAGGTATTGAGGTAGTGGTAGTGAGGTTGTAAGATATTAAAGACAGTGGCAAGACCGTGAAGAGGTAAGGTAATAAAGTGGTAGGGTGGGGAAGTCAGGTGAGGTAGTGAGTGAGGTTGTAAGACATTAAAGACAGTGATAGAGTGAAGTGGCAAGACCGTGAAGAGGTAAGGTATTAAAATGGTAGGGTAGGGAAGTGGTATGATTTTGTAGTTGAGTGGTAGTATGATAGTGAGGTGGTACGGTTGTAGGGTAGTGAGGTTTGAGGTAGGTAGTGGTAAAGTGGAGTGGCAAGGCGGTGATGAGGTAAGGTGATAAGATAATAAAGTGGTAGGGGAGCAGTAAAATTGTGTAGTTGTAAGGTTGTATGGTAGTGAGTGAGGTGGTAAGGTTGTAAGATAATGAGTAGGGTTTTAGGTAAAGAGAAGTGGCAAGGCAGTGAGAAGGTAAGGTGGTGAGGTAATAGTGGTAGGATAGGGAAGTAGTAAGATAGAGTAGTTGTAAGGTAGTGAGAGGGTATGGTAAAGTAAGGATAGTTAGTGAACAAGACGTACCAAAGGTTCGTATTTCATAGATAAAACAGATTTGTAAAAAAAAGTGCAATAGAAAAATTAGAAACAAATAGCATCGAAAAGATATCGCAGAAGCATGAATTTCAAAGATATAATATAAAAATGAAGCATGATCATACACGCATTAAAGATATTTAAAATAGTTAAGTATGAAATACCGGTGTTACCAGATTGCAGAGTGCCATTATCCCCAGCGATTGTGAGTGTTGACAGATGAAAAAAAGAAAAATCCACCATTAGTGCTGGTTTATTTTATTTATAAAAAATATGAGATGGCAAGACAGCATTATTTTATCAGTAAAAGCGTGAAGTTAGTCGGAACTAATTTTAAATATTGGTTATAAGCTCAGATTTATAATGCAGTCTTGCCATGCTATGGAAACTCCCTAAAGTCTGTTAAGATTAACAAGTACCGGGACTAACTCGATTTTTAGGAACTAGGAAAAAAAACAGGGTTATGCCAAAAGGGTGTAACTAAGCCGAAAGGCGTCCATTATACCCATCATTATGAACAAACTTTACAATAGGATCAACCCTGAAAACCTAAATAAATATCAGCGTTGCCATAGAAAGATAATTCTCAATATAAAAAAACCAACTTCATCAGAACTGGACCAAATTAAAATGGGACCAAATGGGAAGCACCAGCTTTCAAATGAAAAAAAAATCATCAGAAGCGGTTCACCCAGTCAAAAGTTAGGTAACAAACATAAAAACAGTCGAATTGATAACCTCCTCCTTTTTGGAAGTCGGTTAATAAGACCTTAAACAGAGCCTTGTAAAAAAGTTATCTTAAACTTGTTCTAAATAAATATTGCTTCTCGGAGACGGCGGCGGTGCATGGAGAAATTTACAGAGACAGTTTTTTCTACACATTTTTGCAATATGCTACTAGACTTTTTGAGTATATGAATAGAAATGAATTTCCATACCTTCTGGAAGTCCTGGACTCGTCTCCAGATTGTGCTGGTGAGGCTCCGGCTGAATACACGTTCCTATTTGGAAGCGCCATAACTTTATCTGCAAGTAACAATAGGTATGATAATATTTTTTATTACCTCATAAAAAAGCTGATCATCAATAGAGCCTATCAACGAAAACAACATTTAAATTACATAGACACAGACATAATTTATTTGTGGCAAAAAAAAAAAAACAATGTACAAATAGAAAATTAAAAAGATAAAAATTTAAGAATAAAACTAATCTTATCATATATTTTTTTGTCACAATCCGGCTCCAACTCAGCATGATGCCGGTCGTAAACAACCGACGCTGGTCTTCCGTTGGGCATATTAGCTCGTAAATATATAAGTTATAAGTATTTTAATTTCATGCTAGACAGAGAGCGCGCTATACTGAGCTATGACGTCAAGCCTCAGGCGCGGCACACAAGTGCTATACTGACACACGCTTTGCGAGAAAGGGATAGAGCATCCCCTCTCAATCCCCACCTAAAACTTTAAACGCTTATATCTCAAAGAGTTATCAGCCAATTCAATCATTTTTTTCTGTAAGTGTAATGTATTTAGTTATATTCACCGCTAAGCCTGTTATTTGTAATAAATTAAACTTTAGGCCACATGCCTATTATACATGTTCTTCAATTCTGAGTTCTCAGTTTTTGTACCTACTTATATTCTCTAATACTAAATAAATCAAAAACAGCGTGCGTGTGAGCACTACCTACTGCTATATTAACCTACAAATTGCTTCTCTGTCTTTCGCATAACTCTTGTCGCCTTATCTCTGTCTGTCGCGCGACAGCGGGCACGGCAAGTCCGACAAGACGAGTATTTGTAGCTTCATACCTAAAGTGCGGAGTGCGCCAGGCCTAGTCGGGGGTTAGAGATGACTATGGCTAGCTTACCTAGTATGTGTGAATAAGTGTGTACACTCACCGTGACTATTTCTCTCAGCACTGACGGAGCGTAGGTGGTGATTCTCTGCTTCAGAATCGGTGAGATCAAGCGAAGCGTTCCGCGCGCGGGACCGGCCAAGTCTGGGGAACAATTACATTTAAAAATCGTTACTTGATCCACGCAATCAGCTTGTGGTTCACTGCCAGTGAATCATCCTTTAGTCCTACTACAGCACAGTCTGTTTTGGCTCACTGGCTCTTTGCGCTTGCGCAGTCCTATCCTGCGGTAAAATGTGTCGCTTGCTCACCAGAGGATCAACCACAATACCACTGTCTAAATTGGCCAGCGATGGCTCTTTGTGCATGCTTGAAATAATAGAAACGGTCTAAATTGGCTCGCTGGTTCTATGTCCACGCTTGAAATTCTAGTCCGCGTTAAAATGTCTCGCTAGCTCGCCAGAGCATCTACCACAATACCGCTGGCTAGATTGGCTCACTGGCTATTTGTGCATGCTTGATATCCTAGACAACGGTCTAAATTGGCTCGCTGGCTCTTTGTGCATGCTTGAAATCTTAGTCCACAGTCCATAACAGTGCAGACCCTTGGTTTGGTGGCTCGCCAGTGAGTTCTGTGACCCCACTTTATATTAATTAATTGAAGTACCTACCTCCGTTTAATAGTTCCAAAGAAGTCCCTCCGTTTCTTTCGCGGCGCTGGCTCCGGTGGTGAATTCTCGTTTGCATGGTTTACGTAGTCTCCTTGCTGAAAAAAAAACCACATTAATTATTTAAAAAAAAATATTTTCGTTCGGGATTTCTGTCGAAAGTCAGTAATTTTGCATGATATTATCGTGCGAAATCATACGAGCGATTCAAATATCGATCTCCGTCAGATATAAAGGCCTTTTTTAAAACGAACTAGGATGCTGAATTTTATTTCACGATTGCAGAGTTGGTCCTAAATTAGAAGTTCATAATGATACTACATTCATCCTTTCGGCTTACTACCCCCGTTCTGTGAAACCTAGTATTTCTTGCTTCAAATCAACTTCATCATAGTTAAATAAGTCTTCTTCTTTCAAGTCAACGTTTCGTATTTTATTTTAAAAATTAAGTTCATAATGTGGCCACTCCAATGGCACCTCCAATTCATTCAAGTTAAATAAATGCATTTTATTTAAGTAAATCTCTTAAAGGTGCATCTGAAACAGTGTTGCTATAACAATTCTTAAAATTACAGTGCATCTAAAGTGCAAACTACATTTTGTTAATAATTTAGTAAAAAACACGCAAAAATAGACCTTACCTCTTTACTGTCCCCATTGAGTTTAGCGCCATTTTCTTTAATTCTGACAGTTTTACCGGGAGACTGACTCGGGCTGGCCGTCACAGATTTAGCAACCTCGCTTCGTAAGCTCTCATCAATATCTGTGGCACTTTGATCTTGTATCTCCGAAGTATCGTTGTCTGTTGGTTCCGCTGCGCTTCGCTCCACTTCGATGAATTTTCCGGAGTCAGTTATTTCCACCTTATTTTGGGAGGTTTTGTTAGTATGGCAACACTCTAACGAGATTTCGGGAGCTATTTTATTAAAACTTTGCTATTTTATTTTTAGTGTTTTATGTGAGTGTAATAAAATAATAGGCATGATGTAGCAAATAATCATTAAAATTATAATTTTAAATCATAAAACAGGTTAGTAAGGTTCTAAAAACTATTTATTTTATAATCCGCCATGATAAGTGAACCGCCAATCAGAGCGAATGACGTCAGGACAATGAGTTTCGTTTGACAGTTCGCTGTTGACATGGAGTGTTTATGGTCGTGACGTCATAGGAGACGCCATGGCCTCAAAATTGGAGAACTAATTTTGTGCAGAAGTAGGTTGTTTTTTGGTAGATGTGTAAGAGCAGTTTGTGAAATCATCATGCCTATTGTGTTTTTTTATTTTTTTGTTAAAATATAGTAAATAGCTCCCAAAACGCATGCAAAGTAAACAATATTTACAATCAGGAATGACTAAATAATCACTACTTTTCATTATGCAATTCTCAAATCAAAAACATTTCGGGATAAAATCTAACAGATCATGACATTTTATATTTATAAAACTCACCTTTATTGATTTCTTCGGCTCCTGAAAACGTCAGTTTTACGTCAAAATCACTACAAACCAAGCATGGATAAGAACATACACATGAGTAATAGAATTTTTAGTCTGGCAAACTTAACACATCTGACAGCTGTCAAATTAAGGGACATTTTACACTGGCAACCTAAGTCGATCGGAGTTGCTAGTCACAAAAAAATTACCCAATATATTGGGGGGAAAAAATCATTGATTTTAGAGTTAATTAAATTTAAAATAGTGCAATAATATCTTACCCTCTGTACCGAGTGTATAATGAGTGTGGATTTGTTTGCAGCACTGGTGGGACTGAGTTCTAATTCGCGCAGAGCTGATTCCGTCAGATGTGTGTTTTCGTGACCTGAAATACGTGAAAATGGCTGACTAGATTCTTATGGTAGTAGCAAAATAGTCAAAGAAATTACTGGTAATTTAGTATCTCTTACCACAGAATACATATAAGTACACGTTCAGAAGATTCACACAGCAGAATCATTTAAATAAGTAGCGACTCTTGCTACTACACAATAAAGTGCAATTCAGGACGTGCTAGCGCTATCTACAGCTATATTAACCTAGAAGTTGCCTCTTTGTCTATCGCGTAACTCTTGTCGCGTTATCTCTGTCTATCGCGCGACAGCGGAGTGCGCCAGTACTTTTTACTTACTGAATTTTTCATACTTTTTGCTATCGTTTACGTAACGATAACTTTTTCGCAAGTGCCACAAAGCCACAGATCATTGCATTAGCCAATAAACGTCCACTGCTGAACAAAGGACTACAAAGGCCACTGCTGAAAAAAGAGAGGGGTGTTAACTTAATCGCCACACTTAGCAGACGGCTTGAAGATCGCAGTACGTTCACCGTGTACTAATAGCACGCTGCTGCCCATCCTCGGATGGTTCTGGTCGCAGTTTCAGAACATACCCAGGCCACATGCGGTGCGAAGCTGAATTCTAAAGCAACTCACCATTTTGCTTGAAAATAGTTTTGGTGGTAGTAGTGAGGTGTCCCTGGGGAGATAGAGTCCGGAGGCTCTCCTTGATCTTGACTGGACGGGAGCCCAGCTCCGGGATGTCAGCACCTTCGATGAACAGAAACTGGGGACGGAAGATAGACATTTCAATTAGAAATTTGTGTAACGCAGTGCGTTTTTATTAAGCGACTTCAAAAAAGGAAGGGAAGGCAGACTTCTCAATTCAGTTGTTTTTATTTTTACCTCAAGTCATCATCATCATCAGCCATAAGACGTCCACTGCTGAACATAGACCTCCACCTTTAAACTCCACACTGAACGACATCCTGCCATCTGTATCCACTGGATGCACGCGACTCTCACAATATCGTCGGTCCATCTACTGGGAGCTCTACCTATGCTGCGCCTTCCGGTTCGTGGTCTCCACTCAAGAACCTTTCTTCCCCATCGGTTAACAGTTCTTCGAGCGATGTGGCCTGCCCATTGCCACTTCAACTTGCAAATTTTAATGGCTATGTCGGTGACTCTGGTTCTTTGGCGAACCTGATCGATATCCCCTCCAGAATTATTGTGGTAACGAAAAAAAATAATTCTGTGTATGTGGTTGTTACCTCGACAGTAAGTGTGCCGCTGACATCATGTTCCTCCATAGGACGAGTCTGCAGCGCGATCTGCTGCCTCTGGGAGGGCGCTGCCAGGAGCTCATCGATACCCACCAGACCCAGACCGAGGAATCTGAAAAATAGAACATTGTTATCCTAGGGGTGAAAGTAACTTATTTATTCTAAACTTTAGACTAAATAAGTCTTTCACCCCGAGGGAAACACTGTGCTTTTCATTACGAATACAAGGAAACTAAAAATAAAAACATAAACTGACACTGGCAAATGCACGAGAAGTGCCCTATTACTCTAAAAATACTACAAAAAAATTAAAAAGTTGGAACATGGTTCAATACAAATGTGAAAATAGAACTAGTTTTTTTTAGTCTGTCAGTCAGTTGTCAACTTTCACTCTCAGTTGACAGTGATTCTCCCTAGGGCTGAAATGTATTTCTATCAACCCGCTCATCAGGCAACTTCAGACCTACTTTTCGAGTATGAGTAATGAAAAACAGTTTTTTTTTACATCGGACTAAGCAGTGCCGTAACTAGCCTTTTATGCGCCCGGTGCTTCTATAACTGCACCCTTGAAAACAAAACTTGGTCCTGGTGTGGTCATTTCTGCGCCCTGTGCCTGGGCACCGCTGGCACAGCCCTATTTACGGCACTGGGACTAAGCTAACGTTTGTCCGCGATTTCGCCTGATGTGAAGCGATGATGCGGCTGAAGATTGAGCACGTTTGCGTAGTAATAACCTATTAACCTTAGATTGAACACTCCAAGTTTGTAATACTGCGGAAACAGAGAGGCAAGGCGTTCAATTATTGTTTTTAATTCTCACTCAGTGATTTTTTTTATCTTCAAAAATGTGCGTAAGAGACTGTGGCCATAAAACTCTGCCCTACACACTTGTAAAATAATATTTCTGTGAACAGATGTAAAAGCTAGTGCATTTCTAACAGACTTCCAAAAAAGGAGAAGGTTATCAATTCGACTTTTTTTATATTTTTTTATGTTTGTTGACTCAGAACTTTTGACTGGGTGAACCGAATTTGATGATTCTTTTTTTATTAGAATGCTGGTGCTTCCCGTTTGGTCCCATTTCAATTTGATCAAGTTCTGGCAGTAAATATCCCGTAAATAATTATATAACTGTAGTGAACTACCGTAATAGTTTAAAACAATGAAAGAGATTATGGCCATAAAGCTAAGCCTTAAACTCTAGTAAAAGAATATACCTGTGAACAGCTGTTAAAGCTAGTGCGTTATTTACCTGTGTTGTGAAGCTCCGCTGCCGGGAGACGGTGGAGTGGTGCGGTCATACACCTCGAACAAGAGCTCTGCAGTCTGTGGTGACAGATCGCTGGAAACAAATCAAATCATTTATTAACCGGACAAGTGCTGGTAGGGCTCGAGTACAGGGTCACCACTACAAAGTACGATAATTATCCATTATAAAAAACCGACTTCAAAATTTGTTGAATATGCAATTTCGATTCAGTGAAAGAAATGATAAGGTCGTCCAAGTAACCGAATACGTTACTTAACTTGGTAATGAACAGAAATTGATCAGACAAGACTCAACACAAGAGAGATATACTTTACAGTGTGTATTATAATCATGGCAAGTACAAGTAGCGGCACGTAAGTCTAGCGCTGAACGATACGCGGCGGGGATAGCTGCGCATGGGTACTGTCGCGCACGCGACAGAACGAGACACAACGCGATGTACACTGGATGTGCGCGGGCGTCGTATCAGTGCGGGGAACGTAATGCGACTGGAGAGCCAATCGGCGCTACGCACGCCCGCCCTTCATCCCGCTAGCTCCCCTCAGGTACCTTATTTTCTACTTCTGCGCAATAACGGTCAGCGCTAAAGTTTCGTGCCGCTACTTGTATGACGTTCGAACTTATTACCATTTTTACTAAATAATGGCAAAATGTGAGTCAGTGACAAATTTATGTTCATTACCAAGTTAAGTAACGTAGCGCGGTCGGTACTTGGATGGGTGACCGTCTGGGGGTGATGTTGTTTTTTAACCGACTTCCAAAAAGGAGGATCTCAATTCGACTGTATTTTTTTTGTTTGTTACCTCAGAACTTTCGACTGGGTGAACCGATTTTGATGATTCTCTTTTTATTTGAAAGCTGGTCCAATAGTCCTTTTAATTTGGTCCAGTTTAGACATTTTTATGAAGTATGTTTTTTATATTGATATTTTTTGCACAACTTTTTGCATTTTGTGGTGGTACGGGCATCACACTTGGCCGATTTACTAAGTTCGAATATGCGCAAAATTGGTCAACGCCTTGTTTAGTGGATATAGAGGGCACAGTTTGCAACAAACAATAGTTCAGAATTGTAGAATGAATGTAAAACATAGGACCAAGGCATCTACCTTGCTGTACGCCAGCTAACTTTTGAACCATACTCACAATAGGAAATGTTCTTCCCACTGCGGGTTGGTGGTGTCCTTCTTGAAGCCTGTCTGATTCTTCTGTGGAGGCTCATCCATCTCCACCACACAGTAGGGTGCCATGCAACCCGTTTTGCCTGCAGCAGAGGTGGACAAAGTTAATACAAAATTTAACTTCATTGTTATTTGGCTATTCAAAAATATATATAAATTATATTATTGTTAATTTTACAAAATATTTATACAAGTTAATTCATTAAAAGCTAACCACCTAAAAACTGTTGATTAAGTATTCCGTGTATATAAAGATATTATTTTGTTAATTCGCTACTCAAAAAGTCTTTTTGCGTTAAATTTACTTTTTAGACGGATTGGCTTTGGGTATACAAGTAAATAATAGTAGATTGTTGCATCGAGCGCAAAGTGAGTTATTAATGCACGAGCGTTATGTTGGTGCCCGAGCGCATGGGAGGACACTAAATTAATACGAGTGCATTAATTACTCACTTTAGCAAGGTGCCTAATCTACTTTTCTTTCAACTATCTACCTACCGTGATAAAATATACCTACTCAAAATAAAAACTCGAAGCTAATGGAAACAAAGTTATCCCGAAATTTTTGCGGCAAAAGGTTATTAACAATTTCATTTGCAGCTGTTTTTAAACTTTCTGGAGTAGAATTCATATCGCTATTTCCATTTACGACAGCCCCGTTAGCTTAGTTGGTAGTGAACCTGCCTTATGCGCTTGGGGGTGTGGGTTCGATCCCCACCTAGGACAAACATTTGTGTGACGTACATTTGTGTTTATTCTATGTCTGGGTGTTAATATCTATTTAAGTATGTATTTAAATTATATATGTATGTACCTATATCAGTCTCTGGCAGCCATATTACAAGATTTGCTTAGTTTGGGGTCAGATGATCATGTGTGCAATAATGTCCTAGATATTTATTTATTTTATTGTTTTTTTTTTTAACTTGCTAAATATGAAGTATCAAAGTTTTACAATGGTACAAAATACGCGCCATTTTTTTCACCAAGTCGGTTTTATTCTGCCGATTTCAATTTTGAGCCAGTATCTTTTTATATTAATCTTAATGGAAGACATTAAACCTTTGTGGTAAATAAATATCTAAATAAAAAACCGTGCAGTAATGAAAAACTATGCAACCATGAGATTTCATGTAACATTTCTACACTGTTGTGGTTCTGAGCAAAAAATATGTCCTTTGTGATCGGTTTTGTAGTGATAACATTACTGTATAGTTGAAAGAAAAACAATTGATTAGATTAAGTATTTAATGCGTAGAAAGAAAACACAGAAACATATGCACCTAGTAAAAAAATAACATTCGGTTATTGATCATCATTTTTCATAAGGTACATGTACCTTTATGAACATTAGCATAATTTTGTCATGCAACAGTGATGTTCTTTTAGCCCCTGAAATATCAACTGCAGCACTACACGAAATAAATATGCCGTCTAGTGCGTAATATCTCAGTAAAAGTTTAGTAGTAGTTTCACATAAAAATTATAACTAAACAAATCAACTTCTTAAATTAACGAATTAACAATGTCCTGGGGCCTTACCCCTAGCTGGAAAAGTTGACCCGCATAGGTGTTATTTGTCTAAACGGTACCATCAACTACGAAAAGCGGTAGTTATTTGATAGAAGCCAAGCTTTGCTATTTTTACGCACACACGCATAGTAAAACGGATTTTCGTTTATTCAAGTTAGACGCTTTTAAACGATGCAGCTTAAAGAAGTTGGTTAATTTTAGGTACCTACTAAAAGTTGGCTCGCAAAAGTGAAGTTAGGGGTAAGGCCCCTGCTCGGCTTACACTAGGTCATTAGCTCTCTTCAGCACTACACGGAATAACTAAGCCATCTAGTGCTAAATATTTCCCTTAAAGTTTAGTAGTAGTTTCACTTAAAAATAAAATTATTAACCAAGAGAATGGATTAACAATGTCCTGCTCAGTTTTGGCCTGCAGTTAATAGCTGTAGGTAAAGCTATGCATCAAAAAATTTAATATCTGAATATTGGACATGAAAGAACGACAAAGTAAATTTGGGAATAATCTAAAAGGTGACAAAAACCAGCATCATAACATATGTAATAAAACAACATAAGTGGCGTCGGAACAGTAATATGCTCAGGAATAAGCATGGAAAATCATCATCAATATCAGCCAGAACACGTTCACTGCTGAACATAGGCCTAGGGTTAAATTAGAATGGTACCCAAGATCCCCCTAGGCCTAGGGTTAAATTAGAATGGTACCCAAGAGCGGGAAACAAAATAAAGGAAGACAGCAAGTAAGATGGGAAAATTTTAAAGAAATTGGAAACAACACAAAAGAGACATGAATGGAAGTCCCAGGAAGAGGCCTATGAAGGCAAGCTGGGACGAATACAGCGTAGCCGATGTCAATGACTAATTAATAATATTGGGCCTTACTTAAAAACGTTACTCAAATTGATCTATGTTTAAAATGGTTCTGTCTCATTGTTGCTTGTGAAGATTGCCATTTCAGCGAGAAGTTGAGACAGCAATTTAAAAACGAACAGAGTTCTAAATATGAAAAAGACCACCACAGGAGTTTATTAAGCCGCGAAATATGAACTTTGAAGAAATAACAAGAAATTTCTTTAAGAGTACAGAGTTTTTGCCCAGAGATTTTTCTCATCTGGTGACGAGCCATGACTAGATCTTGTATTGAGGAAGTGTACATCAGGTACATACATGATTCATGATGTGGCACAACACAATGTTAGTCGATCTTGTCTACACAACAGACGATCCACAAACTCAGCCAACTTTGATATGCTTGTGATGCGTGGGTGATGATGATGACGCCATTGAATACATACTAGCTCGCGTTAGACATATATCTCAGAGAAATGTTCCAGTTCATTTGCAGTATTTTTCTCAGGCTTGCCGTGCCAGTCGCATGCCAGTACAGTGTAGGTCAACCGTTGAGAATTAGGCAAATAAATTGGGTCTGGTAGCGGTTTAAGTTGAGAAATGGGCCTCGTCCGCTTCACTGTGAGCGACGTGGATGTCCCGAGAGGCTCTCCAGGCCTTGACCCCATCTGAAAGCTTCTCTGTGACAGCATTCAACTCCCGCTTGACCCTTGGGCAGCGGCTGTGGGACCAGAGCTTCCGGAGCTTGCGCTTGTGGTGACGCATAGCTTTTAAGTCTCGAGGGAGCTCTTCATTTGATGACTTATTGGCGGGATCCAATCCTTCAGTCTTTTCCATTTTTTAGTTGCAGCGGTGAAGGGTAAATAAACACCAGACTAGATATATTATATCAGTTGAAAAATAAAATTTCTATGAGAAGTTTATATTAAAACTTTTTTATGTCTTGTAAACATCGAGTAGTACATAAATAGGTAACTAAGCCGGAAAACAGAAATCAGAGTACCTAATGTACCTATGCCCAAAGAGAATAATTAAATGCCCGAAAGCCGGTAAACCAACGGTAAACGCGCGTAAGACAGAGACCAACAGAAAGTGACAGTGACTTGCAGTGACACAATTTGACACAAATGACAATAAGTCATGTTAAATGGCAACCGGGTTTTTTGTTTTAATCGCCCATTACCGAGCAGGCTAAAGCCATTAAGACCATACCGCTGCATTTTACTTATTCTATTGACATAAGCATTAATGGAGACAACGTACATACACGTTTCACCTCATTATCACCATTATTACACACTAGTCGTCCGGCCCAGCTTTGCACGGGTGTAAGCTCGGCCTTCGGCCTCGCTACAAAATATAGTATAGCCTATGTCACCCGGGGATAGAGTAGCTTCCCAACAGTGAAAGAATTTTTCAAATCAGTTCAGTAGTTTCGGAGCCTATTTAATGCAAAAAAACAAACAAATATTTCCTCATTATAAAATTATAGTATAGATTAACACTAGGGTTTTTTTTTCACATTGACGCCAAAACCAAGTTTTCAAGTGACATTCGAGTACCGAACGCCACAAAGCTTTCCGAATTTCCAAATCTACGAATCCGAAGGGTTTCCCCCAGAATAGTAATATATCTCAGCACAGAGGACCTCAGTGTAGTGACATTGGGTATTAGGCAATGAGTATAGAAGACTGTATTATTAAGTCACCAAACAGGTCAGGGCTGACCAAAATTAAATAAGGAAACACATTCTATCAATTTTACAATGTACGTGTGTACTAACCTCCGAGATCCTTAGCGCAGACGACCTTCACCAGCAGCCTTTTGTCTCCTACGAGCGCGGCGCTGCCCACAGAGTTAGGTGTCGATGAGTACAAGTGACGGTCGTGCTGCAACTGAAGAAAATTTGTACTTTGTTAACTTTTTGAAGTGAAAACTTATTTAGGCGCGTTGAGAACTTTTTGTTATGTTATAATAAATTAAATTATGTCTAAGTAATAGTCATGCATATCAGTACCTACCCTTACATTAAGGTGAAACGTTTCACTTTAGCGGGCCACTTGATGCATTACAACGTAGAGCTATAAGAATTGTCGACGATCCCATGCTCTCCTAACACCTAGAGCTGCTCAGCATGTGCAGAGACGTTGGGTCTCTTTGTGTCTTTTATCGCATTTACAACGGGGAATGTTCTGAAGAACTGTTCGATCTGGTGCCGGCATCGCGGTTTTATCATCGCACCAGCCGCCACCTCCTGAAAGTTCATCCACATATCATAGATCGGTGGAAATCGCACACTGTGCGTTTTACGTGTTCCTTTTTGCCTTACACCTGCAATATGTGGAATGAGCTCCCTCCTACGGCATTTCCGAGTAGCTTTAATATGGCATTCTTAAAAGGGCTGTTAATAGAGTCTTTAAGGGTCGGCAACGTATCTGTGTTGCAGGTATCCATAGGCGACGGTGATCGCTTACCATCATGCGGCCCGTTTGCTTGTTTGCCACCTCTGGCATAAAAAAAAACAAACAGTTTTTTTGTTCTTGTAGCTAGGCCGAGTAACTATTGTAAACGATAATGATGTTCGCGAAAATTGATTATTATTCTTTACAAACTCGCGCAAAGTTATTTATCTCCAATGCACATTATTACATACATTTGTCAATAAACAAATTTATGCTGTTTCAAACGGTTTATTGCTAAATGTAAGTAATATGGTGAGTAACTGATTAATAGCTGTACATGATAATGTAAAGAACGACCAACTATTTTCGCGAACACTATGCCATTTCACAATAATTACCCGGCCCAGCTACAAGGACAAAAAAACTGTTTGAAATTTGATTTTCCCGCCAAAGTGAAACGTTTCACCTTAATTAGCTCTAAGGCGACGTTATTTAAATCTAAAGACTCACCATAGAGTCGTAATGTACCGGCAGCCGAGGCGCGTGCGACTCGACGTATCGGCGCAGGCGCGGACACGTCGGGTACGGAGACAGGTTGAACTGTAGGTGCGTGCTGCGGAGTGCTGCCATTACTATATCACTGGAATAGACAAGATGGCGTTCATTAACCAGAATATAATAGAATATCATTTATTATCATATAGACACATTTAAATAACTTTTAAAATAAAAATATGTACTACGAATGCTTCTATTAGGGACTCGTCAATTTGGTACACAGTTAAATATTTTGAAGGTAAGTAAGACCCATTGAATCTCACTTAGCAATGTCTAATAATTATCAATACATATAACAAAACGACTTCATAAAAATGACAAAACTGGACCAAATTGAAATGGGACCAAATGGGAAGCACCAGTTGTCAAATAAAAATAACTAAAATAAACTTTCGACTAGGTGAACCGATTTTAATGATTCTTTTTTTATTTGAAAGCTGGTGCTTCCCGTGTGGTCCCATTTTAATTTGGTCCAGTTCTTTCATTTTTATAAAGTGTTTGGCCTCTCCTGTAATACTGAAAAGATAAAATAATAAATTGAAGGCTTAATTTTAACGTTAATTAAGTAGTCCTAAATGATAATTAATTTCAGGCAGAGTGCCCAAAATGTTGGCCGCATTGCTTCGCTGGATGGCGAGGCTAACTTTCTGACCCAAATATAGGCCAGCATTTTGGTCACGCAAAGAAACTTTCAGTCTCCCCGACAAATTCTTAAAAAAATCGAAAGCACTTGGCCCTCACGGTCCAAATGTTTGTACCCCAAACGGCACAAATAAGTAACCTCTGTCAAGGCTGGAATATTTGCACCGCTTGAGGCATTCAGCTGCGATAGCCGCGCCACCTGCCTGCTTTGAAGTCTCTGGAAGGTGAGACGGTGCCAGTGTATCAACGCATGTAGTGTCCCACACTAAAGTCCGTCCCATCTTCCAAGGAATGAGAGTCATTCCGTCGGGTCTCTTACCGTCATCGCGAAGTAGGCCATTTAAGAAGTCGGTTTTTTTATTTTGAAAATTATGTTTTGTAAAATTTACTAGTTAGTACTGATACACCCTGATTTTACCTGATGAGTTGTTGCATGTTGCTCTCAGTAGCATTAGGTCGGAGCGGGCCGACCGGGGCCAGAGCCACTTTTACTTCCGGCCACCCATCGCACTTCAGCTCGCCGGTCAGTTTGTCGGTCACGCAGACCACATTCAGTCGGGCGCGGAATCTGAAACAAAAAGATTATAGATAGTAGGTTATCTAAATATAATCGCTTAGCCCTGGCGCTGTGGCAATTGAATACGGCACCGGTACCCCCTGCCTGTAGTAAGAGCTTACTAAAAGGGGACCTCCAGGTTCGGGATGGTCAAAGTTGGGGCTCAGACCGTCTACTTAAGCGTGCCCAGGGAGACAATGACGTTGAACGTTGTGTGACAAACGTTGTCGCGAGTGTAGGAGCTGAGACAACACGCAGTTATGTTGCCGTAGCGCAGTGCTTAGGGCTCCGGTGCTTTCCTCTGGAGATTTCGGAGATCTCTTGTCAAGCACTAAGGCTGGTCACCGGGGGGGTTTTAGTGGGTATAATCCCACATAACCTGGCTGCACCCCAATGCAGCCGGGTATCTTTGGCAGATTTCCCCCTCGAAAAAAAAGGTTACCTACTGCCAGGGTTACCAGATGATAAATCGGACGGCTTAAAGAAAATTCCGGACATTTCCTTCAAAAAAACACTGTTTTAAACTATCACGGTTGGTCACTAAAGTTATATGATTATTTACGGGATATATACCGTGGTAAGGTTGTGGAAGGAGCTCCCGATATTTCGGCGCAGTTATATGCACCATGGTCACGGGAAGACAACTACAACCACCTCCTTCCACAACCTTACCACGGTAAATATCCCGTAAATAATCATATAACTTTATTTCCTTCAAAGTTCATATTTCACGGCATAAGAACTCGTGTATCAGTCGTAGGGGGGGCGTAATGGGCGTCCATTAATTAAGTGAGGTGTTTTTGGTGATTTTTCGATCCTCTCTCCCCCCTTGGTGAGATGTCGTGAGATTTGGCTCGACCCCCTCCCCCACCCCCTAATCTCACGTGAGATTTTTAAAAATGTGTATTTTCTTGTATTTTGTATATAACGTATTAGTATGTAATAAGTCGTAACTATAGGATTTAAGGATATTTTAGTGGAGAAAATATTTATAAATATGTTTTACCTAATTTAGCCCAGTTTTTTGCAATTTTACAGTATTTCTTTCGGGAAAAAATATTACGTGATATTTGCCGAGACCCCCTCTCTCACCCACGTGAGATTGAGTAAGATTCGGCTTGATCCCCTCCCCCCCTAAACGCCTCACGTAATTAATGAATGCCTCCTAGTACCACGCGTACCGATTAGTATGAAAATCGAAGGCATAATTATAATAATAGTCTTAATTATTTTTAAAAAAGTTGCGGGCTTGCTTACGCATACGTACTACCCTGCTCTGCCAGCGGGCCGGGATGATTTTTTTTAAAGAATAAAATGAAAAAGATCTAGGTAAGGTAAACTATAAATAAATAATGTAAAAGATAACGAAGCTTACATACATTATCTATAAAATGTATCAAGAAAAAAATGTTTTAAAGTATTTACTTAATAATTTCATTTCTAGAATTCCGGACGTTTTAGAATTCCCCCCGCATTCCGAACATGTTCAGAAATATGGCAACCCTACCTACTCCACAATATTTTACATAAGGCCTGCTACATACTCCCCATTCCCCGTCCAATCCCCATTGTCTTTTTCCCGCATCCCTCTTAGCGTCGTAGGCAAATCCTGAACAATGCGGCCGGCTTAGATCTTTTTTTTTGTTCTTGTGATAATGCGGTGGTGGGGTTTGGCTTTTGAACGAAACGTCAAAAAAAGCAGATAGAGCAGGTGACATGAAAATAAGGTTTTCTTTTCATAGAGATATCACATTTGCCAAAAAGAAATCGATTCACTCGGCTTGAAAACAAGATATTTTTAGGTTTGGGTTCCTAGGCCACGCCAGGGTACCAGGGCTCATCAATTTGGCTCACTATCAGTGGCCTTAGTACGAGAACTTGCGAAAAAGTTATCGTTACGTAAACGATAGCAGAATGTATGAAAAATTGAACAACGCCTCTATCGGACGTAAAAGGAAATTGAATTTTTCATACATTTGCTATCGTTTACGTAACGATAACTTTTTCGCAAGTTCTCGTACTAACCCCACAGGTGTAGATTGTGAAACATAAATGCACAAGCTTTTATGTTATAGTTAAAACTCGCAAATCTAAATCCAAACCTTTTTTTTTTTAAAGTACGGGAAAATAAATATTCTTTAGATGATAACACTAAATATTTTACATTAAATTTGGCTTTTTTTCGCTCTGTGTGCAGTCCCTGGACTGCACACAGAGCCTATAGAGTCATTTCATCTTCACTTTGGTTTGATTTTTGACATAGCCGTTACAGACGTATCGAACATAGCTGATGTCAACCACGGACCGACGCCTGACCAACAGGAGGGAAAGAGATTTTTTTCTCTTTCTCTCCCGTTGGTCAGGCGTCGGTTCGTCAGCCAAGTTCGATACGTGTGTTATGGCTATTACCATTGACGGTGGTCATTTAAAAAAATCGTTGTGGCAAACACTGAAGCGAGATTTTTTTCTTTTAGATGGTCGAAGTACGATTATTCGATCGATACATAAGTAGGTAGTGGTACCTATGAAATACCATACAAAGTTTGAATTGATATGTTTCTATGGATTTATTACGTTCGTACATCGCTCACTGGTAATGTTAACGGTAGTATTTAAAACTATCATCAACGGTCAAGAAGGAAAATAACTTCCATAATTAAGTCTAGGGAACTTACGCAAGGAAAAAATCCATCTTTTACCCATAGCAACAATGATGTTTAAATTAAATCAATGCATAAATAAATTCGAGGCAATGGCACCGGCTTTTTTGTTGACGAGCAGGAAATCTTCCAAAGAGACCCAACTGCATTGGACCATTAAATAAATAAATAATATCTAGTCCGGTCAATTTAGACATTCGAAGCTACATAAAGTCCCAACAACTGAAAATCAGTAAGATTGTTTAAAATACGATTAAAAATAAAATTTGAAAGTTCCCCATCATTCCTCGTGTAGACTTTACTCTTATTTTTTGGTCTAATTTGACCAGACTAATCTGGGACATTATTGCACACATGGTAATCTGACCCCAAACTAAGAAAAGCTTGTAATATGGGTTCCAGAGACTGATATACGTACATATATATTTTTAAATACATACTTAAATAGATATTAACACCCAGACATAGAACAAACACAAATGTTCATCACACAAATGTTTGTCCTACGTGGTAATCGAACCCACGCCCCCAAGCGCAGAAGGCAGGTACACTACCAACTCAGCTAACGGGGCTGTCAAACCACCCATTGGGGTCTGCACCCCAGTGGGTGGAGGCGGGCTAAGTACGATTCTACCCACTAAAACGTTGATCAAACTGCTGTACTTTACAAAAGAGCTCCGGCATCTCCAGAGGCTGACTGGAGCAGAAGGAACAGCAGGAGGCTTCTCGACTCACTTGTTAACGTTGACTCTGTAGTGGGAGACCTCGACCTTCTCTCCTCGTTGGCTGAACGCCTTGATCTGGAAGGCAGGCGTCGCTTCACAGTCGCAGGTGATGGTCTGCAAATATTAAAATTGTTTTTGGTTGTCAGGTATTTTTATACATATAATAAGTGGCAAACCAGCGAGGGTCTACAAGAGACCGCAGGGAAACGCTGGATGCGGACTGCTTCCAACCAGCCCTTTTGGAGATCGATGGGGGAGGCCTATGTCCAACAGTAGACGTCCTATGGCTGAAATGTTGATGATGAAGCGAAGGTCGGTAAGTGATCACCGCCGCCTATAGACACTTACAATACTCGGTCGGGTCAGACTGGGCCGGAAAGGCCCGGGTGGCTCCCCACAAGCCCGGGGCGACTGGCACTACACTGGCTAGGCTGCGTGGGTTTCCTACCGCCTGTCTTACGGCAAGCCCCGCAAGTCAGGCCTGGGACCCGGCTGTCAAACGCCACCTCGACTATATGGCCTGTCCGACGCTGATACTCGGGGCATTGTCAGTGCGTGCCTACATTTGCATACACTATTCACCCCTCGTTTGAAGCAGTCCAAATTATACTTCGAATGAAACACCAAAGGTGGTAAGCAGTGCCTTTACTGGCCTTTTAAGCGCCCGGTGCGAGCTTTTATAACTGCGCTAACAAGTATTTCGACCACATAAGAGTGACGCTTAACAGTTTGACTGGACTTCCCCATCCCATAGTGGAATGGTGATTGGGGAACAATTTCATGTTGTTGTAGAATAGTTATGCTTGACCGAAACATTACAATTATATATTATCTAGAATTTTGAACTATACTAGTTTACTATTTAAATGTTATCTACTTTTTCACTCAGTGCAAGTCAGCTTCTTAAAATTATCCTTGTCCAGCGCAAGTCTGAACTATTGAGCAAACAAGGTGTCTTCAAATCACGAGTGAATCGGTTTAACCTAGTCAAGCGTAATTCATCATAGACACCAACACCGCAACCGCAACATCGCTTAACATCAGGCGAGATGGCGGTCAAACGCAAGCCTATTCCTAAAAAAATGTTCTACCGTCTTTATCCCCGTTCACTCCGTAATATTACCTACAAATTGTCATATTTTTTTTGTTTTTTGGGATGCTGTAGCTAATTGAACAAAGCTCTTGTGGCGAATCCCGATGGTGCAGGTTTGAATCCTGCCAGTCACATTTTTTTTATTGTCTACATCATTTATTAAATTGTAAATCCTCAAGTATGAAACACACTTCAAATTTAAACAAAATTACTTTCAACAGTTCCAATAGATAGTTTAATTTATTTCGCGCTCGCTTTGCTCGTACATTTATTAAAAGTGGGTGTTACAGTTGGTATGGACCAATAAAAATTATACGTGTATCGCTTTTGTTAAACTACACTATTTCCAATTGTTTATTTGCTTTGAGAGCTGTAATAAAATAACACTGTACAAAGTCGAATAAAAACATTTTCTTTTAATATTTCACTGAAGTATATCGTGTACCTGTCTTACGTTCTTAAACCTAGCGAAAGTGATCACAAAGACATCTTTTTGAGGATTTGTAGTCAGTGGGAAGGTCCTTGGGCGACGATGGAAAAAACCTTCGCTGTCTATTCATTTATTATTCAGTCCGTTTGCTTCATATTAACTTTTATCTATTCTACAAATAATAAAAGACAAATAATGTAATATACAACTCTATCTCCTTCCAATTAGGTTCAATATTCTAAATACTCTTTAAAAGGTCACAATTTCCAACGCCTACGACATGTTAGTATTTTGTTTTGTTCGGAACAAAAGCTAGACGTTCGGAGTCATAGATTTAGGATGTATAAAAATTGTAGGTCTATGTTCGGAGTAGATTACAAGTGGGGATATAGCTCAGTGGTAGAGCAATCGACTGCAGATCGATAGGTCCCCGGTTCAAGTCCGGGTGTCCCCTAAGCTTTCTTTTACAAGTTTTAGCTGTTTGTATTTAAGATATCTAGTAGTAGATATTATCTACGAAATGCTAAAGTGCTACGAAAGCACAGTCCTAAACTTTGTCTCCATAGAGAGACCTTTTTGATAGGTTGTTTGCTACGAAGTTTTGTAGCAAACAACCAAATTTATTTAGCTTCTTTTTCTACCTTCGTAGAAGCTCTTATACAGGGTTACGCATATGGACTGTACTAAGCTGAAAGGAGGTCATTGATTTTGATTTTCCCTTTTGTTTTTACTTTTTGACTTTTTTATTATTTCTTAGGTAATCCGCCGTAACATTACATATTCTGCGAAAATTTCAACTGGCTATCTATTACGGTTCCAAAGATACAGCCGTTTAAAGGTAGGACAGATGAACGGAAGTAAAGACAGACAGCGTAGGTTCAGTAATAAGGTCCCATTTTTATCGTTTGGGTACGGAACCTTAATCCCGACAACCGGAACTGACATAGCTATTAAAAATCGCAGGTTGAAGTGGCAATGGGCAGGCCACATCGCTCGAAGAACCGACAACCGATAGGGAAGAAAGGTTCTTGAGTGGAGACCACGAACCGGAAGACGCAGCGTAGGTAGGCCTCCCACTAGATGGACCGACGACATTGTGAGAGTCGCGGTCATCCGATGTAGATGGCAGGATGTCGTTCAGTGTGGAGGTTAAAGAGGGAGGCCTATGTTCAGCAGTGGACGTCTCCTGGCTTTTTTTTTTTTTTTTTTATAAAGATCTTTATTTATCATAATTAATTAAATTCTAACAATACAGACACGGTCTTATGTAGATAACAGACAAATATATTGACTACTTAGGCTACATACACCTCTAACAGTCATTTAATAACTAAAAGTTAAATAATTTTGTTACATTGTAAAACGTGATGGTTAATAAAGTATGGGTATATATTACATACAACTAAAGATACGATGCACAATTATGAGTCTTTTGTACCAGACTCATTATTAAACAACGTCTCCTGGCTGATGATGATGACGGAACCATAAAAATGAACCCTGATTCAATCGCGACACATATAATAGAGATTACTTACAACGTCATCCTTGGAGTCGCACTCACAGAACACGTTGGAGATGGAAGGCGGGTGGCTGTCCAGAGCTCGCACCACCTCCACGCCGATACCTTGCTGGAACAAGGAGACATACAGCTTTACAATCTACATTGTACAAGGAAATATAAACACATAGCTTTATTATAAACCAAACAAAATACAAATAAATTTGTTATGAAATTCACTATAAATATACTGAACTTCTCCGTAGGAGTATTATATTTTCTTGGGCCGCGCCCAGCGGTTTCGCCCGCGTGGTGATGAAAATCGGTGATGATGATGAAAAGTAGCCTATGTGTTAATCCAGGACATATGTAATGTATATTCCAAATTTCATCCAAATCCATCCAGTCGTGTCTGGTTTTGTGAAGTAACAAACATCCATCCATCCAAACTTTCACATATATGATATTAGTGTGATAGTGTGATTAGTGACATGAGATTAACTAAATAAATACCTAACTAAATTAAACTAAATACCTATCCTGACTTATCCAAAACTATAAATAAAAAACTGCATTTAGAGTCTTCGGGTAAGGTGCCTAAAAAGCTAGCGATATTACCACGTTGAATATATAACAGAAAACCTTACAATAAATATCAACTAAGTGAACCTCATTAAACTTTAAAAGTAAATTAATTGAAGATCGTTTCCAATACCTATCTACAGATAACGAAAGCCTATTATAGATAGTTTATACAATATTTATTTTAAGGCTTCTTCGTCAAGCGCCTCTCCTACGAGCAGATGGAGTGAAAAAAAAATGTTCATCCCCATTTCACATGTACTAGAGCCACCCCTAAAATGCAATATTGTATATTTTTTATACTCTGAAAATTGAGATCTTTATAACAACTGTCATTATGCAAAGTTTCATGCACTTATCTTAATGATTATAGAAGTTAGAAGGTTCTGTTAGGAATTTGGACGGACGGACAGAACGAATTTGTTAGGGTTCCATAGCCCGACTAGGAACCCTAAACATGAGCTAGTGCCACAAGTGGCGACCTTATCACTAAAAGTGATCTCTTCCAGGCAACCATTGTATGATAGAATTTATAGGCTGAAATGAAATGAAAATGAAATGAAATGAAATGAAATATTTTTATTCCAGATTTACATCCATATACAAAATTAAAAACTTAAAACTAAACACTAAACGGTAACAATATTTATAAAAATTAAAATTATGTGATGGGCGTGTGGTACGCTCTCCATGTACGATGCAGGGGACTAGAGTGCCAGTTGCGCACCGCAGCCACCAGAGTGTTGTCGGAGCGGTGTAGGGCGGTAATGATGATGATGACCTTTCTAACAGCCTCGCGTCTGTAGCTCAAATTACTAATGGTTTCTTGCAGTTGCAGCATGCATAGTTAATTGTCTAATTTGTTACAACACACTGGAGTGTTTAATTTGTTATTGGTTACACACTGTTTGAGGTCAAGTTTACTTTGGATTGTTTAATGTGATATTCTTTAAAGGAATATTAATGAGGGTTAGTTGATTTTAACCGACTTCCAAAAGGGAGGAGGTTATCAATTCGTGTTTTTTTTTATGTTTGTTACCGCAGAACTTTTGACTGGGTGAACCGATTTTGAAGATTCTTTTTTTATTTGAAAGCTGGTGCTTCCCATTTGGTCCCATTTAAATTTGGTCCATTTCTGATGAAGTCGGTTTTTTATATTGAGAATTATAAATAAATGTTTTGTTCAAATAATGTGGTGTACACCAAGGAGTTTTAATATTATTTAGAAAAAAACGGTTTTTCTTTTTTATGCGTCTTGTCAGTTTTTTGATATATACGAAATAAACAAGATTTTTCTACACCAATATTATAAGGAGGAAAGATTTGATTATTTGTTTTTTTGCATTGATAAGGCTCCAAAACTAGCGAACCGATTTGAAAAATTCTTTCACTGGGAAGCTACACTATCCCAGGTGACATAGGCTATATTATATTTTCGAGAAAATGAGGGATCCTTAACTTAATATATATAAATATGAACCATGAAATATCGGGAGCTCCTTCCACAACCTTACCACGGTAAATATCCCGTAAATAATCATATAACTTTAGTAAACAACCGTGATAGTTTAAAACAGTGTACGTCATTTAGTTTATATTCTTTCTAAAGTGGCACGGAATGGTCTTACGACCTTAGTTAACCTAAAATCGTACAACCATAACCAATTAGCTAGCGTTAATTTATTTACCATGCTTCGAATGACGTAACCTTTGTAATGGTCTGACTAGTCAAGGCCCCTGGCTTCTCACACTGTTATCAGGTATTATTATCTGTGGTCATGTAGTTAGGTATATTAGCTGGACTCTATTATCTTTGTCTGTGGTGAACTCTTTGATAATATATAGTTTGGATCTGCCTTTAAACTCGAGCTACTTAGTACTGAAAAAAGTCTGCCAAACACTGAAGGGGGCGAGGTAACACGTATTGCACACACTGACATATTCTTAGTAAGTAGTTCTACAAACGCACACTACAATATTGAGTGTACACTCCTGCAAATGATGTGATCAAATGGTCGACCAAGGGAGGAGGGGGTGTAAATTCCAAAGGGGAAACAGTAGGTATAACGCTTTATTTTTTCTGAGGGTAAACTAGTAAATTCATTAAGTTTAGTTTGGTTTTTGAATAAAAAATAAGGAAATACCTACATTAGGCGTGGGGATCATGGCAACACCCCTAATAGCGTGCTCGAGTGTGGAGAAGTGATATATCGAGGTGAAACATGTCTTTTCCAAAACTCCATAGAAGCCTCTTGTAAAGTCTCCACCACATTACTCATCATCATCATCAGCCAGAAGACGTCCACTGCTGAACATAGGCCTCCCCTTTTAACCTCCACACTGAACGATATCCTGCCATCTGCATCCACTGGATGCCCGCGACTCTCACAATGTCGTCGGTCCATCTAGTGTGAGGCTTACCTACGCTGCGTCTTCTTAACGTTACTTACCCCACTGTAGTAAAAGGGGGAGGGTGGAATAAGGTCATAATGAAGCTCTTGCTCACTTGTGTACTTGTGCACTCACCGAAATGTGTCCGAAAAAAAAGACAGACAAGCTATTTTGCGACCGGTTTGGTAAGTTTTTTCCTTCTATAGGATTTTGGTGTCCCACGATTATGCATTTGCCAGTGTCAAATATTTAAATGTTTTGAAGTTTTAGTAAATATCGTCAACTTAGTACATCACAATCGTCGAGAAAGTCTGTCTCACTCTCGCCACAGTAAATAAATCAACTAATATTGCACATTATGATATTGATTGAGCAGATATTGGTTATAGCATACCTACCTATATATATAGGCAATAAATAAAAATCATAGCTCAATAAATAACTAGAAAGGCTAGTTTAGTATTGTTCATTTGGCATAAGGCTAGCTATGAGCAATGGTTTGGCCGGATAAAGAATTTCCGGCAAAAAAAAAACTTACTTTTTTCAAACTGCGTCCTGCGGTTCACCCACTATCCTACAGGCGTACATCAAGATACATTTATAGAGTCCAAACGTGCCAAAAAAAAGTTCGAACCAAAACTCGGCGCACGCTTACGCATTTCTTGACGACTTTTTGAATAGTTGTAAGGCAACCGAAATCCGACTACAAGTGGGTTATCCCTAAGAGATAGACATATACCATCGAAGATTTTTTGTAGACCTTTTTAGGGTGTACAATACTGTAGTACATTATTTTGGTCTATCTCGTAGGGTTCAGCCAGCGTTTGCAATGTAAGCGCAATAAAATGTGTTTATTTACGACATCACATTAGAAACTTCTTAAATTATTTATCATTGTTTCTATACTATATTATGCATGTATTATACATATAAACCTTTCTCTTGAATCACTCTATCTATTTAAAATAACCGCATCAAAATCCGTTGCGTAGTTTTAAAGATCTAAGCATATATAGGGACAGACAGAGGGAAGCGACTTTGTTTAATACTATGTAGTGATAATTATTTATGGTCAACAAGAAATAAAAACTATTATCTATTTACTATTACTCGTGTAATTATTACTATTATATTGTAATAATATATTTTATCTTTGTTTCTCTATCTAGTTGGTTATTGCATTGTATCATTATATTTTTTGATCTCAATATTTATGTTTTCTGTCATAGTTTATAGTTATTAGAATGAAATTAAGTAGTAAGTAAATAAAGTATTACGCCATAGTTCATCTGTAATGTAATATTTTGTGTAAATAAACTAAATTTGAATATAAGACTAAAATAGCGGCGTTTTGCCGCGTTGTGCCGCGCCGTAATGCCTGTGAAGCATCGTGTAACCGAAAATTGTAAGCGTAGTAAAATCTAGCCGGAAAGCCCCCATCCTTGTTTACTCTGCCAATAACCTCTAAATTCATTTTGGCACCAAACGTAATATCTTGGACGAGTGCCAGAATCGATGTCCCCAAGCCATTGTGTTGGGAAGTGGATAGAAATATAGTGTTTGTCGACTGGTCGTCCGATCTGTCGGAATCTAGAGTTGGCCTTTAGAGACATGGTCGCTCATGGCGAAATATATTACCTACCTATACTTATATCTGTCGTGTCTAACAATTTTACGTAATATTCGGTTGTGAGAGGTACCTACATGGGATAGAAGCTTATGGCAGTTACTTTGTAGATTTTTCAATCTGTATATAGTTATACCTACATATAAAAGTGGGGTTTTGGCGCCAACGTGGAAAAAACATGTCGGCTCGTTGTATTATTTTCCTAAACGTGTATTTTCGAGTGTTAATGTGTAATAATGGTGGATTATTGTTTATTAAGGGCTCGTGAACGTGCTCGAGTGTAGGCAAGTGATATAACGAGGTGAAACATGTCTTTTCATGTTATTCCCAAAACTCCATAGAAGCCTATTGTAAAGCCTCCACCACTTTCCTGGGGCATGAGTTTGAATTGACTGTGACTTACTTTGTTTGACTCTACTGTGACTATGATTTTGACGCTATTTAAGATTAGTGCCGTGATTCAAAATAAAGACATGGTCCTCTGTAGCCAGACCAAAAACCCACAAAAAAACATATAAAAGTCAAATACCATTCACTCATTCATTCACTCATCACGAAATCTCGAAAACCACTTGACCTACGAGTAAACGAACGGACTTTTGTGCTATTATGTATTCTGTGGTAGAGCGTAGAGCATAATATTTTCCCGACCAAAATAAATGAATTAATGTTATTTTGGTCGAAGTTTTCTCGTCATTTTGTGACATTTCAAAGGTTTGACTCAATGGGATACCTATATCTACATAATCACACAATACACTCTACATAAATACACTGGATGGATGGATGTTTGTTACTCAATAACCCAGAAACGGCTGGATGGATTTGGATGAAATTTGGAATATACATTACTTATGTCCTGGATTAATACATGGGCTACTAATATTTTCATCAACATTATCATC
Source organism: Agriopis leucophaearia (assembly GCA_949125355.1). Classification (NCBI taxonomy): domain Eukaryota; kingdom Metazoa; phylum Arthropoda; class Insecta; order Lepidoptera; family Geometridae; genus Agriopis; species Agriopis leucophaearia. The sequence continues at coordinate 2,705,776 of OX421287.1, forward strand.
ACGCGGGTAAAACCGCGGGGCGCAGCTCGTATAAAATAAATTCACTTTCCGCGCCTGTGTCTGTCTGTTTATCCGCTAACTCCTAAACCACGCAACGGATTTTGATGCGGTTTTCACCATCAGTTAGATAATTTTATATATAAAATAGAACTACACCCGTGCGAAGCTGGGGAGGGTCGCTAGATAGATAAGTATGTTATAATTAAACTAGCAACCCGACCCGACTTCGCACAGGTGTAAGTTTTATTATATGTAAGACCTAAGACGAAGTATAAGTATGAAATCTTTGGTATCTATCTACCTATAAATCTTCCATGAAAAATTATCTAACTGGTGAAAACCGCATCAAGATCCGTTGCATGGTTTAGGAGTTAGTGAATATACAGACATAGAGACGCGGAGAGCGACTTTTTTTTACACTATGTAGATATCTACACTAATATTATAAAGAGGAAAGATTTGTACCTATTTTTGTATGTTTGTATGTTTGTAATGAATAGGCTCCGAAACTACTGAACCGATTTGAAAAATTCTTTCACTGTTGGGAAGCTACACTATCCCCGGGTGACATAGGCTATATTATATTTTGTAGCGAGGCCGAAGGCCGAGCTTACACTCGTGCGAAGCCGGGGCGGACGGCTAGTCATAATATATACTTATTAAAGCCGCGCTCACCAGGCATGTTAGGCATATTATTATGTTTTGTTATTGAGCACAGAAACGTTTGAAAACAATTTTTTCTTCCTCGATAAATTAACGTTTTTACTCTATCTTTTTATATAAATATAAGTCTTCCTTAGTTTTTGCTTGTTTCTGTAATCATACGAGGTAAGTAAGGTAATTCATATTTATGTAGTAGGTAATTTTTTTTATGAGCAATAAGTTGTCCTTGTAACCATAGTTTAACATAGCAAGTAATAATAATACATAAGGCATTCATATTATTTTTTATTCTGTAGGTTAGCATTGCCATACAACGTGGTAATGGGGCCAGCATTTTGGGAACAATTCCCACTGGTAGCGATTTAATAGATTAGTTTAGTATTAAGGCATTAATTTGTCTTTTTAGGGTTCCGTGCTCAAAGGCTAAAACGGGATTATATTACTAAGGCTCCGCTGTCCGTCTGTCTGTCTGTCCGTCTGTCACCAGGCTGTATGCCTGTATCGCATGAACCGTGATAGTTAAACAGTTGAAAATTTTACAGATGATGTATTTCTGTTGCCGCTATAACAACTAATACTAAAAAACAGAACAAAATAAATATTTAAGGGAGCTCCGATACAAAAACCGTGATTTTTTTGCTCGATATTGAAAACTAAACGGCAACAGAGACGCTTGAAATATTCACAAAATATAAATATAATAATAATAATTAAATTAGAATAAAACAAATATTTAAGGGCTCCCTTACAACAGACATGTTTTTTTTGCCGTTTTTATAGATAATGGTACAGAAACCTTCGTGCGCGAGTCCGACTCGCACTTGGCCAGTTTTTGTTATTATTGTTTAATATCACGATGATGGAATGTAATTTAAGTTATTGTATCCATAACTAAATCTAACATTGGTTTCTGTAGCTTGTTGTATCAGTGCTTACGATATTAATTTTAGTTTTTTGTTTTTAACATCTATAGTTTGTAAAAAAAAAACTACCTACTTTAGTACCTACCAGCGTTGCCAGAGTTTTTATTCCCAAGTCGGGATTTTGAAACTTTTGAAAAAAGCGGGATTCTTTCGTAGAAAGTAGGACATTTTATCTTTTTATTTGAGTTCAAATTACGTTTACGTGACAATAACAACAGATAAATATTTATTTTAGTAAAAATATTTAATTTTGATTTAAAAATCGGGACGACCCGCCTAAATCGGGACGTCTGGCAACGCTGGTACCAAAGTCAAAAGTCAAAGTTTTTATTTGCTTGCAAATGGGTATACAAGGTCTTAAAATATAAAATGTCCATCCATTAACAGCTGTAAGAGCGTGCAAAATTAAATTAGATTATAAATATGTCAAAAGAATTACATTAATTTATTTTAATAATAATTTATCAACAACCAAAATCATAAGAATAAAAACGACATGCCATTTTGTTTAGGAATTCTTCCACTTCATAGAAGCACTCCTTTACCAACCACTTCCTCAACTCAGTACAACAACGCTTATACGAGAGATCTACCACTTCTCCTGGAAGATAATTAAAAACCTACCTAGATGTTGGTATCAGAATCTTGGCAACAAATATTCTAACAGTCTAATATTATGTTTATCAATTGAACCCAAGCATTATAGGTATTCACCAATATCACGAAGTCAGAGCATTTTCATGTGATAATAAAACCGGCCAAGTGCGAGTTGGCCTCGCGCACTGGGGGTTCCGTACCACCACAAAATACAACAATTATCAATTAAAAAATACGGACTTGTGAATTAGTAATATATGTAACTTCGATTCGGTGAAAGATATAAAAAAATTAAGGTGATCCAAGTATTCGAAAACGTCTTTCTTTTCTTTCTTTTATGATACTGACTGACGAAACGAGCGAAGCCCGTCTGATAGCTCTTCAAGATCGCCCATAACAGCACAACGCCACTCAGAATTTTGAACTTCAACAGTTCAAAACCCGGGATGGCAATGCACTGCGCTCGTCACCCCAAGATATAAGATGTCAAATCTCTGTGTGCCCTGTAATTTCGTTGCTTTACGTTGCTTAACTTAGTAATAAATAGTATTTTTTGTCACTGACTCGCGTTTGGCTATCATTTTTTATTTGTTATAATACTTTAGGCTTTAAACTTGGCATACAAGCGTCAAACTTGGCTTTTTTAAATAAAAAGAGTGGCAAACAAGCATGATGTCCGCCTGATGGTAAGCAAAACTTCCGCCTATGGACACCTGCAACACTAGCTGTGTTGACGGTGCTTTGCCAGCACGGAGAGGGAGTTGTGGCTTGCTTTGTATTGCAAATATTTCTAAGGCAAATAAAATAAAAAAATACGTTTGTTGTATGGGACCTTATTATTAAATTATTTTTTTTTACTTTTCATTATTTCTCGGTAATTCGCCGTAACATTACATATTTTATGAAAATTTCAACTGGCTATCTTACAGCCGTTTAAAGTAAGGCCGGACAGATAGCGTAGACTTAGTAACAGGGTCCCATTTACACCTTTTGGGTACGGAACCCTAAAAACCAACTCGATATAAACGCTCTGTGTCATCGATATTTATATTTGGTTTCATTTGTGATACTCGTCTGACCTATTGACCTTTTTTAATGGCTACTACAGTACGTGTTATTATTCTAATTGACTTATAACATTTGTAGGTTAAAATGTTCATTAACGAAGTCATTTGTTTAACTTTTGTATGTTAGATTGTGACAGTTTTTAACTTGGTAATTGTGTATTAAATTAGGAAGGTTTTACTCGCCTGTCCAGAAGGAGGGTAATTGTTTTACGTGTGTTTGTTTGTCTGTTTCTATGTTACTTGTTTTAGGGTTACTTACATATATACAAATATTAGAAAAGGTAACATTTATACATTGTACGGGAAAGGGGCAAAGATACATTTTGGGAAAAGGACATTTTGGGAACGGGACATTTTGGGACCGAGGGAAATTTTGGGAAAGGGAAATTTTGAACCTTACGTTCAACTCTAAACGAGGGCCAGAATAGGTGCATTTTACAAAATCACGCGAACGCGAATACGGTTTGCGTCGCGTAATTTTGCAAACTGCACCTATTCGGGCCCGCGTCTATAGTTGGGTGTAAGGGCTCTGAACGACCAAAATGTAAGTAGGTAGGTATAGGTATATTACTTACCCATCATAATCAGAAATGCGCATACCTCTACGGCTGTAGCCCCCGTTCTAATTTTACTCCCCATCTGACCTACATCTGATTCCCGACACCATTTTCCTCCAGTATAATGCTCTATATTTCGATAACCGATATTTTTATTGTACTTGCATTATTTATTCGTTACAACGTACGAGGCATCGACTAGTCTTTTAACACACTAGGTACTAAGTACTCTAATGTACTGTATAATTCGCAATACAAAAAAAAACTGGCTTGAAAGAAACAAAAAAACTAAAACAAAAGGCGCTCGGATAAAATTATTATATAGAATCACTATCGGATTGCATGAGGCTCCGCTACCTTCATCATCACGTCACCACATCAGCTAGACTGCTTTTCATCGTCATTATGCACAATGTATCTGGCAGCCATATTACAAGCTTTGCTTAGTTTGGAGTCAGATGACCATGTGTGCAATAATGTCTCAGATATTTATTTATTTATTCCATCTACGCAACTGGAGCAACTGAGCCAACGCCCCAGAGCCTCACTCCGATATTTCAAGGAGTTGGGTTGGCTCGGGTAACTGCTGGTAGGGGAAAATGCACAATACACCCCAAGCGGGACGTCAGTGCAGGACTTATCGCCGCCATCTCGAATAAGAATAAGAAAAAATATTATACCATGTTCCACCTTCCCCCTTTGCTACAAGACAGGAAATTCCAAAGATTTGTACTCAACTATTTGGGTCGTCATTTATGATACGTACTGCCCAAGAATATGGAACTCCCTGCCGTCCTCCTTGTTTCCTGAGAACTACAATCTAGGCATGATGGAGTGAATAGGTTTCTTCTGGATTAACGTGTTTCATCCTTAGCCACACCGTCGCTTACCATCAGGCGCGTTGGTGGCCAAACGTAGATCTATTCTATAATGTATAAAAAAATGCTTTTTATACAAATCTGCAATCAAGTACAATACAATGCTTTATTAATAATTCCATAGTTACAGGTAAAAATTCTCCAGTACACTCTTCTACAAAATTTTATATAAAATTATATCTTAATAATGTATAGGTCTAGGTACATTAAGTTAAATAATAATTTAATAAATAATTATGGACAAAATTTTCATTAGGTATATCAAATTCAAAATAATCCATCGTTATTTACTACAGCAGCTACCTACCTGAAATATTAATGGATGAATCAATTAACATTTCAGGGGCCTTACCCCTAGCTTTACTTTTGCGAGCCAACTTTTAGTAGGTACCTGATAGGTACTTACAATTATTGCGACAACCAACTCGTTTAAGCTGCATCGTTTAAAAGCAACTAACTTGTCTCTGACTGGATGAACGGCGGTTTAAAATCTTTACTTTATCTGTGGTATCTTGGTGTGTTGTGTATATCACGCCCGGGGTACCGATTCCTACAGATTGAATGAAAGAAAATCCGTTTTACTATGCGTGTGTGCGTGAAAATCGCAAAGCTTGGCGGCTATCAAACAACTACCGCTTATCGTAGTTGATGGTACCGTTTAGACAAATAACACCTATGCGTGTCAACTTTTTGAGCTCGGGGTAAGGCCCCAGGCAGTTTAATATAGTCATAGACAGGCGAGTAGGTAAACGCAATGGAAAACTCGCACTACAGTGGAAAGTTTCAAACGTAGCGTCGAACTCGTCAGGATACGATGGAGTGTAATCAGTAAAATCAGTAGCGTGCTTTGGAAAAGTCCAGTGGTCAAGAACCAAATTTTCATTTAACTCTGATCATTGAAATTATCATCAAAATCATTCAAAGTATTGGACACGTGAAACATACTTAAAAACCAAAGACTTTCTATAACTAGACATTTAATGCAGGGCGAACATGTTCAGACACTTCATCAGTTGACCACTACTGATATAAAATACACGCCCACTGATTCCACTGAACCTCACATCATTTCCGACCAATACCGTAGGTACGCCATCACTATGCTTTGTTTACATTTTGAACTGACGTTGAATGGGCCAATGAGCATTTAGTAACCCCTCACCCCGCCCTTCAGGTATTTGACTGAATTGTTTCCATTGAAAATAATCGTAAGTTAAAAACTCACAATTTTGACGAAAAATCAACGAAACTGGATTTTTTCTATCGTAGCTAAATTTCTAATTCTATCAAATAGAAACAACCTAAAGAATCTCTATGCGGTCAATGTATTTATGTATAAAATACAGTAATAGCATATACCTACCTAAAATTTGGTACATAGATCGATAAAGTCTAGAATTTAACACCTTTCCGTCTAGACAGAGCTTTTAAAGAACACTTACGCATTTTAAGAAAATCACATTTCGTTTGGTCATCTTCCAAGATAAGATATAGAAGCTTAACTTTATTTTCGGCTTACGGAAATTCGAGAAAATGCATTGTCCGTTCTAAGCCAACGTTAATGTAATAATAACACTACTCAACAAATAACAAACTTTTTATTTTATCTGAGTTCCTACTATGTGATTATAATTCCTTGTTATTGACCTAATACAATAGAATTTTTATATAACATCACATTTTTTTATTTATTTTTTTATTGCAGAATAGGCTTGAGCTTGGCCGCCAACTCGCGTGATGTTAAGCGATGATGCCTATTTATTTTATTTGAGTTCCTACTATGTGATTATAATTCTTTGTTATTGACCTTATGAAAGACTACGCTTAAATCTCAGAATGAAACCAGGATTATTAAGATATTTGAGGATTTATTATAATATCACAATAATGTCCTATTTGCTTTACAGCTCGATATCAAGTGCCAGTCTTAAATTCAACTGACAATTATCTATTGGTGACGAGTATCTGTCAAAGTCAATGTTACCGTTTGAAACGTCATTACTATTGTATCTGTCAACAGTCAACAGATGCTCGTCACCACAGAGCATAAATACTTTTACATTATGGTTCATAATAATATTAGATACAAATGATTATATACTCGTTAATAAAGTAATAGTCTTACAGCTCGGCCATCCTCAAAAAAAGTGAGTCCTCGCACTTTCAGACGTTATTAGGAGCCAACATAGATATATGAAAGTTAGAACAAAACAATAGTAATTATCAGAATAATAAGATACCTAATTCGTATTTATGACATAATTAACATAATCTAGTAATAGTATAATCGGTAATAACTAAACATTTATTTTCCACAGTCTGTTACGATCGGCAATCATCTGTGCGATAACAATAATTGATACCATTCACATTCTGCACTGATTGCTCGTAACCCGCGGTCCTGTTATCCCCACCATATTTTCTTGCACAGTCTGCCACGATCTGCAATCATCTGTGCGATACCAATCATTGATACCATTCACATTCTGCACTGATTGCTCGTAACCCGCGCTCCTGATATCCCCACCATATTTTCTTGCACAGTCTGCCACGATCTGCAATCATCTGTGCGATACCAATCATTGATACCATTCACATTCTGCACTGATTGCTCGTAACCCGCGCTCCTGATATCCCCACCATATTTTCTTGCACAGTCTGCCACGATCTGCAATCATCGGTGCGATACCAATCATTGATACCATTCACATTCTGCACTGATTGCTCGTAACCCGCGCTCCTAATATCCCCACCATATTTTCTTGCACAGTCTGCCAAGATCTGCAATCATCTGTGTGATACCAATCATTGATACCATTCTCATTCTGCACTGATTGCTCGTAACCCGCGCTCCTGACATCCTTACAATATTTTCTTGCACAGTCTGTCACAATCTGCAATCATCTGTGCGGTCGGCACGCTGGCCATGTCACTCGCTGTCGGCACGCTGGCCACATCGCTCGCTGTCGACATGCTGACTACGTCGCCTGCTGTCACCACTTAGGTGACGCATCTGGCGGAGTGTTGGCATCTTCGCCAAACTCCACTGTCGTATGACAGTGGAGTATGTCGTATGCATACATTGTCTCCGGCAGATTACATTCAAAATTTAACAATCAAACAACTACTCCGTAATTAACTGATAACTTTCATAAAATCCAATGCAATATTTGAGCTTACTCAATTGGGAAAATATAATAAATTTTATCATTAATTCGACGACTAATCGTCAAAACTAGTCAAACATAATTCAGTAGTAGCACAGTCAGTCAAAGTAGGGAGTAAAAACTGTTCTTCTGATGAATTCCTAGTGTAATTTCGCTTCTACTATTCAATCAACTACTACTACTATTTTTATTTCAATCAACTAACTAAAGTAGATACTCATAGAATAGAATGTACATATTCGAATCTTGGCACACATAGCCAGTCTTCATTCAGTATGCCTAATCGTACACACAGTCATGGCCAAATTCATTATTGATCAAACATAATCCAATCGTGGAACACATGGCTAAATTCATCATAATATAACATACATTATAGGCATGATGACTAATAATGTTTTATTACCTCATAAAACAAAATCTGATTATCAATAGAGCCTATCAACGAAAACAAAATTTAAATTAGTTCAAAAATAAATAAGTTAAAAGTATTTTAATTTCATGCCAACTAGCGAGCGCACTATAGCGAGCTACGACGTCAAGCCTCAGGCTCGGCATACAAATCGGCATCCCCTCTCTATCCCCACCTAAAACTTTAAACGCTCATATCTCAGAGATTTATCAGCCAATCATTTTTTTTTTTTTTTTTCAGTATGTTTAATGTATTTAGTCATATTCATCACTAAGCCTGTTATATGTAATAAATTAAACATTAGGACACATGCCTATTCAATCTTGGCACACATGGCCAATTCCATAATAGAACCTACATAGTCCAATCATGGCAACATGGCCACTCAGTAACATTTATGCACTTAGCCTCGAAGACCTCAAAGTCACATAAAAATCATTGTTAAAATACCCGCAGAAACGTAGATATGAACTTTAAACAATCGTCTCGATATCGTTCTATCGTTAGGAAACTATATTTTGGAAACTATTAGAAACTCGATTTTATTGTCATACTCTTCTTTGCAAGGTATCGTTAAATATACGTCTTTAAAAATGAAGGTATGGTTTCATAGATCACTTTCTTATCAAGTGTATCTTTTGCGAAATATGGCCCGCAAAGTGGCATAAAGATAGTCTCCTGCCTCTCTTTTGCATTTCTAAACTTTTATACATAGAAACTTAATTTACAACTAGCCATACTGATAGATCATATTAATAAGGAACCCTAAAAACGATCATTCAATTATTATTATTATATTTTTTTTTTTTCACTAAACCATACAAAGTACATGTAATGTCGGGATGATAATAATTATATGAAACACTCGTATATTATCATCCGTTATCATCGCCACACAGTGGCGAATACTTCATTTATTCATCAATCGAAATGAACTGGCTGGAATCCTACCATATGCATGTCTTGACACGCTCTTGGCCAGTTATTGTTTGATGTTGTAATGAACTACTCAACAAACTTGTTCATAGAACAAACATAAATTTGAATACTATTTATGCCATGTGTATCACTGCTTATAATAAACAACCGACATCCCTAATAGAGCTTTCATACGGAATATGCCGGAAAAATTTAAGACCTTGTTAATCTAAAAACGCTTTTATTGTTTAAAAGACTTTTTATGTTACCCTAAAATGCAAATTTAATTATTATTCAAATTCTATTTTTACTGACATCTCATATCATATCGTATCCTATCGTATACTATCGTATACTATCGTATCCTTTCGTATCGTATCGTTTCGTAACGTATCGTATCGTATCTTATCATGTCGTATCGTATCTTATCATATCTTATCATGTCGTATCGTATCGTATCTTATCGTGTCGTATCGTATCATACCATACCATATCATATTGTATCATATCCTATCGTATCGTATCCTATCGTATATTATCATATCGTATCGTATCCTATCGTATCATATTGTATCCTATCGTATCGTATCATGTCGTATCGTATAGTATCGTACCATACCATACCATATCATATTGTATCATATCCTATCGTATCGTATCCTATCGTATATTATCATATCATATCGTATCCTATCGTATACTATCGTATACTATCGTATCCTTTCGTATCGTATCGTTTCGTAACGTATCGTATCTTATCATGTCGTATCGTATCTTATCATATCTTATCACACTATATCATATCATCTCATATCATCTCATCTCATGTCATTGCATTTAGATAAAATAATGTTCATAAAAATATTATAATACCTATAGTATTTGGCTGGTAATTTTCATACATACCTACATAGCGCTAATAATTTTATTGTTTCGTTTAAGACGGTGTTTCGTAAATAATTTATTTGATATAAAATTATTATTTTTTTTTCACTTGCCACCTCAATGGCACTCTCCATGGCCTAATACTTTTAAGCACACTTGGCCTAGTACAGCGTACATAGCACAATGGATCGGTTTCTACATGTATCATACATAAATTTTGTTTCTTTCAAAAATTCAACGTATAGCCGAATATTAAATATATTTAATTTCTCAAAGTAAAAATAGCCCAAAGTGGCGATTACTTCATTTATCTAGCAATCGATGTAAACAGAGATAATAATATGATTTGCTGGCTGGCGATTTATTACTTCCAATAAATCAAAATATTTTTTTATTCAGTCCGAAACCGAATGAACTACCGGCCACTGTCAAAATGAATGCTATTGATGATATTGTATACATAACTATCGGTGTTATCAGATTAATTGAAACTACCGGTTCCAGAAAGACTATTGGTTTCATAAAAATATCGGTTCCATAAAAACTTTTGGTGCTATCAAACCGTTGGCGCTACCAACTATTTAAGCTATAAAATTATTGGTGCTATCAAAACTATTATTATTATTACATTACTCAAAATGTTACAACTTCTGGTGTCGCTCATAGCAAAGTCAGGGTTATAGAAAATGTCAGAACTACTGGTAATCACCTTATAATTATGTGGCGCACACGCTTTGTGATCTGTTCCTAAGACACCACCTTCAAACTAGTATGTTTGTACCTACTTTACCCGAAAACTACTTAAAGATGAATGGTCATGATTCATACTACTGACAGGTAACTCAACTATAATACCGAATAGGCAACTAATAATATGAAGTTTGTTTTTGTAGAGGTTTGACAGCTATAACTATAGTATCTTACAATATCATTATAAGCACTTTAGATAAACTAACTGTGCCTATGCAATTTATGCAATACTGCAAGTGTGATAGAACACACAAGAGTTTACTAAATCCTCATCTACCTGAGCGACTTATTTTAGTAATTTAATTTTGTATATTCATGATTATTTTGGAGAATCTACACATTGTGAGCACTAACTTAAGATTCTGTTTCAAATGAAGAGATAATATTTCAAAATAGATTTTTGCACATTTACTTTCGGCTCATTTATTATTTTCCAATATACCTACATATTTGACCTTTTTTAAACACGCATGAAATCATAAAGTTTTTTCGTTTACATTTTTGAACGACGTATAATGCCATCTATTAACGTTCGACATGACTATGTACCTCTTTTTTTTAATAGCACGCGACGCGTGATCTTTACCAAGATTATGAGATGAGTTTTCACTTCTACATTTTCTAATTCAATCTTGAATTAGTGGCAATAATGTCAGTGATAAATATATCACGTCTAGCATAATGAAAAACAGAAACAAACACACTTGGCTATTAGGCTGTGAGTCTTCTTACTCACATCCGCGGCTGGCTCACGACAAGATCTCGCGCAGCTGCTACTCCGCTCACGGTTGGAACTCTCCATGAAGCTGCAACTCCGCTTACGGCGGCCAATTCTGTTGTGGCTGGCTACGGCTGGTCGATTCTCGTGCATGCGTCTGCGACTCAATCTTCTACTGCGATGACGAGAAAGTACACACCGCTCTCGCGAACGACTCGTCCTGCCGCTTGGCCTCGAAGTTTTCGGCGAAGTGACCATGGGTGATCAATTCCTTTTCTCTCGTTTGATGTGCTCTTCGTCTGCTTTCTACTCTCGCGATACACGCGATCTTGATTGTGAGGTGACATCGAGGGTTCTACAACTGAGTGACTGCGGCCGAGGTGGCATCATGCAGCTTGAAGTTATACTTCTGTAGCGTGTACGATATTAATTCTCCATAACAAAGTCGGTGCACAAGAATATGCACAAAATTAATATTCGTAGAAATTTCGTAAATTGTGGGCTTGCGTGTTCAATCCCACTTCTGAGATGAAAGACTACGCTTAAATCTCAGAATGAAACCAGGATTATTAAGATATTTGAGGATTTATTATAATATCACAATAATGTCCTATTTGCTTTACAGCTCGATATCAAGTGCCAGTCTTAAATTCAACTGACAATTATCTATTGGTGACGAGTATCTGTCAAAGTCAATGTTACCGTTTGAAACGTCATTACTATTGTATCTGTCAACAGTCAACAGATGCTCGTCACCACAGAGCATAAATACTTTTACATTATGGTTCATAATAATATTAGATACAAATGATTATATACTCGTTAATAAAGTAATAGTCTTACACTTAATACAAATATGTAAATAGGATTTTTATACATCAATTTTTTTTTTTTTTCAAAATACCCGCAATATAAAAATCAAACTTACATCAAAACATAAAATTCATATTTCTCAGTTCCTAGACGAAAAAAGAAATGCCTACATATATTTATTATTACTCAACCTCGATATGAAACAATATGAACCAAATCAGATATTTTTTTTGTGTTATCAATATAAAAACCGACTTCAAAATTATCGTTTACGGGATGACGTTATTTTCAGTTATTTTGATTTAATAAACAAACTACTAATTCCGATTTTGATTAATTTTATATGAGACCATTCTGTAATTATATCCATTCAATTCTACGATCAAAAAAATATTAAAGTTTTAAATAAGTCAGTTTCAAAATTTAAATTTTGTCAGTTAGTTTAGTTATCAGTTTAGAAAAGACGGAGATCTGAGGTAACAAACATAAAATAAATAAAAAAAAACGAATTAAGAACCTTCTTTTTTGAAGTCCGTTAAAAATGTTAAAAATATGTGAAAGAGTTCGGTGAGAGCGCGGTCTTAAAACAGCTCACCTTAGTTTGTAACGGAATCTGAGAGTGGCCAGTGGGTCGTGAAATATATTCCACGTGTTTACGTGATATCTTGGGAATATCTCCACAGAATAATAAAGAGACAATGCGCGTGATTTACAAAGCATACAAGGCCTTCTGTCAAATAGTATGTAACCTTTGAAGCCTTGTACAGGTCCCTAGTACCTACATTAAAACGTGTACAACCCTGCAATTTACAGTCTTGTCAAAAATATATCAGTTTCGTTCTCGTAACAACAATTTTGGCATATGAGTAAAGAATTGTAACATGTCTAATTCGTTTATGCTAAATTAGCACTACTTCTATGCTGTAGTCATTTTTAACACGCTTTTATTAGCTTGGTGTGTATCTATGTAACGGAATCTTTGAACGTGATTTTCACCCCTTTCAAAACGACGGATTGATTTGAAAAATTCACACTTATCAAGGACTGATGACAATGCAATAATTTAAATAGTTTGTCCCATTATTCTTACCAGGATCTTCAGGATTCGCGACTTTAAAGTGTTTTTTTTTTGTTTTTTTACCGACTTCCAAAAAAGAGGTTCACAATTCGACAGTTTTTTTTTTACGTTTGTTACCTCAGAACTTTCTACTGAGTGAACTGATTATATAAAAAAAAAAAAAACTACGAGAATTATTGAAATGAAACTTTTTATGCGACTTCCAACAAGGTTGCGTTAAACGTTTAACGCTATCATGGAGGGTTGGAGGGGGTATAAAGTATCACTTTTATTTAAGTATTTTTTTATTTTCAGGGATATCTCACTCGACTGAACTCGTAAACCCTTTAATTATGTATATGTTATAGGTAATCAAAGTGTAAACAATAAACTGATGATTGTAGACACAAGTGTCGTCACCATTTTACTTATTAAGGTGGAAAATAAATAAATAATCACGTACTGTTTTATGTGATTTTAATGTCATAGTTTTAATCTATACATCTTCTATCTATGCATATCTATATATATAAAAGAAAGTCGTGTTAGTTACACTATTTATAACTCAAGAACGGCTGAACCGATTTGGCTGAAAATTGGTGGGGAGGTAGCTTAGAACCAGGAGACGGACATAGGATACGGCTAAAAACGGCTGGACCGATTTTGATGAAATTTTGTGTTCCTGGAGCGGGTCATAGTAGCGAGGCCGAAGGCCGAGCTTACACCCGTGCGAAGCCGGGGCGGTCGACTAGTAGGTAATAAAAACGTAGAGATAAAATATCTATAAATGCGAGATATAAAAAAAACACACAGGGCGTCTTAAAATAAGTAGCTGAACACGTTAAGACAGTTTTAGATTTTTTGTCTTTTTGTTTGTTTGTCCACGCACATATCCTAAACCACTGGACGGATTTAAGTGCGGTTTTCACGAATTTGCTTAGCTATGACTGGATTCACATATTTAAATACAAACCCATATAAAGCAACTGTGACGCGGAGTTCGACGCGTTGACATAAATAAGAATGTTCAATCACATTCTGTCACAATACCTGGCGACAGAGTTTCCTTCTCATTTCCGTTCTATTTAAGTACTTCTCTTTTCTGTGACCGGCAGGGGTATTATGAATCTTTTGATCGGGATCGCGATTTGTCAAAATTATGTTAAAAAAAAAAAAAGCGTTGTCTATTTCCAATTTCGTAGTATGAAATTGGAAATAGACAACGCTTTTTTTTTTGCGTCATAACCCCTTTCAAGTGTCAAAATTCTGTCAATTCTGACACTGACTGATCCCGATCAAAGATCCATAATAGCCCCGCAGATTGAAGTAGGCCTAATGTTATTTTGTGCAAGGGCCGGATTACGGAAGCAAAAAAGGGTTTAAAAATTTATATGAAAATCTACGCGTACTAAGTCGCCGGCAACAGCACTAGTTTTTTAATAAACTAGCTACGCCCTGCGGTTTCGTCCTTTGTCTAAACTATACAATAATATCAAAAGCAAATAAAACCGCGTATGTATTTTTATTTCACCTTCCTGAGCGACGTGGTGTGACGTCACTCGTGATGTGACGTTATCGGTTGTCAGTGCAGACGTTTGAAAATAGAACCTAGGGCTGGCATGTGTCAGTTATGATGTTATCACAAGAAGTATTTACTACCTCCAGTAAAGCCAAGATCATGAGAGAATGACTGACCGTCTTTCAAAAAGAAGGAGGCTATCAACATTTCAATTTGGTCCAGTTTTGACATTTTTATGAAGTCGGTTTTTTATATTGATAATTATTTAATGAATGCTTTTTGATGATGAGATGAATAATTATTTAATAAGTTTTTTTGTAAATATAATAAATTAGCTGCGCCCCGCGGTTTCACCCACGTGGTGATAAAAATCAGTGATGATGATGAAAAGTAGCCTATGTATTAATCCAGGACATAAGCAATGTATATTCCAAATTTCATCCAAATCCATCCAGCCGTTTCTGCGTGATTGAGTAACAAACATCCATCCATCCAAACTTTCACATATATGATATAAGTGTGATTATTATTGTCCCTATAATATTTTAAAAGTAACTCTTGTCGCCCTATTTATTACCATTTCACGAACGAATATGCTATTTGCAGCATATCGCAAGGAAGGGCATAGGATACTTTTATGTTTTTTTTTTATCTTGACCTAGTCGACCGCCCCGGCTTCGCACGGGTGTAAGCTCGGCCTTCGGCCTCACTACAAAAAATAATATAGCCTGTCACCCAGGGATAGTGTAGCTTCCCAACAGTGAAAGAACTTTTCAAATCGGTTCAGTAGTTTCGGAGCCTATTCAATGCAAACATCAGGCGAGTTGGCGGCCAAGCGCAAGCCTATTTTACAATAAAAAAAAATGCAAACAAACAATCAAATCTTTCCTCTTTATAATATTAGTATATAAGTATATATGAGAAAATGTAAACATTATACATTAGATATACGTTCATATAAGTGTAGTACTAGTAAATTAGTACCAATACCACTGAGGTACCTATATTAAGTGTAATTATATCCAATGTAGAGAATATCAAGTCATTAAGTATTCAAGAGTCGAATCGGAATCCTTTAAATATATTTTATTACTATATTGTATACAAATACATGCCATATATAAAGGGTATTCACAAATTTGACGACCGGTAGGATTCGAACCTGTGCAATCCGGCTAAACGCTCCGAGCGCTCAAACCGCTAATCTATAGTCGCTTTATTAGTCCAAAATATAAATAAACATGTCAGATGTCACATAAAATGACAATACTGTAAGGAATTTAAACAGTTTACAACCCTAATAGAATTCGAAATGAAATCATGCCAACAGGACGGATGAGTCACTGACTCACCCATAGACTAGAATGATATATAATAACAGAATTTTATTGACATCGGTCACTCATATTATGTATATTATGAACACAATCATTTTAAGGGGTCAAAAAGTGAGGTTACTTTAAAAGTCAAGCGTGGTGACCCTGAAAATGAAAATGTCAAACGCGTTCGAAACACGAATTGCAAATTAGTGCAAATGTCAATGTCAGAAATACTATCGAATGAGTGTTTATTCGTTTTGGTATCTTTTTTATACGTTTATTTGCCGTGTTTATGTGTGTGTTTATTTATGAACGTTTTATATGCGAAACACTGATACATGTTTGAGTTCAGCTCTCGCTATGTGGCGTAGGTTTTTTTTTATGATACTGTGTGACGAGACGCGAAGTCGCTCGCCTGATGGCTCTTCACGCTTGCCCATAACAGCTCAACGCCACTCAGAATTTTGAACTTCAACAGTTCAAAACCCTGGATGGCAATGCACTGCGCTCGTCACCCCGAGATATAAGATGTCAAATCTCTATCTGCCAAAGGTATATTTGACTGCCCCGGTGGCTCAGTTGGTAGTGAACCTAACTTCTGTGCTTGGGGGCGTGGGTTCGATTCCCATCTAGGACAAACATTTGTGTGATGAACATCTGTGTTTGTTGTATGTCTGGGTGTTAATATCTATTTAAGTATATATTTAAAAATCAGTCTCTGGCAGCCATATTACAAGTTTTGCTTAGTTTGGGGTATTTGAATGGTACCAAGAATGGTATCTCGAGATATAAGTATCATTATTTTGTTTTTAATCTTTTACCCATATAATACCTAACTAGTCATTGACCTTATTGCAAAATGATCATAACAATGTTTCTCAATCAATTTTCTCTATGTTAAACCATAAAAAGTATATACCATGTCGAGATGATAAATATCTGAAATTAAGCAAGTCCACATAGCTTCGTTCGTTATAATTTTTCTATAACTATCTATTTCTGAACTATGACTACAACTATATGGCTTTGGTTACGGAACCCTACCATATGCGTGCTCGACACGCTCTTGGCCAGTTATCCATACTTAATATTATAAATGCGAAAGTAACTCTGTCTGTTTTCTACATAATCACGGCTAAACGGCTTAACCGATCTCGATAAAATTTTGCGGGGTAATAGTATGTATCATGAGAGCGGATATAGGCTATTTTTTCTGAAGAAATCGTGGACGAAGCTGCGGGTACAGCTAGTTCACTGAAGTGAGAATTTTTTCTCTTTTCTGTAGCTAGTTGTTTATAAATTACTAGCCGTCCGCCCCGGCTTCGCACGAGTGTAAGCTCGGCCTTCGGCCTCGCTACAAAATATAATATAGCCTATGTCACCCGGGGATAGTGTAGCTTCCCAACAGTGAAAGAATTTTTCAAATCGGTTCAGTAGTTTCGGAGCCTATTCATTACAAACATACAAAAATAGGTACAAATCTTTCCTCTTTATAATATTAGTGTAGATTACCTTTTCCGTCTAAAATCAACACACTTGGACTTTTTTATATTTTAATGTCGCTGACAGTCGTAGGTATAAGAAATTAGGTCATCTAGGAATTACCCAGAAAGTAGTGCACTGCGGACGTCATAAATCCAAGTTTTGGAGCCATGTTTTATAGACTTTGGTTTGAACTCTGGTGAACCTAGCTTAAGGTCTTCATAGTGCTAAAGCTAATAAAGTTTTACCTACCTACTGAAAACTAGGTTACATAAATATTATAAACTGGTTATATATTATCTTATAAATAAAATCACAAATAAATATCTTCGTTTTTATGGTGCGTACCCAAAGGGTGTAAACGGGACCCTATTACTAAGCCTACGCTGTCTATCTGTTCTGTCCATCTTATCTTTTAACGGTTGTATCTTTTGAACCGTAAAGCCAATTCAAATTGTCACAGAATATGTAATAATAATATAGTGGATTCGTAACCCTCAGTACGATTCGCACTTTACGTGTATGCGATAAATCACGATCTCTAAAAAAAAATGGAAGCGTAGCCTACTGTACCCTTAGTACAAGATTTGATAGTTTTCGAAAACTTTTTTCGTTTTCGTTTTGTTTCATACATTGCTGGGCTAAAAGCTATTCGAAACCTTCTTTAGTATTCGAGTGAAGCAACCTATACTGCCGATTACTACCAATTTTAGTTCTTCCGCGTTTCCGCTAGAGGCGCTTTGCTGAAATGTATGGAACAATACGAAAACGAAAAAAGTTTTCGAAAACTATCAAATCTTGTACTAAGGGTACTGTTTCCCCTTTAACGCTTACACCCCTCCCCCCTTGGTCGTCAATTCGTATCATTTTGAGCGTTTGGAGTTGTGTGCGCTCAATATTGAAAAGTGCGTTTGTAGAACTAGCACGAACTAGTAAGATCTTATGTCAGTGTGTGTCACAGAAAAGTTTTTTTTTTGTTTAAATTAGAATGGCTGTCAAGGCATTTTTGTAATAAATTTGTTGTAGCCACTTGCACCCATATAAACCCATAGCAACCGTGCTAGCAACTGCGACGCGGAGTTCGACTCGTTGACATAAATAAGAATGCTCAATCTTATATCTGTCACAATACCTGGCGACAGAGTTTCCTTCTCATTTCCGGTCTATTTACTTCTCTTTTTTGTGGTGTGTGCAGTTTTTGGCAGTCTTTGTTCGGTACTAGCTTGAATTTAAAGGCAGATCAAAACTATATATTATCAAAGGCCCCGATAGTTAAATAAAATAAGAAATATAATTAAAATTAAATTACCTATTATTATTTATCTATGCATCATAAACACATGGATACGCCGCTCTGCACTTCAGCTTACTTACATTATACATATGTACATATATTATTTAATAAGCAGGTACATAACATTTCCAAATTAAATTACCGTAAGTAATAATTAATTCAGTAGATAAAGTTTATAACCTAACGTTTCTGTAACAGTTCGCTGCAATTTAAAAAATCATGCACTGGGACTTCACTAATTCACTTTTAAGACGATAAGAATAGTCAAACTAGCGTATTATTAATCGACTTCCAAAAAGGAGGAGGTTCACAATTCGACTGTTTTTTGTTTGTTCAGGGGCCTTACCCCTAGCTCGAAAAGTTGACCCGCATAGGTGTTATTTGTCTAAACGGTACGATCAACTACGATAAGCGGTAGTTATTTGATAGCCGCCAAGCTTTGCTATTTTCACGCACACATGCATAGTAAAATGCATTTTCGTTCATTCAAGTAAGACGCTTTTAAACGATGCAGCTTAAATGAGTTGGTTAATTTTAGGTACCTACTAAAAGTTGGCTCGCAAAAGTGAAGCTAGGGGTAAGGCCCCTGAACTTTCGACTGGGTGAACCGATTTTGATGATTCTTTTTTTATTTGGGAGCTGGCGATTCCCGTGAGGTCCCAATTTAATTTGTTCCAGTTCTGAAATGTTTATGTAGTTATTTTTTTTATATTGATAATTATTAAACTACGAGAATTATTGAAGTGACTTATTATGCGACTTTCAACAAGGTTGGAATTAATCGTGAGGTCCCAAATCAATTTGGTCCAGTTCAGAAATTCTTATGAATTAATTTGGTCCAGTTCAGAAATTCTTATGAATTCGGTTTTTTTATATTGATAATTAGGTCATAAGAAAACGGTGAGACTTTTTTTTTACTTCGCTACTTCCCCTTAGGGTGTTTGGGGCCATTTTGCCAACAACAGTGAGGGAAGAGATAGTGATATTGTTGAAAGAGGGGAAGATAACCCTGGTTTAAGACTCTACTAACAAGAAATGACAACAATAAAAAAAAAAAAAAGAAAACGTCCTCCTTAAAGGAGGATTTACTACGAAGAGGGCAACTAAAAAATAATTCAAACCACATGGAGAAATAGAAGAGTCTACAACTTAGAATGTATATTTAAAAAAAAAATTTAGTTGACAATACGTGTTACTGTATTCAATAAAACAATTTTGACACTTGTTTGACATTGATTATGGAAAATTAAGTATATATTCATACATTTACATTTAATTTCTATTTTTAACTGACTTCAAAAAAGGATGAATTCGAATGTATGTTTTTTTTT
Source organism: Agriopis leucophaearia (assembly GCA_949125355.1). Lineage (NCBI taxonomy): Eukaryota > Metazoa > Arthropoda > Insecta > Lepidoptera > Geometridae > Agriopis > Agriopis leucophaearia. Next base: position 2,726,126 of record OX421287.1, read on the forward strand.
CATCTCTATTTCAATTAAAAAGAACACTGGCTGGAATCTGCTTTCATCCTGTTATAAATCTGAGTTTTTTTATTTCGCTGACCTACAAACTCCCTCATCACACCCTAATTAACTCAAATCAAACTTTCACGCTTCGCATTTAAGTCTATTTTGGTACATCGGATTTGTTGTTACAGATGGATTGACTGACGCTCCGGAAATACCTCTTGTTGCTAAACAAATTCAAGCTCTAGCCCCAAGAAAACAAGACCTAAACTAAAACACACTAAATTTTATTAAGCTCACATATTGCTACAGAAATATAAACTCTAGCACCTAAAAACAAAACTTAAAAGTAAAAAGCCATGAAACATAAAAGCTTACCTCCTCGACGGATTTCTTCGAAAATTCGTTCATGGACACAATCCATTGCTGCACTAGATCGTTCACAATAACAAGATCGTTATATAACCATGTCAATAGATCGTTTACCCATTGAACGCTCGGGGGGTCTGGTCCAGTGCAAGTAGGCACCACTATAGACTGATGTTTCTTTAGACTCAACTGTTCGGGTCCTGGGGACATGCGCCCATGGCGTTTCTTATTAGGAGGCGTTGGGGGAACATAGCCACTCGGTTTTGAAGCTTTAAGAGATGCACTACGCACTTTAGCACTGGTAGCGAGTACAGAATCTGCACTGGCAACAATTTCGTTCGTAGGTTTCTTAGGCTCTTCTTTGACGACCTCTGCTGGCTTGGACACGAAGCGGCTGTAACCCCACTTTGCTAAAGCCAGCAGGATGATTGAAAACACTACCCAGATAAATATCAGCATTACTAGGTTGTCCATAGCTGTGTCCATGTAATCGAAGCTGCAGATGAGGTCGTCGACAGCTTCGGCGAGGTCAGCCATAGCTTTCCATGGTGCCTGCCACCACTGAGCCGCAGGGTGACTCGGCGGCTCGCTTTCAGAAACTGAGCTAAACATTTTTTTTCTATTTCTGTGCAGTTATTTTTGGATGCAGCTCGCGGTCTCTTTCGCGCGGTTGCTCTCCGTTTGTCTACGATGCGTTCATTTCTTTTGCAAAGTACCAATGATTTTATTCACAAATATTTTTTTTATATCTGTATATGTATGTTAATAGATTTTCAGGTATTTCATACACAATTCTTTGTGAAACGGTGATTTTATACACGATTAGTTTTCATAAAAATGCGCGAAAATTCGTCAGATTTTCAGCAAATTTTCTGATATTTTCAACTCAATACAGATGGTTATTCGTTCGTTCGTGTTAGTTCGTGGTTTCTATCGGATTTCTGTGCGTTTCTGTTTCCAGTTTCTCAGCATGGTTTCGAAACCCTGTAACAAAAAAAAACACAGTTTTACACGATTTATTACGCTTCTCGTATAACTAACCGTAAATAGCTAACTAACAAATGTAAACAAATTTTAGATCTCGATTTTGACCTACCTACTTCTAAATTGTAGTATCGGTTATCACCAAAGTCATCGGTTCGGTAATTTTTAACTGACTTCAAAAAAAGGAGGGGATTCTCAATTCGATTTTATTTTTAATGTTTGTTACCTCAACATTTATGAACCGATTTAGAAAATTATTTTTTATTTAATAAAATAAATAAATATCTAGGACATTATTGCACACATGGTCATCTGACCCCAAACTAAGCAAAGCTTGTAATATGGCAGCCAGAGACTGACATACATACATATATATTTTTAAATACATACTTAAATAGATATTAACACCCAGACGTAGAACTAACACAAATGTGAAAGGATATACCTTCAGATTGGTCCCATAGGTAGAAGTTTCATCAAAATCAGTTCAGTTTGGCTTTTAAATCAAAATACTGGAAAATACGTTTCCTTAGATGTCATAATATTGCCATAAGTAATAAGTAACCGAACTTGCGTATTTTACTAATATTGAAGTGGGTTTTTTAAATTGATAATTATTGTGTTTTGTGGTGGTACGGAACCCTCAGTGCACGAGCCCTACTCGCACTTGGCCAGTTTTTTTTTTATCTTTGGGTTAAACTCGGACGCTTAAAGAAAATTCCGGATATTTCCCTCAAAGTTCATATTTTGCGGCATAATGAACTCTTGTGGCGGTCAGTTCCATTTCAATTCTAGACCAGGGGCCTTACCCCTAGCTTCACTTTTGCGAGCCAACTTTTAGTAGGTACCTGATAGGTACCTAAAATTAACCAACTTATTTAAGCTGCATCGTTTAAAAGCGTCTAACTTGAATGAACGAAAATCCGTTTTACTATGCGTGTGTGCGTGAAAATAGCAAAGCTTGCTGGCTATCAAATAACTACCGCTTATCGTAGTTGATGGTACCGTTTAGACAAATAACACCTATGCGGGTCAACTTTTCGAGCTAGGGGTAAGGCCCCTGTACCTAGTACCAAGGATAATCTCTATATTTTTGTCGATGCTAGTACCTAGTAAAAATTGGCTCGCAAAAGTGAAGCTAGCTAGGGGTAAGGCCCCAGGACGTTTCAGAATTTCCCTGCATTCCGGACAAAAGCCTGAATTTCCGTATTGCAACCCCATCTCTAGAGTCTAGCTGTTGCATTACAATATAGAAAAGAAATTGATTACATACTGTTATATAATAAATATTTTATTCCTGGCAGCAATTGGCGCTGGGGATGTTTTACGACATTGCCTACCTACGCTGTGTCTTCCGGTTCGTGGTTTCCACTCGAGAACCTTTCTTCCCCATCGGTTATCGGTTCTTCGAGCGATGTCGCCTGCCCATTGCCACTTCAATTTGCAAATTTTAATAGCTATGTCGATGACTCTGATTCTTTGGCGAATACCTACGTTCCGGCACTGCATAGCTCTCTCCATTGCCCGTTGTGTGACTTTGAGTTTTTCCAAAAGGCCAACAGTACACAATAGTATTTTATACTATGTCAGGCCTGGCGCACTCCGCACTTTAGGTAAGCTACCAGCGTATCGGACTTGCCGTGCCTGCTGCCGCGCGATAGACAGAGATAACAAGACAAAAGTTACGCGATAGACAGAGAGGCAACTTCTAGGTTAATAATATGTAGTAGTATTTAGCGCTCGCACGTCCTGAATTGCACTTTATTGCATAGTAGCAAGAGTCGCTACTTATTTAAATGATTTTGCGGAGTGAACCTTCTGTACTCGTACTTATATGTATTCTGTAACTATGTAGATATTAAACTATCTACCTAGAAAGACTTTGTAACATGTTCATACTTCACCGTGCAGGCGGACTGTAAAATACCGTCTCTGCAAAAATATTATAAGTACCTACCTCTACCTAGATATATACGAACAAAGGTCGATACAGTCCGGATGACTCATATAAAGCCAAATGTCTAGGCACCCTAGTCATGAGCTAGATTTAGGCAGACAGCACTTGACCTCAGTTAGCTTCTGATGCAGACCCCGAATCGTCCGCTTTATTGGGCAGTTATGACTTACAGCTTTATTTATGGACTATTGCTGTTGCCCGCGACTTCGTACACGTAGATTTTCATATACATTTTCATCCGGCCCTTTCGCAAAATAACGTAAACTATACTTCAATCTGGTTATAGCTAATCATATTCGTGAAAACCGCATTTAAATCCGTCCAGTGGTTTAGGAGATGTGCGTGGACAAACAAACAAACAGACATAAATTCTAAAAACTGTCTTAACGTGTTCAGCTGCTTATTTTAAGACGCCCTGTGTGTATTTTTTTTATATTTCGCAATTGTAGTTTTTTTCTCTGCGTTTTTATTACATGTATAGATAGATTTATTACACATAATAAATAGATACAGAAGGCCGGCTTTGGCTTACCTTGATTTAATAACCTACGCTACGCGCAACCATAGCTCTAGGGCTGGAAAATCAACTATTGTTCTGTGAAAAGTTTAGATTTGGGAGTTACTAGTTTTTATTAGGTATATAGATAGTCCATGAAACTGCAAAATTACAGTTTTTGTATGTACATAATAAATTAAAATAAAGAAACAGACATTTAACTATTATAATTTATTTTTTATTAAACTACACTAATTTAATAAACCGCTGCCTGTAGGCAACGTTCCCTGAATGCTAGTCGCATTGCCGCGTTGGATTGCAATGCTAACACGTTGCGTAAGATACCGACCAGCATTTTGGTCACAGGCGTTTCGACCAGGCGTTTAGATAAATCTGTAAGAATAATTTTGGCACCCGACCCCCACGGACCTAAAGTTTCGACCCCAAAAGGCTCAAACATGTATCCACTATCTAGACTACTATATAGTTTTGCATTTTAGGAGTGGCTCTGGTACGTGTGAAATGGGGAAGAATTTTTTTCTCCCTGTATCCCTTCGTAACTTTATAATCCCTCGCTACGCTAGGGAGTCAACCCCCTCATCCTTCGTTACGCGAAGTACGAATTTTCATTACATAAAATACGTTTCGATTTTCATACAAATATCAAATCCGGAATTCAAAAATTTGTATGAAATTCGATACGTATTTTATGTAGCGAATACTCGTTTACCGCCCACAGGATTCAATATGTAATGTATGTATTCTTGGTGAAAAATCTACAATTATTTACTTACCATAATTATTTAAAATTCATATTAACATTTAATAAAGTAGGGGTCAGTAAATGTCCGCACCTTGACAATAAAAATTAGGGTAAAGTCGCCAATTACCAGTTTAATGTAATTTAGTAAAGTCGCGTGCCCACGAGGTGACGGCATACCAAGGTCGGCTGGTATCGACCAACTTTGTGAGGCTACTTTTTATGTAGGTCTACCTACTGGCCACTTTTTTTATGATACTGGGTGACGAGACGAGTGAAGTCGCTCGCCTGATGGCTCTTCACGCTTGCCCATAACAGCACAACGCCACTCAGACTATGTACTTCAACAGTTCAAAACCCTGGATGCACTGCGCTCGTCACCTCGAGATATAAGATGTCAAATCTCTGTGTGCCCTGTAATTTCGCTGGAAACATCGCTCTTCAATCCGGAACACAGTAGTGTTTGCACACTACTGATTGACGGTTGAATAACTGGCAAAGGTGTGATACTTCCCCTGGCGGACCCCTGCAAAAGAGTCCTACCACTACACTACTTTGTCTGTTAAGTCGTGAAGTCATGTTCGGATTGGTCGGGCGGTGGATGGGTAACCGGTCTCTTATTTATGTGCTTACTACCTGTACCCCCGACTTCGTCCGCGATTTCTTAAGAAAAAAAAATAGCTTATGTCCGTCCTCATGATAGATACTATTACCACGCAAAATATTATCGAGATCGGTTAAGCCGTTTAGCCGTGATTATGTAGCGAACAGACAGACGGACAGAGTTACTTTCGCATTTATAATATTAGTGTGGATTGCTTTCGATAGATAGTCAAAATTAGTGACCTAAGTAGGAAAATACGTACTATATAATTATCAATATAAAAAACCGACTTCATAAAAATGTTGAACTGGACCAAATTGAAATTTGACCACACGGGAAGTACCAGATTTCAAATAAAAAAAAAAACATCTAAATCGGTTCAAACAGTCGAAGGTTCTGACCTCAGAACAACCGTTACCTAACAAACATTAAAAAAAAAATATATACACTCGAATTGATAACCTCCTCCTTTTTGGAAGTCGGTTAAAAATTTCAAGTTCATAATTCAAATTTTGTATGAATTTCGATGGTACGTATTTTACGCGAATATTCCTACTAGGGCCAAGGCCTAGAAATTAATGTCAAAAGTATTGAAACTTACGTACCTACCATACCTATATTTGTGGGCTGCACTGGGGCCTTACCCCTAGCTCGAAATGTTGACCGGCATAGGTGTTATTTGTCTAAACGGTACCATCAACTACGATAAGCAGTAGTTGTTTGATAGCCTATAACAGCCGCGGCTATCAAACAACTACCGCTTATCGTAGTTGATGGTACCGTTTAGACAAATAACACCTATGCGGGTCAACTTTTCGAGCTAGGGGTAAAGCCCCTGATATGACTAAATTAGGTTAGCTAATTGTTTATTAGATTTAGTGTTTATTTTAATTTAGTTAAGTTTGTGTCGTTATTTTAATTTAAGTATAGCTAAGTTTCCTATGGTTCGAAATATATATTAGTGTGCAGTGGCGTTGTTAAGTAACCAAAGGCCCTGGTGCAAAAAAAATGGGGCCCTACCTAAACTGGGTTAGGTTTTATCAAGTAAAAATATAAACACTTTAAAGGTACAAAGCTACTTTATCATCTCTTTATTAGCTCTTTATTGTGCTCAAAGCTACTTACTACATGTATGTGTATGAAGGGCAAACATTTTGCAAGTTCAGTTTGAGGTTTGCTGATCAGGGCCCAAGGGCCCTCTGAGCTTGACTAGCCCTCCGATAGCTACGGAAATTGATTTCATGTTTTTTTCGCCCACTTCTGAGTAGGCTAAAGCCATTAAGGCTATCTCGCCTTGTCTTCCGTATTTTCCTGTCATAAAATATGCCTCAGTAAAATACCTAATGGACACTACTAATAGAGGCTTATCTTAAAGGGTCGGCAACGTAGTTGTGATGCCAGGGGCCTTACGTCCAACTCTAAACGCGAGCCCGAACAGGTGCAGTTTGAAAAATTACGCGAACGCGAACCGTGCTACGGTTTGCGGTCTACTCGAACCTCATGATTCTACTACCCAAAAGGACAGAACGCTTCAAACAGAAAAAACGAGCAGAGCGAGAGGTACCATCTGGAGACATTTGTCCCTTTTTGGGTAGTAGGTATCATGGATAAAACAGTAGCAACTTGAAGGCGTTCTAGCTCATAGGTCATTGACCTTTTTGTAAAATGATCTTAACAAAGAATGTTTCCCAATCAGTTTTCTCTATGGTTAAACCATGAACAGTATTTGCTATGTCGGGATAGTACATCTCTGAAATTGTACCTATAAGTCCACAGAACTTCGTGCGTTCGAATTTTTCTATAACCATCAATTTCTGAACTATGGCTACAATTATATGGCTTTGGTTACGGAACCCTACCATATGCGTGTCTCGACACGCTCATGACCAGTTATTATTCTTATGTTATCTGACCTCTTCGCTAATAAGAACTCCCTTCGCTCGATTAATAACCAAATTCAGCCAAATTAGAGCAAAAATCCAAAACCAACCGACAAATTAGAACTATTCAAGGATGCATCGTTTAACAATTAGCTAATGAACTAACTACCCGTGTGTTAGTTACTATTCTTATGTACGGTATGACGTCATTTTTACGGCCTGTACATTCAAATATAAATACCAACTTAACATAGAAATTAATAAGGAACCACCATCGCAACTTCTGAACCACTCTGATAGCTTTCCGCTAGCAAAAAATAGTTCTACCATTTGGCCAACTGGACAGATAAGTTGGTCGACCTGGCTTAGGTCATCGACGTTTTTGAGTTGATTCGGTAACTTTAGTGATGTCAGGTTTTGAAACCCGTGTCATTAGTATAGTAATGTATTATTTACAATCAGCTCTATCAGTGGAATGAGCTATTTAACAGGATTTGCGAGTAACTATACATAATATGGGTTCTTCAAAAGAGTTTCTTTTTTCTCAAGTTAATTTAAGTTGATGTGGCAATGGGCAGGCCACATCGCTCGAAGAACACATAACCGATGGGACCGACGACATTGTGAGAGTCGCGGGCATCCAGTGGATGCAGATGGCAGGATGTCGTTCAGTGTGGAGGTTAAAAGGGGAGGCCTATGTTCAGCAGTCAACGTCTTCTGGCTGATGATTATGAAGTTAATTTATGCTTAAAATTACCGTCTCGTTTTCGCGTATGACCATTGCCGAAGAGAAGTCGAGATAGCAATTTTGAGTATAGATTAACTTGAGTAACAATGTATCTGCGATGCCCCTGGTGTTGCAGCTATTCATAGGCGACAGTGCTCGCTTACCATCACGCGTACATAATTTTCAATATAAACAGCAGACTTCATAAAAATGTCAGAACTGGACCAAATTGGTCCCCACGGGAAGCACCAGCTTTCAAATTAAAAAAACATCAAAATCGGTTCACACAGTCGAAAGTTCTGAGGTAACAAAAAATACAGTCAAATTGAGAACCTCTTCCTTTTTGGAAGTCGGTTAAAAATGGATAACTGCCGGTGAGTAGCAAGAAAACTTAGAAATCCAAGTAACATGATTAATTATCAAACTACACGTCTTGGTAAATAAAATTGATATATAGTTTATTTAAGGCTTTCTTTTGCTAAAACACTGTTTTAAACAATCACGGTTGTTCACTACAGTTATATCTATATCATTATTAACGGGATATTTACCGTGATAAGGTTGTGGAAGGAGCTCCCGATATTTCAGCGCAGTTACATGCACCATGTTCACGGGAAGACACATTTCACATTTCGGGTTTTTTTTTTGCTTCTTTTCATATACAAATAAAATTGTACATTCCATGCGTTTGTAAGCAATTAAACAGCGACTTGTTTGTGATAAGAAGCCGACGTGATAAGAGCCTCTGTGAGTAACAGGATTCGCTTGAAATGTTGAACGATAGGATTTTAATTGTTATTGTTTACCTTTGATAAATGACTAAGGTGAAGTGAAGTATATGTATGGCTATCTATATTTACGGTTCGAAAGATAAACCCGATTAAATGTAAAACGGACAGGGGCCTTACCCCTAGCTTCACTTTTGCGAGCCAACTTTTAGTAGGTACCTAAAATTAACCAACTCATTTAAGCTGCATCGTTTAAAAGCGTCTAACTTGAATGAACTAAAATCCGTTTTACTATGCGTGTGATTGTGATTATCGTTCATTCAAGTTAGACGCTTTTAAACGGTGCAGCTTAAATAAGTTGGTTAATTTTAGGTACCTATCAGGTACCTACTAAAAGTTGGCTCGCAAAAGTGAAGCTAGGGGTAAGGCCCCAGGTAGACATACAGCTTAAGCTTAGTCATAGGGTCCCGTTTTCGTTTGGCTACGGCCTAAAACTGTTGAAAATGTGTAAATGAGTTAGCTCTGCATGTCTATTCTGCAATTTCTGCAAGCTAAGTGAACGCGCAAACGAAGTGATAAGCTAAGTGAATGTTATTTTTTCTTGCCTATTTCTGCAGATAAATGTCAAAACATCAAATTATAAGGGCAAGGGACTACATTCAAGGGTGATCACATGACATTTTGACATTTCTCTATATAGTAATCGACAAGAAAAATACACGTTCACTTAGCTTATCACTTCACTTGCGCGTTCACTTAGCTAGCAGAATAGACATGTCAGTAAGCGTGGCGTACGTTTGATGGTAAACGACACATCATCATCATCATCAGCCAGAAGACGTCCACTGCTGAACATAGGCCTCCCCGTTTAACCTCCACACTGAACGACAAACGACACGCTTTGACGTTATTGTAGAAGTAGGTTTGAATAGGATGGGTGGCTATCCGTAATGTCGTTTTTAGGACGCACGAAGCCCTTTGATATGGATTATTGTAAAAACGAAGTGAGGTGACAAGTGTAAAGGTATATAGTAAAAACCGGCCAAGTGCGGGTCTGACTCGCGCATCAAGGGTTCCGCACCCAAAAATGTTTTTCCTTTATTCAATTCGTTAACGCCCGACTTACATTCGGCTGATGTTAGTTACTTGTTGTTTTACTTTAAAACATAAACATTCAAACATTTTTAACCGACTTCAAAAAAGGCGGAGGTTCTATGCTCCACTGTATTTTTTTTTAAATGTATGTTCACCGATTTCTCTTTTGTTTGGTAGGTCATACTTCAAAAGTGGTCCCATATAAATTTCATCCAACTCGGTATAGTAGATTGGTTTTTAAATCAAAATAACTGAAAAATAAGCTTGTTAAGTAGTTTGAACATAAAAATTATGTATTTTTTGTAGGATTTTTTTGGTCTCTTTGAGATGTCGCGATGCATCACGCGTTTCACTCCATATTTCATCTCTGTACGAACAAATTGCAATAAACATTTATTCATATGTCTATCACGGTTCAAAACTCACGTTTACGTTGCTAATAACAGCAGGTATCATCAATTTCTCTCACCTCCAAATGTGCACTTCACAAAAACATATTCGTGACAATTAATAACTACACACGTCCAGTCGCGCCGACACACAGAAATGCACTGAATGAATTTCATTCATTATTTCATTTGATTCGCAGATTTGTGAAGTTTTACCTACATCGGTAACCTTGTGAAATAGCTACCATTATGCTTTGGTACCTTCTTTGTAGTATCTTCGTGTACGAAACATAATCTTAGCATCTCCCATCTATATGAGGTTACACGGAACGTTGGTAGTAAGCGGAAAGGAGGTCTATGTATGATAAGTTATAGGTACATTAGACACTCATTATAAATAAGTTTTACTGTACCTATTTCTCTTCGGAGGAAGAAGTCTATATAGATTAGTTATTTTTTTATAGATTAATATGTAATTGGGGGTCGTTTGGGGTACCTATGGGCCGTCATGCCTTATGGATACTTCAAGCAATCCCCAATTAATTAGATTTAAATAAGTAATTAGATTGGAAGTGGAATCGTCAAATATCGACAAAACTCCTTTATAAAAATAGGAATTTTAAAAAAGTTTTTCAATCAGTGGGCGTAGTTTTTGATAAGTAAAATAAATATAGAATTCCATACAAATTTCAATTTCGAAATACTAAATTTGTATGAATTTCGATACGTATTTTACGTAGCGAATATTCGTACTTCGCTCAATGAGGAAACTAAAATTAGCCACTAAAAACTATAGCTAAAAACTTTAACAACGAGCGAGACCATGACAGTAAAAAAAAATCTTCGAGAATATCTAATTTATGATCATTACACATAGCTCTGATAAGTATTATTAGTAAATAAAAAAAAACAACTATAAAAACAACCAAATCACTGTCCACTAGAACAATTTTATTGTCTCGACCGAAAATGATTCAACATCTGCTAATACAATCAACAGTTTCACGCGCTAAGTGTAGCAACCTTGTCAAATTTACAAGTTTGGTAACCCAGTTTAAACTGTGTTTACCTATATAGTTAGTTCACCATTGTTTAGCGTACTATGACGATTAAGGGGGGAACAGTAATTAAAATCGATCCAAGTTGTTTATAGATCTGACTTTATATTGTAAAAAGCTAAACGAAACTCGTAGTTTTTTATCACTTTTGCTAAGTTTTTGAGAGTATATTTTATTTAAAGTAAATTAATTATTAATAGAAAACTTTTTCCACAACTTTTTCTTCCATTTTTTCGCACATGTTAAAATATTAATATTCGCTGAGTATGAACAAATAAAAAACTATTGGGCATTTTTTAAAGTAACATGGCAAAAGTTTTAAAATTATTTTGTCAGTTTTTCGATCTAACCTATTAGAAAGTAGTTTTCGATCTTCTCCGCCTTTCCATAAAATATCAATACGAAAATTCTGTGCGAAAATTGATTTATACCATTTTTAATATTAGAATAACAGATAATGCAGAAACGTTTTTTAAAGTCAGAATTAAACTCAGTGACATTTTTATCTTCAAACTGCGCTCCCTGATTTTTTGGTCTCTTTGGAAGGCCTAAGAATTTTCCGCGGACGGAACTTTTGACTATGATGTGAACAAAATATAGGTTTGTTACTAACCTATATTTTGTTCACATCATAGTCAAAAGTTCCGTCCGCGGAACTTAAAAAGGCTTAAATACTTGAAGGCATTGTTTATCAAAATCTATCTATTCTTATATTATTATGAATAATTTATCTATAATTAATATTAATAATAATTAATCTTCAAAGTGTCAGTTAAAAATTGATGAATAAATTGACTGTATTTTTTTTCGAAAAAGGTCATATTATAATGAAGATTTTCAAAAAGATTGAATGTCCATATGATAGTGTTTTTTTCCGCTTTATGGGTTTTAGCCCCCTATGTGCTGTATCTTATTGTAATTGGAATTTGAGATTAATTTTAATAATACCTATAGGTACACTAATTGTGATGTAAATTTCTAATTGTAAATTAAATAACATAATTTAGATACAAGATATTGTATCAGCATAAATGTATACTAGTATGGGTTTAGGAAATATAAATGTAATTAAATTAATAATAAAATTAAACCTAAGAAATAATGCATGCTAATGTTTTTTATAGGTTGAGGAAATAAAAGGCTATTTTATTTTTTTATTTTATATGTGCTGTAGCCTCAGATCAGACAAATAAATTTACTGAAAAAAATTACACACCCAAAAACGTTATCTGTAGAATGCACCTATTTTTGCTCGTTTGTGAGTATTTCTCTGCAAGATAGGAGAAGATTACTAGATTAGTCCCACACTGATAAGAATTAAAGCAGATTCCATAGATATGGCTTAAGATGGTAGACCTTTGCTTGTTTAGGTAAAAAAAACGAAAAAAAAACTGACAAAAATGTCATCCAAGTAAATAAATAAATAAATATCTGGGACATTATTGCACACGTGGTCACACATCATCAGCCAATTAACGTCCACTGTTGGACAAGGCCTCCCTCATAGAGAGAGGTGTTGCCATAATCCCCACGATTGGCAGGCAGCTTGGGGATCGCAGTACGTTCACCGTGTACTATTAGGACGCTGCTGCCCATCCTCCGGTGGTTCACACATGGTCATCTGACCCCAAATTAAGCAAAGCTTGTAATATGGGTACCAGAGACTGATATACATACATATATATTTTTAAATACATACGAGTACTTAAATAGATATTAACACCCAGACATAGAACAAACACCAACATTCATCACACAAATGTTTGTCCTAGATGGGAATCGAACCCACACCCCCAAGCCCAGAAGGCAGGTTCACTACCAACTCAGCTAACGGGGCTGCAAGTAAACGAAATTACGTGTTTACAAATTTTGAAGTCGGTTTTTTAAATTGATTATTATTTCTAAACCATACCTACAAAACCAGAAAAATCTACGTCTGTCCAGTTAGTCCAACCGACGTCATTTTTAATACACAAATTAGGTTCCACTCATGCGTATTATTTAGCCAAAAAAAACTTCTTAACTATTTTATAGTTACAGCCAATGACATAATAGAAAAACCTTACGATGACGTCACAAGATGGCGGCAGGGCGTTCACCCTAGGCATTAGAGGCTTTAAAGGTTATTTCTTTCTTTCGTTAAAAAACGATCACGAACTTAGTGTGAGGAGTTAGGACTTATAATAATTTTATTATAGCTATGTGTGTGAGTGATGAATACAGGGTTGACTCGTCATGTAACTTTTCAACTTTCGCGATTTGAAAACCATGCTTTAATATTGTCTATCGGGCAACTGTATTATTTGGGTAAAATAGGTACATGGCTACAATAAGTCATATCAATATCGTTTTAAAATTGTAGATACTGATAAATGTCCATGCGGTAACACCACCATCCATTCTAGAACAGTGTTCAGAATTCAGCACCTTTATATTTACATATGAAGCATTATGTGCCTTCCTGGGGTCTTACCCCTAGCTCGAAAAGTTGACCCGCATAGTAGTTATTTGTCTAAACGGTACCATCAACTACGATAAGCGGTAGTTATTTGATAGCCGCCAAGCTTTGCTATTTTCACGCACACACGCATAGTAAAACGGATTTTCGTTCATTCAAGTTAGACGCTTTTAAACGATGCAGCTTAAATGAGTTGGTTAATTTTAGGTACCTATCAGGTACCTACTAAAAGTTGGCTCGCAAAAGTGAAGCTAGGGGTAAGGCCCCTGGGTGTATCACCATACGATGTTGATAAACTTAACAGAAAAGAGTCAGCCATAGCCTCATGGGATAAAATAGTTTTCAGTTTAGGTTTTTATTTATTTTTTATGCCATAGGTGGCACACAAGCAGACGGACCGCCTGATGGTAAGCGATCACAGTCGCCTGTGGATACCTGCAACACCAGGGGCATCAGAGATACGTTGCCGACCCTTAAAGACTTTAAACAGCCCTTTTGAAGAACCCCATATTAAAGCTACTCCTAAAATATTTCGCTATACTATACTAAAGCTAGTGTTTTCAGCGTTTTAAAATCATTTGTATAAAAATGCCACGTAAGTAATTAATTATTATATGTATAATAATTTTTTTTTCATAGTTGATTGAATCAGGAGTTACTTTGCGGAAGTCCATTTTCAAAACTGTTTTAATACAGTAAGTAAGTAAGTAGTTAGTAAGTAGTAAGTAGTAGTGTTGTGTTGTTGTTTGTTCATCATTAAAACAGTTTTTTATATATTTTTTCCTTTAGTTTAACGTTAGTTTTTAGGTAGGTATATATTTATAGGATAGCAATGGATCTGTGGGGAGATTGGAGGTATCAAACTGCAATCGTCCTCCCACAGATCAAGTGATTCAAGTTTGAAATATTAAAAAAAGAGTTTTTTTAGCGAATGTATTCATTAAATTGTGAATAAAAGAATATAATTAAAAACTATGCTTTCAAACCACAGTAAACATAAATAAATAGAAACACCAATTTGTCCCACCCATTATAGGTAATCTGTCACCTTCACTTGGTCACAGAAAACATAACACCAATTTATCGGAGTCGCGACACCCCTAGAACTGCAACAAAAAGCTAGACATTTTGATTTAATGGACGAAGAGTCACGCAGGCGTTGTGTGTGTAAATGTTACAACTAATCTCTACATAGTATATCTACATAGTATAAATTAAAGTCGCTTTCCGCGTCTGTCTGTTTGTATATTCGCTAAGAGCCGTAACAGACACACGAACATGGCTGACGTCAACCACCTCAACCAACGAGAGAAAAAGAGAGGGAAATTGTGTTCTCACTCTTTCTCTCCCGTTGGTCAGACGGCGGTCCGTCAACCATGTTCGATACATCTGTTACTGAGCTGTAAATCGTCCTAAACCGCACGCAACTGATTTTGATGCGGTTTGAAAGTTTATATATATATATATAACTAGCGACCCGCCCAGGCTTCACACGTGTATAAGTTTTATTATATATTACTTATATAAACGTTCCGTGAAAAACTATCTCTGATGGCGAAAACCGCTTCAAAATCCGTTGCGTAGTTTAGGAGTTAGCGGATTACAGACAGACAGACGCGGAAAAGGACTTCATTTTATATGTAGAGAACAAAGTCAAGGTCAACGTTTTTATTTGCTTGCCAATGGGTATACATGGTCTTAAAATATAAAATGTCCATCCATTAACAGCCGTAAAGGGCGTGCAAAATTAAATTAGGTTATAACATTAATTTATTTTAATAATAATTTATTAACAACCAAAATCATAAGAATAAAAACGACATGCCATTTTCTTTAGGAATTCTTCGACTTCATAGAATAAAAGTATTTAGGTTTTTATGTAAGTATAAAAAAACTATATTTAACAACCAAGTCGCCGAAAAATTAATTTACATGGCTTACGTTCATATTTATTACCACTTTTTTTATATAAATTACACCCGTGCGAAGCCGGGGCGGATCGCTAGTTTGTTATAACATTTGTAATGAAAGAACCGTGTTATTAGAGGTATTAATATTCAGAGAATAATAATGTATGTTTTACTTTATAATAGCTTCGTGAAAATGTGTTCTATCAAGAACGATCATATTGAATCCTTGGTTCTATTTAGGTATTTTTATACAATGGCATAGGTAGGGCTCACTGCCTCTATCAGAATAAAATAGATGAACATTTTCTACAAGTAAACCGACTAAGTGCGAGTTGGGTTCGCGCACTGAAGGTTCCGTACCACCAAATAAAATACCTTTTGAAAAAAATGGTTGATTTCTCCAAGATATATACACGATTTCAATTAAGGCCAAATATTATGGCCTTAATATGACCAAGTGCAAGTCGGGCACGCGCACTGAGGGTTCCGTATCACCCCATAAAATGTTCGCTACGAAAGTACAAAAAAGTAGTGCAAAAAGACAACATCCCATCAACGCCCAGGCGGTCACCCATCCAAGTACCGACCGCGCCCGATGTTACCTTCGGTGATCGACTGAACGTACGAGAACAGAAATTTGTCACCGACTCGCACTTGGCCATTACTTATTATTTGTTGTTATACTTTAGAGTGTGTACCTACTATAATCATGCCAAGTTTGACGCTTAGGGTTTGTAAACACTAGCGCACGTCCGCTGCGTTTCATACAAAATCCACGCACCTGCGTTCAGCGCGCTAGTGTGAACTAACCCTTATCCGTATTACAGTTTTTACATTAGATTAGAGCATCAAATACAAAATGACGTAAAAAAATAATACGTGTGTTGTATGGGGACCCCAAGGCTCTTCGTACACAACGCTACGCAAATCTTTGATACTCGACGAATTTAGTCTCCAAGCGACTACCGCCATACAAATCCATTGAGGTTCGTACACGAGTCATTGTCGGCGACGCGACTCAATGTATGGCGATAGTCGCTTGGAGACTAAAATCATTTAGTTTAAACCCCTTTAATTTTTACCTTTTGACTTTATTATTGTTTCTTAGTTGATCCTCCGTAACATTACATATTCTGGCTATCTATTAAAGATACAGCCATTAAAAACACAGTTTAAAGGTAGGACGGACAGACAGACTGTAGGCTTAGTAATATCAATATTCATTCATATATTGTTCTTGGTAATAAGGTTCCATTTGGGTAGGTACGGAACCCAAAAAAGTAATCACACTAATATTATAAATGAGAAAGTAACTCTGTCTGTTTGCTACATAATCACGCCTAAAAGGCTTAACCGATCTCGATAAAATTTTGCGAGGTAACAGTATGTATCATGAGGACAGACATAGGCTATTTTTTCTGAAGAAATCACGGACGACGTCGCAGGTAAATCTAGTATATTATATATATATCTACGGTTGCTATTTACAAAATATAAATGGCTCAAACCAGGAAAAAGGGAGTTATAATATTATTTATTATCTACTTGATACAATGTCGTTCCAAGGTCTCTGTATTTTTCTGTACTTAACAATTGAACTGTCCAAGTGTGGGTCACGGCAAACTTCCTTATTATGCATTTAAATACTTGCTTACATTATGGTAACAAATAATTAACATGTTTTTTTATTTATGTATTAATAGGCTTGCGTTTAACCGCCAACTCGCCTGATGTTAAGCAATCATGGAGCACGCTTGCCTAGACGAAACCGATTCACTCGTGATCTGAAGACACCTAGATTGTAACTATCGGGGAACACACATTCAGGCAGCGCATTCCACAGACTTCCACACACGCCGCATACAGCTCGGTTGGGCCGCTTTTGTAAAACTCAAAAACGTACTCAGGGATCGGAAAATACCGCAATGCCTGAGGACCAAGCTTTACAACCAATGTGTCCTGCCAACGATGACTTACGGTGCCGAAACATGGACGCTAACCAAAGAGGCTGTGCACAGATTAAGAGTCGCGCAAAGGGCAATGGAGCGTGCCATGTTAAATATCAGCTTGAGAGACCGAGTCCAAAATACCGAAATCCGACGAAGGACAAAAGTCACGGATATCGGTAGCCGTATTATGCGACTCAATTGGCGCTGGGCAGGGCACGTGGCTAGGCGTGGTGATGGCAGGTGGAGTAGAGCCCTGACAGAGTGGTTACCAATAGCGGATAAGCGTTCCGTGGGCAGGCAACCAGCCCGATGAGTCGATGACATCACACCCATCGCAGGACATACGTGGATGAGATTGGCCCGAGACAGGGATAAATGGCGCAAGGGAGAGGAGGCCTATGCCCAGCAGTGGGTTGATACGGGCTGACGATGATGATGATTCCACAGACTGGCAGTTCGCATAATAAAAATGGAATCAAAGCGCTTCGTACGGGTTTTCGGAATATCAACCATGAAGCGGTGTCGATTTTTCATGCCCGCTCTGGCAGTCCGATAGAAAAATGGGCAGGATTAGATCATATTATGCAGATCAGGGGCCCGATTCCACTAAACCAATTGTTTTTGAATTGTTAATGAATTTTCTCAAAAATTGCCCTTTTGACAGTTTTGGCATAGATAAAGTGTCAAAAGTGAAAAACAAAATTGTTTTTAAATTGTTAATGAATTGCCTCAATTTTTTTTACACTTTTTGTATAGATAAACTGTCAAAAGTAAAAAAATTGAGGCAATTCATTAACAATTGAAAAACAATTGGTGTAGTAGAATCGGGGCCCTGATGATGGCGGTCCGACACTGACAGAAATTTTTGAATATTTTTGTCATTAAAATATTTTGTATTGACTCATCTAGACTCTTTAACACTTGAATGTGAAATTTTCTGACAGTTCTAGATACAATAATTGCCTCATTTTTTGTGTAAAAAAATAATTTGGAATAATGAGTTCGCATTGGAAAACATTGAGGACGTAACCATTAAATTCCGTGATTAAATTTTGCTGATCTTTATACATTCGCCTTCTAGAGCACCATGATCTAGCTACCATGTAGGGGACCATACGTTAAATTTGGATATTTTTTGGATGATGGGGTGGATAGTTAAGCTTTTTAGAGCAAATTTTGAATTTCAAAATTGAAATTTGTATAGAATTCGATGCGTATTTTACGTAGCGAATACACATACTTGGCCTACAGTTTGAAATAGTAATGATTGCGCATTGACGGCCGTACTCATAAACGTTACTTAAGTTAAGAAATACTTAAAATTGCTCTGTTAAGAGGCCTCTATTCGTCTGCAGCTTTCTCGCCCGCACATTTGTACATTATTGACGATATAAAATTACTGAGTGTTAATTTACAAAAAGTGACACACTCAAGTTTTGCTGACTATCATAACATTATAAACAAAAAATATTTCTTTTCTATATCTTTTAATTAGACGGAGTGAAATGGTAACAAGTGATTTTTTTTCTTGTTACCATGTTACTCCGTCAAAAAGTTTCTTGTCAAACATTTTTTGTTTATAATGTTATGATAGTCAGCAAAACTTGAGTGTGTCACTTTTTGTAAATTCACACTCAGTAATTTTATATCGTCAATAATGTACAAATGTGCGAGCGAGAAAGCTACAGACGAATAGAGGCCCCTTAACTTCTCGCTGACGGAAATTGGCAGACATGAATACGAGATAGCAATTTTAAGTATTGCTTAACTTAAGTAACGTTTATGAGTACGGCCGTAAGTGATCTAACAGATGTGTCACCAAGTCAAGTCTAAACTACAACTAAAGGTGACACTAGGTACAGTCACCTCCAGACGTTATCAGAGAGGCACTCCCAAGTCGCGTGTCTGGCGATGGCATCACGTCATGACCTCCGAAATGCGTGTCGCCACAGATTCCATCATAGCCTCCTCGGTGGCAAAGGTTAGCGCAACCAGAAAATATCTGCTTTAGGTAATGATTTTATAATATCATTGGGTTCATGGCTTAAAAGCAGTCTCACATTTTTTGACGCACAAAGCAAATAAAACTGGATTTTTGGCGTTCAATCAAAAAGAAAGGTCTTCAGAAAACTCAATTTTTGTATTTTTCTTGAAAATAACGGCTTTAAATTATGGAAATAATCAACATAACAACTTGTCATAACAACATAACAAACTGCAAATTAACAAAAATATTTTTTCGTTAAACTCTACGAGGGAAAGTTTGAGAGTAGATTTCTTTGAATTGCTGACTTAAATAAACAATTTCAATGTTATGGTTAACTTGTTTTATATTCCTATTGAAAATTACCTACTGCTTTACTTTATCAGCGCATAATTATCACAATGTATTGCGTTTGAACTGTATTTTTAACAACTGTGCTGTATATGCAAATACAGAGGGCACAGTATGTAGGTATAATATAATATTTATGTATCAAATACCTACCATAGAAACTTCAGTTTCAAAATTCAGTATGTAGTCTTCTAGGCAAGCGTGATCCATCGTAGGCCGCATCATCGCTTAACATCAGGCGAGTTGGTGGCCAAGCGCAAGCCTATTTTACAATTAAAAAAAACAAAGTCAAGTTGTATTATCGAAAATTAACATGGCAGTATGCATAACCCGTGCGATGCCAAAAATTCAACCAAAAAATGTGTCGCTTCCTACAGTAAAATTAAAAACAGTTTGTTTACCCCACATTTACTGTGTTTTGTGATTTTACCCAAATGATTTATGTAAGTGTCTAAATATACTTTTTTTTGACAGCGTTCAAGCACATTTCTGTAAAACATATTTAATCAAATTACATATATATAATAAACATATGCCTTGCGTTTGTCGCTGACTATTAAAATGCACACATGTATTATGAGAAAGTGCCAAAATTTTAATAATAATTCATAAATTATTTTTGCTCTTCAGCTTGATTATAATGAAAGCGGTGTTAAGTCGAAGTGAAAAATTATTATAAAAATTTATTATGTAGAGTATAATATATGTAGGCATTAGATTTGGTCAACACAAATCAACAAAACCTGTAATAATAAAAACTGTGAAAAAAGTACCTACCCACAATACCTACATAATCTCTAGGAATGACATTTTTACCCTACTGCTCAAGCAGTAGGGTAATGTTTTTCGGGCATTTGTTTAATTTTTTTAATACTGCTTTATAACATCTTCTAGCGGCTAGCCTAATTAAACGGCTTGACCGATTTTGATGTGTGAGCTGTTAGATTCGTCTTCATGTTCAGAGTTATATGCTACATTTTGCTGTCGGGTTTTTTATTTTAATAATATACCTACTTAGGTATATTTACTTAATTATCAGAAATGTTCGTGAATAAAGTACTTACTTATGTCATAATATACAAATTATCTACATTGCAATAGTAGGTACCTATAGTGTTGTGAATCAAAGAGTTACATAAAAATCGATAAATCTTCGTAAATAACAAATGTCGATATGTTACAAGCATTTCAATCATCTCAAAGCAATAAACAGAATAAAACAGCACTTAAATTACATCTCACCTCATTTTACTTCCAAAATCAAAATCCACTGACGTAAATACACGTAGTGTGCTCAAGCACGAAATTTAAAAAAAAAGTACTTAAAAAGAAACCACGATAACACGCGAACTGTTAGTAAGTATTAGTGATGTGACATGCGTATTATTAGTAAGATTTTTATTTAAAAAACAACAATAACACGGTCAGATTGACGGGATCGATAAAAACGCGCGAAAACGTGTCCCGCGTAATGTAGCCGGTGCCGCACTGACTGGCTGCTATTATGCCAAGTGACACAACTGCTAACTTACAAAATGGCGTACTCACTTGGAGTTTGCGCAATAGTTTATTCCGCAGTCAGCCTGCGACTATCCAATTAAGTTTTTTGTTCATAATATACCTAATGATACCTCAAAAGTTTTCAACTACGATTTAATCTGTCCTAAGCCATTTTACGCTAATCACGTGTTATAAGATTTTCGAGTCAGTTAATCGATAATTTTAAAATGATAGTAGGTATATAATAATATAATTATGTACCTGCTCGGTAGGTATTAGACAAATAACATACCTAATGTGCCTACTTTGATAATAAAATTCTACACTATTTATTTTGTGATGTGGATTTTTAAGGTTAAAAACAAAATAAAAACAAAAGGTCATGTACCTACGCTACTATGACTATTACATGGAGGTTCCTATTGCCAAGATCAATAGGATAGACATCATAAATCATAATGCTTAGGTAATAGTAAAGTTTTTAATATATTAGCACATATTTTTTTTTATAATTATCTAGAAATTCCAAACATATTAACTTCATAGCAAATATTCATAATAGCAACGAATATGTACGTAAGCTATATAAACCTATTAATGTAAGGATTGTAAGGGACCTCAACCCTTGACCTCAATGAACCTGTTTCCCATCCCTATATTTCTACTAGCCCTAAGTAGTAGCTAACAGACGTGTCAACTTTGCTGACGAACCGCCGTCTGACCAACGGAGAAAGGGGAAAATTTCAAACAGCGTTTTGTCAGCCAGGTTGATGTCTGTTACTGCCTTCGAATAATTATAGTCATGTATTTATTGATCGAACGTTACGGCTATTACCCCCATAGCAATATGTAGCGTGCGGATTCAAATAAAAGCGGCCAAGTTTGAGTCTGGCTGGCGCACTGAGGATTCCGTACTATTACATTATTTATCAACTACTAAAGTACGAAAATTGTGCAAAAAGACGTCATACCCGGACCGTCACCCATCTAAATACCGACCGCGCCCGACGTTGTTTAATTTTGGTGATCGTAAGAGAACCGGTGGTGGGTGACTAGAAAGTCACCGACTCACACCTAATTTATTATTTGATGTTATACTCCAATGTGTACTTATTACATATAATCACGCCAAGTTGACGCTTGTAAGTATTTAGAGCAAATACAAAATTAAACTCGTTTAAAAAACGTTTGTTGGTTGGGGACCTCTTTTTAGATTCTTAGAAAAGTAAAATAATTATAAAGTAAAATCGAAAAGGAATATGCTTAACAATACACATATATCGTGAATGTGCTCGAGTGTAGAAAGTGAATTAATACGATTGAACGTGTATAGTATTCATGTTGTTCCAAAAATGACATAGAAGCCTTTAGAAATATCTCCGCTACTTAACTGGGGCATACAAATAAGAAAGTAAAATAAGTAAGACAAGGCTCTATGGGTTTAATGGCTTTAGACTGCCCAGTAATGGGGTAAAATAACAAAAAGACGGTATATCAGTTGTCACTATTCAAAGTTTGTCACCGTCATGTTTATATCATGCCATATGCCATTTTAAGTTTTAACATTTCAAAATTATTGCATTGGAGGAATTTGGATGCCTTGTTTTTTCGGTTAAACTAGAACGTGAATTTAATTTTATAATTATTCTATATCAATCCTAAAAAAATGGCTGAAAAACTCGAAGATTTAAATCTCCCAATGACTGTTGTCACGCGTATAGTGAAAGAAGCATTACCTGACGGAATAGCGATATCCAAAGAGGCACGAACCGGGCTGGCGAAAGCCGCTTCAGTTTTCGTACTTTACGTTACTTCTGCAGCTACAATTATCGTGAAAAATAAGAAGAGGAAAGCCCTAACTGGCCAGGACGTGCTAGACGCTATGCGGGACATAGAATTCGACAGATTTGTCGAGCCCTTAGGTGAAGCTCTAGAACAATACAAGCAATTGGTTTCGGCGCGAAAATCTGGTGCAGGCAAGAAAAAAGACGATTCAGAAGAAGTGGAAACTATAGAAGACGATTGATGTGATATTGTGAATCTTAGGGTTAAGATATTGATGAAATTAGTACCTGTTTTTTAAATAAATCATGTTTTGTAAGTAATATATTGTAATTTTTGCTGTATTGTCGAGTAATTGGTCAATTGCAAGCCTATTCAGTAGTATTAAGTTCTAAAAACACCAACCCGCATTGATAATATGTGATGAATTGTTTTTTTTTAATGATGGAAACGGGCTATCTTTTGATTGAACTCAAGTCACTTGATGGTAAGTAACAATGCTAGGACATGCTTGCCCATAATTCACTCTATATCATAGTATATCAGGCGCAGATCCAGCCCTAAAAAAAGTTTGTGGTCACAGCCACCTGAAAATCGGTCAAGTGGGAGTCAGCGTCTGAACCTTGCTCGTGCATGATCGATATAGTGCATTCCTACAAAGGAAATGTTTATAAAAAAATATTTGATGGGCTGACCAAGATTTTGTACAGTGTATTGTATTTTCACGCGGGTACAATTACTGTGGGGCGTCACAAGTCACGTATTAGGGTTGTGGGCATGCCCACAACGGTGGATCCGCGCCTGTAGTATATTTAGAGCTCTAGTCTCTTGTTTCCTCGCGGGCGACGCACCTAACATGATAATATAACAAACACAACCACATTTTCTCACTTCTTTATTTGGGAATAAAATCTGTTTACAAATAATTTTGGATTGTAACATCAAAACTCGAAATACAGCACAATTCTATACCTAACTAAATCTTATTTACACGATGACAGCCCGTTTACCCTCTTCGATAACCAAAATAATTACTTACATCTTTTCTACGGCAGCTAAAAGCAAATTTTTACACCAACTCTTTTAATAAAATTACAAGTTTAATGGAAAAATTGGAATTTCTCATTTTAACGAATCCCAGCTATAGACCATTTACATACAAACATACTAATATGTGAAAAGGGGTCTGTTTTGCACATCATTATCAATGATTTTTTATATGTAACCAAATAGAGATAAAATGGATAGCCGTTCAGCCAGATACTAGATACCGAACCCTGCCATTCTTGAAGCCAGATCTGGCCAAAAATTTGACAATTAGCTCATAGTAATGAGCAAGCTCACGTAGGTGGCACACAAATGATCGAGCGGGCTCGGGTGAATTTGGGTCTTTCCGTTCATGAGCGAAGTAAGCAACATTATTGAGTGTTTCATTGACTTGTAGAATTGATTGCAAACACAATCACTTGAAGTTATTGTAAACGTGCTATTGTGTACAGTATGAGATTATTATATAAGTACTTATTTATTGTAGTACAATTATGGTGCTTATATTTATTATGTAGATTATATATAAAGAAGGTAAATTTAATAATTCTTTTTTAATTTGGTATCTGGCCAAATACTTCTTTATTATCTGGTATCTGGCCAAATACTCGTATATTATCTTGTATCTGGCCAAATGTTCTTTTATTATCTGGTATCTAGGGAGATAGTAAATTTAGGCCAATAACGTATAGTTACCGGATATCCGTTTCATCTTAGAACCAAGCCTGAAATCACGAATAAGATATTAGTTTTTCCATAGATAAAGACCACTCACACTCTATAAAATGTATGGGACAGCTGTTTTTTTTGCGATTACAGGGTTGATTCCTTACTAAAAGTTGTCACTTTATAACACACTCAATTCAGTCTATCTTTTTGCAAGCATTTTACGCTGATGAAAACGCGATTACCGCAGAAACCCTTTTAAACAGGAGCTCAGGTAATTTTCTAACTTTTATTACTGAAAAATAATTGTCACTTTTTTTTCACTTTCTCAAAATAATTATAATATTTAGATACATATTGAAATATACTATCAGTACTTACTAAGTCGCTACAAAATCGGACCACAGTCTGTCCATAATGTAATCGCTTTTTGACACGTACAATGTTGACGACATAACTTTGTAAAGCGTCTAGCAAATTAAAACCCTTACAAATAAATATGTTTGAACTAGCATTACCTTTTTACAAGGTTGTGTAACTTGAAAGCCAAGTTCATATAAAATTTATGTAACCTTGTAAAAAGGTAATGCTAGGGTATTTATTTGTAAGGGTTACATAATTGCTACACGTTAGATATATAGAAAGTTATGTGGTCTACTTTGTATGACCTGTCAAAAATGTTTGTATGGAAATGGTCTGAGCTCCGGTCCAGTCTTAATAAAAAAAAGCCATCTAACGTAGCTTATCCTGAAAAGCCCTCATTACCACAAAAAGTACTAATGAATATTAATTACTGTATTGCTATTACCTTTAAAATCTATAAAATACAACTAATTGAAAAAATAACAATAATATTTTTAAATGTATTTTAAATAACTACATGTAAAGCAAACATTTTATTTGCGCTTTATTTATAGCTCACAAAATATTATTTTTCAACTTTTGAGAATGTAAGCTATGAAAATAAATGCAGCATCTTATGCCTTTTTCAATGTCTACTTTTAATTTTGAATATATTTATTGTATGACTAAATTCCAGACTTATTATATTTTAAACAGGTAGAGTTATTATTATCATGAAATATTTTAACAATATTAATTGAAAAGTTTTATTAAGTGTATCTTATCAATTTGGAACAGTGTGACCAAGACTAGCTAGAGTTGAGTAAGGGACATTGTCATACTTAGTATTTTCCTGGGCAGGTAGTAAAACTATGGAGCTGCAGATATCATTGAATATGTGTGAATTTGACAGCTGTCAAGGGTTAAAAATTACTCAGACATGAAAAAATTACCGCCCTTCAAATTTTTTACATCGTTTATAAATAGGTACAACTGCTTCATTTTGTAGTCTTGTCCTACCTCCCATAATATTTTCTGAAGAAAACTGACAGCCCAACTAGTTTCCTATTTTATTTCTCTTAAATTTTGGCTTCAGACAGGGGGCGTTTTAGCCAGTGTTTCCTCTTTTATCCACCTCTAGTTGTGCTGGTCATACTGTGTACCTACATAGATGTCACTTTCCACAAATTACTAACTCTCTTCTTAATCTTCTTATCCCTCTTGGCTCCTGGATCTGTTAAAGAACTCTATCTGAGGACGCCATAAATAGGTGACAGCAGTGTGACAGTAAGATGAATTTTTGACAGCTCCAGGGGACAATTCAATTCTAATAAACCACTTGAATGCCGAAGTTCTTCTGCCTCCACTTCTTCTAACCTTAGATACCTCTAAGGCTTTAAGAGATTAAAACACCGTTTTAAACTATCACGGTTGTTCACTAAAGTTATATGATTATTTATGGGATATTTACCGTGGTAAGTTCCACAACCTTACCACGGTAAATATCTCGCAAATAATCATATAACATTAAGATATAAGTTTTACAGTACTCAAATGGCATATATAATTATTACAATTTCTAAGATTTAGATACCTATTCTAAAAAAATCTACCCTTACTTATTTCAAGTCTAGTAATGATGGAATTATTATTAATATTAATTATTATTATCTTGGAAACTAGCAGATCTTCTGTACTGGTGTTCTTGTTTTCTTCTTTAAATCTAATTCATAATTTCGATATAAATTACATTTAACATTTATATAAAAGTGTAGACAAACCGCAGACCGTGCGTGTGGCAGACCGTTTACCAACGAGGTTAAAACACACCTTATTGGTTAGGGGCCTTACTTAAAAACGTTACTCAAGTTGATCTATGCTTTATAAAGCTCTCTCAACTTCTCGCTGACGGCAATTGTCACACGCGAAAACGAGACTGAGCATATTTAAGCGTACTTATGTCAAATTGAGTAACGTTTTTAAGTAAGGCCCTAGGTTGTTTTATGGATGATACGAATGCCAGGCGCATAAACGTTTTTTTTTTGTTTTTTTTTTTTAGGCTTGCGCTTGGCCGCCAACTCGTCTGATGTTAAACGATGATGCGGCCTACGATGGATAACGCTCTAAATATAAATAAAAATATAAAATCAGTTTTTAAAAATGAATATGGACCAAAAGGAAAAAAAAATGCAGCTTTTTTTGAGCAAAAAACAACTTTGACTATTTTCAAATACTGAACCTACGTTTATCTCAATTAGCATTATATCTTAAAATAGCTAATATTAATGTTAAAACTAAGCATTTTGGAGATTACAGCCATTCTCAGTCCATGAGCCAAACAAGGTGAATTTGGCTATTTTCTCAAAGTATGTTGGCGAAAGAATAATTATCAATTTAAAAACCGACTTCAAACATAAATACGCAATTTCGTTTATTTGTATGACATACTTTATCACAAACTGACATTAAATTTTCTATAGTAATAAACTCATTCTTTTTTTCATAAGTAAGTGATAAAATAATTCTCGTAGTTTAAAAAATAAAAAACACCTTTTAATATCGCTAATCCTGAAGATCCTGGTAAGGATAATGGGACAAACTATTCATATTATTGCATTGTCATCGGTCCTTGATAAGTGTGCAAAGTTTCAAATCAATCCGTCGTTTTGAAAGGGGTGAAAATCACGTTCAAAGATTCCGTTACATGGATACATACCAAGCTAATAGAAGCGTGTTAAAATAGTGTGTGCCAAAATATTTTGTTCTTGGGCGGCGTATATTGATATCCTCACTATGCTCTTCGACCAGAATAAAATGAATGGACGGGCCCTAACCATTGAACTTGATCAGTAAAAATGAGTTAAAACCGACGGACATATACTTCAACACCTAATTATAAAAATGTACAGTATATTTGTTACAAAAAATAGATATCAGTTTTATTTTTGTATTTACACTTCGGTAAAGCATACGAATTCATAATTTTGTTTCGTTATCGCGTAACAATAGACTCGTGTTTCACTTCCTACGGCTAGAGACCGACTGAAACGAAGTGAGCGGAGCGGAGCGCTGGCGCACATTTTGTAATCTTCAAAAATGCGTTTCTATTGGGCCCGCCAATTTTTTTTATTTTGGTCGAAGGCTATGCTCAGGATTCTATTTAGAATACTTTTCTTTGATCTGAATTCAAAATAACGTCCTTGACGAATAAAATAATACTTTATCTTGTAACATAAATAACTATTATTGGTAATTCTAAAATATTTTAAAACTTGGGATATTTTTTTTGTGAATTTTGTAATAGACTATATCTATGTGTGTTGTAAATCTATGATGGAAAACAAAATAAAAAACGGAAAATGTACAAAATTAATGTTTATTGGGAG
The DNA here is from genome assembly GCA_949125355.1 of Agriopis leucophaearia. Lineage (NCBI taxonomy): Eukaryota > Metazoa > Arthropoda > Insecta > Lepidoptera > Geometridae > Agriopis > Agriopis leucophaearia. The sequence continues at coordinate 2,754,533 of OX421287.1, forward strand.
GTATAAATAAAAATTTATTAAATAAAAGCGATACGTCAGATTTCATGATAAAAATAAAACTGGAGAGAAAATACAAAATCCAAGATGGCGATAATTAGTGCAATTCATTTTAGCAGTTTTTAGAAGCGTGCATTTAAATATCTTGGATATGTCAAATAATATAATGTTGCCAACGAAAAAAATATGTGTTGCCAACTTTAACAAAAATGAATACAACATAGAAATTACAATAATCTCTTGGTTCTCACTGGATACACTGTAATATAAAAAAATCATTCAGTAATATACAAATTTTACACTAAAAAAATTAAAGTTACATTTTCTGTTTGTCACTGTTAGGTTTGAGCAACTAATGTTGCATTATATCAAATATATTTTAATATTTTTTTTAATAAATTAAAATGAGCAGTCAAGCAATTTGAACCTAACATTCCGATATACGACAATAAAAAAAAATTAAATACATTTGTTTATTACATTTAAACTAACGATATTATAATACAATTGACTATATCTAAATGGAATAATTTTACATTATTATTTACAAAATTAATTAAATACATAAGCGAGCGTTGTTTTTTTTAATCTAAAAATCTATAGGGAAAATTGTCTTTTTCATATATTTATTTTTTCTACACTATAAAACCAAAAATCTTAATAATCACATTTATTTGGTTTTCATAATGTATATAAAGGGTCTAAATTAGTTATTTTCATAAACATAATTTATTTTAACATTACTACTTTATAAGAGATGCTAAAATACTTCTGCGATGTTTCTTTATTTATTCACAAACATTCAATAAGGTAATATATGCCATATAATTGCTCTGCTATCTTCTCTCTAATGGGAAGTATAATGAGAGAGAACCAGACAGAGCATACCCTATTGGACACTTCTGAGCGTTCATTATAAAGGTACATTCATACAGCCACGGCGTAATCTTTTTTTAAATTATAGGCTTGCGTTTGACCGCCAGCTCGCCTGATGCTAAGCAGTGATGCGGTCTATAATGGAGCAAGCTTGCCTAGAAGAAACCGAGTCACTAGTGAATTGAAAACACCCAGATTGTAACTATCGGGGAACACCCATTCAGGCAGCGTATTTCACGCTCAATGTTACCAGTTTCAAAAGGTTGCGTTCGTTTTGGTGAAATTTCGAATTTATTTGTAATTATAAATACTTAAAAAAAAAGGAATTATACTGTTTTAAACTATCACGGTTGTTCACTAAATTTATATGATTATTTACGGGATATTTACCGTGGTAAGGTTGTGGAAGGAGCTTCCGATATTTCGGCGCAGTTACATGCACCATGTTCACGGGAAGTTTCCCACAACCTTACCACGGTAAATATCCCGTAAATAATCATATAACTTTATGGATTTATGTTTTCTATAATTTTATGTGTATGTGTTAGTGTATATATATGCTTCGCGGGTCGGATACTACAAGGGTTACCATACCAAAATTTTAAAACTCCTGGATATTTCAATAAAAGTCCGGACATTTTAGCTACAAAATTCAAACACTGCGCTGTCATTACAGTGGTTACAGACGCGAGGGGAAGGAGGTTGCAGGGTGCGGGGGCACGCTTTATTACGTACTACATCACCCAAGCTATCAATTATCAATATATAAAACCGACTTCATAAAAATGACAGAACTGGTCCAGATTAAAATGGGACCACACGGGAAGCCCCAGCTTTCAAATAAAAAAAAGAATCATCAAAATCGGTTCACCCAGTCCAAAGTTCTGAGGTAACAAGCATACAAAAAAAATATACAGTCGAATTGATATCCTCCTTTTTGGAAGTTGGTTAAAAATGGCAGACAAAGGTTTAAAAGTCTGGACAAATCCGGATGGTAACCCTAGACACGACTTACACAACACAGTGTATCATCATCATCATTTCAGCCACAGGACGTCTACTGCTGGACATAGGCCTCCCCCACCGATCTCCAAAAAGGCCGGTTGAGCGGTGTATTGAATTTTACAGTGTATAAATTTATGTTATGTTATTTGGAATGGTATTGGCGATTTAAATTTACTAGATTTTTCAAAATATTACTAACACATCCTTGAACTTGACGTTAAAAGGTCACCTCATATTTCAATCTCAAACCTTTCTTTTAGAAAAGTGTTCATTTTCTCCCCGTGTATTTTATCATCATCATCATCATCAATAACGGTGATGAATGATGTCGGCGCTGTCATGATAATCAACAACGAAATTTAAATTTATTTATCTCATAACCATAATCCACTAAACAAACTACATTTCGCTTCATCATTTCATCACTGATGATGATAAACAATAAAAAAGTTTTTTTTTCTCTTTATAAGCATGCCACTAAAAAGACCTCATATTTTCCTTCATCACCATAATGGTGATGAAGGTGATCAGCGACAAAATGCATTCAATCTCTTCTTTCTAAGCCACTAATAAAAACCTCGCGTTTCATTTCATCACCACAATGTTGATGGGTGATGATGGTGATGACCAGGTGATCAGTACGACGCCTCGTGGCCAGCTAGGATATAGAGATCGTTCCCGTCTTCGCCTGACAGCGTGTTGTTTTGAAGAGTATGCGATTCAAGTACCACGACCCTGTAACAAGTTAGTACATTGAGTAACGTAAATAATTCAAGTACCACGACCCTGTAACAAGTTAGTACATTGAGTAACGTAAATAATTCAAGTACCACGACCCTGTAACAAGTAAGTACATCGAGTAACGTAAATAATTCTTAATATAAAAAACCGACTTCATCAGAACTGGACCAAATTAAAATGGGACCAAATGGGATGTACCAGCTTTAAAAAAAAAAAAAAACATCAAAATCGGTTCACCCAGTCGAAAGTTCAGTAAAGTGGAGAAAAAAGTACTTATCCACCTAATTAAAATAATTTTGTAAAATTTATATTACTTTATAATATGTATTGATAAGGGTAATAAAGGCTTTTTAGGGGTCCGTACCAAAGGGTAAAATGGGACCCTAGTACTAAGGCTCCGCTGTCCGTCTGTCTGTCACCAGGCTTGTATCTTACGAACCGTGATAGTTAGACAGTTGAAATTTTCACAGATGGTGTATTTCTGTTGCCGCTATAACAACAAATACTATAAAACAGAATAAAATAAATATTTAAGGGGGCTCCTATACAACAAACGTGATATTTTTGCCGTTTTTATAGATAATGGTACGGAACCCTTCGTGCGCGAGTCCGACTTGCACTTAGCCGGTTTTATTTAAAATAAATAAATATTTGGGACATTATTGCATACACGGTCCTCTGACCCCAAACTAAGCAAAGCTTGTAATATGGCTGCCAGAGACTGGTATATCAGTCTCTGGCAGCCATATTACATATGGCGCCATATGTACATAAATTTTTAAATACATACTTAAATAGATATTAACACCCAGACATAGAACACAACACAAATGTTCATCACACAAATGTTTGTCCTAGGTGGGAATCGAACCGACGCCCTCAAGCGCAGAAGGCAGCTACACTACCAACTGAGCTAACGGGGCTGTCGAATAAAAATTTATTTTTCATTACTCATACTCGGAAAGTAGGTCTGAAGTTGCCTGAGGAGCGGGTTGAAAGTAATACATTTCAGACCTAGGGAGAATCACTTTCAACTTAGTGATATTTGACAAATGACAGACACTCAAATTATTAAAAAAAACCTATTTTTACATTTGTATTGAACCATGTTCCAACATTTTTTTTCTCCTCAAAGGATTATGGTTCCGCACTTCTCGTACATTTACCAGTGTCAGTTCATGTTTTTATTTTTAGTTTCCTTGTATTCGTAATGTTTGTATTCGAAGGCAAATGTCATGTCGTACAGGGAGGGGAAAACACTGGCAGAAGACCGTCAAGCCTGGAAATTACTCCACCGACAAGAGCTACGCTCTTAAATGTTGAATGAAATGTATTCGTAATGAAATGTATTTTATTTTATAAGTGAAAGTACTAACTTGTCATGTGGTAGTAGCCTGTAAGCCCTGGAGAGGTCGGTGACCTCCTGCGTGATGTCTGCGTTCCGGAGGGAGCGCCCCTGCACGCCGTGCCGGTGGAACGCCAGCACACTGTCCGCTAAACACACTGGACAGACAAACAACTTTGTCGTAAACAATGTATGTTCTTGACAGTGGCGTAGCCATCGGAGGGCTAGGCGGTGCCGTGCACCGGGCCCCCAAGCTCAGCCTTGGGCCCTGATCAGCAAACCTCAAACAGAACTTGCAAAATTTTTGCCCTTCATACACATACATGTAGTAAGTAGCTTTGAGCACAATAAAGAGCTGATGATAAAGTAGCTTTGTACCTTTAAATTATTTATATTTTTACTTGATAAATTCTAACCCAGTTTAGGTAGAGCCCCATTTTTTTGCACCAGGGCCTTTAGTTACCTAGCTACGCCACTGGTTGTTGACAACATAATATTGTGTTGGCAGCACTGAGGCTTTGAGAACCCTTGAATTGACTCGATCTTGATGTGTAATGGCGACTGTCTGTGACTGTGAGTGAGTAACAAATAAAATCAAAAACAAATCAAAACCCGCTTTTATTCAATCATCCAAACAGGTTATGGGCCCAGGCACTTACATCTTACACATTTAATTAGATAAAACACATTATTATTTCTACACAACTAAGAATACCTATAATACTTTAGCCAGACATTCTGTAAGGAGTAGGTCTGTCGAAGTAATTAATAGAAGTGGGGCAGGAACACTGTTCTGCGAAAATTATACCGCGTGCTGTGTGGCGAGGTTACGTCGCGTCGGCGAGGGTGGGGGCCAGGTATGTCTTTTTGTTTTAAATTAAATATGGTAGGTATTTTAATGTGTCCATAATTTGAACACTTCGATGAAATTTGGATTTCAAGGTCTCAACTTTAAAGAATATAAATGACAGCCAAATTTTATCTTGTCTAAAATTTGTATACACAATTTTAAAGTGTAAAGAAGTTTGATTACGTTTTTAGATAAAGGCGAATAAACAGAGATGTTTTCGTCAAAGTAGTTTCTTCAAATTATGTACACTTTGATTACAATGTTTGCGAGTATTGCTTACTAAACTGTATGGTATCGATATTAGAGTATAACTCACGTATGCCATCGATATTAGAGTATAACTCACGTATGCTATCGATATTACAGTATAACTCAGGTATGCTATCGATATTAGAATATAACTCACGTATGCTATCGATATTAGAGTAAAACTGACTTATGCTATCGATATTATAGTATAACTCGCGTATGCCATAGATATTAGAGTATAACTCACGTATGCCATAGATATTAGATTATAACTCACGTATGATATCGATATTACAGTATAACTCACGTTTGCTATCGATATCAGAGTATAACTCACTTATGCTATCGATATTACAGTATAACTCTCGTATTTTATTTATAATAGAGTATAACTCACGTATGCTATAGCTGCTAGAGTATAACTTACGTATGCTATCGATATTAGAGTAAAACTGACTTATGCTATCGATATTATAGTATAACTCGCGTATGCCATAGATATTAGAGTATAACTCACGTATGCCATAGATATTAGATTATAACTCACGTATGATATCGATATTACAGTATAACTCACGTTTGCTATCGATATCAGAGTATAACTCACTTATGCTATCGATATTACAGTATAACTCTCGTATTTTATTGATAATAGAGTATAACTCACGTATGCTATAGCTGCTAGAGTATAACTTACGTATGCTATCGATATTAGAGTATAACTGACTTATGCTATAGATATTACAGTATGACTCACGTATACCATCGATATTAGAGTATAACTCACGTATGTCATAGATATTAGAGTATAACTCACGTATACTATCGATGTTAGAGTATAACTCACGTATGCTGTCGATGTTGAAATGGAACTGTATCCGCGACATGAGTTTCCCCCGTCGCTTGTCACTGTCACCGCGCCATCGCGCCGCGTCCAACGCCGGCGGCAGCACGGGGATTATGTCCACCACGTTCTCATGGCACACTAACACCTGGAAAAAAGTCAAGCTGAAAATCAGGTAGTATTCAGATTTATTCTTTCATTCATCTATAAAGTAAAAGAAAAGACAGAGTCTTTAAACGTCGGAACAATTGCTTCTACTGTACCAAGCACAAGTTCGCTCGTGCATGGAGTACTGCTCTCACCTTTTGGATGTATCAGCTTAGTACCAGATCGGGGCGTTGGAGTCTATTATGAAGCGTGCCAAGAGGCTCATCAGCAATGAATCCCTGGTTCAGACTAAACTCCTTAGTCTTGAGCATCGGCGCAAAGTTGCTAGTTTATCAGTTTTTTATCGGATACATTTCGGAGGGGGCATCAGATCTGCATGATTTAATTCCCTCCTCCCCATTTTTCTATCGGACTGCCAGAGAGGGCACGAAAAATCGACACCGCTACATGGTTGATATTCCGAAAAACCGAACAGTTACAGGTACCTTTTAATCTCTTCTTTATCTCAATAGGCCTATGTACTAATCACACTAATATCATATACCTATGTAAATGTTTGGATGGATGTATGGATGGATTTTTGTTACTCAATCACGCAGAAACGGCTGGATGGATTTGGATGAAATTTGAAATATACATGGCTTATGTCTTGGATTAACACATAGGCTAGTTTTCATCATCATCTCATCACCGATTATCATCACCACGCGGGTGAAACCGCGGGGCGCAGCTATTTGTTTATAATGTCGAGTACAATATCCTTGTATATGTCCGTCGTCTAGAGATACACCCGGTATATTTCTTACCGCATCTTTGTTCAGTTGGTGTACCGCTCTCAGAGTGTGGAGTCGCTCCGGTCGCGGTATCACGGTGTTAGACCCTCCCACGCATAAATCCAACTCTTCCGAGTGGAACCACGTCGCACCTAGATACGCACAAATAAGTATTATTAAACTAAGTTAGTTCAGTTTCTTAGTCGAGTTAACGTTGATAAGGTTCAGATTCAGATTCTTTAATGCTTCCATACAATACAAGGTGGTAATTAAAATTTGCAAGTGCATAGTTTCATATGAATCCTGTCGGGCACAGCACAGTAGGAGTGGGGAAGAGTTCAGATTCTTACCAGAGTTTATTTTGATAAGGTTCAGTTCTACACCCGAGTTGATATCGATAAGGCTCATTTCTATACCCGAGTTGATCTCGATAATGCTCAATTCTATACTCGACTTGATGTCGATCAGGTTCAGTTCTACACCAGAGTTGATATCGATAAGGCTCATTTCTATACCCGAGTTGATATCGATAAAGTTCACTTCTTTACCCCAGTTGATGTCAATAAGGTTCAGTTCTTTGCCTGAGTTGATATCGATAAGGTTAAGTGCTATACCCAAGTTGATATCGATAAGGTTAAGTGCTATACCCAAGTTGATATCAATAAGGTTAAGTGCTATACCCGAGTTGATGTCGATATGGTTCAGTTATTTACCTGAGTTGATATTGATATGGTTCAGTACTTTACCCGGGTTTATGTCGATAAGATTGAGTTTCTTACCAGAGTTGATGTTGATAAGGTTGAGTCGGAGAGGTTTTCTAGTCGCGCCGACGCACAGCAGGGGATACTCCAGTTCAGGCGTTATTATCAGCTCGAACACGTTCAGTGGAGTCGGTAGTACGCATTCTATGTTCTGTAAAAAAAAACATTGAAATAGTAGTTAATGCAATAGAGTCGCAATGCATAGGTAGGTTTGTGGTTATGTTCAGGGCGAAATAAAATAAGGTCGTGGCACGATAAATTAGGAACTATATATAACTAGCTTCGCCCCGCGGTTTCACCCGCGTGGTGATGAAAATCGGTGAAGGGGTATGGAAAATAGATAGTAGCCGATTCTCAGACCTACTGAATACGCATATAAAATTTGGTAAAAATCGGTAAAGCCGTTTCGGAGGAGTACGGTAACTAACATTGTGACATGAAAATTTTATATATATAGTGAGTGAGGGATGATAAAGTTAATCGTAATAAAAAAAAAAACTTTATCTTTAGCATAGAAAATGTAATCTAGGAGCGGCGACCATATTGAGTTTAGTGATATTATCTTAATCGTTTTTTACCTTTCAAGCCCTTTCATTTGATACCCATATTAATAGGGTTGAAAAAATATACACCATCCACAGTGCCGTAAATAGGGCTGTGCCAGTGGTGCGCAGAAATGACCACACCAGGACCAAGTTTTGTTTTCAAGGGCGCAATTATAGAAGCATGCACAGGGCGCATAAAAGGCTAGTTACTAACCATCCGCCTTCTTACGCCATTCACCAAAAAAGTCACGCTAATATCTCATATCTCAGAACATTTCAGTGATTGTATTACATCTTCTAATATATAAAAATCTCGTGTCACAGTATTTGTTGTCCAACTACTCCGAAACGGCTTGACCGTTTTTATGATTTTTTGAGATGAGGTATAAGAATAGGTCGTAAAGTATTTTTCAAGATCATCATCATCACAATTTTCCATAACCACGCGGGTGAAACAGCGGGGCGCAACTTTTTTTTTTTAGTAAGCCTGTTTTTACAGTTCCCGCACCTGTCCGGTAACCAGCATATAGCTGCGCTTGCTCACCCTGAGATATTGGACGTTAAAACACTTGCCTTTAGCAGCATGAATTTCCTGAGCGGGTCGTACCACTGCATCAGAAATAGTCCAGCCGGTGTCGCGCCGCAGAGGTACTTGTATCCGTTGTAGGGGTTTCTCGCCACCGCACATTTTATGCAACCTAGAGATAAAAGTTACATTTCATCTCCACGGAAATTCAACAATAATGTATAAAAAACAGATCTGTCATAGAACTGCACGTTAAAAGTGAAAACTTAAGTAGTAATTCACCTATTCTACGAGAGATGGCGCTAATTTAAAATACACGGTACATCGTTGTGTATTATGTATTCTGTGACAGCGTGACGATGACGCAAGTTCCATGATTTTTGTTCACCCGAAAAGTGCTCAACGCACCTAGAGAAGTTTTCACTTCAAATATATTAAATGTATGTGTATGTATTTGAAATTGTTTCGTCAATTTTTATAGTGTTAACCGGCACGCATCATCGCTTAACATCAGGCGATTTGGAGGCAAACGCAAAGCTATTTATAATAAAATAAAATAAAAAAAAAGTAAATAAAACCTTTTTAGAAACAAGCTTTTAGGCGTCCGCCATATTGAATTTACTGTGACGTCACTTTATTTTTAACCGACCTTCAAATAGGAGGAGGTTCTCAATTCGACTTTTTTTTTGTGTTTGTTACCTCTGAACTTTAGACTGGGTGAACCGATTTTGATAATTCTTTTTTTATTTGAAAGCTGGTGCTTCCCGGGTGGTCACATTTTTTTTTTTTATATAGAATATATCTACGTTTGGCCACCAACTCGCCTGACGGTAAGAGACGGTGTGACCGAGGATGGAACACGTCTAGAAGAAATCTATTCACTCTAGCCTTGAAGATGCCTAGATTGTAGTTCTCAGGAAACAAGGAGGACGGCAGGGAGTTCCATTCTTGGGCGATACGTATCATAAAAGACGACCCAAATCGTTGTGTACGAATCTTTGGAATTTGGCCCAGTTCTGAAATTTTTATCAATTCGGTTTTTTATATTGATAATTGCTACATTTTTCGTATTCTTCTCAGCAACCCCTTTCATTTGATACCCATATCATGGGGGTGCATAAAAATAACTGGTCCGCCATCTTTGGGAGTCCGCCATATTGGATTTAGAATGACGTCACTTAAGTAACCATGCATTGTCATCCAAACTAATCGTGTATGCAAGATTTCAGTTCAATCGGTTGAGGGTAACTGGTCAATTCAGTTGCAAGATTTGACCCAAACTAAGTTAAATAAAAGCTTGTAAAATAATTATCAATAAAAAAACCGACTACATTAAAATTTCAAAACTGGACCAAATTGAAATGGGACCACACGGGAAGCACCAGCTATCAAATAAATAAATAAAATCATCAAAATCGGTTCACCCAGTCGAAAGTTCTGAGATAACAAATATTAAAAAGAAGAAGGAAGGAAGGAAAGAGAAGGAAGAAGGAGGGGGAAGGAGTGAAAAGGTATCTTCTAAGTCTGCGTGCTTCATCTTCAACCACATCGTCGCTTACCAACAGGCGAGTTGGTGGTCAAACGCTGACTTATTAGCCATTAAAAAAAAACAGTCGAATGATAACCTCCGTCTTTTTGGAAGTGGGTTAAAAATATAGGCTGGTGTACTGACCTCTCGTGTCGGGCACGCGTGTTGTTAGCGCGAACCGCCTCGGCAGCAGTCGAGGTGGTAGCACGCGTAACGACTTCCCGCCGCGCGCGCTGCCCAGGAGCGCTAGCAGCTCGTGTCGGTACAGTGATGGGGTTTTACCTGCAAATACAGATTTATATATAATTATCAATATAAAAAACCGACTTCATAAAAAAAAACAGAACTGGACCAAATATGCGCCCTCTATCGATATCTCTATGCGAACTGGACCTAATTGAAAATACTAACTTTCGACTGGGTGAACCGATTTTGATGATTCTATTATTATTTAAAGCTGGTGCTTCCCGTGTGGTCAATTTGGTCCAGTTCCGACATTTTATAAAGTATGTTTTTTTTAATATTCATCATCATTATCAACCATAAGACGTCCACTGCTGAACATAGGCCTCCCCCTTTAACCTCCACACTGAACGACATCCTGCCATTTGCATCCACTGGATGCCCGCGACTCTCACAATGTCGTCGGTCCATCTAGTGGGAGGCCTACCTACGCTGCGTCTTCCGGTTCGTGGTATCCACTCAAGAACCTTTCGTCCATCGGTTATCAGTTCTTCGAGCGATGTGATAATGAAATAATAATAAATAAATATAAATATCTGGGACATTATTGCACACACGGTCATCTGACTCCAAACTAAGCAAAGCTTGTAATATGGCTGCCAGAGACTGATATACATACATCTACAGTCAAAATCTCATATTCAGTAAAAACCGATAGTCGTAACAACCGGTGATGTTTAATGTGTATCATGCAAGTAAAAACAAATCGATAGGTTATTATAACCGGCATGTTGTTCTAAACGATGTCGCAATAAAAGGTTTTGACTACATACTTAAATATATATTAAAACCCAGACATAGAACAAACACATATGTTTGTCCTAGGTGGGAATCGAACCCACGCCCCCATGCGCAGAAGGCAGGTTCACTACCAACTAAGCTAACGGGGCTGTCGATCTTTATTTAATTTATTTATTTATTGAGGTAAACAAAACAGAATATAGTCATAATAAATCTAAATTAAGTGTGTTGACAATTGTGAACCAAACCATATCCCAAAACATGCGTACTCATTATGGTTATTATATAAGCAGTATGATATTACAAATTATAATAATTAAAATTCGGCTATTAATTATAGATTTTACTTTTAGTTAGCTACATTCACATGAGCCGTGAATGCAATCTTCTTTATATTCCTCTTGAATCTGGGCAGACATTGATCAAAAATGTCTATAGACCTATAATTAGTTTTTTTATCGGATACATTTCGGAGTGTGCATCAGATGTCCATGATCTAATTCCCTCCTCCCCATTTTTCTATCGGACTGCCAGAGCGGGCACGAAAAATCGACAACGCTTCATGGTTGATATTCCGAAAAACCTGTACGAAGCGCTTTGATTCCACTTTTATTGTGCAAACTGCTAGTCTGTGGAATGCGCTGCCAGAATGGGTGTTCCCCGATGGTTACAATCTGGGTGTCTTCAAATCTCGAGTGAATCAGTTTCTTCTGGGCAAGCGTGCTCCATCATAGACCGCATCGATCAGGCATCTTAACATCAGGCGAGTTGGCGGTCAAACGCAAGCCTATTACCGAATAAAAAATAAAAAAAGATTTTTGACGATTTCATTGTATTGGCGACAAATCCTAACTACTGGAATATAGAAGGAAGTATTATTTTCATACACGCGCAGATAAAATAATTTCGGTTTTAAATAGTACTCGTTGCGAACTTTTGGAGTAACGTTAAAGTTAATACTTGAGAGAAGAGAAGGGGAATCTATCTTTGAATGTAAAATGTTTCAGATCAGCTAGATGCCTTACCAGAGAGAGACATGAGGACATCCTTGATGACGTGCATCCATATAGTTCGGCGCGGGCACAGCTGGTCCATCGCAGTCTCGTGCAGCTCGTTCAGGTTCAACGTGTAGATGCCTTCTTCCGCACCTACATAACATATATACACATTAACAATACAATAATTTACTGAATGGGATCTGTAGTGGCAGGACTTTTTTGCAGAGTCCGCCTGGGGAGGTAAAGGTGTGGACCTTTGGCAGTTATTCAACCGACAAGCAGTAGTGTGCAAACACTACTGTGTTCCGAATTGAAGGGCAATGTTTCCAGCGAAATTACAAGGCACACAGAGATTTGACATCTTATATCTCAGGGTGACGAGCGCAGTGCATTGCCATCCAGGGTTTTGAACTGTTGAAATTCAAAATTCTGAGTGGCGTTGAGCTGTTATGGGCAATCGTGAAGAACCATCAGGCGCAGTATCATTTAAAAAAAAAAAACTCTAGTGCACCGTTTCTTTATTACTACCGGACTGATTGTTTTTATTATTAAAAAATAAAACCGGCCAAGTGCGATTCAGACTCGCGCACGAAGAGTTCCGTGCAATTATCTATAAAAACGGCAAAAAAATCAAGTTAATTGTATGGGAGCCCCCTTAAATATTTATTCTGTTTTTTATTATTTGTTGTTATAGCGACAACAGAAATACATCATCTGTGAAAATTTCAACTGTCTATCTATCACGGTTCATGAGATACACCCTGATGACAGACGTACAGACAGAGAGACAGATGGACGGACAGCGGAGTCTTAGTAATAGGGTCCCGTTTTACCCTTTGGATGCGGAACCCTGAAAATTGGCTATGTAGAACCGAAGATATTTGTATTTTTGGATGTTTGTAACAAAATAACTCAAATACTACTGAACCAATTTTAAAAATTCTTTCACTGTTGGGAAGCTACACTATCCCCGGGTGACATAGGCTATATCATATTTTGTAGCGAGGCCGAAGGCCGAGCTTACACCCGTGCGAAGCCGGGGCGGGCGGCTAGTCTATTATAATTTTATCCTTAATATAATTTCGATGTTTAGTTAGCTCACTCACCTATAAGTATGTGTTGGTCTCTGGTGTCGGGATGTATCCACGACGCAGTGCAGTTTATCCTCAACGGGCAGCCGTTGAACACCTGCACATTGTTAACAATTTTTTTAAATTGTAAAATAGGCTTGCGCTTGGCCGCCAAGTCACCTGATGTTAAGCGATGATGCGGGCTGCGATGGATCACGCTTGCCTAGAAGAAACCGATTCACTCTTGACTTGAAGACACCCAGATTGTAACTATCGGGGAACACCCATTCAGGCAGCGCATTCAACAGACCAGCAGTTCGCACAATTAAAGTCAAATCAAAGCGCTTCGTATGGGTTTTCGGAATATCAACCATAAAGCGGTGTCAATTTTTCGTGCCCGCTCTGGCAGTCCGATAGAAAAAAGGGCAGGAGGAAATTAGATCATGCAGATCTGATGCACACCCTCGAAATGTATCCGATAAAAAACTGAAAGACTAGCAACTTTGCGCCGATGCTCAATAGTAATAGTTTGTAGAAATTACTTTTATGTTATTAATTATGAATTTTGACATATTTTTTTAACAAAAGTAAAATCTGTGCTGGCCCATTACCGTAATTCCCTTCTACTCATTTTTCTATCGGACTGCCAGAGCGGGCACGAAAAATAGACACGACGTTTGATATTCCGAAAGCCGTACGAAGCGCTTTGATTCCACTTTTATTTGTGCGAACTCCTCGTCTTTGGAATTGAATCTTTGGACTATTCGATAGTTACAATCTGGGTGTCTTCAAATCACGAGTGAATCGGTTTCTTTTAGGCAAGCGTGATCCATTGTAGACCGCACCATGTTGGCATCGGGCGAGCTGAAGTGTGCAGGGACAAGGGCATCGCCAAGAGGGAACAGGGAGGGGCATCCGCCCCCCCTAGAGCTTCATGCTCTTGACTACCTACAATTCATATTTTTCTCACCCTCCATAATATTAACTTGCCCCCCCCCCCCCTTGGGCCATGGGCTGGCGACGCTCTTGTGCAGGGAGATGAAGACTACACGTCTGATTACCTTAGAGAAGCACGCCCCCATATGCACTTTAGGCGTGGGCGGGAGTCCGTTAGGGGCGGGCCGTGGGGGCGTCTGCGTGCGCCGCGCGCGCCCACGTCTCGGGGGCACGGGAGGCGTACCGGGCGCTGCAATAATATAAAAACAACATATTAGCAAAAAATAGTAAATATTAATTATTAGTAAGCAAATGTACAAACCGCGGTGTAGGTACTAGGACTTTTACCGATACACTTAGTGTTGTGTGTCGTAGTGACAACCCTGCGATGTTTCAAGATCAAGTGAGGGTAGGAGAACAAAATACCCGCACTTCTCGCCGGACTCACCCGCAGTGTTCAGTCAGCTCGTGACCACGGCCATTGTAACATGGTTGCAACGTCGAGCGAAAGGTATCTATTTTATCTATATATAATATTGCGCGATAAGTCCCGATAAACATTAAAACATATAAGCGATAATAATTGAACCAGGCGTTTGCGAAAATCGTCTTCAAATGTTTCTTTGACGAATGTCTAGTGTATTTCCGTTTTAAGGCGAGACTTTCCCACTTGTAAGCAATGGTTGTTATTACCAGACAAAATTAGAACGGCTGTCAAGACATTTTTGTAAGAAAAATAGGCATCGCATATTATCCATCGTAAGCCTTAACATCAGGCGAATTAGCGGCCAAGCGCAAGCCTATTTTACAATATAAAAAAGGTAGGACAGACGGACGGACAGACAGATGGACAGACAGACAGCGTAGGCTTAGTAATAGTTTTGTTTCCACCCTTTGGGTACGGAACCCTGAAAAGAGAAAAACTTCCTCAAAATCCTACCAAGTAACAAAGTTTTTTTTTAAATAAACTTACCCTTATTTTCAACCTTCGCCTTATCCCTTTGGCTATCAGATAGACTCCTCTGCCTTTGACTAATCTTATTTTCCTCTTCATTCTTCGCATCTCTCCCATTTTCATCCACCATGTTGAAAATCTCATCCACGGAGGAAGTCTTTCTTTTACTGGTTTCTAATTCGCACTGACAGAATTGACTTAGATCTATTCCAGCGGTGATGGAATCTGAGAATAGAAAACAATTATTTTACTATTTCAAATCACACACGGGTAAAACGGAACGGTTATTCTAAGCCTTTTGGCCACAATGACCGCCTTTCGAGTTAGTCCCACCGTTCTGAGTAACCCTGTATAATATTTCAAGTACACACGATGCTATACAATTCTTTTTGTATAATAAGCTTCCCTTTAACCGCCACCTTGTCTGACGTTAAGTGATGATGCGGTTTACGATGGAGCGCGTTTGCCCAGAAGAAACCGATTCACTCATGACTTGAAGACACCCAGATTGTAACTACATAGGCCGCCGCCTTAAAGTAGCTTGTCTGTCTATTTTCTACCGGATACATTTCGGCGAGTGTGCGCAAAAGCTTCATGACCTTATTCCACCCTCCCCCTTTTACTACAGTACAAGTAGAAGAACTGCACAATACCACCCGTTCCTCGTAGAAATTCCAAAGATTCGTACACAACAAATTGGGGCGTCATTTATGATACGTACTGCCCAAGAATGGAACTCCTCGTTTCCTAAGAACTACAATCTAGGCATCATCAAGGCTAGAGTGAATAGATTTCTTCTAGATCAACGTGTTACATCCTCGGACACACCGTCGCTTACCATCAGGGGAGCAGTTGGCCAAAAGCACTTTTTTTTTGTTCTTGAGTGAGTGGAGACCGCGAACCGGAAGACGAAGCGTAGGTAGGCCTCCCACTAGATGGACCGAAGACATTGTGAGAGTCGCGGGCATCCATTGAATGCAGATGGCAGGATGTCGTTCAGTGTGGAGGTTAAAGGGGAAGGCCTATGTTCAGCAGTAACTGGACGTCTCCTGCCTGATGATGAAACTTTTTTTTTAAACATACCTGAGTTATGCCTATTATGTCTTTTTCTATGTTCAAAAGTCTTGTCATCTTTCATACTCATGTCGATTTTCCTGCACAGATCATCGTCCGAAGTAGCACCGTTCTGAAGTCGATCATCAGCTATCCTTAAGCTATTTGCTATTTGTAACGCCCTGAAGTTAGATACGGATATCTTTTGCTTTTTACACATTTCACAGTATACGATTCCAGTGTCTATGTTTTGGTTTGAACAGTTCCGGTAATAGCTCAGTATGTCACCGTTTGAGTTGCAAGAGTCACAGGAACATTTTGGTGCAACCGATCTTTGTAAGTCACTTAAAGTATTGTTGGAACTATACGATCGCTCTGGTTTAGGACACAGTCCACATTCGCAGTTCGCATTTCTTATCTGTGGCGACTCTGGCGCTTCACTCTCTTGCTGATCTACGTATAGTATGTCCTCCATTTTTCGACATAAAGGATCGTCGATGGAAATTCTGGAAGCGCTTTGCAAGTTCGAAGCCAAATTCTGGTATATGTTAGTAGTGGAGTTGTTCAAATAGTTCTGCTTTAGCTGTATACATTGGGATAGATGTTGGTCGTGTAACGATAGCCCCGTGTTGCCGGCCGCCATGGCTGCAGTTTCAGCTGTCAACGGTAGGGTTGCCCTGTTAAAAATACGAAAATTACTATTTGTAAAAATTTGGGAGATTTGCAAGCTTTTTGGAGGTAATGCAGTGCAGTTAGGGGTATTCGTAAGCTAGGGTGCTGTTAGACACAATTTAGGGTTGTTTACTTTTTTTATTCTAAGCGATGTTAAGGGCTTAACTCGACGCCAAATTGTCACACAACTTTATACCACCAAAATTTGAAAACTATGCCTTTTTGGTATCTTACTAGTTTCACTCCCGAGAGAGGGAATGGACGTTAAACCCAGTGAACTTTTTTTACTAAATAATTGATAAACTTGCGTTTGACCGCCAACTCGCCTGGTGTTAAGTGATGATTCAAATAATTCCAGAGACTAGCAGGTTGGTGAATGGCATATTATGTCATTGAACTTTTGTGGTTCTTAAACATACCTGTACGATGTTTTCCATCGTTTTTGAGCAATGACATCGATACTGCACATATTTTATTTAAGTCCTAAGTAGCGTCATAGGTGTAGGGCCGACGATCGACCCGGGTGCCGTCAGATTGTGAAGCGCACATGCTACAGTTTGGACACCAACGCCATATGTGAGATTAGTAGGATCACAAAAAATAGGCATACTTATCAAGTTTTGACGGAAAGTCGTGTTAAAATTAAGCTCTAGTTACCGCCTTAAATTTAAAATTTTATCGTGTTAAATGATAACAAGTGGTGCTGGCGGGATACAAAAATAGTTTTATTTTAATTATTATTAAAAATGTTTTTATTTATTTATTGTAAGTAATAAATACTAGGCTAAAAGCTGACTATATATTGTATGCGTGCTTCATGCTAGGACCATTTGGGTTACTTTTTAAATATTTTGTACTATATGTAAGTACACCACGACGGCTTAAAATCAAATCAATGAATTATTCTGACAGAAAATTTGATAACTGGCAAGCCTGAAATTTTTCTAAAATTCATCTCATTTCAGCTATAGGACGTAGACACAAAGGCCTCCCCCATCGATTTCCAAAAGGGCCGGTTGGAAACGGCCTGTATCCAACGTTTTCCTGTGGTCTCTTTTAGGTCCTCTGTGCATCTTGTGGGTGGACGTCCTACGCTACGCTTACCGGTCCGTGGTCTCCATTCAATATATTTTTTAATTTTACACCCACTTTAAGCTTTTTTTAAACTGATTTTATATTAGACCCCCCCGCCTCGTACAACACCATCAAAAGCATTCTTATATTAATCTTACATTGAGATTTGTCTCACTCTCTCATACTCATACTCTTTATTCGTAACACAGGTTACATGTCATAAAGTCGTTAGCTAATTGCAATAACAATTCGCTCTCATCATCTCTCACTCTCTTATCGCTAATGAGAGAGCTAGACAAAATTCAACTAATTATAATATGTATATGAAAACCACTTAAGGTGATACGGTTCATGTTTGGCGGGAAATTCTAATTTCAAACAGTTTTTTTGTCCTTGTACCTAGGCCGGGTAATTATTGTGAAACAACACAGTGTTTGCGAAAATTGTTGGTTGTTCTTTACATTATCATGTACAGTTATTAATCAGTTACTCACCATATTACTTACATTTGGCAATAAACCGTTTGAAACAGCATACATTTGTTTATTGACATATGTATGTAATAATGTGCATTAAAGGCAAATAGCTTTACGTGAGTTTGTAAAGAATAATAATCAATTTGCGCAAACATCATGATCGTTTACAATAATTACCTGGCCTAGCTACAAGAACAAAAAAACTGTTTGAAATTTGAATTTCCCGCCATACGTGAAACGTTCCACTTTAAAATAAAATATGAACAAAGTAGCACTAAAATATATAACTAATATAATATAATAAACAGGTGGCAGCAGTGCCTTGTTGAATGGCAACACTATGCGAGATAATGAGAATATGCTATGCTCAAACGGCCAGCATTTTTTCTTATTTTTAACCGACTTCCAAAAAGAAGGAGGTTCTTAATTCGATTGTTCTTTTAATGTTTTTACCTCAGAACTTTCGACTGGGTGCGCGTATTTTGATGCATCTTTTTTTTTATTTGAAAGCTGGTGCTTCCTGTGTGCTTCCATTTCAATTTAGCTCAGTTCTGTCAGTTTTTATGAAGTCTGTTTTTTATATTGATTTATAATAAGAATGTTTTTGATGTTGTGGTATCCCCAGGATGCCTCCATCACTGCCAAAAACTCTCATTAGATTGATGACTGAAACGGGTCGTATAAACTACAGATTTTTGAAACCAAATATATATATAAACATATTTCTAAGAATTTTCTTCTTTTTTTTTCTAATAATTATATAAAACTTCTAGTAAAATTATCTTAAGCCCGTCGTGGCGTATTTAACATCTATTCATACTTTCCATCATTACAAAAACATCGTCTACTCAAAAGCAAAGTGTAAAAACTCAAAAATTAACAATTCATAGAGTAATTCCAAAATACATTCAAACACAAAAAGCGTCTACATTATAACATATACACTATCTATCTCCCTTATTAATAAACGTATATCCTTGAAATAGGTACACAGTTTTGTCTCTTTCTCTCCTCGAAATTTTGATCTTAATAGAAAAGGACAAAACACGGTGTATTTATTCTAAGCATATTACAAGTCATAGCAAATTGCATAGACTTGACTCGACTACAAGTAAGCATAGAACTATGAGCTTTATATCGTGTTACATACAGCACAATGAGGATTTATCACGGTTAATAAAATATCTAGTTCCAACAGGCTCGATAGATGACGCTAAGCATCAAGTTCGCCATCAGAAAGTTTACTGTTGTCAATGTCACGGTCGAAGTATCTTTCTTAATTTAAGTTTTGGCTCCACAGGTTCCTGTGTATTTATCCAGCACCATGTAAAACAATAATTCAATTTAAATAAATAGTCTAAAACAAGTTTCAGTTAGCTAATGTCAAATGACGTATAAATATATCGATGACAATGCTAAACAGTGTGATTTCCAATAAAAAAGGCCAAAAGCACTTGATCTCCTCGCTAAAGAAATAATACAACATAGTTGCAACGCCTAAATTGACAACGTCAATCGCCATGTAGTGAACAAATGGATGGAGATTGATGGGAATCAGCCTATTCATTTGAAATTCTGCTGTACATGACACAATATAGGTCTCACATTTCAATTTCGGTAA
The DNA here is from genome assembly GCA_949125355.1 of Agriopis leucophaearia. Classification (NCBI taxonomy): domain Eukaryota; kingdom Metazoa; phylum Arthropoda; class Insecta; order Lepidoptera; family Geometridae; genus Agriopis; species Agriopis leucophaearia. The sequence continues at coordinate 2,774,520 of OX421287.1, forward strand.
GATTCGGTGTCGTATCAATGCAATTTCGACCATTAATAAGGGGGTAAAGTAAATGTACATGCGGTAAACTTCTCTATATTTTACCTGAGCATTAATTCTTCGTCAATATATTGTAAGAGGGTCCTAAAACAAGAGAGATTTTACTTACAGGGTTTGTGCCACGAACGCGTCCATACTAAACTTTGTTTGTCGGAATATGGTCTAAAATTTTAATTAAAATGCTAACGAGGTAAAAAAATACATTTTTTTACCTCGTTTTTTATTTATTAGATTTTTGTCTTTTTTCAAAGAAATATTTTATTTTTTATTACAAACTAAAAACATTAATAACACGAAAAACTAGCTTTTATTTGACAAACGTATACAGGGTTTCTGAAAGTGGGGTCCACGGATCCTTTTGGGGTCACTGGCGCGAGTGCCGGGGGTCCCCAGTCTCGAAGTTTATTTACAAAAATTCCTTTTTTTTTATTGTAAAATAGGCTTGCGCTTGGCCGTCAACTCGCCTGATGTTAAGCGATGATGCGGCCTACGAAGGATCACGCTTGCCTAGAAGCGATTCACTTTTGAATTGAAAACACCCAGATTGTAATGTCAATTTTTCGTGCCCGGTCTGGCAGTCCGATAGAAAAATGGGCAGGAGGGAATTAGATCATGCAGATCCGATGCATACTCTCCGAAATGTATCCGATAAAAAACCGATAGACTAGCAACTTTGCGCCGATGCTCAAGACTAAGGAGCTTAGTCTGAACCAGAGAAGTTAAATAAAAGCTTGTTTAATAAATAACATTATGTACATAGAACTAATTCTTAACGTCTTCTCTTCTTCTCAATTCGACTGTTTTACCTCAAAACTTTCGACTGGGTGAACCGATTTTGATGATTCTTTTTTATTTGAAAGCTGGTGCTTCCCGTGTGGTCCCATTTCTGACATTTTATAAAGTCTGTTTTTTATATTGATTTCGTAAAATTCTCGGTGCTAGCCCGGACATTTAGAAGGCATTGGTGGAGCCGAAGCCAACACCAAGAGGCCCTGTTGAATATAAAAAATACAATTATGGAATGTGTATAAAAAGGAATATGAAACTATTGTACAGTATGGGATTTAAAAATAAACTGGGCTATTGAGGTGAACAACTTGTGGATGGAATAACAGATCTATAGAATGAGAAACAGCACCTGCCTTATCCTGTCTCATCTCAAATTATATTGATAATTATTACAGTACTAAATACAGATCTTAAAGAAATTTAGCAGGTAGGCAAGATAGTACACTTCATGACGATGGAACTAATTAACTTTGTTACTCCGGAAAAATACGATAACTCTGGATAATCGCGGGTGAATACGTAGGGGTGTAGGTAGTATTCCAATAAAAGCAAAATTTTAATTGTAAATGCAATGTTTAAGCCAAAAAAATACACAAAATTTTAGACCATATTCACATTCAAATAACACACATAATGCAATAAAACCAAATCTTATGCCACACGCTCAACTGAAAACATCACTTTAATCTTAATCTTACCTTTTCTTTAAAAAAATATACGTATATCACAACCATCCCATTTCTAAAGCCAATTCCAAAAAAACGCGGGCCAAAACTGCATGCGGCATATTTAAAAGAGAAAACGACACAACGACACTAACGGAATAGACATGACATGTATCCTGATTATTTTTTCATTCAACTACGTAGAAATGTAACCAATGATCACTACGTATTTTTTCATTCAACTACGTAGAAATGTTACCAATGATCACTACGTATTTTTTCATTCAACTACGTAGAAATGTTACCAATGATCACTACGTATTTTTTCATTTAACTACGTAGAAATGTTACCAATGATCACTACGTATTTTTTCATTCAACTACGTAGAAATGTTACCAATGATCACTACGTATTTTTTGCTTAGCTCCAAAACAGTGCAGAAATGTTATATGAAATCTCGTGGTCGCAGTTTTTCATTAATAAACAGTTTTTTTTTATTTAGACATAAATGTCTCCCATTAAGTTTATTCAATATAAAATGTATATGCATTAGATTAAATAAACTAAACAAATACTACAATAAATGTTCCAAGCAAATTTCACGTTTAAATTCACGTTTCACGTTTGAGAAGAAGATGAATTAAATTTTGTTTTCATTTTTTTTTTTTTTTTTTTTTGATTTGGTATATTTTATCACGGTAGGTATATTGGTAGTTGAAAGAAAAGTAGATTACGCACCTTGCTAAAGTGAGTAATTAATTCATTAGTGTTAATTTAGTGCCCTCCCATGCGCTCGGGCACCGACATAACACTCGTGCACAAATAACTCACTTTGCGCCCGATGCAACAATCTACTATTTATTACCTCATAAAAAAGCTGTTCATAAATAGAGACCATCAAAGTAAATTATAAGTTCAAAAATAAAGAAGACGCCCAAAGCATGGACTGTTAAAAAAAAAGTATTCCCGAATTACCATTTATTTTATTTTTTCCGCTGTTATAGGCGACTGTTTCTGCTTACCATCAGGCAAAACAAATGCTTTGTTTGCAGCTCTTTTTATTAAAAACTAAAACTTTGGTCAAACACAAAAAAAAAGTTTGGTCAGATCTACAATGTCGTTGCTTCGTTTTGTCTATGGGCTAAATTAAAAACAAACCGTGATTATCTATAACTATAGCTTCTCTGTGCATAACACCCATAGCCAATATTGTCTTTAATTTTGAAAAAAGAATACCATCACCAAATTCCCAAAAATTAACACATTTTCAAATTTCGTAAACTGTTAGAAACAAAGAGACCAAAAATCCAAATTTTGTTCATGTTTTACTAAAATAATCCCAATTTGTATATACCTTAAAGTCATATTGTAAATATCGTCACCCGTGATCACCCGACACCACTTGCTATAAAATAATAAATATAATATACACTAACAATCAAGATACAATGGGAAGTTTTCCGAGAGGCAATAAAAAAAAAGGTGTTTACAAATATTCAATAGATGACGTTGACATAAATCTGAAGATTTTGCAAAACCACAGACGAAAAAGCCTTAAAAAAATAGCTTATTCTCATAGACAGACAATATCTGTCTGTCTGTCATGCTTTTGTATTTTATTTCGTAGTATAAGTATTTTGTGTTTATTGTTCGCTAACAAAGTACTTGTTTTCGACAACACAACAGAAATTAGTAGGTACATAAGTGTGGCTTGCCTAGCCTTGTTATAAAATGTCTCCTCTTCCTTGTAGGTTTCACTGAACAAATGCGAAAAAAATAGGATCACGTCTCGTCAGCGCCATCTGTTGATGGTTGCAGAACTATGTTTCTCCAGCTGTCAGAAAACCTCTCATTAAAAAACAAAAAAATAAAAGCGTTTTTCGATTCAACGAATTATTGTCATTCATTGTAAACCCCGCCCTTTTTTAATCACTAAAAAGCAACATAAAACAAAAAAAAACAGCACTATATTCATACAACCGCGAAATCTATACTTTACCCTTGTGAACTACAAAGCAGAGTTCAATTAAGGTGAACGGAAAGCAAAAGTGGCGCCCTCATTTAAAAAAAAAACATAAAAGGTATATACTAAAAAATATGTAAATAAAAATTTCACGAGTGAATCTGTTTCTTCTAGGCAAGCATACTCCATCGTAGACCGCATCATCGCTTAACATCAAGCGAGCTGGCGGTCAAATGCAAGACAATTTTCTATAAAAAAAAAACAGTCGGGAATGTAATGAAGCATTTTTGGAGTACTATTTCTAGTAAAATAACGTATTGTATAGGTTATAAAACGCAGATTAGCTAAAAACAGCCGTTTTTGGCGGTAATCAGTTTCATAAGTATAGCATACCTTATGTTACAAAAAATAATATGTTATAAAAATACTTCATTACATTCTCAACCGAATAGGGGGAGTATAGGGGAGTCATATTTATATTTACTTATTATCTTTTAGACACCTCTTATGTTTTTTTTTTAATGAGAGCGCCATTCCTGCTTATCATCCATCATAAGTTTTTCAATAAACCTTTGTTTAGAAACAATAACACTGGACCAATTAAAAATCCACCCTACCAAATAAACCAGTTTTATACACAAAGAAGAAGCAACATAAAAAAACATAACAAAAATCAGCACCACTTTAACTATTTATATTAAAGCGCCATCTATACCCCAATCCTGTGAACTACCCAAAGCGAAGTTGTACTCACTTCTCGCTAGGTGGCAGCGTGTCAGTAGAGAGCTCAGCGGTTAGAGGGTTGTGTTTTGGACAGGACATTAGCGACGCCACCGACCAGTCTTCGCTCGATTGACGGCGGAAGGCTGGAAATAAATACCATTTATTGGTGATTTCAAAACGATGGAGAATCAATGGTAGTGTAATACGACTTTGTAAGGCGAAGTTGTTTGATTCAAGAAAATCTGTTGAGAAGTTCGAAGATTATCAGATCTTTTAAACCGACTTCAAAAAGGAGGAGGTTGTCAATTCGACTGTTTTTTTGTAATGTTTGTTACCGCAGAACTTTCGACTGGGTGAACCGATTTTGACGATTCTTTTTTTTATTTGAAAGCTGGTGCTTCCCTAGTGGTCCAATTTGGTCCAGTTCTGTCATTTTTATGAATTTGGTTTTTTATATTGATAATATGGGTTTTAAAAAAAAACAATGTATTCTTGTTGCAATTAAGTGCAGCTGTCAGAACGATTTTTAGTGTGATTCGAGTATATTTAGTGTACATGTGAACAGTTACCGTGGTCATTATTTCCGGTGTCACCGCGACAGCTGACCTCAGCGGCGAGGTCTATGACCCTCGGTAGCTCGTCCGCGTCTAGATCTACTATGGGAGAGTCGTCGTACGCGCACGAGCGACGCGCCACACTCGACCCGGTAAGCCTGAACGAACAAAACATTGCATTAAAATTGTACAATAGTCAAATTAATTATTTCTTTGGTTTTCGCGATGACTATAGTCCATTATGGTGATCGCAATTTGACAGCTGACACAAAGTTGACGACATAACTTTGTAAAGAGGCAAATTATATTCCAAACAAATAAATACGTTTACCACCAAATATGAATTGAGTACCTGAGGTTCATGGCGTTGTTATCGTGGTCATTCCTCGGCGGCACACGCCGTCGTGCTGTCAATTTTGACGCGATGCGCTGAGGGACATTCGATAACGCCTGCGGGAGAAACAAACATTTGATACCACCCACAGAAAAGAGAAGTTAATAGAACGGAAATGAGAAGGAAACTCTGTCGCCAGGTATTGTGACAGATATGTGATTGAACATTCATATTTATGTCAACGCGTCGAACTCCGCCTCACAGTTGCTTTAGGTTTATATGGGTGCAAGTGGCTACAACAAATATCTTACAAAAATGCTTTGAGAGCCGTTCTAATTTAAACAAAAAAAAATCTTTGCTGTGGTACCACCGGCCTCACAGGAAACTAAAAACAAGCTTTTTCTTTTTCTCGTGACAGGATTTTGGCATCGAACGTCTTGTAGATTTGTCAATGTCAAGTATTTTAAATATTTTCAAGGTTCTTTTTTTTTCCTTTTGAGAGGATTATGATTCTCTTTTTATTTAAAAGCTAGTGCTTCCCGTGTGGTCCCTTTTCAATTTGGTCCAGTGGCCTTACGTAGTACGAACACTTGTGAAAAAGTTATCATCACGTAAACGATAGCAAAATGTATGAAAAATTGAACAGCGCCTCTATCGGGCATGAAAGTAAACTGAATTTTTCATACATTTGCTATTGTTTACGTAACGATAACTTTTTCGCAATTTCTCGTACTAACCCCACAGTTCTGACATTTTTATGAAGTGGGTTTTTTTATATTGATAATTATTATTTTACCGATCACAATTGCCAACTGACAGTGGGCTTGAACATTTGGATTGTCTTTAGACCTTCAACGGTCTATGGACAGTCTAACTGTTTATTTAGTGTTAGTTTTAGCTAGTATTTTGTTTAGTTAATAATAGATAAAAAACTATAAACTGATGGTTGATTGTATTTTTTTTATTGCCATACGATAGCCAATTAATTGGGCGTCTTATTATTTTTTTTTTTACATTGGCACAAAACTATCTTGATCAAGGTTTTAACATAGTACTTACGGCTTCTTCATCAGGTTCCAAGTTGTTGTGCGTGGGTGGGTTGGAGTACTTGTGCAGGAGGTCTATCGCCAGTCGTTTGCTCATGTCTTGCTGGAAGAACGCATGCTGAAACAAATACAAAACATACAAATACAAAACAAACAAATACAAAATAAACAAATACAAAACATACAAATACTAGAAACTTCACGCTTGTGGCGATTGTTATCTTCCATTCTATTCCATTCATCACACTATTATCATATACTAGCTGCGCCCCGCGGTTTCACCCGCGTGGTGATGAAAATCGGTGATGATTACATGTAGTCTATGTGTTAATCCAGGACATAAGCAATGTATATTCCAAATTTCATCCAAATCCATCCAACCGTTTCTGCGTGATTGAGTAACAAACATCCATCCATACATCCAAACTTTCACATATATCACACTAATATCATATATGTGAAAGTTTGTGGGATGGATGGATGTTTGTTACTCAATCACGCAGAAACAGCTGGATGCATTTGGATGAAATTTGGAATATACTTTGCTTATGTCATGGATTAACACATAGGCTACTTTTCATCATCATCATCACCGATTTTCATCGCCTATATAGTCCTATTGAGATAAAGAAGAGATTAAAAGGTACCTGTAACAGTTTATCAGCGGTGGGTCGTTTTTTGGGGTTCTTGGTGAGCGCCAGTTTGAGGAAGTTGTGGAAGAGTTGTGACCAGCGCTCCCGGTCACGCAGCACGGCCGGTTTGAACCCAGACTTGGACATCAGGAACAGCACCCGCATGGGGTGCAGCTCGAACATCGGCGGCTGCAGCTCTGCTAACTCTGGAATGGTCAGATCATAGATTAGAGTATTGAATACTCTTAACAGTTTTCTGCCAGGCTAGCATGCGATCCACGACAAAATTTTGTCGACAATTTTTATCGTGCCAAAGCGAGACATGCGTATATGAAACCGTAGGCACCTTGTCGCGTTCTCGCTCGACAAAGTGACGACTAGATTTTGTCGCGATGCGCATGCTAGCCATGTCAGTATAAGTGGACTGTCATAACATACCAATAGCTGTGATCCCGCATGCCCAGATGTCGCATAGCTGATTGTACCCGCCTTTCCTCTCGACTGCTGCCACCTACAATAACACACACTTTGTAATCATATAGAAATTCAGTCTGAACTGCTGTCAATTCATACTTTTGAAGCAAGATTCCTTGCCTCAAATTCGCACTTTCACAGGGCAGCGTTCAGAGGAACGACGATCAGTTAACTTTCGAAGCACGATTCCTTCCTCAGTCTCATTTCCATTTGGCTGCGTTCAGGGGATACACGACCAGTTTTTTCGTTGTTTTTCGCAGTTTTCCTAATGTACGGAATTGACCAAGTTTTACAAACTCATAATTTAATATTGTTGCTGGTTTTACAGATTATCACTAACTGGAAAACAATTTTATTATTGCATTATATACTTAGATCAGCTTTTGTCAAACCTTGGTTTGACAAAAGCCAGACTTCGGGCTCTGGGTGGGTTAATTTGTAGGTTGCCGTAGTTGTTTTACAAATCAAAAGTAATAGGTTGTCATAAGCTGTACGGAGTTTTTACTTCTTCGTTTAAAAGAAATTCGAGAGTAGAAAAAGGTACCTGGCTGTCATAAAAGCGATACTGATATAGAGTAGTTTTCTGTTGGCAGATGGCAGTGAAGGTAGCAAGAAAAGTACCAGGCTAGCATAAGCTGTACGGAGTTCACTTCATCGATTGAAAGAGATTAAAGAGTAGAAGGAAAGATACAAAAGGCTGCCTTATGAGCTATACTATTATACGGTAGTTTCTGTTGGCAGATGGCAGTGAAGGTAGCAAGAAAAGTACCAGGCTAGCATGAGTAGTGAGAAGCTAACCTATGATGCCATCCAGTACAGAGTGCGATGGCAAGGCTTCCTCTGCATTACAGTAGTAGCTAAGTCTAATTAAAGCGCTGGCGACTAAAGGTCCTCTGCACCTTAAGGCAGTCGAGTATCTTTGGAAGATTTCCCCCTCAAAGTGTTCCTCTGGAGAATCCACAGCCATTTTGTGAAGCACAAAGGCTGGTCACTGGGTTTTAGTGGGTATAACCCCACTGCATCCTAATAGAGCCAGGTATCTTTGGAAGATCCCCCTCAAGGGCTCTCATCATCATCAGCAACCCACATCAGTTCACGTCGTATGCTACGTAAAGTACCAGGCTAGCAGAGGTTATAAAAAGGTCACCTCAGGCGCCATCCAGTAAGGCGTTCCGATGAAAGACTTCCTTTTGTTTATAGTGGCGGTGATCTGCGCAGAGACACCGAAATCTGCGAGCTTCACGTCGCCGCAATCAGTAAGCAAGATGTTCGCGCCCTTTATGTCACTGGAACATAGAACAGAACGGTCATATCATTGTCTTCTAAACTAACAATGTAATCAAATCTTGGAAGTCGATTATAACCTACTTCTAATTGTCGTATACATATATTTGAAACTTTGGAAGTACATATTATGTAATTCAGATGACAATACAATAACTTGGCACCATCTAGGGTTATCATATCAACATTTGAAAATACCTGACATGAAGCAGGACTTTTAAATAAAAGTCTGGAGATTTTAGTGTGTCGGTAATTTTTTAAAGATTTTTGTTTTTTGTTTGGGTGACGTTAATCAAGATTAATGACACCGCTTTATGGTTGACATTCAGAAAACCCGTACGAAGCGCTTTGATTCCACTTTTATTGTGCGAACTGCTAGTCTGTGGAATGCGCTGCCTGAATGGGTGTTCCCCGATAGTTACAATCTGGGTGTCTTCAAGTCAAGAGTGAATCGGTTTCTTATAGGCAAGCGTAATCCGTCGTAGGCCGCATCATCGCTTAACATCAAGCGAGTTGGCGGTCAAGCGCAAGCCTATTTTACAAAAAAATTATAAGACAGTTTTTTATAATTATGTATGAATTCTCATATTACTTACATCGCCGAAACTAAAAAAAGCCGGACAAAGGTCTAAAAACCCGGACATATCTAGACGGATGGTAACCCTAGTACCATCAAACTGAGATCCTGATCAGGTGATAAGGATCAGGAACTCTTCAATGGTGTGAATCATAACTAACAAAGCCATCTAGCAGGAAAGACGTCAATTATCATTCCTATATGCCGCATGCAAAACGCGGTGTAGCGGCCTCCTATCTCTCTTCACCTCCCCGGCGCGCGCACGAATCACATAAATTTTGTTAATTGAGTTTTTTTTTAATATAATTACTTATTTATTTATCTTCGAAAAACCGAGGACTTTCTCGTATTGATTCTAGTTCATTTACCGATGCATTTTGCCCATGCTGTGGAGATATGAAAGGCCGGTGAGCGTCTCTCGACACATGTACGCTATCTGGAGTTCTGTCAGCGGACCCGTCACGTGGTAGATATCCTGGAGACAAGAAACAGTCAAGCATCAAATAAACTGACAACAGGTTAGGTCTAGAGTGATATTAGAATACCACAAAATTTAGCAGACAACTTTAAAGTTCATTATCAGCCTATCATGTTCGCACTGCTGGGACATAGGTCGTCTCTCAGAGAGAGAGGATGTGCACTTATCTTCCATGTTAGCCCAGAACATGTTAGTGAAATTCATGTCTTTGTATTTTTGAGGTTTTTGGACATGCCGATTTCCTCACGATGTTTTCGTTCACCGTTATTGAGCAATGACATCGAAACGGCACATAATTTATTTAGGTACTAAATAAGTCATTGGTGTTTAAAGTTGACTGAACAAAAGCCATAGCATATGTGTGGGAAACAAAAAAGGCAACCTAGCTAAGGAAGGCGCAATGGATATCAGTGCAGACGTTGCAGAACTGTGTTAACCAACAGCTATGGAAGCACGAAGTCTCCACACAAAAAAGGAACAGCAAAATATTTGGAATTAACAACAGACAGCAAACACGGAAAAGCTTTCCACCCATCGATAAGAAAATAATTAACAAACTACTCAAATTAACTAGGTCGGACCTCCGTCTAATGATAGATAACATCACAAGTTATTGAGACCTAAACTATCACTTGTATAAAATTGGAGCTACAGACAGCCCCCTATGCCGAGGCTGTCAACAGGAAAACAAGACCGTGGAGCATTTCTACTGAGCTGCAAGCCCACAGAAGATAAACGATTAAGGTCAGAACTCCTTGAAGAAACTTCACAACACATGGCTGATAAATTTACTAATTCACCCCCATTTCGGGGGTGAAATAGTAAATTTATCCGTAATTATTATGTAGTAAATTTATAATAAATTTTGTTGAAGTCCTTAACTGTTAGCCTTTTGGAAAAAATAACACAACGTGCAATGGAGAGAGCTATGCTCGGAGTTTCTTTGCGCGATAAAATCCGGAACGTAGATATTCGCCAAAGAACCAGAGTCACCGACATAGCTATTAAAATCTGCAAGTTAAAGTGGCAATGGGCAGGCCACATCGCTCGAAGAACTGATGACCGATGGGGAAGAAAGGTTCTTGAGTGGAGACCACGAACCGGAAGACGCAGCGTAGGTAGGCATCCTACTAGATGGATGGACATTGTGAGAGTCGCGGGCATACAGTGGATGCAGATGGCAGGATGTCGTTTAGTGTGGAGCTTAAAGGGGGAGGCCTATGTTCAGAAGTGGACGTCTTCTGGCTGATGATAATGATGATCGAACCGGGTGCCGTCAGATTGAAAAGCGCGCATGCTACCGCCCGGCTACCATCACTCACAAGATGAATGGGTACCAGGCGTTTATAAAACATGTTATATTATTTACCTGCAAGCTGCCACCGCCACAGTACTCCATAGAAATCCACAGCTTGTCCCTTCTCAGATAAGACCCGTAGTAAGCGACGATGTTCGGATGTCTACAGTCTTTCATCATCAGGATCTCTTGCTGGATGATGGCGAAGTCATCACCCGGCTCCAGCTTTATCACCTTGATGGCAGCAAGCTCATTGTTGCCGTTGAGCCTCTTCGCCTGGAAATAAAGATGATTTTAGATTAGAACTACTTTCATCTACATTAACACTATTGACACCACAAACATTTCATTTCCAGGGGAGTACGTTAAATATAGATACAAATGGCGGTCGCGTACAGGTAAGTGGCGGTGTAAAGGTTATTGCTAAAAGCGATCTCTTCCAGACAACCTGATAATAAAGTTCCAAGTATTATGCCAGTTAAATTCTCCATACAAACAATTCGGAAAACTAGTTTAGGTGGACCGGGGCCCCAAACTGAACACCGATTGGTTTTTTCAAGGATGGATGGTACTTCTTTCAAGATCATAACCGCATTACTGGCGGTCGGATTTATTAAGTGCTTTTGCGCTGATATGTTGACTGTTTTTTTTTGTCCTATACTATGTCTACGGGGTGGTAGGTGTGTCCTTTTTGACTACGAAATAAAGGTGTATATTGATGTGCAAATTTTGATATTAAGAACCATTTTTGTTAATACAATGAAAGAGACACCCAGCAATTAACTTTCTTAGATGTTAACGATTGGATACAGAGTATACAGACATTTATTAACCAGAAAGTTTCATAGACGTTTTTACTGTTTATACCACAGAAAAGTTTTTTTAAAATTTAAATTACAACGGCTGTCAAGGCATTTTTGTAAGAAATTTGCTGTGGCCACTTGCACTCATATAAACCCATAGTAACTGTGTTAGCAACTGTGACGCGGAGTTCGACGCGTTGACATAAATAAGAATGTTCAATCACATATCTGTCACAATACCTGGCGACAGAGTTTCCTTCTCATTTGCGTTCTATTTACTTCTCTTTTCTGTGGTTTATATTAGTTTTTTTTCGTAGATTATTGTTACGTTCGTGAAAAAAAATAATTATACTTTACAAGGCACGATAATGCTTTAAATTACACTAATTGACTGATTCTCCCCACGCCGGAAAAGACCTCAGAAGCTCTCAGACGAAACCATTAAGTTAATGGAAGACCGGACTGAGATGAGACTGCAATCTTCAGCTGATATGTTGGAATATGGCAAACTTAATAGACGGATCTCGAAATCGGTGCGACACGATCTGCGTTCCTATAATACAAGATGTATTAGGGACGCAATTGAGCGGAACCAAGGCTCGAAAGTGTTCGCAAAGAATTCGTTTATTGGGAAAAGCCAAATGACGAAGCTGAAGATCGAGGATGGCAGTACCATTTCGTCAAAGCCGGAGATTCTGAGAGAGCTCGAGAAGTTTTACGGACAGTTGTACACCTCGACACGATAGCCCATTGTCAGTACAGCTCAGGACAAGAGAGCTAAACTGACCCGACACTACACTGAGGACATCCCAGACATCAGCTTGTACGAGATTAGAATGGCTCTGAAACAGCTTAAGAACAACAAGGCGCCGGGTGATGACGGAATCACGACAGAATTACTGAGAGCGGGTGGAAAACCGGTACTTTTAGTCCTCCAGAAGTTGTTTAATTCCGTCATACTTGAAGGTACTACGCCTGAAGCATGGCACAGGAGTGTGGTGGTGCTCTTCTTCAAAAAAGGTGACAACACCTTATTGAAGAATTATATACCCATATCACTCCTGAGCCATGTGTACAAGTTGTTCTCCAGGGTCATTACGAACCGTCTCGAAAACAGGTTTGATGACTTCCAGCCTCCCGAACAAGCCGGTTTCCGTAAAGGCTGGAGCACCATAGACCACATACAGACGCTCCGCCAGATTATACAGAAGACTGAGGAGTATAATCGGCCATTATGTCTAGCGTTTGTGGACTATGAAAAAGCCTCGACTCAATTGAGACCTGGGCAGTATTGCAGTCCCTCCAGCGTTGTCATATCGACTATAGGTATATCGAAGTGCTGAAGTGTTTGTATAGAAACGCCACCATGTCGATCCGATTACAGGACGAGAGCACGGAGCCAATCCAATTGCAGAAAGGCGTGAGACAGGGAGATGTTATCTCTCCATAACTGTTCACGAACGCATTGGAGGACGTTTTCAAGCTTTTGGACTGGAACGGTTTGGGCATCAACATTAATGGCGAATACATCACTCACCTTCGTTTTGCCGATGATATAGTTATCATGGCAGAGTCGCTTGAGGACCTCAATAATGCTCAGCGACCTCAGTAGCCTTTCCCAACAGGTGGGTCTTTAAATGAACATGGATAAGACAAAAATCATGTACAATGTCCATGTTGTACCCGTGCCGGTCAATGTTGGGAACGATACTCTCGAAGTTGTTGATCATTACACCTATCTTGGACAGATTGTTCAGTTAGGTAAGCCCAACTTAGGCAAAGAGGTCGCCCGAAGAATCCAACTCGGATGGGCAGCGTTCGGGAAATTGCGTGAAATCTTCTCGTCCAAGATACCACAGTGCCTAAAGACAAAGGTCTTTGACCAGTGTGTGTTGCCAGTGATGACATATGGTACTGAGACGTGGTCCTTAACTGTGGGTCTTTTGGAAAAACTCAGAGTCACAACGGGCAATGGAGAGAGCTATGCTCGGAGTTTCTTTACGCGATAAAATTTGCAACATTGATATTCGCCAAAGAACCAGAGTCACCGACAAACGTAGCTATTAAAATCTGCAAGTTGAAGTGGCAATGGACAGGCCACATCGCTCGAAGAACTGATAACCGATGGGGAAGAAAGGTTCTTGAGTTGAGACCGCGAACCGGAAGACGCAGCGTAGGTAGGCCTCCCACTAGATGGACCGACGACATTGTGAGAGTCGCAGGCATCCAGTGGATGCAGATGGCAGGATGTCGTTCAGTGTGGAGGTTAAAGGGGGAGGCCTATGTTCAACAGTGGACGTCTTTTGGCTGATGATGATGATGACTGATTCATCGGTCATTGTTTTGAGAATAACCAAACGTTGGGGTCAACGTATTTCGTTCTACACTTGACAAACAATTTTGAACTTTAGCACGCAAGGTTTATTGCTCATGTAGAATCAATTAAAATATTTGGCTAAATAAATGTTTCTTTTGAACTTTTCATTCTAATTCTACTCCAGTAAAGTTGAAAATTCTTTGTCAAGGATATTTAGGGCCAAAGTTAAAATCATAAAATTCAAATATCTAGGTAAATTTTTACACTCGAGTTTATACCTTATTTATAAGATGTTAAAGGTGTAAATACAGTAAATATTTGTGTGCTAATTTAAGTGCTAATATGATCTATGATTCACTGACCACACAGTAAACGATGTTTAACCATTTGTGTACTTTAGAGGGTAAATAAAACTTGAATAGGTAGCCTGAAAGAGACCAAAGCACAGAATACATATTAGGACAGAAGATTCACTCCGCAAAATCATTAAAATAAGCGACTCTTGCTACTATACAATAAAGTGCAATTCGGGACGTACGAGCGCTAACTACCTACTGCTTTATTAACCTAGAAATTGCCTCTCTGTCTATCGCGTAACTCTTGTCGCGTCATCTCTGTCTATCGTGCGGCAGCGGGCACGGCAAGTCCGACAAGACGACTACTTGTAGCTTCAGACCTAAAGTGCGGAGTGCGTCAGGCTTGACCAAAGCCAAGAGACTCCGCTGGACAGGCCCCCTGCTGAGAATGGGTGAGGATCGCAATGTCAAGAAGACGTATCTTGGAGTTCCCGTCGAGCGGCGTAGATATCGCTGGAAAAATTCCGTAGAGTCGGACTTGGTGCAAGTCGGCGACTGGCGAGAAACAGCGCGCCAATGGCGTTCTCGTGTCGGGAGACAAAGACTCACTTCGGTACTCTGCACCAGCGGAGTAAGTATAAAATTTATGTAATGTGGTTATAATAGGCATGATGACTAATATTTTTTTATTACCTCATAAAAAGCTAATCATCTATAGAGGCAAACAAAATTTAAATTAGTTCGAAAATAAATAAGTTATAAGTATTTTAATTTCATGCTAGACAGAGAGCGCACTATACTGAGCTATGACGTCAAACCTCAGGCGCGGCATACAAATGCTATACTAACACACGCTTTGCGTGAAAGGGATGGAGCATCCCCTCTCTATTTCCACCTAAAACTTTAAGCGCTCATATCTCAAAGATTAATCAGCCAATTTTATTTTTTTTCAGTATGTGTAATGTTTTAGTTATATTAATCGTTAGGCCTGTTATCTGTAATAAATTAAACATTAGGCCACATGCCTATTCAAACATTACTATGGTGAAGGCAGTGGGCTATGCCAACTAAACTCCCCTTATATGACCAGACGCATTGTTTTATTGATCCAAATTCGCAGACAGACAGACGGCTTGGTGAGTGCAGTCATTGAATTGGATTAGATGATTTTCTTTGTTACACTTAAAATACGTACAGTGCTTTTATTGAGAGAACTTGAATCCGCTGTTTTTTAACCCGACGACTCAAAGCCAAAAAGAGGTTATATGTATGTCATTTGTATGTTCCCACTTCAAATCAGATATGGCGTGGCGGGTGCTAACGCATCTGGCCTAAATCAGGCGTGATGTCTGTAGTTGTGTGTGTGTGTGTGTGTGTGTAAATAAATAATTTCTTTCTTTCTGGTAGACTTCGCCCTGCAGACGATCTTATCGCCCTTTTTAACGGGATTAAAATGTACGGGGGATTCTCATTTTTTTTTGTTTGTTACTTACCTTAGCACTCTGTCATATACAAACCAATTAAAATTCATTTTTTTATTTGAAAGGATATAAAAAGATATAGTTTCAGTTTTTGGTTCCATAAAAATGTCATCAAAATCGGTTTTCTAAAGTTTTAAAATAACCAGTAGCAATATGTCATCCAAATAAACGAAATTGCGTATTTACTAATTTTGAAGTCGGTTTTTAGGATTCCGTACCCAAAGGGTGCAAATGGGGCCCTATTACTAAGCCTAAACTGTATGTCTATCCTACCTTTTAACGGCATCAACCCGCGTGCGTTAGACGCATGCGTCAGACGCTCGGTCGCGATGCACGGAAAACTACCTTTAGGGTAAATGCGTTCGCACACGCCCCGCCACCTCCAATATCTCTCTTGTTTGTCTAATCTGGGGCCTTACGCCTAACTATAAACGCGGGCCCGAATAGGTGCAGTGTGGTAAATCACGCGACCGCAAACCGTATCTCAGCGCGTTAAGTTTCGTCGGCGTAAGGCCCCAGAACTGTAACCCTGTATACATAATATTCTTATTCTAACTTTGCTGATATATTGCATCGTAATCGAGCTGCGGCCCAATAAGACACGTTATCAGTAGGTCAGTGGTACCGAGGTACGCATATTTGGGTGCGACAGTAAGGGGTCCGTGACCCGAGCGTTCTGTGTACTAATTAAATTTGTCGCGTGAATGGTCATGCCGCGCTGGTCCACGCGTGTACAGAACAGTTACCAACTTGTGTTTACATGTTAACCGGAACGAGGCGAAGACCAGAGTTGTGTGTAATATAATGATAATCGTTTAAAGTATAAATAAATAAATATCTGGGACATTATTGCACACATGGTCATCTGACCCCAAACTAAGCAGAGCTTGTAATATGGCTGCCAGAGACTGATATACATACATATATATTTTTAAATACATACTTAAATAGACATTAACACCCAAACATAGAACAAACACAAATGTTCATCACACAAATGTTTGTCCTAGGTGGGAATCGAACCCACGCCCCCAAGCACAGAAGGCAGAATCACTACCAACTAAGCTAACGGGGCTGTCAAGTATTGTGTGTATACCCAGAGTACTCACGGTCTATCACGGTTCATGAGACACACCCTGGTGACAGTCGGACAGACAGACAGACGGACGAACAGCGGAGTCTTAGTAATAGGGTCTTGTTTTACCCTTTGGGTACGGAACCCTAAAAAACAACCGAATTGAGAACCCTTCCTTTTTTGAAGTCAGTTAAAAAGGCGTTAGAAAACACCTTCCGTTGATCGCCACTTCGTTTCGTCACTCTATTGTTTGAAAACGTGTTTTAATCTCTTGATAACACTGATTATGTATGTTATCAACTGCGCAGCATTTTATTTGGCAGTAGGAAGTTTTTTTTTGTAGTTAAGGTGAAACGTTTCACTTTGGCGGGAAAATCAAATTTCAAACATTTTTTTGTCCTTGTAAATGGCATAGTGTTCGCAAAAATTGTTAGTCGTTCTTTACATTATCATGTACAGATGTTAATCAGTTACTCACCATATTACTTACATTTGGCAATAAACCGTTTGAAACAGCATAAATTTGTTTATTGACAAATGTATGTAATAATGTGCATTGGAGATAAATAACCTTACGCGAGTTTGTAAAGATTATTAATCAATTTTCGCAAACATCATTATCGTTTACAATAATTACTCGGCCTAGCTACAAGAACAAAAAAACTGTTTGAAATTTGAATTTCCCGCCAAAGTGAAACGTTTCACCTTAAGATTAGGTCAGCCTATCATGTTCCCACAGCTCTGACACAGGCCTTCTTCCAGAGAGAGAGGATGGACCTTAATCCACAATACTGACAATGCATGTTAGTAGATCTCATATGTCTTTGAACTTTTAAGGTTCTTAGACATACCGGTTTCCTCACGATTATTTCCTTCACCGTTGTTAAGCGATGGCACAGAAGTTGAGTGTAAAATTTGACCACCAGCAGGATTAGAACCTGCACAATCCAGGTTTACACCCCTAGCGTTCTATCCGCTAAACTACCGTCGCTTTCCTGTCGGCCTTACAATTCTAGAGCTATCTATCCAACCAACTGAAGCGTTTGAGACGCGTTAACAATGTAAACTTAAATGCTAAAGTGAATTTTTATGCCTTATGTGGCAAACAAGCCAACGGGCCGCCTGAAGGTAAGCGATCACCGTCGCCTATAAATACCTGTAAAACCAAAGGCATCACCGATACGTTGCCGACCATTAAAGACTAAAGAATCCCATGTTATGGTTACTCGGAAATGCCGCTCGGAAGCTCATTCTACAAATTGCAGGTGTGAGGCAAAAAGTTCGCGTATAACGAACGCACACTGTGCGATTTCCACTGATCTCACTTCAATATGAAAATTACTTCCGTGTGTCGTTCCGTCGAAGCATGCGTCAGCGATAAGGGGCAAAGCTTGAAGCTGCGTTGGGACAGCTCACCGCAGAGTTGTGCGTTCCAATCAATTTACAATTAATGTTGTTCAGTGTGGAGGTTAAAGGGGGAGGTCTATGTTCAGCAGTGGACGTCTTCTGGCTGATGATGATGACCTTAATACAGCTATACTATTTGCGGTGTAGCATGGTGCCTGTGACATTAGCCGAACCCCCGATTGTGTGACTTGCGACTCGCGATTTAGTCGCAAATTTGACAGTTCCACTATCATCATCATCATGATCTTCAGCCCTTATCAACCCACTGCTGGGCATAGGCCTCCTCTCCCTTGCGCCATTGATCCCTGTCTCGGGCCAATCTCATCCACGTATGGCCTGCGATGGGTGTGATGTCATCGACCCATCGGGCTGGTTGCCTGCCCACGGAACGCTTATCCGCTATGTTTCACTATGACCGAACTCAAACTTGCGACTAAACCGCGAGTTGCAAGTTACTAATCAAGATTCGGCTAACGTCACAGGCACCATGTTACACCGCAACTAGTGTACACATAGTCCGACAATGTCAGCAGGGGGCTAACCGTCAGAGGCTATCTGGCATTTCTGGCGAGAGTCGTCACGTGTGAACTGGTTAGTCCGACAGTTCGTCGGCCAGCCAAGGCCGCGGAACGTAGTGAAAGTGAAGAGTCACCGCAGCACACGTTGATGTTGTCAAATGGTAAAAAGAAAGATGTTTACAAAGCATCGCGGCTTACTTGCTTTTGCCCGCGTCTTTCCTCACCTTGTGAACAAATCATAACCTATCTGTATACATATATATATTTTTAATTTGTAATAACATGATATTTTAACATTAAAAAAAACGGTGTTTTATCGTATATCTCTAGATTTGTACATCATCATCAGCCAGAAGACGTCCACTGCTGAACATAGGCCTCCCCTTTTAACCTCCATACTGAACGGCATCCTGCCATCTGCATCCACTAGACGTCCGCGACTCACAATGTCGTCGGTCCATCTAGTGGGAGACCTACCTACGCTGCGTTTTCCGGTTCGTGGTCTTCACTCAAGAACCTTATTTCCCCATCGGTTATCGGTTCTTCGAGCGATGCGGCCTGCTCATTGCCACTTCAACTTGCAAATTTTAATAGCCGATGACTCTGGTTCTTTGGTGAATATCCACGTTTCGGATTCTATCGCGCAAAGAAACTCCGAGCATAGCTCTCTCCATTGCCCGCTGTGTGACTCGTGAGATTTTCTAAAAGGCCAACAGTTAAGGCCCACGTCTCATTACCATGTCATCACTGGCAACACACACTGGTCAAAGACCCTTGTCTATAGGCACTGTGGTATCTTGGACGAGAAGAGGTCACGCAATTTCCCGAACGCTGCGATCCGAGATATTCTAGATTTGTACGCCTAGACGCCTACTAACTACTAACTAGGCAAAACAAGATAAGAAGTGACTAATATTGTTTAAACACCTATTGACCATGCGATTTTATATACTGTGTGTATGATTTTACTCGTGTTTTGTGCTAATAAACTTAGGTATCAGTTAACTTAGGTAGTAGTGTACAAACGCTACTGTGTTCCGAATTGAAGGGCAATGTTTCCAGCGAAATTACAGGGCACACAGACATCTAATATCTCGGGGTGACGAGCGCAGTGCATTGCCATCCAGTGTTTTGAACTGTTGAAGTTCAAAATTCTGAGTAGCGTTGTGCTGTTATGGGCAAGCGTGAAGAGACATCAGGAGAGCGACTTCGCTCGTCTCGTCACTCAGTATCATAAAAAATAAAAACTTTGTAAAGAGATTTTACAATCGAAGCATTTATGTTGAACTTATTTAAAATTACAACCGCCTGTAAACATTTAAAAAGTAAACTTTACACAATGAACATGTGCGCTGCAGACGGTGGATTTATATTTAGTGACGTCATTTTTATTTATAGTTATTTGGATGCTTGTGAAAGTGGTCCCCGTCTGGTGGACACTAGTCTCAATGTACAAGGTTACGTGGAGCCGATACTAACCCGAAGAATCCAACTCGGATGGGCAGCGTTCGGGAATTACATGACTTCTTCTTCACAAACATACCAGAAACAAATGTGTGTTTCCAGTGATGACATATGGTATGTTATACATATAATAACTAAAATGGGACCACACGGGAAGCACCAATAGAATATATTTTTTTTTGTTTAAAATAGATCGGCTGTCACGGCATTTTTGTAAGAAATTTGTTGTAGTCACTTGCACCCATATAAACCCATGGCAACTGTGTTAGCTACTATAACGCGGAGTTCGATGCGTTGACATAAATAAGAATGTTCTATCTTATATCTGTCACAATACCTGACATTGACGTTCTAATTACTTCTCTTTTCTGTGGCAAGCTTTGTGTTTTGTTATTTGAAAGCTGGTTCAAATAAAAAAAGAATCATTGTAAATTATGTCAATGAATTGTCAAACGAAACGATAATTACGTGTATTGCCAAGGAGCGGCCACTCGCGACTGGCGTTCGACCGACTCCATCCGAGATCGTTGTACGTACGCGTCTTGGTGTGTTTGCGCCTGTTAACGTTCGTTGTATGGAGCCGGGCTTCTGTACCTATTTATTTCGTGCTTTGAGTCAGAAAATTAGAGTGCTAAGGTCATGAAACTCTTACGCATTCTCACCGAAATGTATCCGGTAGAAAATTGACAGACATGTTACTTTCCGGCGGTGCTGGAGGCTCGGCAATTTGCAATTTGCACTGCAGACATGTATCAAACACCGGTTCAATGACCTCACTTGTCGCGCGAAGCAGGCCTGGCGCACTTCCCACTTTAGGTATGAAGCTACAAGTAGTCGACTGGTCGGACTTACCGTGCCCGCCGCTGCGCGATATACAGAGATAACGCGACAAGAGTTACGCGAAAGACAGAGAGGCAACTTCTAGGTTAATATACGAGTAGCTGTAGGTAGTTAGCGTTCGCACGTCCTGAATTGCACTTTATTGTGTGGTAGTAAGAGTCGCTGCTTATTTAAATGCTCTTGCGGAGTGAACCTGTCTGTACTTCATCATTCTACTTGTAATCTGTACTTGTACTTTATGTATTCTGTGCGTGAAGCCATATCGCACAGTTAATACGAGACATCACAGGCGCCTTGTTTTAAATTTTCCATTGAGGACCTCTGAATTAGATTCAATAGCAAATTTCACTGCGGGTTGCTAGTCTGTTCAGAGAGAGACTTGAATGGTGGTTGAATGGACAAATATCTCAATAAATAACACGCAAATTCAGTCAACAAAACAACACGCTCATGATAGCTGAGTTTGAAATTTTTCAGATGGCAGAGGCCATTTAAAATTAGTTCTAGTTCTCCTTTTGGCCAAGTCCACTCTCTTTTTAACCGACTTCCAAAAAGGAGGAGGTTATCAATTCGACTGTTTTTGATGTGTCACCTCAGAAGTTTCGACTGGGTGAACCGATTTTGAAGATTCTTTTTTTATTTGAAAGCTGGTGCTTCCCCATGTGGTCCCATTTCAATTTGGTCCAGTTCATTCATCATTGGTTCAGTCCATCACATTTTTTATAAAGTCGGTTTTTTATACTGATAATTATTTTACTCAATTGGGCGAACAATCTGGTCGACTCGTTATTTCATTAAACTATCACTCATAATATTCTCGTTCATTATGATGAGTACAACGAACTCCTTTCGGTTTAGCTCAGACTATATGTGTAACCCTGTCATAATGTTTAATAGAGAGTATTTTAATGCTCTCCGTGGGTCGTGCACGAGCTCCAAAACACCCTGTATACGCGTTAATTAGAGAACCTCTACTCTTTTATTGTCGGTAAAATTAAGGGGCCTCTATTCGTCTGCAGCTTTCTCGCTCGCACAATTGTAAAAGAGACACAACCAAGTTTTGCTGACGGAGTAACAAGAAAAACAATCACTTGTTACCATTTCACTCCGTCAAATTAAAAGATATCGTAACGAAACATTTTTTTGTTTATAATTTTATGATAGTCAGCAAAACCTGAGTGTGTCACTTTTTGTAAATTCACACTTGTAAATTTTATATCGTTAATAACGTACAAATGTGCGAGCGAGAAAGCTGCAGACGAATAGAGGCCTCTTAAGGCCATATTCGCATAGAATCTCAGCGATAATGTAAGAGAATAAGAAAACTAGAAGAATCTTCGTCCAAATAGTATACGAAACACCTATTTAAAGAAACAAGGCGCTAAATAGTTACAGTACTGAAGGCGAACATCTGTATACTAGATGTGGATGTTTGTTTGTTTGTAACGATAATAGAGCAACGGACCAACGTAATTCTTATTTATTACAAGCTTTGCTTAGTTTGGGGTCAGATGACCATGTGTGCAATAATGTCCCAGATATTTATTTAAGATTGGGCCTAAAGCAAAATCTTCAATCTTTGATTAGATTTTCACAGTAGTAAATCATGTCCAAAATCGAAAAAAAAAAAACGTTAGGAAACTTCAATATATAAGTAAAGGTCGACCCTGACGAAAACATGGTAGGATAAAATTTTCTCGATAGAAAACCATCACAAAGTTACCTCTAATTTTCAACATTTTTGGTTTGGATTCTGTTTTGGTACATATTATTGAACAATACATTATGTAAATATTATCACTCATGTATAACCTAGAGCTGACCCTAGCAATTTTTAAAAATATTGTCTATTCTATAAGCTATGAGAGTAGAAAGCACTTGGCGCTTACAACATTTTTAACCCGCGCAATACGCTGTCTTTCGTCTCGCGTGACACAAGCTTGAGGCATCGGTTTGTTGCACCGATCAGTTACCATCGCTCTGTTGAAACGGGTAGTCCATGTCAGTTCAGACGTCGAGTACGCAAGCTTGGTTCCGCGCGTCGTCGCGCCGCCCGTGTTTGTTATCCGTACATGCGCTGGGTGTGGCGAGATGCGCGGGGGAAATCAGAATTTATCCTGCCATTAGGCCCGCTCTTAAGTCAACCAATACTGTATACACCTCAGATATGACAAACAGGAGATATGCCTTAAGTAGTACAATAATTATCGTTCATATCAAATTATTATCGAATTATTAATTCCACCTAGATCCTGCAACACAGGTTTCGCCTAGTGCAGGGTCTAGGGCACAACATTTAGTGTTTTTTATTTTTTTTGATCTTATTTATTTTTATTTATTATATACACAAAAAAAATTACAATCATACAAAACAATATCTTAAAAAAATAGGTTCAGACCTGGATTGTAATCTGTTTATAATCTAGACTAAGTTAAATGCATTATTTAAGTAAATATCCTTGTAAGTCTTACTGAATAAAGAAACATTATTAATCAAATTATTAATTGAATAATTATCGTTCATATCTTCTGCAGGACTGCACCTTTTGCCAAAACACTTCGCACTCTCAACGTCATTGCAGTTGAAGTAGACCTATTTGGTTGTGCTCTGAATGAATTCACAAAGATAGCTTTAAGGAATTTGTGTTATTTCTGTAATCAGATAAGACACTAAGTATCTCATTAGGTAATATACCTGTTATAGTTGTAAGTTGGGATGTAAAATAAGTAATAGTACATTGTTATCCTAGGGGTGAAAGTAACTTATTTAGTCCCGAGACAGGGTTTGGAGCGTTAATAGTTCGAGGGACTAAATAAGTCTTTAACCCCGAGGTAAACAATGGGCTTTTCTGTACGAATACAAGGAAACTAAAAATAAAGACATGAACTGACATTGGCAAATGCAGGAGAAGTGTGGGACCATAATGCAAAAAAAAAGTTGGAAAAATAAAAATTGGAACATGGTTCAATACAAATGTGAAAATTGAACGATATATTTATTTTTATATGAATGTCTGTCAATTGTCAACTGTTACTGTCAGTTGAAAGTGATTCTCCCTAGGTCTGAAATGTATTACTTTCAACCCGCTACTCAGGCAACTTCAGACCTACTTTCCTAGTATGAGTAATGAAAAGAATATTTTTGAAGTGAAAACTTCTTTAGGCGCGTTAATCACTTTTTGGGTGAACAAAAATCATGGAATTCGCGTCATCGTCACACTGTACCGTGTATTTTAAAACAGCACCATCTCTTGTAGAATTTTTATTATGTTTGTAGTTATTATGTATTACTTTCAACCCGCTCCTCAGGCAACTTCAGACCTACTTTCCGAATATGAGTAACGAAAATAAATATTTCATTGTTTCCATTATTTTTTTATACTTCTAAAACCCACTGTAAGTATGGCTCAATTACTCATTTGGCGATCTGAGATGCAACACCGCGAGGCACAGGTAGTGAGAGACACAAGGCCAAGCATGATTCAACTAGGTATAGATACCTAGTATAGGTATGCATTAAACTGTTATTGTTCTAATCATAAAAATAAACATTTTCTGATGCAAATGTAGGATGAATGCACGAATCGAGTAGGTGTTATAATTTTCTATGGAAATATTATCTTATGCACAATACAATATACTCAGAATATATATATCCTGTTGTGATTTGGGTATGTCCTAAAACTGCGACCAGAATCACCGTAGGATGGGCAGCAGCGTCCTAATAGTACACGGTGAACGTACTGCGATCCCCAAGCCGCCTGCCAAGCGTGGGGATTATGGCAACACCCCCTCTCTATGAGGGAGGCCTTGTCCAACAGTGGACGTTAATTGGCTGATGATCTGATATGTATCCATCAAAATCGGTTCACCTAGTCGAAAGTTCTGAGGTAACAATTATATTAAAAAAAAATGATAACCTCCTTTTTTGAAGTCTGTTAAAAATGAATGAGCAAAACAATGCCAAATTGCGTCTAAATTGCAGTTCCATTCAAAATATCCTTGAAACAATCTAGTTATTGGTGTTATTGCTGTCAACGCAATGTTTCCTATATTTTGTTGCAAACATTGAAGGTCAAACACCTGACAGAGGAACTGAACCAAAACACTTCTGGTCGCTGACTCATTATGTAATGAATCATACATACATAGTGATTTATGTATTTAAGAGGATTGACCCCGATTTCTGACCGACAGCGTAAAGTAGTATCTATTCACTAGCCGCACACCCACCCACCCGGGTGTAAGCTCAGCCTTCGGCCTCACTACAAAATATTATAGCCTATGTCACCCGGGGATAGTCTAGCTTCCCAACAGTGAAAGAATTTTTCAAATCGGTTTAGTAGTTCCGGAGCCTATTCAATGCAAACAAACAATAAAATATTTCCTCTTTATAAATTGGTATAGATATAATAAAAACGTAGAGATAAAAAAATCTGTAACTGCAAGATCAAAAAAAAAATCGCACAGGGCGTCTTAAAATAAACAGCTGAACACATTAAGACAGTTTTTAGAATTTTTGTCTGTTTGTTTGTCCACGCACTTCTAATCCACTGGATGGATTTAAATGCGATTTTCACGAATATGCTTAGCTATGACCAGATTGAAGTACAGGCTATGTTATTTTGCGCAAGGGCTGGATTAAGGAAGGAAAAAAGGGGTTGAAAGTTTATATGAAAATCTATGTATAGGAAGTCGCGGGCAGCAGCACTAGTAGTTAAATAAGTAGGTCTTTTAAAATTAAATTGAGGTTTGGTACATAATTTTTAGGGTTCCGAAATAGTGCCACGAATACTGACTATGCCCAATACCGAATATTCAGTGACGCTCTTGGCCAGGGTTGCCATCTACGTCAAAATCGTCCTTAAGTAATTAATTGATGGCCCTCTAGTAGACGCGTATTTTTTTGCAACGCGTCATTATGCCGTGAACCCGGATTAGTTGAGCGATCATCGCAATAACATTGTGATAATGATGGGTACAATGGTTTATTACACCCTTTCCGCGTAACCCTGCATTATAATGGAATTACTTACGTAAAATTCAACCAGATAATCAGACTATAGTTTCAACTGCAAGTGCAGGGCGAGTCAAAACTGCGCATGCGCACTTACCTTGAAAAAGGCCGCGAAATACAGTTTATATGATTATTTACGGGGTATTTACCGTGGTAAGGTTGTGGAAGGAGCTCCCGATAGCTTTAGTGAATACCTGTGATAGTTTAAAACAGTGTTGTAGTCCGCCAAATGCATTGGAAACTCTAGTCGGAATAACCGGCTTAATCATATGTGAGTAATTCCCGTGTAATATAAACAAAATGTAAACGACGCAATGGAGAGAGTTATGCTCGATAGAATCCGAAACGTGGATATTCAATAAAGAACCAGAGTCGTCAACATAGCTATTAAAATTTTCAAATTGAAGTGGCAATGGGCAGGCCACTGAGCTCGAAGAACCAATAACCGATAAGGAAAGAAAGGTTCTTGAGTGGAGACCACCAACCGGAAGACGCAGCGTAGGTAAGCCTCCCACTAGATGGACCGACGACATCGTGAGAGTGGCGGGCATCCAGTGGATGCAGATGGCAGGTTATCGTTCAGTGTGGAGGTTAAAGGGGGAAGCCTATATTCAGCAGTGGACGTCTTCTGGCTGATGATGATAATAAACAAAATGTGTGAAAAACACGTCAGTTTCCATACTATAATTATCAGACAGCCAGAGGTTATAATCAAAATTGTATCATACTTAAAAAATTCACTTTGTTCTTTCACTTCAGATACATCGTTGTAGCATACAATGTATAAATGTGGTAATAAATAGTTATTATGAATTTCCTGTTCTTTAGTGAGAATGTAAACACGACATAGAAACAGTCATTCAGTATGACTCAGACATGCATAGATACAGGTGATAATATCATACATGGTAATGAAAATTCAAGAATCCAACTCGGATGGGCAGCGTTTTGGAAATTGCATGACATCTTCACGTCCAAGATACCACAGTGCCTAAAGACAAGGGTCTTTGACCAGTGTGTGTTGCCAGTGATGACATATGGTACTGAGATGTTAACCTTAACTGTTGGCTTTTAGAAAAGCTCAGAGTCACACAACGAGCAATGAAGAGAGCTATGCTCGGAGTTTCTTTGCGCGATTAAATCTGGAATGTAGATATTCGCCAAAGAACCAGAGTCACCGATATTGCTATTAAAATTTGCAAGTTGAAGTGGCAATGGACAGGTCACATTGCTCGAAGAACTGATGACCACTGGGGAAGAAAGGTTCTTGAGTGAAGACCACGAATTGAAAGACGCAGCGTAGGTAGGCATCCTACTAGATGGATGGACATTGTGAGAGTCGCGGGCATCCAGATGTCGATGCAGATGGCAGAATGTCGTTCACTGTGGAGGTTAAAGAGGGAGGCCTATGTTCAGCAGTGGACGTCTTCTGGCTGATGATGATGAATGAAAATTATGGCGAGAAAGTAGAGTGCATCATGAATGAAGCAGACATAATATTTTTTATCATAAAAAATTTGGAAAAGCAGGTAATTTGTGGTTTAAGGATATTACATAGATATTTTGTGGTTACAGGATATTGATAATAATTTTAGTCTTATTATATATATATTTCTTGCACAAGTTGAAGTTACTTTGCATGATAGAATGAACGTGGATCCGCCAAAGAACCAAAGTCACCAACATAGCTATTAAAATTTGCCAGTTGAAGTAGCAATGGGCAGGCCACATTGCTCGGAGAACGGATAACCGATGAGGAAGAAAGGATCTTGAGTCCAGGAACCGAAAGACGCAGCGTGGGTAGGCATCCCACTAGGACATAGTGAGAGTCGCGGGCATACAGTATATGACAAATAGTAGCGGGAATATGACAGTATGTCGTTCAGTGTGGAGGTCTAAAGGGGAGGCATATGTTCAGCAGTGGACGTCTTCTGGCTGAAGATGATTATATACCTTGAATTATTTTGTTTTCTTCTTTTTGAACTGTCTTTTCCATTAGATTTAAATAATTTTTGGCTAACACCTACATAGCATTCTCTCCAACCTAGTGGATGACTAATAGAAAATGCTTAGCATTTGTGTATTTCTACATTATTTGTGCAATAAAGACAAGTATTAAACAAGAGTAACTATACTTAGTCCAAATTTTCATAGCTCTGACATTTGTAGTGGGTTATAAAAAGTTAAATTAAAAATTATTACTAATTTATTGAGTACTAGCTGCGCCCCGCGGTTTCACCCGCGTGGTGATGAAAATCGGTGATGATGATGATGATGAAAAGTAGCCTATGTTTTAATCCAGGACATAAGCTATCTCAATTCTAAATTTCATCCAAATCCGTTCAGCGGTTTAGGCGTGAAAAGGTAACAGACAGACAGACAGACAGACAGACAGAGTTACTTTCGCATTTATAATATTATAGTAGGGATTCTGATCAGTATTGCCAGATTATTTTAATCTAAGATTGTAGGTAGGTATACTACAGTAAAATAATGGAAAAAATTCAGCCTTTTAAAATGTTTTAGCAACTGTCATTCCTATAAAACCAAATAGTGTAGGAAAACATAATTTTATGAAAAATGTGGGATCTGATAAAATCTCAGTAGATAAACATTTTTTATCCATGTTTTATAAACATATCAGCTAACGTAGTCAACTATCCCACAATCATTGTTTAATTTTATGTAACTCTAAACAAAGGAGCAATGTTTTGCATTTATATCAGCCCAGTGGGTGTGTGCTGAACCTAATTAGCTCCTCACTTGTCACAGACTCAAGGTCATCAATTGCACATGTTTTTATACTAATTTATATACCTGCTATAAACTTTAAATGGCTTTAAACTGGTTTGGTATACATAATTCACGAACTTAGAAGAGAAACGTAACAATTTTGTTGTAAAAACACGAAGAAATCGTCCAGAAAATGAGAGAGAAATTAGTATCGGTGAGAGTGCCTCTACTGCAGAGTTTGAAAGTTTAAATTTAGAAAAGCGAAATAAATAAAGTGGTCCAAGACCCCCTACCTTGTACACATCGCCATACGTGCCAGATCCGATCCTCTGAACAAGCTCATACTCATCCTGTGGATTCCTTCTAGATATATCAGAACTCAAAACACCACCACTATGCGCCATAATCACTATAAAACACTAATCTAATACTTATCTACACTTTCATCTCATTATTCACATAATTTTTAACACAAAAAGTCGTGAAATTAATTATTTTTCCAACACAAAACCCGACATCGTCTGACGTGACGTTTGCCACAGTTAACATTAACAGTATCTTGGGTTGCCAGATAAGTACTATTTATTTTCTACCACTCTTTCGTTGCTTTATCACATCCGAGATCTTTCACATTTTGAATTTTGTTTCTTATCATCTTTTGATTTAGTAACAAATAATAATAAAAAACATAATGTGATTAGAGCGAAGTTTATCGTTTCGTTGAGTAATGCTGTTTAAATCACGCAAATGTTAATATTCTTAATCACTTTTTTGATGTGAAACATTTATAGGCACGCCTTGGCAGTAAAACCGACACATGTCGTGAATGACATACCGGAAAATGGGCATTACACTCTCTTAAACGTTGTCATGTTTAATATCTGCCGGGCATCCCGTGATGGCCTAATTTTATTTTTAGGATTTAAAAAACTACCACAATGTAGGCCAATGTCAGTGCCAATGCTTGAAACTGGTTTAAAATAAACCGGTTTTTAGAGAATAAAAGAGATTTTTATACACCAAAGGCCATAGCTATTTTATCATCATTCGCAAAACTATTTGAAAGTAAACGTATTGACTAAATTATACCTAATAAAAATTACAAATAAGTAAAATTTCAGTTCAGTGACGTTTTAGCACGCATTCGAAAAATTTAGATCTGTAAACCAACCTGCTGACATGACATGTTGGTAGCCTTCATTGATAATGATAAACTGGTAGACGTTGTCTCTAAGAAAATGGACAAGAACTATCAAGTAGTCCTTTTAACAATTGCCAAGCTAAATAAAAAATGGGCACAAATTATTGTTTCACAAAATAAGAAAACTTCTATATGATCAATATTTTTATTATGTGGCAGCACTAAATCTGGTACTTCGGATTTGACACTTTGTCCGTGATTTAGAAGAAAATCATAGACCAAAATAGACAGCTTTTTTATTTATTGTTTTGGCTCCTGACGTCTTGTCTATTTAACCAATGTTAATGTCGAGTAGAATTGTTTTATTCCCATACCCGAGTCCATCTAGTCACATTTTAAAAATACAAACAAACTAATCTCAATCATATGGCGTTAAAACAATGTCTTATTTAGCTTGCAACAAATGTAGACTAAATAGACATATTACCATAAAAGTCAGTTCTCCTTTAACTCTAGTTTTGATTTTGGTAATTTTTAAGAGCTGACTAAATATCCAATGTTTTAAATATCTTTGATGACATAGACAACATCAAATATTCTCACAAAATATTTAGCATGTTTTGGTTAATTTTATATGAGAGGACCGCAAATAGCCGAACATCAGAGCGTAGATCGGAAATTTGTCAAAATATAATGGATTAGATATATAGATGGCGCCGTGGTCAGATAGCGAACGAAAAGTTTCAAAAAATCACCGTAGCGCAGTCAAGTTTGGAAGCATTTCAAGAGAAGCGCAATCGAAACCAGTAGATGGCTCATTTCTAACTTAGTCACAAGTAGACTAGATGAGGAATGTCTATAGAAAAGTTATGAAATTATTTACAAGTACCACCATACCACTCATGATTTTTAATCATACGTTCCTTGTGTACGCAGTAGTCGCTCAGTGTCAGGTCATGCAGTTCATCGGCATGAGATTTTATTAATTTCAAACAAGGAGTATCATCCAATCTATAAAAAAAATACAAAACACACGCTACAAAACGAGCACTTGCGATAAAGTATTCGCTCCGTAAACGATAGCAAATGTATGAAAAATTCAGTTTCTCTTTACGTCCGATAGAGGCGCTGTTCAATTTTTCATACATTTTGCTATCGTTTACGGAACGAATCGTTTTTCGCAAGTGCTCGTACTAGGACCACTGACCAATGACACTGAAAAGTGTTGGAAAGGAATGGAATTAAAATAATATTAATTACAATCAATAAATAATAATCATGATTATCATAATGATCATCATCATTTATAGAGGGAAAAGCATGACGATAGAGAGGTGGTATAAATATAAGAGACCTATTCCCTGGGTGTAAATTTTAATTAAAACCAACATGTGTAATGTTAAAATGGTATAATTCATTACAATTCAATATCCATGACGGCTAGCGTACATCTTACAAAATTTGTTTTGGGCCGACATTATTAAATAACTACATATTTTATTATTACAAAAATTATATTTCTTTTGGTTCATCCAAAGTACATACTTAAGTGCACTTATGAATACGACATAGTGACGTAGAAGCTACTTTGAAAGCGTTTGGAAATTTACAATTTCCTATATTTATTTATAATTTTTTATACGAATCGGCACTAGTTTAATTTACGCTATGGTACCCGATATACAGTTTGAGTGAACAGAAGTATGCGTTTATTTATTTATAATTATCAGGCAGAGAAAACAGTAAATATCTCAATTAGTTTTCTGTTTCTTTCCATTAATTAACACTCATTATACCTGGTGAGTTACCATAATTTCAAAAACATTCTCATAATAACCTTACATTGACTTTTGTCTTGCTCTCTCATTAGCCGAGAGAGCGAGACAAATTCAATTTTTAAGGTTATTATAATAATGTTTTTGAAATTATGGTAACCCACCTGAACACTTAAAACTCAATTTCAATTTTATTTTTTACAGATAAAATCCAATTTGTTCAATATAATTTTACATTGACTTCTATACATTAATTTTCAGAAGAAAAAAAAAAAATCGTTGATTATTGATGTTTGGTAGAAAATTGGCTACCACAATTAAAGCATACCACAAGAAACCTACAAGTTTTAAACTGGTAGGTATAAATTTTATATACAGTATCACTTATTTTGGGTTCAGCAAGAAGAAAAGTTCGTGAAGTTATGCTAACATTATTGGCAAAAAAATTGCATTAATTCATTAAAATTAATGAAACCACTTGAAAATGTCAAAGTACACCCATTCTCACTCTGCTAACGTTGCCAGGGTAAGGCTTCAGCAGTGAGGGTAAAAACTTGACAACTCCAAGGGACATATTCCAATTGGGCTTTAAAATTTATATTTGTAATAATAATTTTAAGAGATAACAATGACATAAACTCGATTGTCTAGTTAACAAATTATTGGAGGTTCATGTTCACTTGGTCTCATAGAAATTTATAAAAACATGCGCGTTTTGTAAAAAATAATTTAAAAAAACATTTAAAAATGGCGTCATGAGAGCTTTTCGATGACACGATAGATGTCACTGTAATAACTATTTAGCACAATTATAATCCGTCGGAATCAGTTACTATCGGCGCTTGCGGGAAACTACGGAACTATCATTTGCCATTGCGAAGTGGCGCTTCTGCGCGCGCACCATATATCGTTCTGTGGCACGTGTCTTAGTGATTATACATTTATACAATTAACGCCATCTAGTGAGACTTATCAGAATAATGGCCTTGAAAAGCTCTCAATGTATTCAATTTAAAAAATAAAAACGGTTACAAATGTATTTCACGAAACCCACAGAGCAAAATAAATAACTTAAAATAAGGTACACCTTGAATTCACTCAGCGCATTTTTTATGTGCCAATCATTCCACGCAACACGGAAAAACTATATTTAAGTTTTTTTTTTTTAATTTTTCAATTAATTTACTTATAAATATTTTTTTACGTTACCTTCGACCAATTTGTTTGTACTAAATGCTATGATAGTTTTATATATTTACAAAGAAAATTAATATCAAAACAAATTGTTTATTTGGTTAAAGCGCTTAATACGACGAAAGAAATTATAGAGAAGTGCTAATAGCAGAGACATTTTAAATACAAGCAAAAGAAATTAGTTTTTGCTTAGAAATTTAAGTTTCTTTAACAGAGATTTGAGAGGGTTTAATCAAATATTTAATAATATGAAGCATACTTTGGCACTATAGACCATACATAAAAAAATATATAATATTGGTTTAAAAATGGCCTCAAAATCAAGTTAAACTTTGCCAGAAATGTATCAAAAACTTTTGTTCGCATTAACAATATCTAAATTGACCCTTGATTCCTACAACTATAGGCAAAGTTTACCAAACCTTAACAAGACGATTTTTTAACCAACTGTTTTGACAATGCCCAGGTAAAACGATAAACAGATGATTAAACACATCATCATGACAGATTTTGGTGAACATGTGCCTTACTGATGTAAAAATAAAGTTGTTTGAACGCTAAACAAGCTTTTCTCAATATTGAAGTTAATTAAAACCCTTTACGGAAGAATAACGAATCGTCGATAGATTTAACACGCCTTGATTACAATTACAAGAAACACATTTACAGTTACTTAATCAACTATCAAACAAATATACACACACAAACGGTTTCACTATTAAAAAAGATAGTGTCTTAGCTAGACAAATAATTGAATTCATCAATTGATTTACTTCTATGGAATTTGACATTATACTTACAAAATAATCGTAGATTTGTGGTTATAATTTTCGAACAAATAGCCCCAATTCCATTTAAAAAAAAAAACACATCAACCGCAAACGTGTTTTATCACAGTAAGCATGGTGACCGTGAACACGGTAAGGTTACAAAACGGAAACGCGTCAAATGAGTCTTCCGATTGGATACTACATTCTCTTGAAAAAACGCGCACGAAACACGTTAGCTTCCTCCGCGTTATTTTAACAATTCAAAAGAAGAGCGTTACGAACCTCATCGCGTTACCAAAATTTGCATTGCAAATACCACGCAGATACGTAACGCCGCCCCGTTATGAGTTTATGTGGTCATACAGGCTACAGGCACAGAGTTCATTTTTCAATGGGAGATTTTCTGACAGCTAGAGAAACATAGTTCTGCAACCATTGATAGATGGCGCTGACTATACATGATTTTCAAAATACTATACTACGTAATAAAATAACACAAAAACAAGCATGACACACTGATAGATATTATGTATATGAGAACAAGCAAGTTTTTTGATTGACAATTCTTCGTCTGTGGTTTTGCAGCCTTTAAATCCATCTTACGTCAACGCCATCTATCGCATTTTTATGAACTATTATTTAACTGCCTTTCGAAAAACCTGCCATTACATTTTTGTTATGACGTCACGCGTTTATCGCAAAGAATCTCAAGTGGTTTAGGGAATAAGGGTAAAACAGGTATCAGTGTTTTGAAATAACACAATCTAAACGCAAAGAAAAGAAGTCCATGTTAGTCAGTTTGATTCCGTTATGATAGGTATTCTAAGCTTAAGACAGAACCGAAGTCTTTCTGTTTTAGATACAGGAATGAATAAGACAGAGATTAAGTGTAGAAAGTAGTAAAAAAAAGTATTCAGAGTTACACAGAATGATGACACCGAAAGGAGTTAATTGTACCATTTTATCAGGAATATTTGATACCAG
Source organism: Agriopis leucophaearia (assembly GCA_949125355.1). Lineage (NCBI taxonomy): Eukaryota > Metazoa > Arthropoda > Insecta > Lepidoptera > Geometridae > Agriopis > Agriopis leucophaearia. Next base: position 2,809,191 of record OX421287.1, read on the forward strand.
AAACATAATGTTGAGTAGTGATCTTTCGGTATGGTTATATTCCGTGTGTAGAATGTAATAATTAGGATTCAGAAAAGTGGATAATTTTTGAACAAAGTATTAAGACATGTCCTCAGATAGTGTGTCGTTTAGACAACAGTTTAATTAATGATTTAATTTCAAGTAGATGCCTAGTTTTTGTTGGATTACCACAAGTTGAAATATCGCATGTACTGTACAGTCAGTTTTTCTTACCATTCTACAGCGTAGCGAACGCATTCAATTGGCGACCACAGAAATTCAATAGTTATGAGTTGTCATTGGTCGTCAGCCATCTTTGTTAACACTGAGTTAAAGAAAAAACAGAAACAGAAAGGTTTCTATTGTCTAGCATGACTGAAAATATAATTGTCTTTTATACATTTCGTTTTTGTAGAGTGATGGATGTTTAAAAATATGTCGAAGACAAGGTATGGATATTCCTGGAAAAATAGTTGTTTTTTCATCGATGGTTTCTACAAAGTAGCGGATAAAAAGTTTAATAGAGAATATACGACAAAAAGATCTGAAGCCATTTAGATTTTCTTTCATTACAGTTAAAACTTTGTATACAAAAATGGCGGATTGACAGCGATTAGACCAATAGCGACGGCCGACCTCCATTGTTGTATAGATCGACCTAAAAAAGTTTGGAATTATTAATTAGCCCTGATGTGCAATTTTCTTACCTAATTTTATTAACGGCTCAAAAGTTTTAGCCTTTTTGTATATAAAAAAACGATGCAGATAACCGTAGCGCAGTCAGTTTAGTTTTAAAGACTTAAGAGCATGGTTGTAGTCGGAAAAAAATAATAATGAAAAGCAACTTCAGTTTTCGCCATTTTATTCTCTTTTACCCTTTTCCCGCGCTCTGCTAAAACCAAGCGCGTACATAACAGGAATAAAATCAACAATCACACCACAATATCTCCTATCATTTAAAATCAATAATCTAATTTCATTAAATATAACGTCAAAGAATTAACTCTAATGGTAAATAAGGGAAAAAGCTTAAAAAATAATAGTAACATTAAATAAACAGATTATAAAAAAAAACTATCACTACAAACAGAGGGTTAGAGATACGTCCTTTTCACAAATATTTACGATGTTTTAGTGTAGATGTGGTACAAGAAATTTTCAGAAGTGGGATTTTATTTCGACTTAGAAAAGTTCTCAATAGTGTTTTTTTCCTCCTGATAGTTACAATCTGAGTGTCTTGACTTCACATCACGAGTGAATCGGTTTCTTCTATGCAAGCGTGCTTCCCAGAACGCATCATCGCTTAACATCAGGCGAGATGGCGGTCAAACGCTAGCCTATTAATAAAAAATGTTTGGTTTACTAGAACATAATTTGCAAAAAGGTCGTATTTTAATAAATAATCGGTAAGGAGGTCCTATTCAAGCGCGAGTCGGTTTCAGGACGCATTTGGAATTCACTAGTTGCCTCGCGGCGTAACAGTCTATATTTATGTTAATTAATTTGTCTAATGTAACAACGATAATACAACTCAGCCGTTATAGAATGGGATTAATAATAGCGTCACTATATAAGCTCCTCGATTTGCATCAACCAATCATAAAAAATATCGATTAAAGAAAATCGTTTTTTTATTTTATTTTTACTAAACAGGGTTGCGCTTCACCGCTTCCTAAAAAAACGATCAAGGAAAATAGTGTTTAAATTTTTTATTAAATAATATGTGGCGATTCACCGCCTCGAAAAAAATTATAAGTTTTTTTTTAAATTAATTGAATAATAAGAGTTGCGATTGACCGCTAACTCGCTATTTACACACTTATTTAGACCTTTTTTTTTTAATTATTCCTGATTTGTAAATAAGAAAGTAATAAGGCAAAAGTTGGTAAGATTAATTTTGCCCTGCTTTCCTGACCTACGCTATCATAGAAAACATTGCTTATTAAATAAAGGATGGATTTGCTGACATGCCATTTTTAATCCCTTTCTTTACTCTTGCGGGTTGAAAATTACTAAAAATTACTAAAAACTTATAGATTGTTTCACCTCCGGTTAGCGCGAGACCGCGTCGCTCTAATATTTTTGGGCGCATCTTTAGCTTTGCTTGTGGTTTTACCTTTGGTGTTGCGCGCTTTATTTTTCGACGCGTTCGATTTAATCGATCTATTCGACTCGATTGAATTCACCCGAGCATCTGATTCGAATGAAAACGCCGGCATTACTTCTATAACTTCAGAGGGAGACAGGCTGATTTCCATTCGCCGTTTGCGCGAGCGAGTCATTCTTATGTTTGTATCTACCTCCAATTTCAGAGGTTCTAAGGCAGCCGCTTTGGTCTTTTTCGCGCGCACGAGTTTTCGTTGATCCGTGCTCTTTTGGCGTCCATTTTGACCAGTCTCTCTAAGAACAGGTTTTTCAGTCTCTTCAAATTTCCGTTTGCGGGTAGTTCTTGTAACTTTTTCATTCTCTATCGACTCTTTTCCCGCTCTAGTCTTCTTTTCATTTTCTATCGACTCTTTCGCAGCTCTAGTTTTCTTTTCTTTCTCTATCGATTCTTTTGCAGGACGAGACTTCTTCTCCGTTCTCGATTTATCACCACCGCTGTTACTTCTGAGAGTTCTAGACGCTCCATTCTCAGCCTTTTCTTTGACAACTTTAGCTTTTGGTGATTTCGTTTTCTTGTCAGTTTCAACAGATTTTCCTGATCTAGTTTTTGATACTCTAGTGCTTTGTCTGACTTTTTCAAGTTCTTCTTTCTTGTCATTCTTTCTACCCATTTTAGTTAACGGAGCTTTAAGTTCTGCTTTCGTTCGTAACTGTCTTCCAGTTTCTTTCTTCGTCTGTCTAGTTTCTACTTTCCTCTTTTTGGCTGCAGGTGACTGGCTTTCTTCCTTGGACTTCTTGCTGCGTGCAGCTTTTGGATATACATCTATGTCATCCAGCGCTTGACTGCTTTCCACATACATATAATCATCTAATTTAGATCTGGATTTAGCGTATGTTTTTTCCACGGGTTTGACTGAAGGTACTTCATCTATATCATTGTATGTAGGCTCAGTTTCTTCAGTGACGGGTGTGTCTTGAGTCTGAGATTTGATAAGTTCCACGTCATTTTCAAGGGAGCTCTTGTGGGTTCGGTTCTTCAATATATTGAAGTGGTTGGTGATGGCTACGATGACGGGGTCGTTGTCTTGTTGGTCGGACGTGCTGGCCTCTGAGGTGTCGGAGCTGTGTTGTTGTTTGCCCTTGTTGCGACGCTTGTAGAGGTCAGCTTTTGTCATGTCCTGAAAAAAATATATAGATTGTTAGGAAATAGTAGAAAATATATAAGTATATATATCAGTCTCTGGCAGCCATATTACAAGGTTTGCTTAGTTTGGGGTCAGATGGCTATGTAATGTGCAATAATGTCCCAGATATTTATTAATTTATTTAAAAATAAATTACAAACAAGTAAAAATCTACACTAATATTATAAAGAGGAAAGATTTGTACCTATTTTTGTATGTTTGTAATGAATAGGCTCCGAAACTACTGAACCGATTTGAAAAATTCTTTCACTGTTGGGAAGCTACACTATCCCGGGTGACATAGGCTATATTATATTTTGTAGCGAGGCCGAAGGCCGAGCTTACACTCGTGCGAAGCCGGGGCGGACGGCTAGTTTATACATATAATAAAAACGTAGAGATAAAAAAATTGTAATTGCGAGATATCAAAAAAATAATCACACAGGGTGTCTTAAAATAAGCAGCTGAACACGTTAAGACAGTTTTTAGAATTTTTGTCTGTTTGTTTGTTGGTCCACGCACAAATCCTAAACCACAGGATAGATTTAAATGTGGTTTTCACGAATATGCTTAGCTATGGCCAGTTTGCAGTACAGTACAGGCTATGTTATTTTGCGAAGGGAGGAAAAAAGGGTTGAAAGTTTATATGCAAATCTACGTGTACGAAGTCGCGGGCAACAGCAATAGTTTAAAATCAAATTAAAATCCGATAAAGAGATGAAAACCTTCTGAACAGATTTTCTTAAATCGATAATCTCATCAAATCACGTTTCAAACAAATCAAAATTGGTTCAGCGCTTGACAGTGTTCTTTAAAACGCTATATTATGCTTTAATAAGGGGTTCTTCAAAACGCTATATTATGCTTTAATAAGGGGTTCTTCAAAACGCTATATTATGCTTTAATATGGGGTTCTTCAAAACGCTATATTGCGCTTTAATATGGGGTTCTTCAAAACGCTATATTATGCTTTAATATGGGGTTCTTCAAAATGCTATATTATGCTTTAATATGGGGTTCTTCAAAAGGGCTGTTAAAAGAGTATTTAAGTGTCGGCAACGTATCCGTGATGCCCTGGTGGTGCAGGTATCCATAGGCAACGGTGATCGCTTACCAGGCGGCCCGTCTGCTAGTTTGCCACCTATGGCATAAAAATAAAATTGTTCACCTGTAGTCTAAAGCTGGAGCAGTCCTCCGGCGTGTCGGTGAGCGCTTCCAGGAGCTCAGTGACGGAGAGTCGCCGGTTAGCGTCTACCGCGAGCAGGCTCGATATTATCCGGCGGCTGCTGGACGATATCTGCTCCCAAACTGGACCTGGACAGTAACAAGTATTTTAATTACCTTTACTGCCTTTCGTGAGTTCACTCCAAGCCAAGCGTGGGATTCCAAGCGTGGGGATTATGGCAACACCCCTCTCTATGAGGGAGGCCTTGTCCTACAGTGGACGTTAATTGGCTGATGATGTGTGTGATGTGTGAGTTCACTGAGTGGCTTCAACGGAAGATCAGCGCTGTTTGGTAAACAGCATTATGCTGATTATTTGCTATTTTGTGACACAACTTCACTTTCTAAGGACCATAATTATATATACTACCAGCTGCGCCCCGCGGTATCACCCGCGTAGTGATGAAAAGTAGCCTGTGTGTTAATCCAGGAAATAAGCAATGTATATTCCAAATTTCATCCATCCGTTTCTGCGTTATTGAGTAAAAAACATCCATCCATCCATACATACGTCCATCCATCTATACATCCATCCATCCATCCATCCAAACTTTCACATGTATTATATTAGTGTGATGTTGTAGTGTGTGTGACGTTAAGTTGTTGTAACAAAATCAATATTTATATTTCTTATTAAAAGAAAAATCTAATACATATAAATATCTCGTGTCACAATGTTTGTTATCGAACTCCTCGGAAACGTCTTGCCGATTTTTTTTTTGTGTATATTTGGTAGGTCCGAGAATAGGTCGTAGGGTATTTTTCATTATCATCATCGTCATCATCACAATTTTTAACCCCGCGCGGGTGAAACCGCGGAACGCAACTAGTAATCACACTATCACACTAATATCATATATGTGAAAGTTTGGATGGATGGATGTTTGTTACTCAATCACGCAGAAACGGCTGGATGGATTTGGATTATATACATTGCTTATGTCCTTGATTAACACATAGACTACTTTTTATCATCATCATCACCGATTTTCATCACCACGCGGGTGAAACCGCGGGGCGCAGCTAGTATCATATATGGATGTTTGTTACTCAATCACGCAGAAACGGCTGGATGGATTTGGATTAAAATTGGAATATACATTACTTATGTCCTGGATTAACACATAGGCTACTTTTCATCATCATCATCATCATCACCGATTTTCATCACCACGCGGATGAAACCGCGGGTCGCAGCTAGTACTATATAAGTGGTTGGTCCAGGACCGAGTATCGAACCGGGTGCCGTCAAACTGTAAACCGCACATGACACCCGGCCACAATGCCACATTCTATACTGACCTTCCATAGGGAAGTTTCCAGCTCGGATGCGGTCCATGAGAACTATAGCGGGCTCCTTTTCAAATGCTGGCTGGAATGGCGCCTTACCGCATAGCATGCAGTACTGTGAACACCAAACAATCGTTATTTGTTGGGGCAGTTTTTTTAAAGTAAAAACTTTCTGAGCACTTTTTAGGTGAACAAAAATCTTGGCACTCGCGTCATCGTCACGCTGTACCGTGTATTTTAAAACAGCGCCATCTCTTGTAGAATAGGTAAATTACTACTCAAGTTTACACTTCTGACGTATGACTGATGTGTAATTTTTTTTTTTATTGGTTTTGCGTTTGGCCGCCAACTTGCCTGATGTTAAGCGATGATGCGGCCTACGATGGATCACGCTTGCCTAGAAAAAACCGATCCACTTTTGACTTGAAAACACCCAGTTTTTTATGTGATAGGCTTGCGTTTGACCGCCATTAAGTTGTTATGGCGCGAGTGCCTGGTATTGAATCCAGAGCAAGCAAAGGATTCTAAGATTGTATCAACCGCGCAAAATCTCTTGCGCATGTAGGGTTACCCTATCAAAATCTGAAAAGTCCTGACCTAAATCATAAGTCATATATTTTCCAAAAGAACAGCACATAAAATTTCTATAAAATACTTGCATAGATAGATAGAAACTCTTTATTGTATACCCCTAGGGTTGCCATCTCTAAAATTTTGACTTTACAGACAATTACGATATAATCACTTGACAGCTCATCCTTTACTCCGCCGCGATGAAAAGATACTGAATTTTCAGCAAGATCTTTGTCGTGCGGACCAATCCTAGGCGCGAATGACTCTCCAATCACAAGCGCCATAACAACACACAAGCAAATTATGATTCATGAACGTTCAAGTGAACCCCCTTCTTTTCTTTAAGTCGGTTAAAAATACTTTCGAATGTATCAGAGTAAAACAATATTGACGAGTCAGAGTATAATTTGTGACTAGTGAATATAGTATATGGTGTATAGCCAGGGTTTCTCAAAGTGGGATCCAGAGTCCCAAAGTTTATTTATTAGAATTCGTTTGAAGTATGTTCTTTAAATAATAATAATAATAAATCTTTATTTTTAATTTGGTCTTAATCTAATACATAGTGATAATCTAATACATGGTGAACAGTTTTAAGACCGATGTGTTTTGACTGTTTCGATACCTTTCTTCTAACTAAGTAAAAAACTTGTGTAAATAAACAAAACCAAAAATAAAGTTATTTACAAAAAGCACTGATTTCTTATTCTAAAATTGTCTTCGCAAGGGGTCCGTAGTATTATCAGGCCTGGCGCACTCCACACTTTATGAAGCTACAAGTAGTCGTCTTGTCGGACTTGCCGTGCCCGCTGCCGCGCGACAGACAGAGATAACGCGACAAGAGTTACGCGATAGACAGAGAGGCAACTTGTAGGTTAATATAGCTGTAGGTAGTTAGCGCTCGCACGTCCTGAATTGGACTTTATTGTGTAGTAGCAAGAGTCGCTACTTATTTAAATGCTTTTGCGGAGTGAATCTTCTGTACTTGTACTTTATATATTGTGTGTATATGTCTATATGTCTATGTCTATGTCTTGGTGAAATTTGAATGTGGTCCGTGACTAATAAAAGTTTACTAACGAATATGACGCCGAGACTCCAGAGGTCGCACTGCGGGCCGTACCCGGGCGCGGCGGCGGCGCTGCGGGCCCGCGACACCACCTCGGGCGCCGCGTACGGCAGGCTGCGACAACAAACTACACATTATTATACATTCACATTACACATGCAAAAACATGACAAAATTATCCCATCCCACTAATCACACTGGATGGATGTTTGTTACTCAATCACGCAGAAACGGCTGGATGGATTTACATGAAATTTGGAATATACATTGCTTATGTCCTGGATAAACACTTAGGCTACTTTTCATCATCATCATTATCACCGATTTTCATCACCACGCGGGTGAAACCGCGGGGCGCAGCTAGTATTTATATATATATAGAATAGATCTAGCATCTTCCATAATTAGTATGATACGTAAACACAAAGTTTGAGCTGACACTAGGGCAGGCCACTCATAGAAATGTACCTGAAGCAAGGCGTCATCATCCTCTGCCTATCGTCTTTGTCAGCGTTGGGGACGCGGCGCGCGAACCCGAAGTCCACCACCTTCACCCGCGCCTCCTGCAGCCGCGGACTTGTCAGCAGAATGTTCTGGAACAAATCAAATTATTTATTTGTCAGAACATCATAAGAATGGAAACGTATCTCATGTCCTTGCCAGGTACGGCGTACAAATGTTAATTTGCAGAAGTCAAATCCTACAATTAATTTTTCAGAACATGGTAGGTACATACATAATTATAAAGTAGCATACAGGGTCCTAAGAATAGTATCCTTGAATATGTCCGTAGTCTAGAGATACACACGGTAGGTATATACCTTGTTCATAGGGTACAGTTCAATCCTATTCTTTGTGGATCAAATCTCTACGAGACAAAACTCCAGAAATGTTTCATTATTGTTATGATTACCTCTGGTTTAAGGTCCCTGTGCACTACCCCGCGCGCGTGCATATGCGCAGTGGCCGTGGCTAGCTGCGCCAACAGCCGTCTCGCCACTGGCTCCGGGATACCGCGCGACGTATGAGGGAGCAGCTCTCCTCCGCTCGCCAGCTCTGTTACTATGTATGTGAACGCCTGTGGAGGGAAAGGGACATTATGATCATTGCTTACTACTGCAAAGACATTACATGATGTTTGTTTAACGAGATAGTGCTAAAGCCGGTCACAGACTGCTGCGCACGGCTACGTGTCTCTGCTCAGTACGGACTGCCATACGAATCAACACATGGCGAGTCAGATGCACGCTGTGAACGGCGTCGTGACGTCAGATGCACACACTTAGGTTGCATCAGTGAATTTAATGGCCACGTTAGCCAAGTTTGCTCTTTCGCTCGACCGATCACTCTCACGTTGACGTAGTTTAGGTCAGTTAGCAATTTTATTTATTTCAGTGAATACCATACATGCTACAGTTACACAACTCTGCCAAACTGCGTAGCAGTTTGTAGGCAGATATCGACTCTTTTTACAAATTTCATCATATACGAGAGAGCGGATTACATGTGTCAACAAAGAGTTCTATTGTGAACCTGTCTCCGCATTGCTACATCGAGCCACGTAGCTCTCGGTATCAATCGTGGGCGTGCCCATCAGTTTACCGACTTTAAGCTAATATGAACACGCTTACCGAATCATGGAAAACTTCATGCAGCGTAATGATGTAGGGACATCCTTGACACGCCTTTAGTAATTCTATCTCCTGCTTGATGTCTTTCTTCTGGGATGTGATTATCTGCAGGGTAGAAAATATTTTTAACCAACTTCCAAAATGGAGGCGGTTCTCAATTCCACGGTTTTTTTTACAAATGTTTGTTACTTCAGAACTTTCGACTGGGTGAATCGATTTTGATGATCCTTTTTTTATTTGAAATCTGGTGGTCCCATTTTAATTAGGCCCAGTTCTATTATGCTTTTTTTTAAATAAGTTTAGTATTGACAAAATTAATAACAACGCCATCTAGCGGTGGAATTGAAAATTATTTTACTATAAAACAATACTATGTGACAAGGTTATAACCAACGGTAAAAAGCACCCTCTGCCCGTGGCAATGAGCAAGAATTATCCTGTTTATAGAATAATACTTCAGAATGCCAAATATGAAATTAAAATAAAACAAAATAAGAGAATTTGGTTCAGTTCTGTCATTTTTATGAAGTCGGTTTTTTATATTGATATTTTTTTTCGTTACTAGTTACGAGCGAAGACTTAATATATTCCGTAACTGACCTTGACAGCGTATGCGTTGCCGGTCTGCTTGTGTATACATTTCCGGCAGACTGAGTACGATCCGTCGCCGAGGAGGGGTGTACTCAGCTCTACTTCGTACTTCTTGAAGAATGGAGAATCCTGCAACACAGAAAATGTACCTCGTTAATGTTTTTTTAACCCACTTCCAAATAGGAGGAGGTTATCAATTCGACTGTTTTTTTTTTTTTGAAGACATTCAGATTGTAACTATCAGGGAACACCCATTCAGGCAACGCATTTCGCAGACTAGCAGTTCGCACAGTAAAAGTGGAATCAAAGCGATTCGTACGCGTTTTCGGAATGTCAACCACAAGGAAAGGCGTTAAGAGGTAGCCGTAAGGCTCCAGTAGGCCTAGCATGGGCCGTGGAAAAAATTGTTTTCCACCGTTTTTATCCGCGCGTAGACGCGACAGAGCTAGAATATGGATTCGTTTGTCTCTTTCTAGCGGGATAAAAACAGTGGAAAGAAAATCTGTCCACGGCCTGTGCTAGGCCTGCAGGATCGAGGTGGGTTCATTCGATTGAGGGTCCAAAAACAGTCAAAATTAGCCAAATACGGTCAGAAACCAGAGACTCGGCAGTCTGGTTCGGCAAAGAACCAGATTCATCGACGTAGCTATTAAAATTTGCAAGTTGAAGTAGCAATGGGCAGGCCACATTGCTAGAAGAACCGATAACCGATGGGGAAGAAAGGTTCTTGAGTGGAGACCACGAACCGGAAGACGCAGCGTAGGTAGGCCTCCCACTAGATGGACCGACGACATCGTGAGAGTCGCGGGCATCCAGTGGATGTAGATGGCAGGTTGTCGTTCAGTGTGGAGGTTAAAGGGCGAGGCCTGTGTTCAGCAGTGGACGTCTTATGGCTGATGATGTTGATGGTCAGAAACATCAACATCATATTTTGATTGAACGCTTGCGCTTAACCGCCATGCCTGATGGTAATCGTAATTCGGTCTACAATGGAGCACAAGAAATCGATTCAGGCGCGATCTGAAGCCACCCAGATGGTAACTATCAGGGAATACATTCAGACAGCGCATTCCAGTACAGCAGAGTCACAAACAGTAATGGGAGATGCATCAGTTACCTTAGCGACCCATCCTTTGAGTTTTTCCTGTTTCTGTTCCGTGTTCTGAAGCCATATCTTGTCCGATATGATGTTCTCCGAGAACAGTATACTTGGTGCCACGTACGAGTAACCTGCAACATACAAACGGACCACATCACTACTAAACTAGACATCATTTTAACACGCTTTTATTAACTTACTAGTGTGCTGTTTCCCGCGACTTCGTACGCGTAGATTTTCATATAAACTTACAAATCCTTTTTTCCTCCCTTAATCGCGCCCTTGCGCAAAATAACTTCAATCTGGTCATAACTAAGCATTTAAATCCGTCCAGTGGTTTAGATGTGCGTGGACAAACAAACAGACAAAAATTGTTAAACTGTCTTAACGTGTTCAGCAGCTTCTGCGTCTATTCTCTCTTTGGTACGATAAAAAGTCGTCAAAATTTTGTCGCAGCACGCATGTAACTGAGCCACCGTTGAAAACCACTGTTGAAAAGAGCCACCTGACTTCATCTCTTAGATGAAGTCAGGTGGCTCTTTTCAACAGTTTTCTGCTTAGCTCTTTGCACCGCTGTCTCAAAACTCGAGCTGTTTACAAAGTCAACTAGGCCTTATTCCTTACTTACCAAGGAACAGTTTGTCGTGATGTTTGGGCGCGTGCGCAGGCGAGTCCGTGGGAGGCATCCTCGTGAACTCGTCAGCGAAGTTGCCCGTATCCGCCGCGTGTGTTAGTTGGGGCACGAAGGGAGCTGGTATTTCGCGCCGGGCTACCGCTTCCCAGTCTAGGTTCTGGAATCATAAAACCTGGATATTAGATTAATAAATAATAAAAAGATTAAAGTTAGTATCTAATGGTTATTGTTAGAATATGATTAATTATGGTAATTATGAGGTGGTAATCGGGTGACTATTCCTCACCATCATTTAAATTTCCATCTCCTACTGGGGAACCCTCTGAAAAGCTTTTTGATCTTATTCCTGCGTCGGATGTCCGCTACCGTACATCCCGCCACCGTCAAATAGCTCACCTCCACACTTACAAAGCTGGAAATCCCCCACCATCCAATTTTTCCGCTCTTTTTTTCCGCAGACCGCGGATTTTGTTGAATGTCCTGTCCCCAAAGGTCTTCCCGTAGAGTTTCAACATGAAGCGTCGTAAAAAGCGTGTCTACAACTACCTTTCCGGGCTGGCAAAGCACTGTCAACACCGCTAGTGTTACGGCGGTTTCTGCTTACCATCAGGCGGAAAGCAAGCTTGTTTGCTGCTCTTTTTATATAAAAAAAAAACTACGCCACTGGAGCAACTTTAACAGCGTATCTGTGAGCAATACACCCTAAATTGGACGTCAGTGTAGGAACTCTCTCCTATCTTCTTCCACCTTTAAAATTACATTGAAGGTCATGTAACAGCAAGGATCGTACCTTGAAGAAGGGATGCCTCTTGAGCTCCACCGCGTCTTCTTCTCCACCGAGTCGCCACCGGGGGTTCTTCACCAGGAGTCTGCGGAAGAAAGATAGAGTTTAATGTAAAAAAAAAGTTCATAATTGGAATTTCTCTAAAACGGGGTATTGTTAAAATTATAAATATTATGAACTTCGTACACGTTTTTTTAGGGTTCCGTAGCACTACAAGGAACCCTTATTAGTTCGTTCTGTCCGACCGTCTGTGTCCGTCCGTCTGATTTTTTTAGAACCTTCTGATTTCTATTTATTAAAGTACATGAAACTGCACAATTATAGTTTGAGTATTTAAATAGCATCACACTGGTGTGCGCCTGGGTTCAGACTAGTGCATTGCATGCTTGTGCGCATCACGGAGTCGGTACCATTGGACCGGTCCTTATAATTTACGTCAATGCTCAACCCAAATTAGCAATTAAAATGACTAACTTCTTGATAAAGTCCTGCACTTCAGGGCTGACATCAGGTGGGACGGGGTAGCTGCACCGCACGATGCGCTTCGTGATCTCTTGCTGCGTGTTCTTCTCTCCTTCCACCGTGAACGGAGACGCACCCGTCAGCAGCTCGTACGTGAGCACGCCCACAGACCACCAGTCTACCGCCTGGGGACAAAAACAGACGGTTAGACAATGTTCTATATTAAACAATACAAGTTTTATGGACTCTTGAACTAAATTAAGTCAAAACAAGTCATCGTCATCATCAGCCAGAAGACGTCCACTTATGAAAATAGGCCTCCACCTTAGAACGCGATACTGAACGACAGCCTGCCATCTGCATCTACTGGATGCCCACGACTCTCTAGTAGCAGTATCTCGGTCCATTAAGTCGGTCTACCTACGCTACGTCTTCCGGTTCGCGGTCTCCACTCAAGAACCTTTCTTCCCTATTAGTTATCGGTTCTTCGAGCCCATTGGTCTGCCCATTGCCACATCTACTTGGCATTTCGGCAAATTTTCTTTGTCTCGGATTTTGTCTTGGAAAGAACTCCGAGCTTTTGTAAAACTATAAGGATTACAAATTAAACTTCTTTATATCTTTAATAATATATAACATAATTTTTTTGTTATTTTTAATTCAGCTTTCAAGATTTGACCTACACAGAATTGAAGCTTGTAAAAAGACATACTTATGTGTTGACGGGTCAAAGCTGCGTGAAAATCAGCCGCCCTTAAAATATCTTCGCTGCTGACCTCACCATACCACAGAAAGAATGTTCTAACGAAAGTAAACTAACTCCGAATATGTAAAAAGAGCTAATCGGTAAAGGCCGCCTGCCTGGCATTGCTGTCATAGTTTCAACCTGAGGGCAGTAATTGTGCCAAAGGTCGGCTAGTCACGATACCATCGACTGTACCATTATCGAAATGTCTCCATGTAGGTCACATTTTGTGGATTGGAACTGTGTAATTTGGGACATATTTTGTTACTTTGAAGCATATACTAATCACACTTATCGTTAACTAGTTTTAGGTTTACATTTAATAATACTTAACAACTTATTGCATATTATGAAATTCACATACAGATGTCAGGTAGAATGTGTTAAGTAGCTAACAGACGTGTCAATTTGGCTGACGAACCGCCGTGTGTAGGCAGGGGGCAGGGCGTGTGTGTAGGTTCTAGGTATATGTCTACCACAAAATAAATAATAATAATAATAAAAAAAATGTTTTATAAACGGGTAGGCCTAATTCCCAAGATACGGGTGTATTCCACACCTAGTTTGGGCATTAGTGCGATATACGAGTGTATACGTACCAATTTCTGTATTTTTTTTTTTTTTTTTTTTTTTTTTTCTAATTTTGAATATAGGTACAGAAGTCCGGCTCTATACTACGAGCGTTAACAGGCGCACACAAAGCTAGTACGCGTAAGTCGGTTCAACATCAGTTGCGAGTGCCCGCGCTTTGACGATATACGTAATTAACGTTTCATGTGAAAATTTTTATCATAATTAACAATTGTTTATCCAATATTATATTGCAAAAATCTTTTAAGAATGAGACTTATACTTACCTTTAAAAAAATCGTGCCTTTCGTACGTACCGTAATTGTCGAAATTACTTTTCGGTAACCAATTTACAGACTTTTATTGGGCGGAACGGGCTATCATTATTTATAATAAATTAACAGATAGTTTTAAGGAATTGAATTAAAATGAATTGTGTAATTATAAAGTTGAAGATTTTCTAAAAGACTGAAACAAGTAAATATATTATATAAGTTAGATAGATCATGACCGACAACAAAAATTTGTACACCTTAATAAGTTAGAATATTTGAGACACATTCGTACCTACACCATCATTTATGACAATATTCTGACAAATAAATTGATTTTGATTTTGGTTACCCTTTTCTATTAGAAATAAAAGTGTTTTAAAGTAACACACACTTGTTTTTAATTGAAAGTCCCAAATCTAAACGTTAATTTGCAAGCCCTAGCGCTACGGTTATTAAAATCAAGATCAGCCAAAATCGGCCTTCTGTGCCTATTTATTTTGTGCCCGCACTCACACTTAGATCAATTGGCTAATCACTACCCGACCTGCACAAAGTAGGCAAGTATAAAACAATCAATGTATTCTAGATTGGCCTTCGATGGAATGAAAACAATGCACGCTGTAGCGATAACTCCTACCGTCGAACGCTTTGGACGTAAATTAATCTACAATGATTTATTTGCTACTTTCTTTCAATGTTTCATGATCAAACATAGCTAAAACTACAGAAAAGAGAAGTAAATAGAATATAAATGAGAAGGAAACTCTGTCGCCAGGTATTGTGACAGATATGTGATTGAACATTCTTATTTATGTCAACGCGTCGAACTCCCGCGTCACAGCTGCTATGGGTTTATATGGGTGCAACTGGCTACAACAAATTTCTTACAAAAACGCCTTGACCGGCTGTCAATTAAAAAAAAAAAAAACTATTTAAAAAAATATATTTTATGTGGCTGAAACCCACAGCAATGAAACTTAAGAGGATAGTTTTGCCAGTTATTCAACCGCCAACCAGTAGTGTGCAAACACTACTGTGTTCCGGATTGAAGGGCAATGTTTCCAGCTAAATAAATTACAGGGCACACAGAGATTTGACATCTTATATCTCGGGGTGACGAGCGCAGTGCATTGCCATCCAGGGTTTTGAATTGTTGAAGTTCAAAATTCTGAGTGGCGTTGAGCTGTTATTGGCAAGCGTGAAGAGTCATGAGGTGGGCAACTTCGCTCGTCTCGTCATTCGTATCATTAAAAAAATGGCCAAGAATGTATTTAGCATATCTATTGCCGCCGCGCTGACCTCGAAGCCCCGTGGAGCGCGCTGGGGAAAAGCTCGGACTTTTACCTACGATAATTCTCAATATAAAAAACAGACTTCATCAGAACTGGAACAAATTTCCACCAGTTTTCAAATTAAAAAAAAAACATCAAAATCGGTTCACCCAGTTAAAAGTTCGACAGGTAACAAACATAAAAAAAAAATATATACAGGCGAATTGCGATAACCTCCTCCTTTTTGCAAGTCGGTTAAAAAAGAGACATAATCAACGTCTTGTTAGGGTTGATGTAGGCCGCCCGAAGGCCTCTGTCATGTACTAGTAAGAGCATGGCTTTGTTCCTCCCACTAAATATTACTGCTACTATTTTAAAATCCAGCCTTGAAGGGATCTAATACAAACACGACAGAATCTAATTTACTAGAAAATGTATAGATAACAATCCGAGCTGACATTGACCGTGAACGATGTTAAACGTATTGAGTAGGTAAGCAAGGATTTCTCTAATAATGTCACTTTACAATGATCGGAAAATTAAGGATACCACCTGAACATTTGTGTCCCAGTATGTCGTCTGGTATATACATTATTATAGTTTAAAAACTAAAAAACAAACTAAAGGAGGCCAAGTAGCTATTGAAGAGTTCCACTACCAACCTTCTTATAACCATCTATATTTTTCATTTTGTTGTTTTAGTAACTGTAAATTCAAGGGTCCATCTGAAAACCGGCGCTGATAGTCTTGGATTTTCAGCATTAATGCCGAGATGGACCCATTCGACAATAATTTGTGTTCTTTAGATATTTTTTTAATTTAATGTCAAATAAATTGATTTTCTTTCTTTCTTTCTTCTGGCTCCATCATCAGATCAATTCAATGGTACCAAATTATTGAATTATCATCCGGATTATATTCACTTACAAATATTCAAATCGATACGACACTTAGAAGTTGAAATCGACATGCAATATTTGTTTAAATACTTCGTTAGTTTACAAGTGCAGCCTATGTGCTCATATGTATCTATAGAATATGGGATTACGTGTCCACATGAGACAGAAAACCATAATATCAACTCTGCTTTTACAGCCGATTGTACAGCAATTTATCATCACTAAACACTAAATACACTTCTAGGTAATGTTGATATTACCTAGAAGTCAAATGATAAAAATCTAAGGGTTTCACAGTTCTTTTCAGCAAAATGTCTTGATTTGTCTACCATCAGTTGCAGGACTGGCTATCAAATAACCGGACATGTAGTGCAGGATGGAAATAATAATAGCTTTGTCCTTTTCATTCATGAGTAATTCTTCTATAAAATATCCTTCTCTTGAAAGAGAGAAGGACCGCGTCCCGATGTCTATTGTCTTTGCCTATAAGTGTGTTAAGATTAGCGCCACCTGTAGAAATTTCTAGTAACCACAACGCGACCTTCTCTACAAAATACGTAGCGTCGCTCTGAAGTGTGACAATTGATAACCGTAACAAAATCAGTGTAAGCAATGGCAAAGAAATACCAGTTAGTCTGTGGTGTAAAGTAGCTAACAGACGTGTGGTGTGGATTTGGTTGACTGACCGCTGTCCAACCAACGGGAGAGAAAGATTGAGAATAACATAATTTCCTTCTCTTTCCCTCCCGTTAGTCAGACGGCGGTTGAGGTTACGTATACGTCTAATACTGAGAACGACGCGTAAATTAGTGCAAAATTCTCCATTTCAATGGTTTTAAATCACAGTAAATACGAGTATGTCAATAGTATTTTATGGAATTAATTCAAATATAATTCTAATTCAAAGAATCTTAACTTACGGCCTTATCTGTGTACTCATACGCAGGTATTTATTTACCAAATCCTTAAAAAAATTGCTGGGTGACCTTGGAAATTCCTATCCACTTCTCGCTCTAACCTTACCACATCGCGTAACTAGCAACATACGGTTTCCACATTTTCTCGACCTCTATTTCCACTCACGAGTTTCCCCGACGCCGGCCGAAGATACCCGATCAACCCCGATCATACCACCAGCAGTTGAATGGCGGAGCTGATAATTTAAAATTATATTTTGTAGTTATTAATTACATTGTTTATACATAATTTTGACCTTTAATTAAGTTTTTATTCTTGATTAAATCTCTGATCTT
This sequence comes from Agriopis leucophaearia, assembly GCA_949125355.1. Lineage (NCBI taxonomy): Eukaryota > Metazoa > Arthropoda > Insecta > Lepidoptera > Geometridae > Agriopis > Agriopis leucophaearia. Next base: position 2,826,851 of record OX421287.1, read on the forward strand.
CCCCAATGTATGAAATGTTATTTCAACTTGATTGTATGGGTAGTATGAATCTGAAATGAGTTACACAAAACTGACAGCCATCATCCGTATTATCATTTAGCCAACTCAACAAGTCTACAGATAACTTTGGGAGATTTTCGCGTGTGTGCGTACGCGCCGGCTTCCGTACGAAAAAACCTTGGCGACCCGATATACCGTACCATAATCAGATGAAGGATTGTAAACAACTTTTTTTAAAAGGTTGGTATTTCCGCCGTTTAAAGGGCAGGCACGGTTTTGATTTTGGCAAACCTGTTTTCGGTCAGCTAAGTGTAAATATCAGTTACAAGCAATGCCCTGCGGTTTTACCCACTATACTACAGGGACTGTATTTTTGGGGAAATAATAATGTTTGTGTCAATACAGAATATTAGAATTTTATTCAGATTAGCTGCTCTTAACTGGAGCTCTAGAGTTGACAAACACGTGATTTGTGCCCGTGGCATTCTGGGGGTCTAGATAAGAACCACTTTTTTTAGCGTTAAAGCCTGCGGAAAGATAAATTTGTATGAAAATGACATTAGCTTGAGAGATGTCACGTGACTGCGAATTGCGAATTTTCATGAGTTATAAATAAAATCTGGTTGTACTCGGTCAAAATTTAGATTATTATTATAAGAAGCAGAAGTTAGACCGCTCTGACAATATAGACCTGCACGAGATAAACTGATGGTCAAAGAACATGGCAATGTTCTTTTTGATGTTAAATACTTTTCGGTTAACCAGGCCAAGCGCATTGTTCAAAAGTGGCTTCTATCTTTATCTTTTGATGATACTGAAAACTTTCTTAAAATTATTCCTAATGTAATGTTTTTTATTTTAATTATTTGTGAGCTCTTCGTTTCGTAGAACATAGTTAAGTATATTTTTGTTAATTTGTTTTAAGGCCCCCACGAGACGGGCTTTGTCCTAGTGTGGGGACCAATAGTAAAATATTATTTTAAGGTGTTACTTTTTTAAGCAATAAAAAATCTTTAAAAATCTATGTTTTCCTGATAAATAAACTGGCCGATATATTACACCACAATACATACAAATTTATTTGAATAGGTTTTCATGTAGATATAAGTTAAACTCAAAGATTTATATACGACCATGTGTCTGTCGCGTCACATTCCAGACGAATTTTACGACCAGTGTTGCCACCTGCCATATCACAAAATCTGGATTTCAATGCCCAAAAATCTGTATAAAATCTGTAAACTTAACGCGCCGTGGTAGGTTAACTTAAACCTAGTAGTAGGTTTTCTTTTTCCGTAGCACCAGTCACAGATTTTATAATAGCAGTTGTTTACGTTTGACTACAGGCAAGTTATTTTGCGATTTCAGTCGGTCGGTCATTACCAATTATCTGTATATAAGTAAGTTATGTATGGTAAGGTAAAATGTTTCATCTGTATTACTACCCAAAATTCTGTATAAATACAGATAAATCTGTATATCTGGCAACACTGTTTACGACTTTCTATTAACTAACCAACAAATCAATATACCTACTTGAGTGAAAGAGCCACCATTCGTATTTATGAAATTAATAGGATAAGTTTCTCAAAAAAATAGTTCCATTATTAGCCGCCTGCTATGCTGGGTTACGCGGAAAAACTGTACTGAGCCGAAAGGGGTCTATTATATTCATCGTTATGAACAACTTTTAATTTAGGAGCAATTCTGAAATCGCGAAAAAATATCACCTTTTCCGTACATTGTAGTGGTAGGACTCTTTTGCAGGGGTCCGCCTGGGGAAGTACCACACCTTTGCCAGTTATTCAACCGCCAAGCAGTAGTTTGCAAACAGTATTGAGTTCCGGATTGAAGGGCAATGTTTCCAGCGAAATTACAGGGCACACAGAGATTTGATATCTTATATCTCGGGGTGACGAGCGCAGTGCATTGCCATCCAGGGTTTTAAACTGTTGAAGTTTAAAATTCTGAGTGGCGTTGAGCTGTTATGGTCAAGCGTGAAGCGCCATCAGGCGAGCAACTTCGCTCGTCTCGTCACCCAGTATCATAAAAAAAAAAAACAGTGTGAATGAACGTTTTCTATGGAACATCTGATATTTTTTCGCGCTTCCAGGATTGGGCCCATAGTAATAGTGGTTCATAATGATAAGTAAAACAGACCCCTTCCAGCTAGTATACTCTTTCCGCGTGACCCTGTAGATAAGCTGGTTGCTAAGCAGATAGCAATTCCGCAATGCCGTTATAACTATATGTAAGTACAATGCTTCTTAATTCATCAATACGATGTTTTCTCCAGTCACTTGTGTAAACTTTAACCGTATGATAATAGAGTTCATATTTGTGTGTAAATATGAAGAGAATCGAACCTTGAACGTGATAGAGCAGCGAGGCCACGTCGCTACCAGTGGAAGGTTAGTCGTCAATTTTATATAAAATGTAAACCACTTTAATGACTTGTTTATAAAGCTGAAATTTGTTTACCAAATTTACGGTAATTAAGACACTTGTTCGAAACTTAGTACGAATTTCTCTGTTATTATGATACTTAAGAGATTTAAAACCTTAATTCGAGATGCGTAGAGTTCGCTTTCCCTTGGATATAAGTTGAGCATGTAACTAGGTCAGTTAAGAATTTTGGCAAGTTATCGGTTAGTAACACTGTTTTCGCAGTCGTTAAAGCTTTTATTGTACTGTCTCAGGTCAAAAAGCTGTTTAATAACTAGTAAAAATGAACTTTTTTCTACAAAGCATAGAGGTCAATTTCTATCTAAACTAGGTACTATAATTTTGTGGGGGGGAAAAAAGGTAAAGGTGAAAATAATAGGCGTTTTTCTGACTGCTGAAGAAACATAGTTCTGCAACCATCGATAGATGGCGCTGACTATACATGGTTTTTTTCCGTATTTGTTCAATGAAATTTACACTACAAGGAAGAGAAGTCATTTTATAACTCGGCTAGGCAAGGCACTCTTATGTACCTACTAATTTGTGTTGTGTTGTGGAAAAACAAGTACTTTGTTAGCAAACAATAACCACACAATACTTATACTACGAAATAAAATAACACAAAAAACCAAGCATGACAGACTGTGTCAGACAGACATAGATATTGTTTGTCTGTGAGAATAAGCAAGTTTATTTTTTAACCTTTCTTCGTCTGTGGTTTTGCAACTTCATAACTATGTCTCGTCAACGCCATCTATTGCACTTAAATGAACTATATTTTTATTGCCTTTTGGAAAACCTCCCATTCTAAATTAGTTTCATATGCCGCCGGGGTGGCCAATGCAACTACATAAGTTTCATATGCCGCCGGGTGGCCAATGCGACTACATAAGTTTCATATGCCACCGGCGTGGTCAACGCTACTAAATGAAATTAAATATTTATTAAAAGCAAAGCTACAGGTCGGTTCTTTAAATATTTTTTTTATAAAAAAAAAAGTTTGTGTATTCGTTCTAAATTTGTGTCATATGGCACGCCATTCGTTTGACACCTACTATTATAAGATGATGACTTGGTTCCCAGAAAACAAAATAATAAGATTGTTAGCAAGTCTTGAAGAACTTGCAGTTAAATTGGCATCTACCCTCTTTTTGTCATATACTCATATTACGTGGGTGCTTGGCATGGATTAAGGGGTAGGCAATGCCAAAACGGTGGACATAAATTTAAAGTAATAGGTCAGTTCGTATTTGTCCTTTAATGTAGATAGAATGGGAGATATTCCTTTATGGGTTTCTGGAAATTACAATTTAAATCTACACTAATATTATAAAGAGGAAAGATTTGTACCTATTTTTGTATGTTTGTATGTTTGTAATGAATAGGCTCCGAAACTACTGAACCGATTTGAAAAATTCTTTCACTGTTGGGAAGCTACACTATCCCCGGGTGACATAGGCTATATTATATTTTGTAGCGAGGCCGAAAGGCCGAGCTTACACTCGTGCGAAGCCGGGGCGGACGGCTAGTTTACAATATTTACAATCAAAAAAGCGTTTCCTCGTTAGTATAAGGTTTTTCCAATAAAAACTCGGCGGGCAAATGATGAATTCGTTAAATTTGTATAGTTTGCTCTATGTGCATGAAATTAAAATACTGAAGTATTTATTCATTTTTTGATATATATTTTTGGTCATCGCACCAGCCGCCTCCGCCTGAAAATTCATCCACAAATGATAGATCGGTGGAAATAGCACACTGTGCGTTTTACGCTATCTTTTTTGCCTCACACCTGCAATTTGTGGAATGAGCTCTCCTGCGACCTTTCCGAGTAACTATAACATGGGGTTCTTCAAAAGGGCTGTTAATAGAGTCTTTAAGTGTCGGCAACGTAACTGAGATGCTCCTGGTGTACCACCTTCCCCGTGGAAATTACAAAGATTCGTACACAACGATTTGGGTCATCATTTATGATACGTACTGCCCAAGAATGGAACTCCCTGCCATCCTCCTTGTTTCCTGAGAACTACAGTCTAGGCATCTTCAACGCTAGAGTGAATAGATTTCTTCTAGATCAACGTGTTCTCTCCTCGGTCACATGGTCGCTTACCATCAGGCGAGTTGGTGGACAAAAGTAAATCTATTCTATATATTTTTGAAGCCATAGGTGGCAAACAAGCAGACGGGCCACCTGGTGGTAAGCAGTCACTGTCGCCTATGGATACTTGTAACACCAGAGGCATCACAATACGTTGCCGACCCTTTAAGACTCTATTAACTCGCCTTTTGAATAACCATGTTGTAGCTTTTCGGAAACACTGCGGAAACTAGCTATATATATTATTTTTTTAATCCCTTTTTTTAAAGCAATCTGTCTTTTGAAGACAATAAGCTTTATTTTGAACTGTTGTCTTAAGTGACGCGTCTTGTGTGGAATACGCCCATTGACGCATCCATCCTCATAATTTTTCTTATTTTGTTAGGTCTTGGGGTATCTTCCTTTTAAGTCTCCTTGGAGGCCTTCTTGATATCAACATCTTTTAATTATCTTAGCTATAATTAAGACACATGCCTATTGTACTAAAGCATATCTCCCTTGTTTCTCTGCTCTTATGTTGTACGTATCGCTCTTCTTCTCACCCGATTAATCCACGCCTAACCTAGAAATATGAGCATGAAACCTCCCGATAATGATCCGTCGTGTGCCTTCAATTTTATAAAATGCCACTTGTTTAATCTGTAACCGAGTGTTTGTTTATTGACGAGGTATTTACAGAATGTGACCGATGACCTACATACATTCAGAGTACTTCTATTATACTAAGTACTATATCTACAGGGTTACGCATATATACTGTACTAAGCCGTACTAGTACTAAGGAGTTCATTGCACTCATAATTATGAACAACTTTTGCAAAACGACCAACCCTGAAATCGCAAAAAAAAAACAGCTGTTTCAGGCCTACCCACGCTGCGTCTTCCGGTTCGTGGTCTCCACTCAAGAACCTGTCTACATCGGTTATCAGTTTTTCGAGCGATGTGGCCTGCCCATTGCCACTACAACTTGCTAATTTTAATAGCTATGTCAGTGACTCTGGTTCTTTGGCTAATATCCACGTTTCGGATTTTATTGCGCAAAGAAACTCCGAGCATAGCTTTCTCCATTGCCCGTTGTGTGACTCTGAGTTTTTCTAAAAGGCCACTTAAGGACCACGTGTCAGTACCATATGTCATCACTGGCAACACACATTGGTCAAAGACCCTGGTCTTTAAGCACTGTGGTATCTTGAAAAATAAATATACAGTATGGAACAGCTGATATTTTTTTCGCGATTTTCAATTGGTCCTATGGTACTAAAAGTTATTCATAATGATTATAACGGACGGAGTTAGTACACCCTTTCTGCGTAACCCTATATGTATAGTATAAATAGAACGTGTTAGTACTTTTAAAAATAAGGTCGTTATTCGTTATCTAGATACATAGATGTTCGAGCGCCGAACGAACTTTGGAATAGTTAAGTAATTGAAGTCTAGTGACCTTGTTTTATTTAGGTTTCCTTCGTTTTTACCGACTTTCAAAAAGGAGGAGGTACTATGTTTAACTGTATGTATTTTTTTTTGTTTCAAACACAAATACACGAAGAGACTGTGAGAGTGGGAACGCTTTCATTCCTCCTTTTTGGAAGTCGCAGTCATTAACCGACTTCCAAAAAGGAGGAGGTTGTCAATTCGACTGTTTTTTTTTTAAATGTTTGTTACCTCAGAACTTTCGACTGGGTGTACCCGATTTTGATGATTCTTTTTTTTATTTGAAAGCTGGTGCTTCTCGTGTGGTCCAGTTCTGACATTTTTATGAAGTCGGTATTTTATATTGTTATTTAAATTTTATTTTTATCGCTTTTTACGCTGTTAGTGGTGGTCGAGCGTATTCGAGCCCGCGGTTAGAGTTGGGCGCAAGGCCTCTAATCTAAAATTCAGTTGAAAGTTTTTTTATATTACTGAATGACGAGACGAGCGAAGTCCCTCGCCTGATGGCTCTTCACGCTTGCTCATAACAACTCAACGCTACTCAGAATTTTGAACTTCAACAGTTCAAAACCCTGGATGGCAATGCACTACGCTCGTCACCCCGAGATATAAGATGTCAAATCTCTGTGTGCCCTGTAATTTCGCTGGAAACATTGCCCTTCAATCCGGAACACAGTAGTATTTGCACACTACTGCTTGACAGCTGAATAACTGGCAAAGGTGTGGTACTTCCCCAGGCGGACCCCTGCAAAAGAGTCCAACCACTACAAAACTGTGTGGATCTGTCCCACACATCTACCAACGAACGGACATCTACCAGGGCAAATTGAATAAAAGCTTGTAGTAATAATGTTGTGGAACCAAAGTTCGACAAGTGTCACATAAAATAAACTAATTACCAAAGTAGGTCTGCATTTGTTTAGCGTTCCAAATATGTTTGCCCCGTACAAGACAATGAAACCGGGCCGGCGCGGGCGGCGGCGGCGGCCGGTGCAGGCGACCTCGCGCCACAGTGTAAATACGTCAGTAACAACAATAACTATATCGTAAAAAGTGACAGATTAGTACGTCATTTGTGTATACTATTCTGTCCACAACTAAAAGTTTTCAATTTAATAATATTAGAAATAAATCCTCGAACATTCTTGATTTGTTTATATCTAATAATACTTGCTGTGAGATATATCACGCTGCGCCAGTTGTTCCCATAGATGAATCTCACCCAACCTACTATATCTCAGTGCCCATTGAGCGTATAAGTAAAATGCAGCGCAACCTAAGCATGAAATATTGCTTCAGTAAAGCAGACTATGCTATAATAAACACCGATATATTTAAAACAGACTGGGAAGTTCAGTTTAAAAATAAAACAGCTGAAGCTGCTACCAACATTTTTTATGAAATTATTTATGGCATAATATCTAAAAATATTCCTAAGAAAATTGTAAGCATTTCTGATTTCCCGGTATGGTTTAACTCTTCACTAAGACATATGTACAATGACAAAAAAAAAGCCTGGATAAAATGGAAGCTTTATAAAAATAAATCAGACTATGAAATATTTTCAATATACAGAAAGCGACTACGTGCTAACATGAATACTTGTTATAATAACTATATTAAAAAAATAGAAGGTAGTATCAAAAATAATGTTAAATTTTTCTGGATATACATCTCAAATAAAAAAAAATCAGGCGATATACCTGTCAGTGTTAACTATCAACAAAAAACAACTAGTGATCCTGTAGAAGTATGTAACCTGTATTCTAATTTCTTTCGCTCAGTTTTCGAAACATCTTCAATTCCTCATAATTATGATATAGGAAATATGCACCATGTAGATGACTCTAACTCAAGTACGAACATTAGTGATTTAAGTCTCACAATTGATGATGTCAAACGTGAGCTTCTTAGATTGGACCCGACGAAGGGTGCTGGAACTGATGGTATCCCTCCGTCTTTTTTAAAACGTACGGCTCATTCGATCTGTATGCCCATACAACATATTTTTAATTTATGCTTAAGCAAAGGTGTCTGTCCTCAAATATGGAAAAAAGCGAGAATAGTACCAGTACATAAAGGTGGTCTGAAGAATGATGTAATGAATTATCGCCCCATCTCTATTTTGCCTGCTCTGTCAAAGCTTCTCGAGAGATTAATACACAATGCCATCTATCCCAGTTTACATTCAAATATTATACCCAATCAACACGGTTTTGTCCGGCAACGTTCGACAATTACTAACCTATTAATATACACCACTGAAATATTTAATAACATGGATAAAAATAAACAAACTGATGCTGTTTATACCGATTTTCGAAAAGCGTTTGACAGAATAGATCATAAAATCCTGTTAGACAAAATAGCCTTTAATGGTATTCGGGGAAATCTATGGCGCTGGTTCAAATCTTATATAACTAATCGGTGTCAAAAGGTGGTTATCAATGGATATGAATCAGAGACAGTTTCTATTAGTTCTGGGGTCCCACAGGGGTCCATATTAGGGCCCCTGTTATTTATACTATATATTAATGATATAATTGAATGTTTTAAATTTTGTAAATTTTTGTTATACGCTGATGACCTAAAAGTATATCACACCATTAATACCCACCAAGACCACCTTAACTTTCAGTCAGACCTGGACCGATTCTCAATATATTGTAGTAGTAATAAATTGGCGCTAAGTCTCAATAAATGTAAATCAATAGTTTTTACTCGTAAAAGAAGTACTAGTAATTTCACATACTCCCTCTGTAACACTAATCTGGATAAAACCACAGTTATCAAGGATCTAGGTATAACTCTGGATAGTAAATTAACCTTAGATATACATGTACAGAATATTATTGCTCGTGGTTTTAAAATGTACAACTTTGTCATAAGAACTGCAGATAATTTTAAAAATGAGCTTACCTATAGCATATTGTTTAAGTCACTTGTCCGATCACAGCTTGAATATGCTGCACCAATATGGAACCCTTACTATAAATGCTATATCAAAGATATTGAAAGGGTACAAAAGAAATTTTTACGTTGTATGAATTTTAAATGTAATCAACGCTATACGTCATATGATGATCTGCTTAAAAAGTATAACCTAATCGACTTGAAGTCAAGACGGCTGCAACTTGGTGCTATGCTTTTATATGATATTTGTCACAATCGTTATGATTGCACTGAGTTGGTGGATAGGCTTTGTTACAAGGTTCCATTAAAAATTAACTCACGAATTGAGCCTAAGACTTTTTACAACTCAATCTGTCGCACCAACTCGGGTGAGCGATCTCCATTGTATCGTATAACTAAATGTTTTAACGATCTCTTTAATAGTATCGACATATTTCATATACGTACAAATGGTTTCCGGAGCTCAGTGTTGGAGGTTTTGGGTGGTGGTGGCGGCGAGCATTCCTCATGATGTATCCTGACTTAATTTCTCATTACGCCTAGGATATGTTTGCCTCAGCACTACTCAATATCTTTCAACGGGCAACGGGCTGTTGATATAATGCATAAAGAACTTATTATCTATCAACTTTAGTGGTTACCTACCGAATATATTTTTTATATATTATTATATATTAATATATTAATATTTTATATATTAATATTTGTTAAGTACTAGTTAGTAGTTATATTATGACGTAAATTAAGTATACTACTTTAACTCTTAAATAAGATCTCTTACTTGCGTCATGTTCATATGATATGATAAATATCTATTATTAATCCGTGGTCAACGATGCTGGTATTTCAACTAGTTATTTCTCTGTATACCTCTTTAGTTTTAAATTTTGTTGCATACTGTTTGTTGATCCTTAAATAAAAAAAAAAAAAAAAAAAAAAAATAAGTCCTTTTGCTAACGAAATGGTTTCTTTTGGCAAGAAGATAGAAACTCCTTTTTATTTTTTTAAATAAGCTTGCATTTGACCGCCAGCTCGTCTGATGTTAAGCGATGATGCGGTCTACGATAGAGCACGCTTGCCTAGAAGGATTCAATTCACTCGTGATTTGAAGACACCCAGATTATGGTGCAGAAGTTTTTTTTTAAATACATACAGAATGATACAGATAGAGAAACATACAAAGCTAGTGCCATAATAGGCATGTGTCCTAACGTAATGTTTCATTTAACCTTAATAAACCTTTCGTGAAACATTATCTAACTGATGGTGAAAACCGCATCAAAATCCGTTGCGTGGTTTAGGAGGAGTTAGCGGATATACAGACAGACAGACGCGGAGAGAAAGATTTTAATTTTGTTTTCGTTGATGTGCTCAATTTATGTGCGAAGTCGCTCGTCTCGTCACCCAGTATAAAAAAATATAAAAAAAGAATATTGTTGCGCAAACAAATGGAACAAAACAACCAAAATTTTTTTTGGAGGATTCCAAAATCATTTGTCCTACACTCGACAGTTGTTATCAACGCACGTTCTTATCTAAACAATAACACGTGGTAGGCATTGCACACCGCACAGATGGGGGTTAGAAGGGCACGTGTCATCGAATAAAGGTAATCGCTAAAGGTACATTTACATGCTGCCATTTGACGAGCCAAGCCGCTTAGACTAAGTTCAGAGACGAGTTACGCTTCCTATGTCAACATTCAGTGCTTACGCTCAAATTTGTAATCAGAAACGTATGGAACACTGCATAAACTTAGGGAAAAGTTAAATTTTTTTTGGCGATTTCAATATAAAAAAAACCGACTTCATCAGAACTGGACCAAATTGAAATGGGACCAAATGCACCAGCTTTCAAATAAACAAAGAGTCATCAAAATCGGTTCACCCAGTCGAAAGTTCTGCGGTAACAAACATGAAAAAAAAACAGTTGAATTGATAACCTCCTCCTTTTTGGAAGTCGGTTAAAACGTTGTTCATATTAATGGGAGCTCTTTAAGCTTACTACACCCTTTCCGCGTAACCCAGTACGTACTCGAGCGACTTCTTCCATGTTATACCCATACAATCCTATCACGCGAACCCTTGTTAACGACACGCCATAGGTTAAAATTACAGCCACTACGTCACGTGACTCGGCACGTTCCACACTGACACAGACAGTACATCTGTGTAGTTATCTTTGTAGATGCAATAAACACGTGTGCGGTGGCACTTGAATGTGTGCAATACATATATTTAGCTGTATATGGTGCAATATTTGTTAACTGGACTCGATACAGGTCGTCGACTAGGCAATTGCGTGGTACATTGTTGTTTACAGGTATGACACATTTTATATGGAACTACTATTATTCCCGGAGACAACGGACTTTTAGACGCCAACTGGATTCCAGGCGACACAACGACGCGGCGTCGGAACGTACAAGCGATCGGGTAAAGGTCAACTGTTCCCATACTCAATAATTTAATGCACATTATGAAACACTACACATCTTAGGTAGCATGTTTAAGGTAATCACATAATGCGATGCATCCGGCCCAAATCCAATCGCCGTCAAAATCTATATCTATCTATACATCTATCTTACACATTAATAAAAACGTAGAGATAAAAAAAACACTTCAAATAAACACCTGAACACGTCACGACAGTTTTTAGAATTTTTGTCTGTTTGTTTGTCCACGCACATCTACACCAATGGACGGATTTAAATGCGGTTTTCATTAATATGCTTAGCTATGATCAGATTGAAGTATAGGCTATTTTATTTTGCTCAAGAGCCGGATCACGGGAGGACAAAAGGGTTGAAAGTTTATATGAAAATCTACGCGTACGAAGTCACGGGCAAAAATACTAGTATAATAATAAAATCAGGTGCAGATAAAAGATATCGAAAATTTTAATTTATTTGCCAAAAGACAAACTGCTCCCAAAATGTACAATACCCTAGACTAGACGAATATTCAGAAGATAAGAAGATTCAGAAGATGTTTCCACATCTGCTGCTGGGATACAGGCCTTCTCTCAGAGAGGATGGGCCCTAATCCACCATGCTGGCCCAGTGCATGTTGGTGATTGTTTTCGAGCGATGACATCGAAACTGCACATGAAGTCATTGGTGCAGGGCCGATGATTGAACCAAAAATAATGTCCTTTCTCTGGTATCAATAAAATGTTGTATTGTTGTATCTAGACATCATGAATACACACAATTTAAAATCGATTGTCGATAAAACTGTCGATACTACTCGATACATCGATAACATCGATAGATATCGAATGAACGACGCAACGGAAGGACAATAGTGAAAGTTTTAAATAGATACGTTGTAACACGTAATTTGATATTTGAAACAAGCAACAATGCGAGTGAAGATTGAACATGGCAGAGAAATCAGATGAAGAGGACTGATAACACCGTATCAACAGAGTTCATTGTTGAGAAAGGCCTGCAGATACAAATACAAAGAAACAAAGCCGGTTTTACTGATCTTGATGAAATTTGGCAAGGAGGAAGTTGGCTTGAGATGTATTCACATGAACGAAGATAGTTTTCTTTCCGACAGAACTAGAAAATCCGCGGGGCACAGTGAAGAATAAAAGCGATATAAAACAACAATCGATAAGTCTATGAATACGGTTACTGCCAAAGAGATTTACGACAATCCCAGCTGTCCACAGAACTCTCGTAACTAGTCTGTATATCCTGCATTAATGGCCATTCTACGCACACATCTATCAAACGCACTCACACAACCAATGACATGTCAAACCCCGTGCAAGTTCAGGGCTGGCGCGGACCGGTCGACTCGCGGATCCGACTGTCCCACTAACCTGGTTCAACACCGTGTTATATCAAACAAATAACAGCAATACCGCATTAACTACAGAGTTGATACTTGTTTGTCTTCCGTAAGCGGGTTATGACGTTTTGATTTATGAAGTTTGCGAATGTGGTGTAGGGACGGTGCATTGGAATTTCGTTCGTAACACTCAAAGGTGTAGGTTTACTATTGGCTGTTGTAGAATAACTTTGTACTATTTTCGAAGTAGCTTCAGCTAAAACGTTTCGCGAACATGCGAACAAGATTAAATCCTTTACTGAAGCAGATAAAGGTTATTTTGTGCCAGTTAAGAATGATCCACTTGCAACTATTAATAAATACAACGTAATATGGAGGATGAGGTATAATAAAGATCCTACAAAATATTACGAGCATAGTAAAGGTAGAAAACAGTGATCAAAAAGATGTAAAAAATAAAAATTTGCAAGCTGTAAGGATAGATACAGTTAGCAAAGTATGCAGTAATACAAAACCCCTCAAATAAACCTAAAACAAGGCAATGTGGAAATTCGTCACTAAGCTAAATAATAATTCTACCCTTAATACAGGACTAAAAAGAATTAAGTAGATGACATTGCAACTGTAAAGGGATAAGGGGATCGGAAGAGGATTGAACCTGAAGAAAGACTTAAAAGACGGCAAGAAGATAAAGTTACGAAACATGATGCAACTCCAAATTTCAGCAGTTTTAAAGCTCACAATCGTGAAAACAATGTGTGCACAACAATTCATTATAATTGTTCATTTTTATACATTTTCCGCGCAGAGAGGTCGGGCTATGCTAAGTGGGTTGTGCAATCGACCTTCCATGTCCACAGTATGATACGAATACAGTATTCCAGCTCCTTACAAGGGACTGGGTTCGAATTAGTTGATTAGGATGTTGGAGCGGAAAAAGAAAATCGGGCTGAGGGTCGTGCCTTGTGGGAGCCATATACCTAGCAGTAGATCGATATATGCTACTAAATACTTATGATGATCAGTAAATTTTTTAGAGTATTTAAACTTCGGCAATATATCTGTGTGGTGTTACAGATATAGGCGACGATGATCGCTTATCATTAGGCGGCCCGTTTGCTTGTTTGCCACCTATGGCATAAAAAACAGTCAACATATCTTTACTTCTTCTATCTCCTTTTCTTTTCTCGTTTTCTATATTTTCTTCCTTTTTTTTTTAATTATTTTTTATTTTTTAAGACCGCCATTTGCATCTTTTACTATAGTATCAAGCTAGGAGTAACCAGGTTAATAACGTTATTTGTGATAGGAATATTGTTGTAGGAATATTTAAGTAGTTATTATTTATTATGTGGGTAGCGCCAATAAAATTAGTTGTCTTCTTACTTCACACACGGCTGTTTTATTTATATGTTCGACCAACACTACACACATAACTAGTTTTATATTTTCTTTCCTCCTTTCTTGCAAGCAGTGTTTCTACGATATAAAGGCCGAGATGATAAAGTTCCACAACAAACGCCATTGATACAGAACCCATGTTCAAAGTATCTTTTCAAATGGTGCAATAGAGTTTACTGTAAACGCTGTAATTCAACGAGAATCCTTACAAACGCAGCCCGTTCCAGTTCTAAGCTTCAGTTTCGTTGCATTTTTAATTTTGTATCTCAAGTTACTGTTACTAGTTACTGGTTATGTAGGACGTGGGTCCATATGAAATATCGCATTTAGGATTGGTTGGTTTGTAAATTGAATTTTGATTTGATTAAAGTTATCTAAACGAGTTTCTTTCTCAAAAATGGTGTACCAAACCTCACTTTAATTTTAAAAGATCTATGGTTTATACAACTTTTGAAATGTACACGTTAGGAAGTGTACAAAGTTGACCGAAAGATTATTTAGTACTTAGATAAATTATGTGCAGTTTCGTTGCCACCGCTCAAGAACGGTGAAGGTAAACATCGTGTGGAAACCGATACCTACGTGTAAGAACCTCAAAAAAATTTGGTTATGACATTTACCAACATGCACTGGATCAGCATGGAGAATTACAACCCGTCCTCTCTCTCTTTCTGAGAGAGGGCCTGAGTCCCAGCAGTGGGAAGAGAACATAATAGGCTGATATTGTAAATACATTATGTTGTTACGTCAAATTCAAGCAAAGCTCCAACCGCGGTGGCCTCCCGTCGTCCCCAAGAACCGTTCAACTTGTACAGAAATAAACTCAGAATGAGACAAATACTATGTGATACCTATAGATTTTTTAACTTCTATAAATAGCCCCGGGTTGGTCGCGACAGTGATCGCTCGTGGGCGAGAGTTCGACCATCCGTTACATCTTTTTACAGGAGAGTGGGGGGTTACAAAAAGTGGATCACATTAAAAACCAATAGATGAAATAAAAATAATAAAAGCCAATAGATGTTTCGCATTAAAATTCATAGAATTTGAACAAATTGATCAATCATAGCTAAGTACAATGAAACCTGCTTTCAAGTAACAAACACCGTATCCAAATAGGTCCAACAATTTTGGAGAAAAATTATAACAGATATAAGGCCTTATATGTCTGTGACAGACGAATCTAAGAGTATCTGTGACATGCTAGACTCTTTGGTGACTATAAAAACCAATGACGATATGAATTATCTTTGATAAAAACCAATAGGAGAGCAGCATGCTCTTCTACATCTAGTGCACATGTGTGTTGCGATAGATGTATTGGTAGCTATCATGCCGTCTCACTCTTTTTTCAGCAATACTAACCAGGCATTCATCATGAAGCTTTTGGCCCTCTTTGATTCGATTTCCTCTTAACCCAAACACAACCTTCTCCGTTCCGTCGTTTTAATCACTTGGCCTTCTCGCCATAATCAAACTTTCTTATCCTACTGCTGGATATAGCCTTTCTTATCATACTTCTCGGTTTAGGCTTCTCTCTTGCTTTGCCATCTGCTGCAGTCTTATGCTGTTGAGGTCTACCACAGAAAAGAAAGAATGAACATTATTATTAAGTCACAATACCTGGCGACAGATTTTCCTTCTCATTTCCGTTCTTTTTACTTTTCTTTTCTGTGAGGTTCATGTTTCACCCCTTCCTTACAAATCAAACAAACTTTCCTCCTTAAAAAACAAGTGAATGCAAAGTCAACACGTACTTCCCCCTCTGACGTCAATAAGCGCTTGTAAGTATATGTTAATGTCTCAATCAAGCCTGTCACTTGGAAAGAAAACATCTCGAGGACTATTTTTTATGTATATAAAATATTCATCTGATGTGACTGAAGCAAATATAATCTATCCATCTCTTTTTCTTCGCATAAAGGTGCCAATCTGTAGGGCCGGAATTTCAAGGTCAGTGAGTTTTTATTTTTGCCCCAATTTGATTTACTCCAGAAATAACCTCCAGCTTTTGATAAAGTATCTCAGAAAAGTGAGTCCCATTATCACGCTCTCATTGCCCCCGTCCACGATCAAGATTACCCCAAACGTATAGAAGAGGCACCAGTGCGCGAGGTCGCGCCGCGGCCGACTGACCTAGTTACCAACGCTCCGTGGCTGGCGGCTTACTGTACTGTGAGTCATGAGAGGTCTCAGGTAAGGTACTGGTATCCTATGCAATCCTGGAAAGAATAACATTGGCTATTCTGGCATATGTGGCCCAAAACCTCTTAAAACCGTAGAGGAAAATGTCCTCTATGCTTAAAACAAAACATGTCTGGCGTGACCTTGGCAAGATAAATAATTCTCGCAGTTTAAAAACTAATAAAAAAATACGCCTTAAAATAGAAAATCCTAAAGATCCTGGTAAGGATAATGGGACAAACTATACAAATTATTGCTTTGTCATCGGTCCTTGATAAATGTGCAAAGTTTCCTATCAATCCGTCGTTTTGAAAGGGGTGATAATCACGTTCAATGATTCCATTACATAGATACATACCAAGCTAATAAAAGCGTGTTAAAAACGGTAGCGGTAACGGACGATGGTCTTTACACGGAATTCACGGGACATTTTGCATCGCTTCGCCAACACTTACCCCAAGAGAGGACTTTTTTTTGCAAAAAGCAGGTTAAAATATGACAACAACATTGTCATTTTGAATCATTGTAACTCTACCATTGCGTTGCGTCCTAAAAGCTGGATAATCACGAAAAAATATTGGTCAATATTAAAAAAATAGACTGTATAAATATAGCAAACTTAAAAATAATGCGTGGTATTGCAAATAAATATGTCCAATCAAAAGAAAGAAGAAATACACATAATCCGTGCTAAACTCAATATCTTTGAGAGTAAGTTGGCCGATTTATTATGAATCATCACAATGTAGGTCAATAGAACAGGTAGTGTTATTCAACTAACTCAACAATTAATGACATCTTGCATTACGATTAAAATCCATAGTTTATTATAACACGCCATTTTTATACTTACAAAAGGCCAAGAGCGCGAAGGTGCGAAATTTTGCGGCAAAAAAGATGACATTGGCATTGGCCACTCGAACGAGGCCAAATTAATTGACAAATTATTAATTTGTTAAGGATTCTTTGCCAGTTATTGTAAGGTCGTGTTTTATTGGACTCTCTTTATCGTAGCCTAGTTCCTATGTAAGGTCGGCTCTTTTGAATATTTAAATACTTTTTAGTCAAGGTTATTATGACATATTTCTAATATATTACAAGAATATATAACTAGTAACTAACACACTAAGGAAGTCTTGGGATTATAGGTAATGCATGGCGCTTTTAATGAAGTTTAAAAATGCTAACAGGCGTGTGGAAGTGGATGACGGACCGCCGTCCAACCAACGGGAGAGAAAGACGATGGTTGAGGTCAACCAAATCCACACTGCTGTTAGCTATTTAAAAAGAAACTATAGATATCGCTAGGCAAAATTACCCTCACGAGTTGAAGCGAGCGTGAGTAGGCAAGCGTGATCCATCGTAGGCCGCATCATCGCTTAACACCAGGCGAGTTGGCGGCCAAGCGCGAGCCTATTTTATAATAAATAAATATAAAGTGAACTACATAATGTATGACTGCCCCGGTGGCTCAGTTGGTAGTGAATCTACCTTCTGTCGCTTGAGGGCGTGGGTTCATTTGCCAGTTGCCACCTAGGGCAAACATTCATGTGATGGACATTTGTGTTTGTTCTATGTCTGGGTGTTAATATCTATTTAAGTATGTATTTAAAAATATATATGTATGTATATCAGTCTCTGGCAGCCATATTACAAGCTTTGCTTAGTTTGGGGTCAGATGACCGAGTGTGCAAAAATGTCACAGATGTTTATATATTTTATTAATGTAACCAAGATAAAACAGTATATTCAAGAAAGAAAAAATCTCACTAACAATAACTTTATCGAGGCAAATAAATAAATACCAGGAATTAAATATTAAAATCGATTAAAAAAGAAACCTCGAAGCCACATCCGTACTACTTAGTTCACAATCGATAGGTGAAATTAGGTTGAATTGCCACACGGTGCGAGCGCAATGAAGCCAATTCTAGGGTTCTGCAAAAGTTTTAAAAGCCTTGTACCAATTAAATTTGCACTCACTAGCGTGTGTTGTCTCTTTTACTCTCGTTGACATTCAAATATAGATACAAAAGATGCATATATTATAGACTTGTGCAAGAAACACATTTCACAAGATGTTCTAGAAAGAGAGTAGGAAGGAAGGCGAAGTAAAAGAGTTACTTAATGACGGCCAATCGTCAATAGATTCGCAAATGATCTTGGCGGTTAGATTTTTGCGGCACTCAAGAAAGCAAATTCCTTAAGTCCTTTAATTCCTCCTCCAAAGGTACTCAATCTTGTTTCTATTCAATGTCATGCTAGCCTTCAATACAGCAATGGTTCAGTAATCATAACTTCAGAATATGTAGTGGAGCCACTTGGATGACAATTATAGGTTTCTATAGTAAATAGTAAATTAGTAATGGACTGTCGAAAATGGAAGACCGAATCTCAATGTAAACTTGCCAAAGAAGTAAAAATTATGTCACGATATCCACAATTTTGCGTGCACAATATGAGGCATGATGAGAACAAACGCTAGCCTGTCATAATAAAAAAAATATACAAAACTGTCGGCAAGTGAAGGCTTTGTCCTTCAGGCTTCCGAAGACTTCGTACTTCCTGTGACCAAGCCCGGAGTCATAACTACATAAGTAGAAGACGCAAGAATATACACCGTAGAGCTAACCAGAGAACAAGAAAAGAGCCGTTATTTAAATTTTGACACTGTTTTGGTATACAAATACTTCTTACAAATCCCACAAACATTAGTTCCGATCATGGGCTTGAGCTCGCGACCTCGTTCCACCAGTCTAACCTACTTACAAAGCCATTGAAGACGCGAAGGAAAGTGACAGAAGCACAGAAAAGGCAAGAAGCTGAAAGCTGACAAAAACGCAGCCAATTATCCAAAAAAAAAAACCAGCTGCTAATAACCATTCACATTTCCTCGATCGCGATTTTTCACGGCAAATCTCGAGCAAGTTGCGCCACTAAATCATCCGTTTCACTTTTGCTCGTACACTTTCACTGCTAACGGTGAACAAGCGATGAAGTGAATGTTAAACGAATAGCTGCCCTAACGTTTGAGAGATAGTCCGTTATATTCATTGCAGTCACGTTTGTTGCATCTCGTATTGGTGGAAAATGTATCGTCACAGAGCTGTATGGAGTCGGATTTTGGATTTGGAGCGGCGGAGATTGCCGAAGCGGCTCCCGAACAGAGCGAAGTGATCGCTCAGGGCGGTGCGCGTGCGTTTGAAAGTCTACCCCCACTCCGGACCGGACTCAGGTACCGTAACCGCTTGTGTCATCCGTTACCGCGGTGAAACTTTGTTACGTCGACGGACCGCTATGTTACGCGGCTGATGGGGCGGATTCCGGGCCGTGTGTTCATTCAAGTCAAGACCCTTTTTGATGACATTGACAATGGGTTGTTCAAATACAATCGCCCGTGCGGTGGACATTGATTGTTGAGCGTACGCTGGGACCGAATTTTCATTCAATTTTCTGGCCTCATTGAGCTGCCGTAGAATAGATACATTTTTTAAATGACAAATGATGATAAGTCATGGTGTGGTCGAATATAGAAAACACAGATAACCTGGATTGGTAACTGGTTCTCAATTGAGAATGCCGGAACACACCGATATGTGGTCGGCGATATATTTTCACATAATACATAATCATCTAAAGAATGACTATGACGATCTTACGACAGACCTTAATTTGCAAAAAACCTTTTGATAGCTAAAATATGTCAATTCAGTGTGAAGCTTTAAAATTAAATAATTGATTAAGATATGGAAGATGCTAATTATGCAAGAGACGAAAGATAATTGGCAGAGGTCAAGACTATGCCCAGAATTTTCAACAAGCATACCCATATACTATCAATCACATTAGTATTTAACTCAAATAAGACATGTGGTATTGATATTATAGAGTATATAACTATACATACATATTAATATACTGAAACCTTAAGACTACCATAATCTTAACGTGACAGAAGGCAAAATAAATACAAATACAGATTTAAATGAAGATCATCGATAAATACCATTTTAGTCAAAACAGGAAGTATTTAATAAAAACCACGGCTTTATGGACATGACGCGCGACCGGACATGTCCTCAAAGAGGGCAACGTCCTCATTCAGATTGGCAATGTCAAAAAACCATCAAGGGTTGACTCGTTCACCCCGAAAATTGAAAAGAACCATGCGAATATAAACTTTACCCGTAAAAATACAAAGATTAAAATTGATATTGAAATTATTCGCATGTTGAGTGAGGAAAGTGGCCCCGCTTGGGAAAACCCGATTTAAACACGCGGTCCGAGACAGGTTCGCTTGTATCGTCGTCTCTTTCTTTTGATCTAGATATGTTAAAAGAAGGAAGAGGACAGAGGTAACACGATTAACGGAACTTATCAGTCTCTATTTATAATTAGCGTTCGAGTGATACTGGAGTTGTAATAACTGTAGATGTGTCATTTGGGCTTAATTATGTTTGTATGGTTGGTTTGGGTTAATTTATGTACCTATTTATCATATTACTAAGTCACGCAGTCAATACATTGTTGACATTTAAGAAATGCTACATAGCAGTTGTTAACGACTTATCTGTGATGTGAGCATTATTTTGAATCATTTATCTTTACTTACAAACCCAAAATTATTTACTAAGTGTCAAAGGAGTATTAATAAAAACTGACTGGCACTCATCTCCCATCTCTTCCATTGACCTCTTTACTAGAAAGATCAGTTATTTCCTCATTACATATTTCAGTATCATTGTATATAATATATGTAATTTTCACAGTGAAAATATAATTTACATAAAAGCAAAAACAGCATTTCTCCTTTTGTACTGTAAAGAAACAAGTTTCACTTCATTCTTTTCAAGTATTTTTTTACAATCGAAAACAATTTTATATTAAAGTCAGGTATTTATGCCAATGTAAATTTGGTTAAGACTGAACGGAAGTCCCAGCGTTTATCAAACGGTAAAAATACGTTTATCAAGCGTATCGTAACCGGTGTCGTATTAAACAAGAACTTCGAGGTAATAAATAGTTGCGAAAATAATGCTTGTGACTATGTTTGTTTTAAAGTCACTATCATCATCATCATCATCAGCCAGAAGACGTCCACTGCTGAACATAGGCCTCCCCCTTTAACCTTCACACTGAACGACATCCTGCCATCTGCATCCACTGGATGCCCGCGACTCTCACAATGTCATCGGTCCATCAAGTGGGAGGCCTATCTTCGCTGCGTCTTCCGGTTCGCGGTCTCCACTCAAGAACCGGAAAGTCACTATACAATAAAAATATTAGGTATTGTCACATAATTTTATCTGTTCTGCATAACGCATTACAGTACTTTGTAATGTTGGCTTGCTGTAAGCGTTGGCTTCTATGTAAGCGCAGCAAGCATTTGACCATAAATAAAAATATTTGATATCCATACAAATTTAAAAAAATGAGAAAGCCAGAGGTAAACGATCACGCTATCGCAGTTTTTTATGTATATAAAAATTTGCTTATTGATTAGCGATTATCGATTAGCAAATGGCACAGCGATAGAAAGGCCTGTACCCAGATAGAGGATAGAGACTATGGAATAGAGAAGGCTGTATATGATTATAATGATGATGAAACAAGTATAGAAGAATACACTTATTCAACTATTTTTAAAACAGGAGATGCTCACTGTATTGACTCAACCAATTACAAAGTAATTTTTAAATTAACGAAGGAGAAAAAACAGAATTCAAAATGGATCGTAAAGCCATAAAGCCCTCTGTCAATTATTACAAGATTTACAATCAAGCTGCTGATCTATATTGAGAGACCAATCAAATTTTACGAAAAAGTAGCATGAGCACAGAACCGGAACCAGAAACGGATCTGAGACTAGATTGTACATGTTCAATTGATCAACTAGGCTCAAAGATTTTTAAAAAGTGGTAGTGAAAGTGCAAGTCTAAAACCTCACGCCTGACAATCGAAATTTAAAATTGGAACACGTCGACCCCATTCCGCGCAAGTCTTCGCAAGAGAGCGGACGGGCGAGTGGTGGGCTGTGCGAAAATAAATCATTAAAATTAGAATATGCCATTTTTACAATATCCATTCAATGTGAGCACATTGGCAACACTTTTGGTACTTAGCAAACGTTTTGTCAATGGAGTACATTATTATTTGTACCGAAAAATGTTCCGCTCTAATAAATGTATCATTAAGCTTTCACTTCTCGTGGAAAAGAATTCGCGAACCGTTTTGTTGAACTGTAACGCTAATATTATACTTGTTTTGTAACTGTATAGTTGTGTAGCAAATGTTTTCGTACAAGACGTTGCGCGAACAAATATTGAGTCTGAGACGTAATAAATAAGAGCAAAACAGAATGTATGACATATTTTGTACAATGATTGTCATAGACGAGAGTTGATGCCAAGATTTCGAAGTATACTAACGAAAAATAATATTATGGTTACTAATGTTTCTACAGTATCGCTTTGTCTAAAGTATTTTCAATAATAAACATTAATTGGTTTCATTTTTGAATTTGTTATTATCTTTCTGTAATTTTCAGAGAATTAAATCAGACGAAAGAGTCATCATATATCAAGGTCCTTATGAAAATTTTAAAGTAAATGAAATGATACAGCTAAAGGGAAAAATCCCTAAATAAAGGAGCTCTTACTCTAAATCCATTAAATATGATTTGTATAACGATTAATCTCTTGACATATTAAATGGTGCCCTAAAACTTAATTTATATTTATGTTTATTTCATTCGGGTATATGAAATGAGTCGTTATGAGGACTTTAATAGAAGCTTCACGCTTATAGCTTTTTGTGTGATTTTTTTATGAGATTCGGAGAAAGCGAAGCTAAAAGTTACGATGGGAAATAATAAACGTTGCTAATGTTGCTTTCGTGAATTGCCAAAAGAAGTAAGCCTTTGGAATGTGAAATGTGGGACAAGACAAGTAATTACCAAAATTTAGGTTACACAAGATTTTGGAGAAAAGTTACTTCACTCGTGGAATGAATTAAATTTTCCTTGTACTCCAGAAGGAAGAGAGCATGAAGAAAAATAAATCATGAAGAAGATAACAAAAAATTTGCTTAGACAATCAATACATACAGCAAAGGTAGAAAAATAGATTAGTTATGTCATTAACGTGCTCAGTTAAAGCCCTCAAAATAATTCTAAGAATACCATCTAAGCTTTTCTTTTTCAATCGTAAATGAGGTGCCTCTACACCGGTCGCCGTGACCTACATTGACTTCTGTTGCGTACAACAGTACTTTAGCTCGAATCAGGACTAACTCAAAAAGGCATGCCTTTACCAATCCGATGACCACAATGGCAACAACATCTGCTTATAGAAAAACCCAACTAAGGTTGCCTGGAAGAGATAATGACGTCGATACTGTTATACTAAAAAAATATGGGTACCAAATTTGTGTAGTCTGTTTTTTTTTTACACAATTTAGTAGACAGGGGACTTATTTTTGTTAAAATTGGTTCAAACATGATCGGTCAACCAACGAACTGATAAATGAAGATTGAAGAAGATTGTAGTTTAATGAAAATGGCATACAAGACTGTCAAGATGAAGAATTTTTACGAAAATTCATCAATAACTGAGGGAAAAACCAAATTTGAAGTTATTAAATTGTTGGCGAAGTGTTTCGTACAAAATATTATTCACTGTTTTATAGTGACATTGCCGTCGGCCATTTTGAATATTCAGTTGCGCGCGCGCCGCTTTTGGTGGCACATTTCACATGCTTATCTCCCGTTTCGGGACAGTTCTTGAGGAAAGCGTGACAGAGCTCACGCCGCTTGTTGTTATGGACAATGCTTTTTGAATAACCTTATTATTCTTGTAGACTCTACAATTCAGCAGAATGAAAAAATAAAGTTGTTACATCGCAATAAGTGATCTAAGCGTAATAAATAGCAATAATTTCTGATATGATATGATACAAGAGTATATGATATAGACGAGATGAAATAAATCATTTCATATATTATGTAAATAATGAGAGTTAAGTGCGTAATAACATTATGAATGATGAAAAAAAAACTTGTATATATTTACTTGTATTGTGTCAACAATAATAAAGAAAATTTGAGGTACAATGATTTTAAAATAATTACGATAATGTTAAAGCTATAACCAATCCAGGAAACCACGAAAGATAGACATAGAATAATCAAACACATAGAATAAAACATTTGTATCTATGTAAATACATGAATGTCAACACAAGGTGGGAGCAATTAATCGCAGTTCACATAGGGAAGTTGTTAACGCGAAATCAGACAAGGTTGTTGTAGAAAATGTAACGAGAGTATATTTACTCCAAAACTTGTTGTCACCTTTTCACTAGATAATATAGAAAACTATATAAAAAAAGATTATTTAGTTAATTTATCATGACGTTGTATATATTAACTTTGACCGATTTTTTTCCTTCTACGAATATGCGCAGGGCATAAAAAAATCGGTCAAACGCAAGCTAATAATTAATTTAAAAAAGTTGGCCGTCACGGTGCTCCCGATAGATGAGAAACATGACGGCATCGGAGCGTAACGTCATTTGCCGTCACGGCATAAAAGTTTTTTTTTTTTTAATAGCAGGCGCGCTAATAGATGTTTCACATGAAGAAAAGGAAGACTGGATGATAAAGAATGGTTTCATTACATATATAAGAAAACGGGCCAGCGACTCAGCATTCAATTCCAGCACAAACACCCATATATTATTATAGTGTAAATAGTAATGTATGAAATGACAAACAAGAAAATCATGCCAATTATGGTGACTTAGCGGTCTTAGGTCAGACTTGTGATATAAAATACCTGATCACCCCAAAGTTCACAATCTAATAAGATCCAGTGTATCCAGTTGTACACTGAATTCTTCAATAGCTATCATATCATAATGCAGTTCAAGCTGTTGAAATAGGTCAACAGTTAAAGGACTCTATATCTCTATAATCGTCTATCTGGATATCCCGTGTTATAAAATACCCACGTATCCGGAGCAAATGGCTTATTAATGAAGAAAATGAATATATTGATTTCAAAATCATAGTTCTATGCTGTAGCACTGATGAGACTACGCTCCGGACATATTCCGTGGAACACGTTCAAGTATTTAAGATGTAGGAGACGCCTAATTGTATAGACTGTGGCATGGTTGATGATGTTCAAAATGTTCTGATCGAATGTGTCCGGAACGAAGCGATACGACAGAATTTGCTTGTGTTCGACGAGAATGTAGAGGCGTGTAATAGTCTCTAATAGTCCAAGAGTCTAATAGGACTGTACCTATTTCTCTTTGGAGGGAAAAGTTTGTAAATTAAATAATTAAATATTTGTATGGATAAATATGTGATTGGAGATCGTTTGAGATACCTATGGTGCTCTATGGATACTTCAAGCGATCCCCAATTAATTAGATTTAAAGAATTTACTAGATTTATGGGAGTGGCATGGTCGAACATCGACAAAACTCTTTTACAATAAAAAAGAGATTTTCTTTTTGTTTGTTCGGATTACATTCCTATGAAGTCATTTGAGAAAGTCGATGAAGTATTTAGGTATTTGCTCCAAGATTTATGAATAAATTGAGTGGCTTGTTATTTTTGTCTCTTTCAATATCATGTATTACCGCTTTATTTGACTTTCAAGGTCTTTTGACATCCACATAACAGACATTTGAGATCGAAAACTTGGCAGGTTGAATGGTTTATAAGTCTGAGTGTTCTTTACGTGTAGAGGAACAGTAAATATATTAATTTGATGATAATAAATATATCAAATTAACTTGATTAAGTCGTTCGTGAAGAGCCATTGTTACAACAACATTTGACGCGGATGCACCTACGTTTATATTATATCAGTCAAGACTAGTTTCCGACCGGTTTTATCTTATAATACGTTTTCTCCGAAGTTGTGTCAGTAGTGTTATAATGATTATCAAAGCGCTTATGGATGTTATTACCCTTGCTTGTAATGAGATGGCGCTCAAGTCAATAAATTTTAGAAATATAAGGTCGGGGAAAAAGTTTCTTCGTATTTTATAAACAAATTCAAGACATATTTTTTTCAAGTTTAATTACATTTAATTATAATATATATGTACCATTTTGTTCGATAACTTGTTGCCATCTTTTAGGTAGTGACATGACCCCGTTGCTGTAGAAATTTTGGGAATTCTGATCAATAAAATGCAACAAGTAGTTTTGACAGTCCTCTCTTGATGTTAATCTAACACTACCCAAAGAATTCTGAAGAGATCGAAACAGGTGGAAATCTGAGGGTGCAAGGTCAGGGCTATGTGGTGGATGCATTAACACTTCCTAACCAAGCTCTTTAAATTTTTGCTGAGTGGCCAAAGATGTGTGCGGTCTGGCGTTATCATGATGAAAGACCACACTCTTTATGTTGATCAATTCCGGCCGTTTTTTCTCAATTTCTTGTTTGAGTCTCATCTGCTGTTGGCAGTAGAGATCCGAATCGATGGTTTTGCCCAGCGGTAAATGCTCATAATGAACGATGCCCTTCCAATCCCATCATACACACAGCATCACCTTATTACGTGTTAATCTGGGTTTCGCTACAGTCTGTGGTGCTTCACTGCCCTTTGACCATGATCGTTTGCGCACATTATTGTCGTAGGTGATCCATTTTGCATCACCAGTGATCAATCTTTTCAAAAACGGTTCGGTTTCTTTACGTTTCAATAGAGAATCGCAAATGAGTACACGATTCATTTGGTTTCTTTCAGTGAGCTGGTGTGGCACATGCTGGTGTGGTTTTGTATACCCAGTTATTTTCAAATGGGTCAAAACTGTTTTGTGGTCAATCCCCAGGTCTTCAGCTACGTCGTAACTACTAATATGCCGATCTTGGTCCACTTTTCAGAAATGGCATCGACTTTATCCGTAACAGGGCGACCAGAGCGAGCTGCATCTTTGACATCAAAATTCCTGGACTGAAAATGCTTGAACCAACATTGTGCTACTCTTGATGACACTGCATTAGGTCCATAAATGTCACAAATTTTATTCGCGGCTTGTGTCGCATTTTTCAGTTTTTTGTAATAAAATTTCACAATATATCGAATTTCTTCGTTAGATTCACTCATTTTATCGAACACCCGAGCAAAAAAAATCACATACTGGTATTTTTCTTCATAAGCTAGATAGCTTACTCAATTGTTTAACAGATAAATTTAAGCGTAAAAGAATTGTGATTTGTGGTGACTGGAATATAGATATTTTAAAAGATGGTGCAGCCGCCAAGGATTTACTAAGCTTACTTCAGAATTACAATTTTCAAGCTCATATTAAATGCGCCACACGTTTAAACTCCTGCCTGGATCAAATCGCAAGTAATATTAAAGGCGCCCGCGCCAATGTTTATGTGCTGGGGCTTTCAGATCATGAAACAGCACAAACATTAACTATTAAAGCGAATAAACAAAAAGCATTATCTACTTGGTTTGAGCTTAGACGCGACTATAGTGTGGATAACATGAGGAAGTTTTGCGAATGTGTATCTTCTCTCTCATTTGCGGAGGTTTTCGAATCGAATACAACAGCATTAGCTTTTAAACATTTTTATGAATTTATTTGCTTATTGTACAATTTATGTTTTCCCACAATTGTAGTTAAAATGAACAATAAACCGGTGAAACTAAATTGGCTCACCAAAGGTATTAAGAAATCTAGTAGAACTAAACGTAAATTATATCTAAAATACAGTAAAACTAGCATCAATAAAAAGGAAAATAAAAGTGCATTTAATACATATAATACAATTTTTAAAAGAACTATAAATAAAGCGCAAAGAATTGTTAATGCTAGACGTATAAAAAACAATAAAAACAAAGGCAAAGCTATATGGAATGCTATTTCAACGTCGACTTCAAATAATTTAACAAAACATGACATGGAAAAAATTCAATTAAATAATGTGACATATACCAATTCAAATGACATTTCCAATGTATTTAATAATTTTTTTATAAATTTGACTTCGAACAATACAATTAAAAAAACACATATTAAACTAAAGGACACGAATAAAAATCCTAACTCAATTTTTTTGACCCCCGTAGATCCTGGCGAAGTATACAATCTAATTATGAGCCTAAATAATAGTAAAACAAGTGGGTACGATGATATTACCACCAAAGCACTAAAAAGTTGTGCCAAATGGATATGTCACCCACTTGCACATATAATAAATTTGTCATTTGTGGAAGGCGTCTTTCCTGATCAATTAAAACTGTCGATTATTAAACCTTTGTTCAAAAATGGCGATAAAGCAGATCCTAATAATTATCGGCCCATAACTATAGTCCCAATAATATCGAAAATACTAGAAAAGGCAATGCTTGTCAGGCTTAATAGTTTTCTTACAACATTTAAGATTTTACGAGAGGAACAATTTGGTTTTCGCAAAGGACGATCGACTACGCTGGCATGTTTTAACCTAGTAAGATTTATTACAGAAAGTATAAATGACGGCATTCCGATAATAACATTGTTCTTAGACATGACCAAAGCATTCGATTTTGTTAATCACTCATTACTTTTGGATAAACTAGAATTTTATGGCATTCGGGGTCCAGCTTGTAAATGGATAGCTAGTTACTTAGAAAATAGAAAACAGTGTACAGAAATAGCAAAAATTGTCACTATTACTCAGAACAAACTTACGAAAGAGACGTCTAGATCGGAGCCATTAATTAACAATACTGGAGTTCCCCAGGGCAGTATACTGGCGTCAGTGCTTTTTTTATTTTACATTAATGACCTCCCAGACGCCACACCCCATAAGAGTATACTTTTTGCAGATGACACAACTATATTAATTAAATGTAAAAGTAAAGAACAGGCACAACAAACGGTAAATAACGGTCTATCAGACGTAATCCGCTGGATGGAATCTAATAATTTGAATATTAACATAAATAAAACTAAATTAATTCAATTTAACTCTTATAACACTAATCCATTGCAAATTGACATTAATTATAATAATGAAATAGTACATAACGTTGACAATTATAAATTTTTAGGAATATATCTTGACATACATCTTAACTGGAAAATGCATATCGATACATTGTGTAAAAAACTTGATCGCTTCGTATTTGCTCTTAAAAAAGTTAGACATACTGTGTCTATGGAGGCTGCGTTGATGGCATATCATGGTCACGTCTCATCTCTTCTCAGATATGGCCTGATAATGTGGGGAAACTCAGTCGACATAGACAGAGTATTCAAGATACAGAAGCGATGTATTAGAGTGATAAACAGAGCTTGGTTTATGGACAGTTGCAGACCTCTATTTAAAACATGCAACATACTTCCTTTGCCATGTATGTATATTAGGGACATTTGTATTTTTACCAAAGAACACCCAGTATATTTCCAAAAAAGAAGTCAAGTTATTACCCGCCAGAAAAGAGCCAAGTTCACTAACCTATTGTATCAACCTCCTGTCAGAAAAAACTTGTACGAAAAAAATGTATATAATATGTCCATATACATTTATAATAAACTACCAAATGAAATAAAATTATTGGACGGTTTCAAATTTAAAAAATCGTTATCGGAGTGGTTACTTAAGCATTGTTTTTATAGTATTAAGGAATTTGTCGATTTTTTTAATGTAATATAATTTAATAATAATAATACCTAATTTTATATAATAATATACCTAATTTAATATAATAATACTTCTTAAAATGTATAATTTATTTAGTTTAAGAATATTTGCACGTCTGCTTGCAGACTGAATACTATGACACCAAAAATAATTTTAAGACCTCTTTATTGTAATGTATTCTAGCAAATAAATGATTTGATTGATTGATTGATTGAACAAAAAAACAATTGAAAAATGGCGGGAAAATGCTTTTTACTTTTTGTATTCCTTTTTTAAAATGTCATATTTTTAATGGTATCAAAACCAGCCAGATACAAACAGTACAACCGATGAGATTTTTACTACAACTTTATACATACAAAATACGAAAAGACTTTTTCCCCGACCTATTATATACATGTATTTTATAGGCGCATATTGCAATCCAACTTGGACAAAATCTTATACAATGATTTAAAATTACTCATAACTTTAATTATTAAATGAACACAGTAGAATTTCGTTCTACACTTCATCAAAACTTGCGTGGAGATATACGAATTACGAGTTAACCGTTTTATCAAACTTTATGTGCGTTCTATAATAATTAAAAATGAGAATAATTCATAATCATTTTATTAGTTCGGTATATGAATGCGCTTTAAATATTATTTCAAATTCGATTGCAATTACGGCGTAAGAATATGTTTCTAAAAATACAACTTAAGCACCATCTATTGTCAAAACTTATATTATCCGACCTTAAACGCTCATTGAATATTATTTTTATTCCTGCAGTCCATAGCTTATTTAGAACTAGGATGTTTGTATTCAGGAAGCGTTTGACTCTTTACTATCGTATCATTACCATAATTTAAAGCGTATCTTATCTTTTACAATAATAGATTTACATCTGTATAGCACGTGTTGTCTCTTTTGTTTGCATTTGTTTTATTAATAGCATCCTGCTCTACTTGATGAGTTTTGTTAGAGCAAGGATGATGTTAGTTATAATTAATTTTATCACGTACGTACGCATACAGGCGTTTGTGATTATTGATTTCTATAGCTAAAGTAATATAAACTATAATGCTGTGATCAGTTTCAATGTTGCATATGAAAATAGCTTTGGCTGTAATATATTCTGCCGAACGATATTCTATACTCATAACTAATTGATCATCTATACGCTTACTGGTACCACCAACCTTTACCCGATGTCTTATAAGTGGTCTATTCACAGTATTTAGGTTAACCTATTCTCGAGTCACATATCCTGGCATCAAAGACAGACATTCTGTCTCTACCTGATGAAAGTGAGTCGCATGTTAGTTAGTTAGCATTTTTTTAATGATTTGCAAGATCGCGGTCCAAAAAATAATTATAAATGCAAAAATATACAAATAATTTATTAGGGCATCACATAAAGTAAGCTATAATGATCATCCCAGAGGTTCCCGATCTAGTCAGAGAATGTGCAACGGGAGCCAATGCTAATAGCTTCCCCAATTTTTATGTATCAACTAATAATGCCATAACAGAAATATAGCTAAGTTTCTTAGTCTTGAGCATCGTCGCAATTGCTAGTCCATCGGCTTTTTATCGGATATATTTCGGACAGTGAACATCGGAACTGCATGATCTAATTCCCGGCTCATTTTTCAATCGGACTGCCAGAGTGCGCACGAAAAATCGTCACCACTTTATAGTTGATATTCCGAAAACCCGTAAGAAGCCTTTGATTCTACTTTTATTGTGCAAACTGCTAGTCTGTGAAATGCACTGCCTGAATACCTCACCGATAGTTACAATCTGGGTGTCTTCAAATCACGAGTGGTTTAAATTGGTTTCTTTTAGGCAAGCTATATAAGGTGTCCCAAATCAGTTGGCAAGGTGTCGTTAACCGTAGTTTTTTGTGACTACCACAACCGTGACTATCTGGCGTGGTATGCGATAATATAAATGTGTGTATAGAATAATGTCAATAGCCGATTTTAAGACAACAACATAAAATTTACATCACAAACTTTGAAATAAGGCTATTAAAAGTTGAGGAACAGAAGCAGTATTTCAGTCATAATAACTTTGAAAACTCAGATATCAGAAAAGCTGTCTAAGTATGCGATTACAGTTTTATTAAGACTCGTAGGAGTTGTTTAATTACTTCATATGTACTTTCTATATCCATTTTATCTTCATCATAATTCCTACTTGCGCCTTGCTGTTTTCTCTGCTATATTCTAGTTTTCCTGCAAGTTCCGGGGTAAATACTATTCCTATGAAAGACGTGATGCAAAATCTTCCTTTTAGGGTTTTGTCAAATCCATGTTATCAGTTTCATCGTTAAAAGGTAATATGTATAAGGATACGTACAGAGGAACTAAGAACTGAAACGTCTCCCGTATCCGTACTTCTATCTGTATTTTTGTTCGACGATAACTTACGTTACGATGATCAGATTTTCGTAAACTTTTGTAGGCAAGTAATTCAGTTTTCAAGTTCGAATATGAGCTAAATTGGTACAGAGATTATAAAGATATAGGAGTCGCGAGGTCTCAGTTCGGGGTGAACTACCAGTTAAGATAGAGAGCGAAAGCGGCCGAGCTGTAACATGTGTGCTTTACAATCTGACGGCACCCAGTTCGATCCTCGGCCCTGCATTAATGACTTATCTAGTTTATAAATATTATTATGTGCAGTTTCGATGCCATCGTTGAAAACGGTGAAGGAAAACACCATGAGAAAACAGGTATGTCCAAGAACCTCTAAAGTTCAAAGATAATGACATTCACAAACATGCACTGGGCGAGCATGGTGGATTAGAATCCACCCTCTCTCTCTCTCTCTCCGAAACAAAGCCTGTGTCCCAGCAATGGGAACATAATAGGCTGATAATGGACCAGTTATAAACATATATCACGATCTTGACGGAAACTACTTTGGTATTAATAGTATTAATGTTATGTCCAACCTCATGTGGGTCATATCATACTCCTTGAGTTATAGTGCTCACGTGGTTTCCCATAGTCACCAACCTTGGTCACCCGCACCGGTATACTAGCTTACACAATGAAATGTTGCGAAAACCTAAATGACCTATGAATACAACATTTAGAAAGCTAATGCATTTTTTAATGAACGAGATATCGTACTTTTAAACCTTTTTCTTTTACAAGATAGTAATGATAATGATATAACAAACATATAGCTCCTACCTATCTCAAATCAAATGACATCCCAAGTGAAACAGGAAAACCCTTACGCGCTCATACCTCGTAGGTGTTTATGATTATAAAAGAAAAAATAATATATAATATAAAAGAAAAAACAACCAAACAAGCACCTAGCAAAGTCTGAATATTTAGAAGGTCAAGGAACCAAAATCTTTTATACAATCAAAGAGCGTTTCCTTATGAAAAACCTTTGACACAAAATATTTAATCAAAAAACACTTTTAATTATTCGCGTATAAAACATTCTGAATTGAAACTGCTGGTAACTTTATACAAAACCTCGCAGAGTATTTTCATTTAAATCTTCAACTTAACCAAACATATTAATTAGTCGCGACAATATGTACATTAACGTTTTACGATAAATTACAGATAAATCATTACACTAGTATAGTTATATATACTAAATGCATACATAAATATATAGCTATACCCTATATAGATTTAGAATGTCAACAAATGTTTAGGTCTATGGCTATACCGATGCAGAATAATGTTGGACAAAATGTCATGTCTCAAGTACATGTTAATTGGTTTGATTATATACTCTTTAGGTCGCTACTTATTAACAAACTGTTATATATGAACATGATATTAATATTATACTGTTTTAAACTATCACGGTTGTTCACTAAAGTTATATGATTATTTACGGGATATTTACCGTGGTAAGGTTGTGGAAGGAGCTCCCGATATTTCGGCGCAGTTACATGCACCATGTTTTCTTCCCGTGAACATGGTGCATGTAACTGCGCCGAAATATCGGGAGCTCCTTCCACAACCTTACCACGGTAAATATCCCGTAAATAATCATATAACTTTAATATTATACTGGCTAAATAATATACATATACGCTTAAAATAAGGCGACACAACAAGTATGACAAAAACTAAGTATAAAAATATAACCTTGAATTAAAACATAACGTTATATAGGTAGTATTAGTTTTCGAGGTTATTGATAATAACATTGAGGTAGGTTATATAATATATATTTAGTCTGATTTTTATGATGTATACCCAACGGAAGTAAAAGATGAATGGATAGATGTTGATGAAGCGAAAGTATGCACAGACATAGAAAGATTAAAAGGTAAGTCTC
The DNA here is from genome assembly GCA_949125355.1 of Agriopis leucophaearia. Taxonomy (NCBI): domain Eukaryota; kingdom Metazoa; phylum Arthropoda; class Insecta; order Lepidoptera; family Geometridae; genus Agriopis; species Agriopis leucophaearia. The sequence continues at coordinate 2,861,107 of OX421287.1, forward strand.
AAATTTGTAAATGATAAATTTGAGGTATATCTGTAGGTATATGATATCAGTTGTAATTTTGTAGTAAAATACCTAAAAACGAACAAACGATAGTTCATCAGTCCTGAATATTACAACATCATAATCTAGTTCGGAATCGGAGGCAAAAAAAAACTTAAAATAGATTGCAACCGTCGAAGCTTAACCGTTAAATTTAATATGGGTTTTAAGACAACTTACTAACATGAAATGAATAATAAATAAGTGAAATTGTGCAAGAGAACCGACACATGTATAACATTGAAAATTCATACATTTTGTACTTGTCTATATGCAAATCTCCTCTTAAGAACATCAACATTTCACCTCACGTTTTTATATCAAGTTCTTAGCAGTATATGCACACATACATCTATAAATATACCAGTGTGAACACGGTGATAGTACCCAAATTAGCACAACAGCGACGTCTGCATGTAGGTCATGGTCCGAATGTGAGAACGAGATATGCCATACATCAACCACGAGAGAAAGGGATAGATGTATGACTCGAAGTACCTGTTTGAATCTGATATAGTCGCGATTTTGCATATATTACGCGAAGACATTATGAGGTTTTTAAATTATATTTCATATAAACTCGTTTTTTATTATAACGGTTGGTTTAAAGTAGCGTGAAAAACCTTCAGAATTTGTTGATTGTATTGAAAGCATAACACTGATGAAATCAAATTAAGGTTTTTATAAATTGGAGCATATATGCAGTTTTTAAATTTCCTGAACTTAACTAATACAGCCAAATATAATTACAAATTTATTGTTGATGGCCCTAGCGAGCGCTTTACCCAAATAATTTTATATCATATCCATCATCATTATCATCAGAAACAAGACGTTCACTGCTGAACATAGGCCTCCTTTAACCTCCACACCGAACGACATCCTGCCATCTGCATCCACTGGATGCCACCGACTCTCACAATGTCGTCGGTCCATCTAGTGGGAGGCCTACCTACGCTGCGTCTTCCGGTTCGCGGTCTCTACTCAAGAACCTTTCTTCCCCATCTGTTATCAGTTCTTCGAGCGCTGTGGCCTGCCCATTGCCACTTCAACTTGCAGATTTTAATAGCTATGTCGGTGACTCTGGTTCTCTGGTTCATATCATATCATGTGTGCTTTGGTAATGTAACATTCGCTAGAATTTTCAGGTTTAACAGCATTCTGCTTTCTATTAGACTTCCACGTACTATTTAAAATAATTTTATTTTACCCAATGACGTTTTTATATGCTACCTTGATGTCAACATTTTAAATCTTGTGTATATAACCGTGGGAAATTATACTCGTAATTATTTTAATTTAGAATTTGCAAATTATTTTCAGTGTTTTATAACCTTTAATTGAATTCCTTTTGTATGCTTAAGTTTCACAAGATAATTAAAACAAGTAATTGTTTACAAAGTTAGTTAATTTTTGCATGATATTTCGTTTTGAGTGTATCACGAGTGTTGCCAAATTATGTGTTTTAAAATGTATATCTCACTTGAATTATTGCAAATCGTGATTATATCACGAGGTGTATTTAAGTTTTGTTTAGCTTTTCAGTACTTTTGTTTTTATTCGACAAGGCACTGATTGTTTTCTTTAGATATAAGTTTTTTTTTATGGTACTGAGTGACGAGACGAGCGAAGTCGCTCGCCTGATGGCTCTTCACGCTTGCCCATAACAGCTCAACGCCACTCAGAATTTTGAACTTCAACAGTTCAAAACCCTGGATGGCAATGCACTGCGCTCGTCATCCCGAGATATAAGATATAAGTATTTGTAGTGTTATCAAGTAAGCGAATTTTTAATTTTTTTTTTCATTTTTGCATCATTGGTGATAAACCTGACAACTGACAGCTGTGTTGTTGTTATGAAAATTTAAATTTGTCTCTGGTGATGAAGCTCGAATATATATCACCATTTCATATGCTATTTATGTCCCCATGCTCCTAAAAAATTATATTAATGTTGTATTTTTAGTACTCTTATTTAATTAATCATCAGCTTATGTAACATTTCTTTCTTCATGATTATAAAAATGGATATTTGATATGATTCCTTACTATTAATGTGATGCCCCACAAACACATAAAAAAGATAAGACTTAGTACAATATCGGCTTGGACCTTGACTGTTAGTTTATTCCATAATAAAATTAATATATGAAGAAAATTTTAAAATGTACTCTGCCTTGCCCAGTGTCTACTTGTTACCTTTGACAACTGAACTGTTATACTGATATAGATAAAACTCGGCAATGAAGTGGTTTTCATCAAGATAACAGATATAAAATGCTTATTATTTATTTAAGGATAACAAACGCTTAAAACACAGTAGTAGAAAAAGTAGGCAAGCTTGAAAAGTTTTCACAAATAAAATAATTCTCGCAGTTAAACTTAAAAACACGCTTTAAAATCGCTAATCCTGAAGATCCTGGTAAGGATAATGGGACTAACTATTGCTTCATTGTCATCGGTCCTTGATAAGCGTGCAAAGTTTCAAATCAATCCGACGTTTTAAAAGGGATGAAAATCACGTTCATAGATTCCGTTACATAGATACATACCAAGCTAATAAAAGCGTATTAAAAAGGACACAGTCCAGTCACGAAATAATGTACTTAAATGTTACACTAATAATTTAAAATAAATATCAAAGGTAAAAAGCAACCAGACATATCAATCTATCATATTTAAGAATAATTGGGAAAAATTATTCTGACTAATGGTTACTCAATCATTTAAGATTTTTTTTGTCCCGCTGTCAACAAGCCAGCGTTCTTGGAATATTTAGAATTAAAATTGTAAAATACTCGAATGAAGTAAGATTTATTTTCATCTGCATCATCATCATCAGCCAGAAGACGCCCACTGCTGAACATAGGCCTCCCTTTTTAACCTCCACACTGAACGACATCCTTCCATCTGCATACACTGAATGCCCGCGACTCTCGTCGGTCCATCTAGTGGGAGGCCTACCTACGCTGCGTCTTCCGGTTTCTGGTCTCCACTCAAGAACCTTTCTTCCCCATCGGTCATAAGTTCTTCGAGCGATATGGCCTACCCATTGCCACATCAACTTGCAATTATTATTATTTTTTTAAATAGATATTTCGGTGACTCTGTTTCTTTGGCGAATATGTACGTTCTGGATTTTATCGCGCAAAGAAATTCCGAGCATAGCTCTCTCCATTGCTCGTTGTGTGACTCGAGTTTTTCTAAAAGGCCAACAGTTACGGACCACGTCTCAGATAGTCCCAGTCGGACATAGATACATACCAAGCTAATAGAAGCGTGTTAAAAACATGGTACCACGCATATACTTAAATACAAGAGAACAAACAAAGATATAAGAAACGATGTCGTCACTGCGTTTAACCAACAAAACGCATCAGTAATTTCCCCATTTCTTTTCGCATCACAATGTCGTGACCATTTTCTCAGTCAGCTGTTCGATCTAATGAAACCGAAGCGTGTAGAAAGTTAAACACAGGTTATGAACAAAACCACTGTGAATACTGTGATCATAGATGCGTCTATTAATCGAACGTATTTGAATTTATTTAGAGTTTGAATTCTATTCAAATCATTTTGTTTGTTTGTATTTCACATAGTGTTTTCTTTAATTATTATTCACGTTTACGTATATACATATATAGACTGTGCTCAGCCGAAAGGAGGTTATTGTACTCATCATTATGAATAACTTTTAATATAAGACCAAACTTGAAACCGCGATAAAAAATCTGCTGATTTATAGAAAAAGGTCATTGACATTCGCCAAAATGTAAAGAACAACCGATTTTTCCCGCAATGATGAGTATAATAACCTCCTTTCGGCTTAGTAGTCTATATGCGTACCCCTAGCGTTACTACGATTTGTATGAAACAAGAACAGCGCCATCTAGCGCCATGTAGATGGAACTACTTTTACTTCATACGAATCGTAGTTAACGTTAAAACGATCGAGTAGGCTTAATGAAAAATATACTTAAATGTTATACACATACTGAAGAAGTTTACTTTGACTTTACGTATACAACATTTCATGTCTGCGCCGCTAACCATTGAGAAGTTCTCTAGTCAGGACCCAACCCTGAGTGCAGTAATCACGTCACGGTAAAACTTAAAACCGGCTATCATAATAAAATGTATACACAACATTTGATTTAAAATCCGGAACGTAGATATTCGCCAAAGAACCAGAGTCACCGACATAGCTATTAAAATTTGTTGAAGTGGCAATGAGCAGGCCACATCGCTCGAAGAACAGATGACCGATGGGGAAGAAAGATTCTTGAGTTGAGACATCGAACTGGAAGACGCAGCGCAGGTAGGCCTCCCATTAGATGGACCGACGACATTGTGAGAGTCGCGGGCATCCATTGGATGCAGATGGCAGGATGTCGTTCAGTGTGGAGGTTAAAGGGCGAGGCCTATGTTCAGCAGTGGACGTCTTCTGGCTGATGATGACAACATTTCGAGTCTGTACTGTTGAACGTTGAAGATTTTTATCTGAACCTAATCCTAGATGTCGATTCAGGTCATGCTTATCATAAAAATGCATTGTCATCGGAACTGAATCAACATGTATGTTAAAAATTAAATTCCGTCGGATAAGAGGAAGTGGTCTATTGCAGCTTACAAGATTTGATCTAAACAAACTATCGCAAGTTAATAACAAGTGGACCACATCAAAAAAAGACTTCAAAAATATATGAAAAATGTAAAAAAGGCCTAAACATTTGAGAGTTGCCCTCAATTTCCCCGGGATCCCATCATCAGATCCTGACTTGGTCACAATGGGACCAAATTGGAAGTATACCCTACCGAACAAAATACTTTTTTTTGCTAGCGGAGAAATCGGTGAACATACATAAAAAAAAGTGAACATAGAGCCGTCATCCTTCCCCCCCCCCCCCCCCTATTTATGTCTATTTAAATATATATATGTACGTATATCAGTCTCTGGAAGCCATATTACAAGTTTTAGCTTAGATTGGGGTAGGACCGTGTGTGCAAAAATGTCCCGAATATTTATTTATTTATTTTTGAAGTTGGTTAAAAAGGGGAAAGCCCCGAATCGTAACACGTTTTCGCAAGTTTATTGTATTCCCACGTTGTTATCAACCACATCCTATGATAACCCTCATTCTATTTCAATAGATATTTTCACCACAACTGATAGAGTTGAGAACTGAATGGCACATTACGATATTGATTCCTCAGATCACACAAACAAGGGTGATATGCCTCAGTACAATTATCGTTCGTGTTCAAATGTATTTTCCGTACTTTTTTTTTTTACTATAGCGCTGAACAGCTTTACGTAAAAACTGTAAGTACGGCCACAGAATACATACCTATAAGTACAAGTATCGAAGATTCACTCCGCAAAATAATTTAAATAAATAGCGACTCTTGCTACTACACAATAAAGTGCAATTCAGGACGTGCGAGCGCTAACTACCTACAGCTATAATTAACCGAAAAGTTGCCTCTCTGTCTATCGCGTAATTCTTGTCGCGTTATCTCTGTCTATCGCGCGGCAGCGGGCACGGCAAGTCCGACCAGTCGACTACTTGTAGCTTCATACCTAAAGTGCGGACAGGCTTCGTACGGCAGGCACACTTACTCATTTTTCACGCACACTAAGAAACTGGTAGTGACACCTATGAACTAACTAATAATCCACATGCAAAAAGACCGACATGATCGTCTGCTGCATTAGGCCTGATGCGTTCGCACTCGCAACGCCACCTTACCATATCTCCCTTGCTGGTCTGATCTGAGATTGATGCCAATCTAAGTTTCATAATGCAATAGCAAACACTATCAATCAATGCGCAGAGTTTATGTGTCGGCTGACAGGTATGACCTTCGGATATGGCACACAATAGAATCGTTGAGCAAGAGTCTCTTTAGTACCATGGATCCACAAATGTCCCCTGCGATATGCTGGTTGGAGTGACGATTTACCAGGCGGTAGGCAGTGACAGAGAGTGAAAATCCGAAGATCGGGTTGAGGCTACTCAATCAGATAATAACCAACCAACCAGAACTCAACCAGATAGCAGATAAGGTTGCCATCTCTAAAATTTGGCAACCAGGACAAGATGCGTGAAAACCCCAGATTTTAGAGCCCAGAACCCGGACATGTCAACCCGGACAGTTTTTTTAACATAGTCAAGTGTAAAATTCGCGGCGTGCTGGCACAGTGCGTGTGTCGCGGGCGGCATAAGACTTTAAATTTTTAAACCCGGACTACAAATGAAGCCTCGCCCGGACGCTCCTCGGATGCCCTCTAAACTAGGACAAATCCGGGGAAACCCGGACGGATGGCAACCCTGGACTGATGACTATGTTGCCATTCAAGTATTGAGTAAGAGCACAGAAGACATATTTTCCATGATCGAAAATGAAGATTGAAATGGTCAGGGTACCAATCTCCTCATGGTGGTGGAAACGCGGAAGAAATTTCATATTCAGTCATAGGAAATCTACAATCCAGTATTTTTAGACCCAAAAAGTACCCGAAGCTCGGTTAGGGGTCCACTAGGCCGCAACTACGTAAGCACCAAAGAGAGGGCGGTCATCTCATCAGTTCTCATGCAAAAAAGTGCGACAAGGTTGTCTGCAGGGTCAGTTCTATTAAAGGCGTCAAGCCTTATCTAGGCCTAGTGTTCGCACTCATCACTATACCTTACTTAAATTTTTAACCGACTTCAAAAAAGAAGGAAGTTCTATGTTCCAATGTTTAAAAAAAAACACTGATTTCTCCGCCAACTTTAAAAAAATAAAATATTTTGTTCGGTTATCCAACATTCTTTTATACTTCCAATTTGATCCCATTGTCACCAAGTCAGGATCTGATGATGTAATCCCAGGGAAATCGAGGGCAACCCTCAAATTTTATAGGCAGTTATTAGGGTTTTCATATATTTACTAAAGCTTGTTGAATTATTTGCGTCTGATGTATTGATAATTATCATTGAATCACACAGAATAACTATAAAAGAAAAGCTGAATCAGTATTTAAAATGTTTTGAAATTCAACTTAGTATAACGGTCATTGCATGATAAATAGAATAGGTACAATACCTAAGATAATCTATGATTCACACATCGACTATCATAGGCATCTCATCGAAGTTGCTAGTCGTTGTGAAATGATTTGCAAGCAACATTTGCTTTGTAAGAAAGGTTAGCGAAATATTTATTGTTTTGTGTAAACATGATTCAATCAGTAGATTACTTTTCAAGATTCATCATCCTTTTCATGGTTGGAAACCGCAATCAGTTACTATGTTAGTCAAAACCGACCAATAAATCAATTTGAGTATATATTGAAATGTCTCATTTTCGCGCTTGATACATTTCGACAGTTATTAATAGCAATAACTTTATAACAATACATTATCGAACGTTTTTGAATCAATTAGAAGTCAACACAGCAAAACCGTTCAACAGGCCCAAAAAAAATGTATAAATGGAAGCGTTATACATACAATTTCCCCTTTGCACTTACACCCCCCTCGGTCGTCCATTCGAATGCATTTTGATCACATAACTTCCAGTTGTGTGAGCTCAATATTGAAGTGTGCATTTGTAGAACTAGTGAGAATATATCAATGTGTGCAATACATGTTTACCTCGCCCCCTTCAGTTTTTGGCAGACTTTTTTCGGTACTAGCTCGAGTTTAAAGGCAGATCCAAACTATATATTACCAAAGTATAGGCCAATTTGAGTCAGATATAATGTCTCGTTTTCGCGCTTGACACATCTCGTCAGATATTAACCTATCATTTTTAGCAATACGTTATAAGTAGAAGAAGTATACACATAGCAGAACCGTCCAATCGGCTGATTTGGCTAATCATTCAAGTCTGATTCAATCCTGGGTTTGTCATAATCAAAGGTGTACTTACAATATCATGCCCCTGGCTGCCACTCCTGACGACCTCAGGCGCCATGTACTCAATGGTCCCGCAGAAGCTGTAGGCCCTCGTCTCGCCGCCCACAAACTCCTTGGAGAGGCCAAAGTCGGTGAGGACTATGTGGCCTTCCGCGTCGAGAAGGATGTTCTCCAGCTTGATGTCACGGTAGATGATGCCGAGCTGGTGAATACACACAATATACAAATTAGATGTAGAATTTAGAAATTTGCAAGTTGAAGTGGCAATGGACAGGCCACATCGCTCGAAGAACATATGACCGATGGGGACTAAAGGTTCTTGAGTGGAGACCACAAACCGGAAGACGCAGCGTAGGTAGGCCTCCCACTAGATGGACCGACGACATTGTGAAAGTCGCGGGCATCCAGTGGATGCAGATGGCAGGATGTCGTTCAGTGTGAAGGTTAAAGGGGGGAGGCAAATATTCAGCAGTGGACGTCTTCTGGCTGATGATGATGACAAATTAGATGATGAGGGCTATAAATAATGGCGTTTTAGTTCTAGCGATAGTTTATTTAATATGTAAGGGAAATAAATGTAGAGGTAAGTTTAAGACAGGCTTAAGTCTATCCGCTACTGTAATGTCAGTGAGCACTACAATTCTGTCAATCAATGTAGACCATGCAAATTCTAAAGTATAGAAATCCTATTACGTAACGCTAAACTTCGCCAAAGATCCACAATGGTAATCATATTAATTTCAAATCACTCATCAAGGTAAATGAGCATCTCAGCCACTTTTTTACTATGCATACCATGTCTATAGATCGTGTAACAAGACAAGGAGATTACTTAATATGTTAATGCGTTCAAGTGTTTACCGTGTCAGGACTGAGTAACCTTTATAATACTTGTAAAGTTGTAATTGTGTGTCTGGATCCAGATGGACTTTTATTTAAACAAGTGATTGCGATGTTTAGACAAGATAGAATAGTTTGTCGCAAGGTTGAAAAAAGTCTGTCAATTGTGTGCAGTAGTACAACAACAAAAAACTAATTTGAATAGGCAGGTCCAAAAGAGATGGTGACTCGAGCTGGACTCTGCAGCGGCTGAACCGCAAAATCCCTAGACCGTGAAAAGTGGAAGGAGGGAAGGGGAGAGACTTTTACCCTGCAGTGGGAGTCACAGGTAAAAATAAATACTAAAATCAAAATAATAAAATAAGATGAAAATATAGCAAGGTTTTACTAGTTATTAAAGGGAAACTGGCCTTGAGAGGCTTATGTCCAGCAGTGAACTAAGACAGGCTAATTATGAAGACGATCTAGGTCTACGTACATAATTTACGATCACAACGTCGCTTTCCATCAGGCGAGATAGTGGCCAAACCTATTTAAGACCTATTTTAGACCTATTTTATAAATCTAAATATATATAAATAAAATGCTAATGTTAGTATGTGAAGACATGGTTTTCTTTATCACCACCAACTCCAATCAACTTCTTGTTGGGATGGTAAATACCCCCATGGTCTCCAGGTCGCAGTGGGTGGAAGTGGGTGGAAGTGGGTGGTGAAAATGTGAAAAAATATATTTCTGTTCTTTTCTAACTCATAAGACCTTCTTCACATGAGCACTCATGGGAACTTCTGGAAAGATCTCAAAATTTCTGGAATGGTCTAGAATGTTCCAAAATGTGTAAAACTCGATCGATCTGGCATGTTTGAGAAAGTTCTAGAAATTTCTGGAATGATCTAGAAAATTCTAATATGAGTGCTAACTATTATAATCAATTTAGAATGTTCAAGAAAGTTTTTTTATCCGTGAAATATATGAATGTTTTTTATACCATTTAACATGCGATGTATTATTACCCGAGCAAAGCCGGATTTCGCTGCTAGTATATAAAAAAAATATGGAGGAGATAGTAAACGTCAATCGTCAACGTCATACAAAGATGTCAAAACGCTGGCAGAAAATCGGGAAGGCATAACTAAAAAGAATGGACGTCACTGGCTTTAAGAAAATGGTTGCTCACCTTATGTAACTGCTCTAGCGCAAGGATAATCTCAGCAATGTATATCCTGACTTCGTCTTCATTGAAATGCTCTCGCTGGTAGAGGTGTGTGAACAGTTCTCCTCCAGCTACATAATCTGTTGAAGAATAAATTCATAAGCAGAATGTAGATACTGTTTTGAGAGGTTATAATTTTAGTATGGTAATTGACGTGGTTTTCACACATTTTGTCTGTATAGGTAATAATTTGATTATTTTGCTTTGCAGTAAGTTCGCCCCAACACTCAACATTTTAGGAGGGTTCAAGTCCGTTCTAAGTGGAGAGATCTCTCGAATACGAAGGTTACGTGAACTGCTATTGTCCAAATGCTCAAATGCTTGAACCAGAGGTAAAGCGTGGACAAAGACAGCCGCCCAGAAACCTTCAAAAATTTGTTGATTTGTAACAAGTTAAACTTAACTTCTTTCGGTCTTATAAAGAAACGTCTACATGGCTGTTTTAGCTAAAATGTGTTTTGTCTCGTTTTCGCGCTTGACTTTTTGTTATAGCGAATAATTATGATTATGAGGGTTCGTGTAGTTTTATTGAGTGAATAAGGTATAATTTGACCAGAAATTTGACAAATCACTATGACCACTATAAAGCAGACCAATCCACCTAACGGTATTGCCTTTATGGCTACTAACTAGGCTATGATTACAACCTAGTTACTGATCAATAGTTTGCACTTTGGGGTCTCCATATACGCTTAGGAGCTCATGATCATGACTTGCTGAACGTTGAAATGAATCGCTATTTGAAACGCTAGGTGTACGCCGAGAGGAAAATTAAGGCATTCTTCGTTCGTCTGATCTGAGGGTCTGAGGCTTAACCATTTATTTTAATAATGCGATTTACGTCGATACGATAAGACAATATTTTGGTCAGCATTTTGTTATATTTGAAAGTTACTAATTCAGGCTAACGGAACCATCTCATGATCATATCATCGGGTACGTGTCCTAGCACAGACTAGGCGTTTGGACTTACAGTAATATAAGTAAACTAGGTGTGCCCCCATGTCACAAGCGTGAACATTCCTCCAGAAACCGTACATTTTCCCTTTATCAAAAATATCTCAAAAGTAAGTCACTATTTGGCACTCCAACTATCTCTGTACAAATAACGTCATAACGTTGTTGCTCTGTTGCTTCGTTAAAGAGAAACCAACAAACTAATAAACACACTTTCGCATTTTTAACATTAGAATGATAATTCACAATTTTGTAGTACTCTGCATAAGTAATAGGGATGATTGATGCAAAAAAATCGATGATAATGTGGATGTCAACATCGATATTCGATGTTTATCGTACACAAAACATCCATGTTTTTGCACACATGGTTAGATATGTTAACAATACTTAAATATAACACAATAATATTATAAACATACTCGTTATTAAGGCCATACCGCCTGTTGAGTTCGAAACATTAGTTTAATTTTGCGCTCAATTGGTGACGCTTTAATTTGATGAAATTCAGCGTCAAATTATAAGCAATCGATCAGCCATACGAATTATGAGCACACTAACACTCGTGCTAATCTAGGCCCAGCACGTGGCAATCCAGATCTAGGCCGCCGCAACTGGGTGTTTAACCTACATATTCTGCCCACGGCAATAATATATGAACTAAATATGAATGATAATTGTTCAGTGATAAACGCGAGTTTGAGATTCAATGTCAGTTACACTTCTAGGTCTTTACACATATCGTAGCAGAGAGGTAAGAATAGTGTCGAAGATTTCATTACGGTTGTATCTAAAGGGGGGAAAAGAAAAGAAGAAAGACAGAAGAATAAATTAAATAAAAATAATAATGAGTGACAGTGAGAGAGAGAAGAAGACTAAAAGATACAGAAGTTATAAAAAAACTGTATACCCGGGCACACTTCAAATCTTGATATATATATTCAAACAATCAATTATCAATTTTTAATATTTACGAAATAGCTCAGTATCAGAAGATACATATCACAAAATAATAAACAAAAAACCCCACAAGTGCTAAGTAGTACAAAGCACGTAAACGATAAAAATATTCCGCAGATTGTATACGTAAACAAAATAATCAAATTAATAACAACGCTTCTCGAAAACCTCATCAGAATCAACCAAAACAAAACAATTACACAAAAGACTTGTTCGAAACATAAGCCGAGAAAGGAATTTTAGAATGCCACATTGCAAAGTTATGCCTCGATCTCTTATGTGGTGATGGATGCTGGGCATGATAACTCTAACGCCAGCATTGGTCTCTTTAACATTATTTCCGAGGCATTAGAACTTCGGTATCGCCCGATTGGAGTAGAGAAGCCTACTTAATGAATAATAAACTAGCCTAACTTAATTAGCATGGGCTCTGAAATGGCTCGACTAGCAACCCAAATAGAATAGTGACCAACAACATAGAAATATTTGAACTGGTTGGACGAGAATTTAAAAATTTGGTTAAGTAATATATCCGTCAGTGATCCCAATGTTTATGAAATTGAATGGGAAGTAAAATGAAAAACAAGAACACAATGCAAATGTATTTTCTAATCAAGCTCATAAAACAATAGACCCATTTCAAGCCGAGATAAGAAACCACTTAGTGATTTCCTCGTGAAAAGTTATTATGGAGTAATTAATAAGGTAAAGGCTTTCGGCGGATTGAAAGCTTTGATCTAGGTAACTCTGTAACCAGTCTGAAAAAGAGAAAATGCAAAAGAAGTAAAGATGCTGATAGAACGAGAGACCTAAAAGAGAAGATAGCATTGCATATTAACGAGAAATGTCAAACAAACACACTTTGGCAATATGAAAAACGAACTGTTTACCCCGTGAAAGTTTTGCTCTAATAAAGTAATATCCTATTCAAGTAATAGAGTAAGTAATGTAAGTATGCATAAGCGGCCTTGCTTCGAAACGTTAGTTAAATAAATTAATGTTTTAAACTGCTCTGACATTTTCTAGCTGAAAGAAATAATAAATATTCGGGACATTTTTGCACACGCGTTCATCTGACCCCAAAGTAAGCAAAGCTTGAACTATGGCTGCCAAAGACCGAAATATATACTTATATATTTTTAAATACATACTTAAATATGTATTAGCACCATGATTTAGAAATGTTCATCACATGAATGATTATCCTAGGTGGGAATCGAACCCACACCCCCAAGCGCAGAAGGCACGTTTACTACCAACTGGGCCCCCGGGGCAGGCACGAAAACAAGACAAAGGTAATTTTAACACATGCTCAATTGACGTTTCTATGATAGATATTACATACTTAGCTAGGTAAATATATATACTTATTGAAACGTGTAATGCTGTCCTCGATCTAAGTTCAAGAGCACTACTACGGAAGCGCTAAACTAAAGAATATTAAACACAGACTTATAATTTCTAAAGGATTCACCTAGCACGCCACGAGTTCACGGCAGATGCAATATTGTTGCACAGTTAGAATAAACATCATAGAAACTGTTAAGGCACGAGCAAACATTATTATGAAAGTTTAGTATTATGACATACAATCCTAATAGTTAAAAGTATTAAACCCTGCTTTATAATTGTGACACGCTCCAGTTTTGCACGTGGATTGAACTTTAAGCCGTGCGTTTGAATGCTTTTATCTACTAGTGAAAGCAGCTAGTTTCTTCAGCTTAGAGTGTCGCAGGGAATCGGGTCGTTTTTATCTATAATTTTTTTAAGGATAGTAGTTTACATCACATTACTACTTTTTAGTCTGACATTAGTTTCTGTGTACTTTTTATCTTTCATATGTTCTTTTATATTGTTTGTTTTTTCTATTGTAGGACTGACCCAGAGCTTTTTTTATAGTTTTCATAGAGACTCTACTTAATTTTCTAAAAATAACCATCGAAATGAATTCGGTCTACTAGTTTGTAGTTTTTATTCACCTGGCATTTACGTCAACAACGCCTCTTAGAGACTGAATTTTCTTGAAAACTTCCTGCTGCAGCGGCATTTACAAAATGTTGGATATTGATAAACAATTAACATCAAAAGGCCCTATTTCCGCCCATGATGCCTTGAATGCACGTGCAAGTGCGTTAACAATGGATTGCAAACAAGAGGGGCAAAATCGCGAAATGCGTCCGCTGGGTCAAGGCATTGACTAAAATGACTTGTGAAATTATACATGCATTTGGATTTATTTGTTGGCTGAGGGCAGCGACAGAGACTCTTAGACTCTACGGAAACAAGGAGGCGTTTGTATGCATGTTTGTACATACTGGGTGCGGTTAGACAGTGGAAATATTAAGGAAATATCAATTTACTCATCAATACGAACAACAATTACTATGACACCAACACTGATATTGCGAAAGAATAATCAGCTTTTCCATATAAAAATTTGACGGAATGTATGGAACAGCAGATTTATTTGACGATAACAGAACTTGATTAAAATTTTGTAGGCAACTAGGTCATTGAAATATATATACATACATATATGTATATATTGATATAGAAAAATCGATGCACAAGTTACGAAGATATTAAGGGTCACAGTTTGGAACGAACCACTAGTATAAAGTAGAGGTTAGGAAGACCTCAAGTAGAGACAGGGCAGCACATTATCATTAGCCCCGGGTGACCCACTGCTGGGTCAGGCCTGCCTTTGTTTATGCCACTCTTCGGTCTCTCGCCAGTCGCAACCATGATGCTGGATGCATGACGGTTCAGACAGTACTTTTGATATCGTCAGTCCACCTCATAAAAGCTAGTAAAACACTGTTTTAAATTTTCACGGCTGCCGGTGAACATGGTGCATGTAATTGCGCCGAAATATCGGAAACTCCAACCACAATCTAATCACGGTAAATATGCCGTAAATAATCATAATATTGCTAGTAGAGTAAAGAAGGTCGAGTGATCACAGCATAGTTAAGCAGAGGAGCGAAAAGACCATCAAAAGAGAAATCCTCCGACTAGATGGATAGATGTAAGAGGTGAGGGCTAGACGGAAGGCGTAATACCAAAAAAATATGACTGAACAAGAAAAATTAAAATCTAAGACGGCATTATCATAAAGTATCAATATTTTGTAAATGAAACAATTTACTGATATATCTTACACATTTTCTGTGTTATTTCAAACTACATAATGACGCATGCATAGCCTTCAAACTTTTAGTGAAAACTACCAAAAACCATACAATTCAGACAGCAAATTGGAGTCAGTAAGGCAATTCGTGAGCTATCTGCATTTACAGTACCGCCAGTAGGTCAAGGCTCACAAAAGTAGGTCTCGCCGTTCGCAGCGTTTCGCAATCAAACAAACCGCGCACTTTTTTGATAATTTCTAGTATTTCTTCATACAAATTTGATATTTTAAAAGGTATGATTGATATAATGATATTATTACATTTAAAATGGAATTGCACATGTTATATACAAATAGGCAATGGTGAAGCTAACGGTGAATTTAAATGTGTATAGTTGACTATTGCGAATGTAATTATTTTTAATGACTGACACGTATAGTTCGCGAATGTGAAGGTGAATATACAACCTTTGAGGAGAATTACGAAGCAGCAGTCTTTACAACCATATCGCTTATAGACTAACAAATAGGACTTGACGTCGAAACTGTAATACTATTTTCTAAACTAAATTAGACAGCTTTAAAATTATTGCATTTCTTTTTTCATATCAGCAGCAGCAGCCAGAAGACGTCCACTGCTGAACATAGGCCTCCCCCTTTAACCTCCACACTGAACGACATCCTGCCATCTGCATCCACTGGATGCCCGCGACTCACAATGTCGTCGGTCCACCTAGTGGGAGGCCTATATACGCTGCGTCTTCCGGTTCGTGGTCTCCACTCAAGAACCTTTCTTCACCATCGGTTATCGGTTCTTCGAGCGATGAGGCCTGCCCGTTGCCACTTCAACTTGTTTTTTTTTCATATATTGTAATGAAAAAAGACAGATAATTTTAGTCCTGTCAAATTAGTTTTGGTTTAGTAAGTGCTACAAAATCGATGCCATTGTCATCGATTCTGTAGTGGTACCATTATCTAACATCAGGCGAGGCCAAACGCAAGCCTATTATTTAAGAAAAAATTTATGTAAGTTTTACATAAGTGAGCCCAGGACACTTTTTTGTGAATTTTGGCTTGACTCAATGCTTGAATGATTAATGCATGTTCCAGATAAATATGCTCGTAAGCAATATAAACTAAATAAAAATATGAATAAGACATTTTATTCCAACTTGCTACCAAACAAGACATACCATAGCCGCAGGCAGTTTTCAAAACATTCAAAACGAATTCCGAATTACAATATTAATCTTAATAATATCCAAAAACAAATCGAAGAAACCAGTTGTTCATCTTTTTGTAAAATATGACTACTACCATGGGAATCTATAAGTAGGCCAATCAATTTAGTGGCATCGAATACTAACGGCAAAGGTTAACCATAACTAATAATGGAATAGAGCTTATGGAAAAACTAAGTTCTCAGAACAGCAAGGAAAAGATTGACAACTTCGAAGAGGCAACATGAAAAGAATAAAAGGAAAAATGAAAAAAATAAACGATAAATTGTTTTTTTCATCATTGTCAATAATGTGATGTATCATAGATGGAAATGAAAACATATTTCACAAATAGAAACCACTTGTAGGACTTGTCGTAAATTCTATTCTACTTATGGTGATAATCTGATAATTGTTAATCTTACCAGTTTAAATGATGCAAAATATTCTAGGTTCTTTGATTATATTTAAATTCCCCATCATCATAATCAGCCTAAGCCTATACAAGTCCAGTGCTGGACATAGGCTTCTCCCAAAACACGCCACAGCCTGATCCTCGCCTTTTCTCTTAATGTTCATCTATCGCCGTTAGTTGTCCATCTATCCTTATACTAATCTATGTTCTCTGGCAAAGTAGAAGGTTAACGTTTCGCGATGCAGTAGCGGTCAAGGACAAAGATATAAGAGCGAATGATATAAGGTTTCACTTCACTTGTTTTGATAGTCAACGATAGATAAAGCTAAAATAACGTGAACTATACTTGTGGGACAAGAAAGGCTGTGGAAACCAGTTAGGATAATGATGATGATGTTGATAAGTGTAAATCCTCTGAAACTACGACATCAGTCAATGATAAAAATGAAGATTTTGAAAGTTTTAATTGACAGAAATTAACTTTCTAATATATCATTGTATTTAGGGACCATAGCATGAGAGAAATATGACCAGAAAGGGTGATAAGTGTGAACTGTATGTAGTGATTAATTGAAAACTTAAAATGAGATTAGATTTTATTTATCGATTTATTTTAAATGAAACATCTGAATTTATATACAAGCAATCACAAGCTTATTTTTTTGCTTTGCCTTAATGGTTCGTGTTTAATAAATTTCGTTGAAGCTAGTTAAAAAGACAACACTCTTGATATTGACCTTTTCACTACACCTACTTTTTTATTTGTAGTATGTATCTCTAAATCGATCTCAACTTGAGAGACGCGACGTGAAAATAAAACAAAGACATCAACAGTGTATAACACTTTAATTTATGTACTCTACATTTGTCAAAATCGTTTGTTGAAGCTTAAATTTTTTAATTTATATGTTCAGTATGAAATGATCTTCAAAGACATTTTTGTTGTTTCTTTGCCAACTGTAATACCTTTGGCAGATTCGTACTTGTTTGAAGGGGTAAGCTTAGCAGACAAATAGTTTATCTACACTAATATTATAAAGAGGAAAGATTTGTACCTATTTTTGTATGTGTGTATGTTTGTTATGAATAGGCTCCGAAACTACTGAACCGATTTGAAAAATTCTTTCACTGTTGGGAAGCTACACTATCCCCGGGTGACATAGGCTATACTATATTTTGTAGCGAGGCCGAAGGCCGAGCTTACACTCGTGCGAAGCCGGGGCGGACGGCTAGTGAATTATAAACATGTCTGTAATTTTGTCTCTATATAAAATGTCACAGGTGGCACTGCTTTGCCCTAGTTACCCTGGAATAATCCATATGCTTGCTGTCGCATTAGCTAAGTAGCTAGTATGTCAGTTGTAGGGTCACTTGCAGACCTCAAGTATCCTATATTTAAGCCCTACTTTAGAAAAGCATAGCATGCTCTGCAGTCTTCGATAATATATAGTTTGGATCTGCCTTTAAACTCGAGCTAGTACAGAAAAACGTCTGCCAAAAACTGAAGGGGGCGAGGTAAACACGCATAGACCAAAATTTTTTTTGCTACTCCTAAATCTATGTAAACACGTATTGCACACACTGACATATTCTTACTAGTTATACAAACGCACAATTCAATATTGAGCGCACACAACTGCAAATGATGTGATCAAAATGTATACGAATGGATGACGGAAGGGGGGTGTAAATGCTAACGGGGAAACAGGAGGTATAACGCTTCAATTTTTTTTTTCTGAATCAGCAATACATGGCACGATAAATTAGTTTTTTTTTGAGACTGGATACAACACTAGATCAGCAAAACTGGTAACGTTGAAAGACCTTTGCCCAACGGTGGAAGTCCCCATGATTGCAAGACCCACTTTAGAAAAGAACAAAAAGAAAAAGATCTAGATAAATGTGGATTTTGAAAGATATTTAATTCAACCCTTTCCAGTTTGGGATAAATGTTATCCAACGTACTCATCTCTTTACAAATAAAGTTCATAATAACATGGCAATTGGAGTCAATCTGGCACAAGACCTGATTCCTCGAGTACTTACATCAAAGAGTTCGTTAGAGCGTACCTCTACATTAAATTGTTCGGAACAGATACTTCTATAACGGTCCTGACCTGATTTGGATGTAATGTAACCTATACAGGGTTACGCATTTATACTGTACTAAGCCGAAAGGAGGTCATTGTACTCATCATTATGAACTTCTTTAACTGTGGGATCCCTCAAATCGCGAAAAAATAAAAACAAGTGTTCCATACATTTTGTCGAGTGTCAATGACGTTTTCTAAGGAACAGCTGGGGTTTTTCGCTATTTCAGTGTTGGTTTCAAAGTAAAAGTTGTTCATAACGATGAGTACAATGACCTCCTTGCAGCTTAGTACCGTCTTTATGCGTAACCCTGTAGATGCTTAAGAAAATCGTACTCTAGTATCATAAATATAAGAAGGTAATTTGGTACCCTTAATCGCAATGAATTGACGAAGAACTAAGTATGTAGTTCAATCTTTTTACTTACCTACATATTGTACACACTTATAAAAAAAATTGGACATCTATCTTTTATGTATTTATAATTAAAAATTAAATGCTGTACGTTGGTAAGCCGCATGAATTGAGAACGGCTGGATTTAACTATTTTTTGTTTTAAGATGTTCATAACAGTCCAAATTAGGTTTGTATGGAAGTTCGGGAAAACTGAACGTCCTTTTTTTCTATTGGATTTATGTATGATATAAACTCAATACCATAACTCGGACAAATTTACAAAAATTTGGACAGGACAACGTCTGTCAGGGGCCTTACGCCTACCGCCGTCTATCGCTATGTTATAAGCGATTCAATTTAGGTGATTGCAAAAATTTGCGTGACCGCAAACCGAATCTCGGCGCGTTAAGATTCGCGTTCGCGTGATTATGCAAACTGCATTAATTCGAGCCCGCGATTAGAGTTAGGCGTAAAGGCACAGGTATGAGAACACATTTTGCCAATCAACAGAACATCAATTCTTAGAACTCCCATCTAACCAGGGCCCCGATTCTACTAAACCAATTGTTAATGAATTGCCTCAAATTTTTTACTTTTTACACTTTATCTACACAAAAAGTAAAAAAAAAAATACGAGGCAATTCATTAACAATTTAAAAACAATTTTTATTTTTCACTTTTGTCACTTTAATAAATAAATAAATAAATAAATATCTGGGACATTATTGCACACATGGTCATCTGACCCCAAACTAAGCAAAGCTTGTAATATGGCAGCCAGAAACTGATATACATACATATATATTTTTAAATACATACTTAAATAGATATTAACACCCAGACATAGAACAAACACAAATGTTCATCACACAAAGTTTGTCCTAGATGGGAATCGAACCCACACCCCCAAGCGCAGGAAGTAGGTTCACTACCAACTGAGCCACCGGGGCAGTCCAACTATGCCAAAACTGTCAAAAAGCCAATTTTTTAGAAAATTCATTAACAATTCAAAAACAATTTGTTTAGTAGAATCGGGCCCCAGGACAAACGTCGAAAATGGGGTGACTCAACTGATATATTCTACACCTGCCTGATACTTATAAAAGTATAAATATTTACTGTAGAGCACTTGATTATTCGTTATTGCACTGTATACGAGCACAGTATAGTTTGCGGTTTCTGATTGGCACTACTTTCGAGTAACCGCAATTTTTTTGCTGTGAGTTAAATTGAGTCCTTCGACGGTGTGATTCATCGAAAATCTAGCTTGAGTGCATATATAGATATAGTGAAATAAAGTGGTCTTTGTTATAATATTATTATGTATATCTATTGTTGACTCGCAATCATATTTGGAATAAATGACTTCCGACTTGTTCATAATCTTTTTATAAATCCATCTCGAAGCGAAGCTTGGAGAAGAAAGGTTCTTGAATGGAGACCACGAACCGGAAGACGCAGCGTTGGTAGGACTCCCACTAGACGGACCGACGACATTGTGAGAGTCGCGGGCATCCAGTGGATGCTGATGGCAGGATGTCGTTTAGTGTGGAGGTTAAAGAGGGATGCCTATGTTCAGCAGTGGATGTCTTCTGGGTGATGATGATATCGCAGCGACGACCAATGCGCTTACTCTGCCTTACCACAGAGAGGCACTACAACCAGCAATGAGATTAGTAATGCTGTGAATGCTGCTGGTGATTATAATAAGCTATTTACCGCAGAAGATGTATTGTCATCATATAACTGTAGAAGATGTAAAGTTTAAATAATTAATAAACGCAATTTTGAAATCCGAGCAAAACTCTTCGTTTGCAAGTTTTTCGTGAGTAATTGATTAACAAGGTATTAAAGTACTTTCACTTTAACCAAAAATACTAATTGAAATTTAGAATTAGAAAGCTAAGTCTTTACGCTTTCTAGCCAGATACCGAATAACTTGAGATTCACCAAAAGTTTTGTGTTTTTTTTGGTTCGGTGACACTTATTTTAAATTTAATGAAAGACGATAAAAAAATACATGAAAATAAACTTTCATTCAGGAGAAAACTGCAATGAGGCCTAAAGACAGAAAACTCAAAATGTAATAACAAACATAGGCCCTAACTTCGACAGGATAAGGTTGAAATTAATAACATTAAAGCGGCAAACATAACTTGCGCAAGCTAACCGTAGTTCCCTTGACCCGCTTGCGTTTAAACTAGAATCGGAACTAGAATTAGGTGCTCAATTAGTCATTGTGGTTTGATGCAACTTTTTCAACAAGCAGCAACATTTTGTGAATACAAATCGGAATACCATCTTTGAGTATTTCAAATACAGTAATACTGTAGCAATGGTCATCCCGCAGCGAGATGGGTCAATTACATTGCCGAAATGGGGTCAAATCTGGATCCGATTAGCAAAAGGAAGACTGTGGCAGATGAGACCCATACGCAGTCAAATTCTGGACTAGATTAGCACAGAATTGAGTCATAAGGTCATAAAGCAAAAGAGGCAAACACTTAGCAGAGGAAAAGTTGAAACGTTAATAATGATGAATTTTCTAATGCTCTACTTAGAAAAGTAAACGCACTACATAATAATAAAGGTAATGTTCTGAGAGAGAAAGTTGAGCTTTTACTTTCATTAAAACAAATTACATATTATAATAATATGAGAAACATGTTTATGGAATATTAGAGACATTCATTGCGATATTATATTATCTAACTATAAACTGTTTTAGGTAATGTTCACACATAAGACGTCAAATATAGTATTTAGCTAGTTATAAAAAGTTAATATAATAGTTAATATCCACCGACACCTTCCTTTATTTATATCATTTAAACAAAATAAAAAGATATGTATCTTTATCTGTTCCTGTTTAGGTATCCACGACTAACCGGGTGAACCGAACTTGATGAAATTTTGCAAAGAAGCAGCTTGCAATATCATAACGAACATATGATACTTCTGATCCTGGGAATAGGTACTGAAAACCCCGGGTAAAACCGCGGAGCGTAGCAAGTTACATCAGTAACCTATTTTGCAAACGTTTAGAATATGGCAATAAGTATTGGAATTATTACACGTGTTATTCTCCAAGAGAAGTAAATCGACTAAACAGATTACCAAGATTCAGAGGTTAAAGCCATTTCAAGAAACGACCTTGCCCTTTAGCTGAAGCCCCTTAGGGCGAAATCACACAAAAGCGAGACGTATTTTTATTTAGAGGATGATAATTTTCTAAGAAGTTGAATGCGAATAGATACCTCACAATTGAGGGTTAAGAATAGAATAGTAATGATTCTGTAGCCTATTTCTTAAAAATAAATTTACTTGATGAGGTAGTAATTTATAATCAGCCTATCATGTTAACTGCTGGGACACAGGCCTTCTCTCAGATAGAAAGAGAGATATAATATATAGATGGCACATTACTGGAACAGATGATGGAAGACATACCCAGAAGCTAAGCTACGATGAAGATCTCACTTTAAGAAATTTAAAGCATTTTTAATAAAGAAAGAACTGCTACTACTTCTAATAGAAACGACCAAGTCCAAAACATTTAAATATTAGATTCTCGTGGAATATTAAAGGGGAATTTAAACAGCCTATTGCGAAACAGTTGAAGGGCCCAGGGTTCTTTGACATTACCTAAGGACGGGGACCTAGACGGAGGGTCACATTGTGATCGGGTCGGGGACCTTGCTAGGCCCGCACTTCACTTGAATTCAAAGTAAAAAGCTTCAAGTTTTTGACTAATGGTTAAGGAAAATAGGCGATCATTTTCGGATAGTCTGTTCGAAACATCGAACACCTAAATAAGAATGATAAATGAAACTAATATAACAATAAAAACGTTCATTTTGTTTTATGTTAACTCAAAATTATTCCTTGGGTAAGATATGTGTTCGTTGTAGCTTTTCAGATCTATTATTACGAACATACGCGTCGTTAAGACAACTGTTGGATTGTTCACCATGGCGTTAATTAGATCGCGCCATTTTTCGAAAATATGATTATTATAATCAATTCATTAAACTTTGTTTGCTTAATTTGATAATTAACATTTCTACAAGAATTCCAAAGATTATATGCCAAATCAATTAAGACTTCATACATTACAATTGAAAGATAAAGAGGTGTACTTAATGGCAATTGGCAATTTTGATACAGAACAAAATAAAACAAACAGTAGGAAATTGAATAACCTGTTATGTTAAAATTACATGCACCTTAGTAAAAGATAGATGCCATTTGCAATGTTGTTATGTAAGCCCTGTTATTTAAATATTAGCACACAATTAATGGAAGCATTGTAATTTTACTAGATGTGGTTGATCAAATATATTGTTAACAGTACGTTTTTAACTACCGATAAAAAATTTCAAAGAAAAAATAATTACTTACCAAGTATGAGGTGTAGTTTCGCGTCTGTTTGGAAGGCATAGTGAAGTGTGACCAAAAACGGGCACGCCCTTACAGCCTCCAGAACCTGTAACATTGACACATAAATAGACACCACTCTCAGTTTTCTACTAATCCTCTAGGTAAATAATGACTAGTGCAGTATTTAAACAGAGGTAGTCCGAAAAGACGTCCTTGACGAACGCCTTGGTTAAAATCGATTAGATTAATTGGAAAGACATGTTTATGCATACATATAATGTATTAATTAACTTCATGATCAATTTATTAGAATTCCTATACTGACCCATAAAATATTCATAACTAATTCATTAGATGCATAGTATAGGAAGCTTTATTGAAGTTAAATGATGCACCATGTTCACGGGAAGTCTTCCCGTGAACATGGTGCATGTAACTGCGCCGAAATATCGGGAGCTCCTTCCACAACCTTACCACGGTAAATATCCCGTAAATAATCATTTAACTTTAGTGAACAACCGTGATAGTCTAAAACAGTGTTTAGCTTTATTGAAGTCCATGTTTCATCTTTCCGTCACTTATATGACAGAATCAGATCGGGTTCGTTTTATTAATCCATTAGCGTTCTTATATTCTAAGAAGCTTTTTACAGCTATAAAAACTACAGAATTATACCCGTAGAGTTCGTGAGTATGCAGGAAGCAAGTAATTGATTTCATGATTTACAATACTTACAATAATGTAGTACTTACAATAATGTATATCCGATTTCAATCATTTCTTGTTTTACAATTTGGATAATGTATTGAGTCATAGATCACAAAGAATAAGAACAGTTAATAGATTCGGGTAATTTGTCACATAAAGGCATAAAAGTCAATAACTAATATCAACATCGATCTCTACAAGCTTCAATATTGGTTACAATTATAACCTTACCCCCAATTTATAAAGAACGGATACTTTTACAAACATGAGCCTCGAGTCAAGTAGTCTGGTATAATTTATGGGCTTGATTCATTTTAAGTTATCTGAAATGAGTTTATCCATTTCTGATGCATGTAGAGGTCAGTATATAATTATCAATTTAAAAAACCGACTTCAAAATTAGTGTATACGCAACTTCGTTTACTTGGGTGACATAGAACGGATACTTTTACAAACACGAGCCTCGAGTCAAGTAGTCTGGTATAATTTATGGGCTTGATTCATTTTAAGTTCTCTGAAATGAGTTTATCCATTTCTGATGCATGTAGAGGTCAGTATATAATTATCAATTTAAAAAACCGACTTCAAAATTAGTGTATACGCAACTTCGTTTACTCGGGTGACATATACTGGGAATACCCAGTTATTACGATTTAAAAACCATACATTTGATTTTGAAGTTGATATGGGTTATCAGAAATTATATCCTTTCAATTTTTTTCTATCCAATCCGTTTATAAATAACGGAGTTTTGAAGTTAACAAACATTAAAAAAAAACGAATTGAGAACTTCCTCCTTTTTTGAAGTCGCTTAAATTGAAGGATGGTATCCTCACCTGTCTTTCCGTCCTTGTGTGTTCAGCCGTCTTTAGCTTCTGCACTATGGACGCCTTCTTGAGCACTTTCATTGCGTATAATTTACCCTCATCAACTCCATTCTTTTTTCTAACTAGGAACACTTTGCCGTAAGCTGGAACAAAGAGAGAAACGTTGTTAGCAATAATATTCGCTTATCGAATTGTTAAGGTAGTTTCACATTGCAAGAATTGACGAGATTCCTAACAAATACATGGAGAAACAATGTTGACGTGTGCAAACTTAAGAACAAACGTGACATTAGCGGGCATTTACTTAAAGTTATATTTCGGAGTATATTCATTATTTAACTCGCAATAGTGTGGCGAAATCACCTAGCAATAGTAATATACCTGGCATCCTTTTTACACAGACTTCAAAAGTCTCAGCCCTAGAGCAAAATATTTGCCTTAGTTACCTAAGCGTAATTACAGTACTGTACGTACAATGTCAAGTTTTCAAACTAGCGTCAAATAAGCTTGGTAAGCTAATAAGTGGTTTAACGCTTCCACCGCGAATACCGCGATATTCATTCCCCTATCTTAGGCCCGGTACACAAAGCTAAGTTCAACGAAGCGGAGAGAGGACCAATAGGAGCGCACAAAACGGACCGCTATGTGACATCATGTCAATGTTGTACAATTTCATTGGTCAACATTAAGTTTAGCCACGGAATACATATAAGTACAAGGTACAGAAGATTCACTCCTCAAAATCATTTAAATAAGTAGCGACTCTTGTTACTACACAATTAAGTGCAATTCAGGACGTGCGAGCGATAACTACCTACATCTATATTAACCTAAAAGTTGTCTCTCTATCTATCGCGTAACTCTTGTCGCGTTATCTCTGTCTATCGCGCGGCAGCGACAAGTCCGACAAGACGACTACTTGTAGCTTCATACCTAAAGCGCGGACTGCGCCAAGCCTGGTCATACCATGAACTGTAATAGCGAGCGAGGTAGACAGATAATGACTTCTGACTATTGTCGCGTTATGTATTTTTTATTTATTTAACATAATCCACAGCTCTATCGCGCGGCAGCGGGCACGGCAAGTCCGACAAGACGACTACATGTAGCTTCATACCTAAAGTTCGGAGTGCTTCAGACCTGGTTTAGCTCAGCTCGTGAACGACAAGCCTTGTAAAGACCATGTTAAGAGCATTATTAAGTGCAATACTCCCACGAAAGTAGGGCACGTATCGCGCAAACAAAAGATCAATTAAGACGTGTTTATTTTTATTCCACGTGAGCAGATAAAGAACGGGTCCCCGAAGGGTTTGTACTTGTATGTTGGCTGTATTGTGAAACGTTCAAGTGTTTTGTAAGCATTGGAATGAAGACATATTTGGATTTTATAGTCGTAGGGAGATATGGAAATGCGCCGCGGCGTGGCAGGTGCGAACGCATCTGGCCTAAATAAGGCTTGATGCCTTTAGTTGAACCTCTGCAGTCGTTATTATTAGCAGGCGTTATTAAATGATTTTGTGGAGTAAATCTTCTGTACTTGTAGTTATATGTATTCTGTGTTATTAGTAAGTTTATTGATGTCGCTTCAAGTTTTAATGTGCGTGAAAAATTAATTGTGCTCTATTTGTAGTTTTTGCATTAAGCGGTTTAGCGAAAAAAAGTGTATGAGACACGGTGACATTTGATCATGAACGATAATTGTACCCCTTGCATATCTCCCTTGGTAACCGACATCAAAATAGGCGGAGGTTCTATGTTCCACTGTATTTTTGTTTTTTTGTTAGGTAGGCCATACTTCAGAGGTGTTTCCATGTAAATTTCATCGAAATCGGTTTAGTAGTTTCGTTTTTAAATCAAAATAAAGTAAAAAATTATGTCATCCAAGTAAACATTTTTTTTTTGAAACAGTCGGTTTTTAATGTGATGCACTTGTTTGTCTGTTACATATTTCTCACTTAATTGCGTCATAACGGCTAAACAGATCTGGATGCAATTTGGTTTAGGGGTAGTTCACACATTGGACTACACAAAGGTTACTTTAAAAAACCCGTTGTGCCGTTTGGGGTCGAGACCTAAGGAGCGTGGGGGCCGGCCGCCTATGATTTGTATAGGGACTTTGCCAAAAGTTTGGTGGACGCGACAGGTGACCGGAATGCTGGCGCCTACTTTGGCCAAAAAATTTGTATTACCATCCAACGTGGCAATGCTGCCATCATCCTGGCCACTTTTCCCTCCACCGAGAGGCTTTTAGATTAGTCCTTTTTTATGATTTTTATTTGTGTATATAGGTAGGTAGGTATAGATAAATTATTTTAAGTTTTAGTTGATATTTAATTTTATGTTAATTTTCTGTTATTTAAGTTGTGCGTAATAAAAATATTCGAACTAGGTAAAAAAAAAACAGTAAAACTATGAGTCACTGCTAGCAATTAAATAAAGGAGGTCTTCAAACGAACAGAAATGTTTGGAATTTTTCAACAAGGTCAACATTAGATCAGGGAGCGTTCCGAACGTTTAACATAGAAAGTTGGCATGGAGACAAACAAATTTCTTAACACCTTGCACATCAACTATTCCTAAGTCAAATTCAATTGCATTATTTGCAACGAGAACAAGAGAATAACAAACAATAGGCATAATATGACAGATATAATCTGGGCCTTTTCAAGGCAAGAGTGAATAGGTATCTTCTAAGTCTGCGTGCTTCATCTTCGACCACATCGTCGCTTACCAACAGGCGAGTTGGTGGACAAACGCGGTCTTATTAGCGATAAAAAAAATGTGTCCTAATTTTTTGTTATCACTTCAAAAAATAGGTAATCATAATAAGGGCCCATCAACGAAAATAAAATTTGTTCAAAAATAAATTTCTTTCTCTACATAGTGCAAAATAAAATCGCTTTCCGCGTCTGTATATCCCCTTACTCCTCCCAATTCACGCAACTAATTATGATGCGGTTTTCACCATCACGTAGATAATTGTTCATGGAAGGTTTTATCATCATCATCATCACCCAGAAGACGTCCACTGCTGAACATAGGCCTCCCCTTTTAACCTCCACACTGAACGACATCATGCCATCTGCATCCATTGGATGCCCGCGACTCTCACAATGTCGTCGGTCCATCTAGTGAGAGGCCTACCTACGCTGCGTCTTCTGGTGCGCAGTCTCTCCTCAAGAACCTTTCTTCCCCATCGGTTGTAGTTCTTCGAGCTATGTGGCCTACTCATTGCCACTTCAACTTGCAGATTTTAATAGCTATGTCGGTGACTCTGGTTCTTTGTCGAATATTCACGGATAGAATTCTATCGTGCAAAGAAACATGTAACAACAATTATGACCTTTACCAACGTTGAAACAAAGCTCATGCTATTGACACCGCTGTGTATCATTCGAAGTGCTTTACTGCCGTTTCCTTTCCGTTTCCGATGTTTACTGGGATCATGTTTATGTTTATGGGAAGTGGACAGGATGGATGGCAATGGAAGTTGATAATTAGTGTACAGCCGGGCTAGCATGCGCGCCGCGACAAAATTTTGTCGACGCTGTTTATCGTGCCAAAGCGAGACAGGCGTATACGAAACCGTAGACAAATGGTCGCGGTCTCGCTCCAAAAAGTAACGACAAAATTTTGTCGCGGTGCGCACGCTAGCCCGGCCGGTGAAGATAACACTTCAAATTCGATAGCCTCGTTGGGCCAGTTGGTAGTGAACCTGCCTTCTGCGCTTAGGGGCGTGGGTTCGATTCCCACCCAGGACAAACATGTGATGAACATTTGTGTTTGTTCTATATTCTACATATTCTGGGTTTTTGTATATATTTAAGTATGTATTTAATAATTATCAATAAAAAAACGACTTCATAAAAACGACAGAACTGGACCAAATTGACCACACGGAAAGCAACAGATAAAAAAAAAGAATTATCAAAATCGGTTCACCCAGTCGAAAGTTATGAGGTAACAAACATTAAAAAAAAAACAAGAAAAAGAAAATGTGCCCTAATCTACCAAGATTAGGGCACATTCTCTCTCTCTCTCTGAGAGAAGGCTTGTGTCCCAACATTGGGATAATGATAGACTGAAAATGAAGATGAAAAAGTAATTTAAAAAAAACCCATCACCGATTCATGCAAAACCAGACAATTAATAATGGAGCGGTAGCTATAAGTTGTTTTCTAATTACTATTGTTTAAACTAGTTATTTAATGGATCTCGATGAGAAAAACAATTTAATAACTAATCATATTGATGTATACCAACTGATAACTTCTGCTGGTTTATTAGATGCAATTATATATTGGCAACAGGTATAATTATGTATAACGGGGTTACGCATTTAGACTGTAGTAAGCCGAAAGAAGATCTTTTAAAATTGTATCGCGAATAATTCCGTTTGACCACCAACTCGCCTGTTGGACGCAAACATAGAAGATTCTAGACCTATTCATTCTTGCCTTGAAAAGGCCCAGATTATATCTCTCAGGAAACAAGGAAGCCGGCAGGTTGTTCCAATACTTGTTTCATAGGACCAACCCCGAAATCGCGAAAAGAAAATCCGCTGTTCCATAGAAAACTGTCATTGACACTAGACAAAATGTATGGAACAGCTGATATTATTTTCGCGATTTCAGGGTTGGTCCCATAGTAAAAAAAAAACATAATTAGTGGCAATGGGCAGGGCACATAGCACGCAGGACAGATGGCCGATGGGGCCGAAAGGTTCTCGAATGAAGACCACGGACCAGTAAGCGCAGCTTAGGACGTCCATCCACAAGATTGACAGACGAACTAAAAGAGACCGCAGGAAAACGCTGGATGCTTCCAACCGGCCCTTTGGGAGCTCAATGGGGAAGGCCTATGTCCAGCAGTGGACGTTCTATGGCTGAAATGATGATGATAATTATGGGTACTCCCCCTTTCAGCTTAGTATACCCAGTATATAAGAGAAGATCAAAACGTGAAACGTGTGTGAAACGTTCCATCCTCGGCCACACCGTCGCTTACCATTAGGAGAGTTGGTGGTCAAAGGTAGATCTATTCCATAATGTATAAAAAAGTGCTTTTCATACAAATCCGCAATCGAGTAGGTAGGTAAACGCAATGGAAAAAGTCGCACTACTGCAGTCGAAAGTTTCAAAAGTAGCATAGAACTCCTTAGGATTCGATAGAATTATCAGTGGCGTGCTTTGGAAGAGAGAGATTTTTATTTTATTTTATTAAAGATTGTTTCGTGTATAAAAGCTGAGGATAATAAGAGGCATGGTACAACAATACGTGGCAATGGCCACATGCGAGCTGGCAGCTGTGTGGCGACAGTAAGCCGATACGTCCGGCGCTAGAGATGAGCAGGAACAAAAGAACGTGGTTACGGCTAGACACAGTGCCGTGTGAAATCCGGGAACGACAGGGGCAAGAGAACACATGAACTTTCAATGACTGACTGACTTTGCACAGCACTGCGCACGCGAGATTTTACTACTTCCGCAAGGGCATGAGCAATGACAATTTATATTATCTTTGGGCGTGAGAGTCAGCGTAAGTCAGAAAAAATCTGCATCAGACAGAGAGATAGCAGGAGGGTAAGACAGAAATGAGATGTTATACAGATACTTCAAGTGAAGAATAAATAACCTGATAAGTATACGGAATTTTCATACATTTATCTATGTTATCAGATATATTACTAGGAAACACGACCAGACGAGTACTTTGCTTTCCACTTGAACCCTGCCAACGACAAGGCACGGCGGTATAGACTGGAGTCCCAGATTAGGTCAGATTCCAGGCTAGCTGACCTGATGACTGACTGACGGGATGAGGAGAATGGCAGAAACAAAGAGTGTTCTATGCCAGAGCATTTTTAGAGGCTCTTCCAAAAAGGAAGAGGTTCTCAATTCGCCTGTTTTTTTTTTAAATGTTTGTTACCTCAGAACTTTCGACTGAGTGAACAGATTTTGGTGAATCTTTTTTTAATTTGAAAGCTTCCCGTGCGGTCCCACCAAATTTAGTCCAGTTCTGACATTTTTATGAAGTCGGTTTTTTATATTTATAATTATTTAGACTTGATGAGGATGATGATTAAATAATCAGGACGTCAAAAACATTAGTCTACTGGAGGTACGCGACAAAATTCATAAAGAAAATCAACGAAGTCCATCTAATCACCATCAGGCCTGGCGCACTCCGCACTTTATGTATGAAGCTACAAGTAGTCGACAGGTCGGACTTGCCGTGCCTGCTGCCGCGCGATAGACAGAGATAACGCGAAAGACAGAGGCAAATTCTAGGTTAATATAGCAGTAGGTAGTTAGCGCTCGCACGTCCTGAATTGGACTTTATTGTTTGGTAGTGAGAGTCGCTACTTATTTAAATGCTTTTGCGGAGTGAACCTTTTGTACTGGTACTTCATGTATTCTGTGGCACCACATAGTAAACCAGTCATACCAACACCAACAGAAACGCACGACAATGACACTGATACAAATTTGGCATTGACTCAAAACATGACGAATTATTTCGATCGGTCAAATGAAACAAAACAAAAGCTGGACGGTGCATTTTACGCTATTTTGGGTTTATTTACCGATCCGATCGTTGACCGGTCTAGGTCGGCTCGAACGGGATTGGGTGAGAGAACTCGCCAATGTGTGATCTATTTTCGAATTAGGTGTTTCCTTATTGTGTGGGAATTTCGAATATGGGGTCATATTAAAATATATTCAGCCACACATTTTTATTCGCGAACTGGTGATAGGTACATGAAATGTTTGCCTAGAAATAGGATGAAATAAGTAGAGATTTTTTTCATAATTTTAACTGAGAGAAATATGAATCGGATGTATAAGTCGAAATTTGCAGAGAGCAAATAAAACCGGCCAAGTGCGAGTCGCGTTCGCGCACTGAGGGTTCCTACCGTACAACCATATAATTATCAATATATGAAACCAACTACATAAAATTGACAGACCTGGACTAAATTGACACGGGACCATACAGGAAGCACCAGCTTTCAAATAAAAAAAGAAGAATCATAAAAATCGGTTCACCCAGTTAAATGTTCTGAGGTAACAAAATTTTTTTTTTAAATATACAGTCGAATTGGGAACCTCCTCCTTTTTGGAAGTCGGTTAAAAAGACAAAACACGGCGAAACTACTCCAAAAATAATCCAAGTTTATTAAAAGAGTCTCTAAGTACATGATGATAATAAAATTTGTATCCCAAACTTTTAACGTACGCATTAATTTCGTTCCTACGTTTAATTTTAAAGAAACGTTTACATATAACCAATAACACTTATTTCCAGGATTTTTTGCGCCCACGCATTTCTGATATCATAATATTGTTTGCCTCATTCTCAATATCGGATGTTTTCTTAGATTTTACGAAGCATACTGGAAACTGCAGAGAAAATGAACCGCTTGAATTAGGTTTAAACAGAATCGTACACGTTCCGTGAACAAGTGATGATTGGACGAAAGCGCTTACGGCTACTTTTTATAAGCGATTCAGTTTAGGTGAATGCGAAAAGTTGCGCGAGCGCATACCGTATCTCAGCGCGTCAAGGTTCGCGTTCGCGTGATTTTGCAAACTGCGCTAATTCGAGCCCGCGGTTAGAGTTAGCCGTAAAGCCCCAAGAGTATTTAGACGTAAAGAAACTGATCCTTGATTGAATTAGGCGTTACTTTGCGGAAGTACGTCTCCAAAACTCGTTTCTCGGCCAAGGCAGGCCTGACGCACTCCGCACTTTAGGTATGAAACTACAAGTAGTCTTGTCGGACTTGCCGTGCCCGCTGCCGCGCGATAGACAGAGATAACGTGACAAGAGTTACGCGATAGACAGGGAGGCAACTTCTAGGTTAATATAGCTGTAGGTAGATAGCGCTCGCACGTCCGGAATTGCACTTAATTGTGTATTAGCAAGAGTCGCTACTTATTTAAATGATTTTGCGGAGTGAATCTTCTGTATTTGTACTATATGTATTCTGTGCCCAAGGGTAATTTATTAGACGTAATGAAACTGATCCTTGATTGAATTAGGCGTTACTTTGCGGAAGTACGTCTTCAAAACTCGTTTCTCGGCCAAGCGTTAGAAGATTCAACACGTCAGGAGCATGCCTCGTGCAGACGATACACGTGTCGACAATGTGTAAGGACAGGGATTTAATTGGTTGTTTCTTTAATATATAAATTAAGGTAAAACGTTTCACGTTTGGCGGGAAATTCAAATTTCAAACAGTTTTTTTTTATTCTTGTAGCTAGGCCGGGTCATTATTATAAACGATCATGATGTTTGCGAAAATTGATTGTTATTCTTTACAAAGTTGCGTAAAGTTATTTATCTCTAATACACATTATTACATACATTTGTCAATAAACAACTTTTTGCTGTTTCAAACGGTTTATTGCCAAATGTAAGTAATATGGTGAGTAACTGTTTAATAGCTGTACATGATAATGTAAAGAAAAACTAACAATTTTCGCAAACACTGTGCCATTTCACAATAATTACTCGGCCTAGCTACAAGGACAAAAAAAACTGTTTGAAATTTGAATTTCCCGCCAAACGTGAAACGTATCACCTTAATTGATATTTATTGTCTATACACATGAATTACTGAGTTGTTACACATTTAACTATTTTAGTAATTATTATCATTATCTACTGATCTAATCCAGTGTTTTTCAAACTGTGGGTCGCGACCCCATGGGGGGTCGCCATGCCTCTATAAAAGGGTCGCGAAGCCTCGGTAAAAGAAAAAACAAATTAAGAAATATTTTTTACAAAGAAAAATTAATTAATGAGTAATTATAAAAATAAAAACAGGTTGCAGGTACGTATTTTATATTTGTAATATAATAATACAGATAATAAACTGTGGAAGGCAGGGGGTCCCGATTATTTTTTTTTCATACTTAGAGGGGTCGCTTTGTGAAAAAGTTTGAAAAACACCGATCTAATCTAATAACTTTAAACAAACAATTCTTGTATATAAATTTGTTTCGCATATATCGGAAATATACTAGAGATTCGTCAATGAAACAGTTTTGAAAAAATTTACTACTAATGTATATACACTTTTAAAATCATTGCCAACATAAGAGCCGTAACAGACACGTCAACTTGGCTGAGGAACCGCCGCGCCGCCTGAACCACAGAAAATATTTTTTTTGTAACTAGAACGGCTTTACTTGTCTTTTCTGTGGTCTGAGCAACGGGAGAGAAAGAGAAAATAGTCTCTTTCTCTCCCGTCGGTCAGACGGTGCCGGCGGTTCGTCAGCCAAGTTTACGTGTCTGTTACGGCTTTAATGCAACTCGTGCTCATTCGGAAATGATGACCCTGGTGCAGAAATAGAATACTGCAGAAATAGACTTCCGGACTTTGCTTGGATTCAAACGCTAATTTAACATGAAGATATTTGACTAAATTAATTACAATAAAACCCGCAGGCTATTTAGTTAATCGACAGTGAATCGCTTACAAAATAGAGATAAGCGCTCATTAAAGATTATATTGAGCACGAACGATAAATTGTTCCAAGACATTCTCCCTTGTTTGTGTGATCTGAGAGCAATATAATGTATCGTATTTCTAAAACTTTCAGCATGTTGATTACAATCGGTAAACGACATCAGAGCCACCACTTAACAGAGATTGACCACTAACTTATAATCAAAGTAAACACCATAATATGCTACTGAAGATAAACCGTTTAGCGGACAAGTCACAATTATTTAATTTGCGATATTAACTTGTAACGACTTGATAGTAGGTTCTAACTATATCTACTGTCAACAGAAATAATCACTTAAAATAATGAGGTTTTTTTTAAATGCCATAGGTGGCAAACTAGCAGACGGGACGTCTGATGGTTTGCGATCACCAAAGCTTATGGATACCTGCAAGACCAGGGGCATCACAGATACGTTGCCGATCCTTAAAGACTCTGTTAACAAACCTTTTGAAGCACCCCATATTATAGCAGTTGCGGTTGAGTTTGCGGAAGACTTGAAGGCATCCACAGATCGTGGATTGCTACCCATTCTTACACTGGTATCCCAATAAAATAAATATACCCTTAAAAAATCTTTCAAATCTAGAATGAGGTAGCTCACATCACTCGTAAGATACCTCAAGTTGACAGTTACTCTATCGTGGAACACTGGAAACGTGTTTTATAGAGGGTTTAGACATGACCATGTCACCCACATTGCCATGCCGTTAAAATTATAATGCTTCTACTAGTTGAGGAAACCTTTACCAGGCATAATTTTCACTGACCAAAACAAAAAAATTGCCGACGCAGCTCAGAAGGCCGCTTGCGGCTTGCTTGCCATTGTGGGAATGGGCCGGTCGAACGTCGGAGGACCTTTGGGGCAAAACCACGGCACAGTGACTGATCCTGACACCCAGATGGAGATGGAGGGACGAACTGGACTCCTACTTTATGGACTGGACTCTAAATTACCCAAAAAAGAAAAAAGGAATGGAAGGAGGAACAGAAGGTTTTTGCCCTGTAGTGGGACGATGCAGGCTAATATGATAATAATAAAATCAAAACACGATTTCGAGGTTTGATTTGTGGCAGTTGAAGGCCTTGCGAGGTCAGTATTCAAGTTCCAACCATTGTATCTATACCTACATTACCTACCAGACGTAATGAAGGTGCAACGAACTCCGAAACATTCACAAAACACGGAGTTGATGCCTCCAGCAAACAATACACGTCCTCTAGGGCTTGGTGCGATGAACTTGGAAAATTCATTTTACAGAGTTTCCATCGGCTATTAAATTTTGTAATGGATTCAGATTCAGTCTATATTTAATGCTCACACGAGTTCTGATGACGCAGTTGTTATACAATTAAAAGGTATTTTCTTCAATTTCGCTCGTTTCTTTATCGTTGATATTTTTATGAATTGGATCAAGTTTAAGGCCACTTATTCTTCTTTTAGTATCCTAATATTGAGGGTTGGTAACATGTTAAAAGTTATCTGTCCAGCGCGAGTCTGAAATAGCTATTCTACCTTTATTCCCGCCTAGTCCATTCCCTGATGTTTTGGAGCCATGAAATTAATATTCGGATGTACAGTCCCAGTATTTTTCCTATCATGATGGTCTGCAGGAGAAAATACCGGTCATGCCGCAGTACTTCTGAGACGAAGATCACTTTTCGCTTTTTGTAATAAGGATAAATTCAATTAGAGGCCACTATTCGTTTAAACTGAAGCTAGTAACTTTTTCAGAAAATCACTATGGTCCAATTAAGTTATCAAAAACAACCGAGATTTAATTAATTCATTAAAGTAAGTTTTTTCAAAAGTCCCAATTTTGAAATGCTTTTTGCGATTGATCATTGTTAGCAAACCATTATACTATTAAAGAGACATAACAGCACAAAACCAGTTAAAAGTACAGTGTTACATAAACGGCGATACCGTTAGTAACCTACTCCAGAATTTTCTAGGTCAAGAAATAAATCAGGCTTTGGGGCGGTATATTCTTTTTTTGGAGATTCGCGATTCGATTACTTAGCATATTTTTAGAAAAGGTTTTTTTTATGCCATTGGTGTCAAACAATCAGACGGACTGCCTGATGGTGAACAGTCACCGTCGTCATGGTGTTGTAGCTTCGCCATATTTAATCTGAAATATTTAACAGGAAGTTTTTCAGATTAAACCAGGTCTTCTGGTGTTACGTGACGGTGTGTTCCAAGATTTACATTCCGTAGGTTACATTGACTAGAATGGTATGGGAAATGGCTCTCAAATAAGGCTGTCCGAAACCATTCTCATAGCTACTGGACTGGCTACCATCTGAAGTTTAAAATACGTATGACTTCAAGATTGTAGCCGATGCTCAAGACTAAGAAGCTTAGTCTGAACGAATGCCACAGAAGATACAGTTTTACACAGTGTTCGGCGTAGTTCAGTGTACATATTTGGTAAAATGAGGGACGCGAATGCATTAACAGGTTCCATACTGCTGATAACACGTAACTGTCCCGATAATATGTAAATTCGCACACACGACGAGGGGTAACGACCTGCCATATAATGCAGAACAATGGAGACACTGTATAGACATTCGATGTTGGTGGACCAAATATCGACGTGTTAATGAACAAGATACGCATTGTCTGATATGAAAACTCTTCCGAATAGGCTTGAAGGTAGTATGGACCTTGATGAGAAAACATCTATCTACACTAATATTATAAAGAGGAAAGATTTGTACCTATTTTTGTATGTTTGTAATGAATAGGCTCCGAAACTACTGAACCGATTTGAAAATTTTTTTCACTGTTGGGAAGCTACACTATCCCCGGGTGACATAGGCTATATTATATTTTGTAGCGAGGCCGAAGGCCGAGTTTACACTCGTGCGAAGCCGGGGCGGACGGCTAGTAAGTACATATAATAAAAACGTAGAGATATAAAAATCTGTAATTGCTAGAAATCAAAAAATGTCTGGCGTCTTAAAATAAGCACCTGAACACGATAAGACAGTTTTTAGAATTTTTAACCGACTTCCAAAAAGAAGGTTATCAATTAGACTGTTTAAAAAAAATAATGTTTGTTATCTCTAGAAAATTTGACTGGGTGAACTGATTTTGGATGATTCTTTTTCTTTCTTTTTTTAAGTTTCCCGTGGTCCAATTTGGTCCAGTTATGAAATTTTTATGAAGTCTGTTTTTTACATTGATAATTATTTTCTTATGAGATACGAAACCCTAACAACGAGTCATATAGTTAAATCTCGATATTATATGTAGACAGGATAGTTAGTAATTACCAAATAGAAAACAATTTAAATTTTCAGCATTTCTTTTAAATATTTTATGGGAGTTTTGGTTCTTTCATCATATTTATAGCATAGAACAAGAACTATTAATCAAACTTGCAACAGAATTACATAAACCTGTACCGCGGTCGAACTAAAGGTCGACCCACTGTCCTGACCTCAACTAGGTCACTGGGGTAGACTGTGTCCTTGACCCCTGCTCCTGGACGCGGCCCGAATTAAGGGTCTGTGAAGCCCACTGGATGAAATATTGCCTAGTTAGCGAGGAGGATCTAGCAGATTAAGAGACCGTTTAGGGCAAAATGAGTTCCAAAATGCTTTTCTGTGAGTTGGAAATATCAATATTATATCTCTTTTTTTTATGCTATAGGTAGCAAACAAGCAGACGGGCCGCCTGATGGTAAGCAGTCACCGTCGCCTGTGGATACTTGTAACACCAGAGGCATCACAAATACGTTGTCGCGAGTTAATAGACTCTTAAAGGGTCCTTTAAGAGTATATTAACTCGCCTTTTGAAAAACCTCATGTTTTAGCTTCTCGGAAGCTACAACATGGAGTGGCATGGCATGGCATGGAGCTTCTTAATTTCAATTACAAACAAAAAAATGTTATTCAGGGCCCCGATTCTACCAAACCAATTGTTTTTCAATTGTTAATGAATTGCCTCATTTTTTTTTACTTTTGACACTATCTATATACCTACCAAAAGTGTCAAAAGGGTAATTTTTAAGGCAATTCATTATCAATTTAAAAACAATTGGTTTTTCACTTTTGACACTATCTATACCAAAAGTGTCAAAAGGGTAATTTTTGAGGCAATTCATTAACAATTTAAAAACAATTGGTTTAGTAGAATCGGGGCCCTGATCTTGATTAAAGGGTGGGTCGCTGGGAGTCGAAACAAGATTCATAATATTCCTAGTAACATAAATAAAAAATGAGACCAAGAAATGTAAATTTAAAACAATAAAAAATCAGATTCCAGATGCATTGTTTTCACCGTAACCACCGCTCTGAGGTACAGACTAAGGACTGAATTAGTATTCAAGACTACGAGGTAAAACTATCAACGTTTCTGGCAACACTCATCGACCTGTTAATTTTGGGACTCAAGTAATTTTAGTAAGTAGTAAGTAGTAGTAAGTAATTTTGGCCTTAAGTATAGATTAAATAAAATGTATGACTAATAGCTGATGTCAAGTGTTACAAACAGAAAATGGGATGGGAAGGGGGCTTTCTTGGGCGTAAGGCCCCTATAAACGATAATGATGAGCGCGTGAGGCAAGCAGACAAATTTTTAAATGTATAATAATTATCAAATAAAAAACCGACCAAATAAAAATTTCAGAACTGGACGAAATTGCAATGGAACCACACAGGAAGCACCAGCTTTCAAATAAAAAAAGCATAATCAAAATCGGTTCACCCAGTCGAAAGTTCTGATGTAACACAAAAAAAACCAGTCGAATTGAGAACTTCCTCATTTTTGGAAGTCGGTTAAAGCTGAACCTTTCTAAATCGTTGAATCACATCACAAATTATAATTTACAACCTTTCCAAAAAGGATTCGAATCATTTAAAAACCAAAACAAATTCATGTATGTAAGAATCTATCGCACTACCAGTCAGAGGTAAACGTCCTGGCGTACACAACTACACACTACACACATCTGTCCACGGGCGGGCACAAAAAATGCGCCACCTGGCTAAAGTTATTGTACTACACGACCAGTGAAGACGAACCTTTCGACAAATGTATATTTTTTTATTGATTGGACTTCAGATAGGACATACAAGGGAGATATGCCTTTGTAAACTATAGCTTGAAATATATTAGCCGTAACAGACGTACGAAACCTTTTATTTATAAAAACGGTAAAAAAATCACGTTTGTTGTATGGGAGCCCCCCTTAAATATTAATTTTATTTAAATTCAATTATTTATTTTTAAAGTGAATATATAACTAAATATTCTGTTAATATTTCAAGCGTCTACCTGTTGCCATTATCAATATCGAGCAAAAACGAGAAAAAAAACACGTTTGTTGTATGGGAACGCCCTTAAATATTTATTTCATTCTGTTTTTCAGTATTTGATGTTATAGCGGTAACAGAAATACATCATCTGTGAGAATTTCAACTGTCTAACTTTCACGGTTCATGAGATACAGCCTGGTGACAGACGAACAGCGGAGTCTTAGTATTAGAGTCCCGTTTTACCCTTCAGGTACTGCACCCTAAAAACCATCAATCTGTAAATGCAACGGGTCAAGTTATTCTGGCAGTCACAGGTGGTACGCAGCGGGCGTATATTTCCTTATGCAAGCACGCAAACGGATGTGCGAATATGACGACAGCAGATGGTTTTGAATCAATCGCTCAAAAAGACTTTAGATTAAGGTCAGGTTATTTTGGTAGTTCCGCACAGGTGGCATGCAGCGGAGGGAGTATTCTTTATGCAAGCACGCAATTTCAGGAGAACTGATATACGAATACGATGATATCTTTACTAATAAAGAGATAGAGTTTGTGACTTTGCATGTTTGTAGAAGGTGATCTCTAGAATGCGATGAAGAAGAAAGAAAAGAAAATCAATTTAAAAACTGTTTTTCTGATAAATTTCTAGTGTAATTCCGCTTCTACGTCGCTTCAAGTACAATAAGGAATGTGTGATTTGTGGAAGAAGCGGAATTACACTAGAAATTCATCAGAAAAACAGTTTTGAAAATGGACTTCCGCAAAGTAACGCCTGATTCAATCAACTATTTAAAATCAATTTATTTACAATGTGACGGCACCTGGTTCGATCCTCGGCACTACACCAATGTTTCAATTAATATATAAATCATGTGCAGTTTTGATATCATCGCTCAAAAACGGTGAAGGAAAACATCGTAAGGAAACCGGTATGTCCAAGAACCTCAAAAGTTCAAAGACATGTCATTTACCAACACGCACTGAGACAGGTGGATGGTGGATTATATGGCCCATTTTCTCTCTCTGAGAGAAAGCTTGTCCCAGTAGTAGAAACGTGTTAGGCTGATAATGCTGATGAATCTCGAGAATTACTGAACTGATTCTAAATAATCTTTCAATGGTAGATACACTATTATTCAATGATACAGACAGCTTTGTTTAGAAGGCGAATGAAGCCGTACGTAAGCTAAAGCTGCTGGTACGGTATAAAATGAATCAGTACGCCAGAATTGACCCGCTGGTTTCTTGTACTATATGCAGCAGCTTTCCTTCATTTAATCTCAACTTTCAATTCCTCAAAGCCGTAAAGCTTTAAAAGAGGCGGTCCTAAGACGCCACCTTGTTTAACACTAAACTAGGTCTCATCATCCTTTCATAAGCACAAGATTAAAGCTTCATTCACATGACACAGGTCCACAACCAGGCCTACACAGACCTTGGCATTAAAATTTGAGCCCTGCACTGGGCCGAGTAAGCAGAATTTTCAAACTACGGAATCTTTAAAATTATCACAGAATAAGACATTGCGGTAGGTCAAGTTGCTATGAGTAACGAACTGGAATCCTCACTGTACTAAACTTGGTAGTATTTCCAACCTTGTGTTGTAAGACATACGATTTATAAAATGAAATAGCTTTTCAAGGGTGTTGTACATACAACCACACTAGAATTGACGCCATTCTAAATCTTGTATTCTAAGCCATAAGAATTATATTGAAGTTCTCCCAACAATTAACCCTACGACACACTAAAGAAATCGCAATATTCAACTTTATACCCTAAATCATACGATTGAAAAAGGGTAGACATTTTTTAAGGATGGGGGGGTGTGTAAAGGACTGGGGTAGATTCGCGTGCGTTTTCGGTCACGCGATTAACCGGATGCTGTTTTGATCGGGCGATTTTGCATGACGTTTTTTGCTTATTTGCCAACGATCGTTGAATTCTGATCAGTTCACATAACAGATTATGAATAATAGATGTTAAGGTAAGATTATACGCGGACACAATCGTGCAACGTTGTGGTGTGGTATGGTAAAATACCTATGTATAATATGTAAATACCTATGGTAAAATAATATTGCGTCAAACTTTAATGGAGTTAGCAAGTGTCTAGTGGCGCTAGCGTAGCAAATACCTCTAGATATGAGATTTGACATATTCCAAATTATAATAAAAACACCTTCTCTTAATGAGAGAGATTCTTCTTTGATGTAACATGCTATCCCAGTACATGTTGGTCAATTTCTTTGAACTGTTTTAGGTTCTTGGACATACCAGTTTTGAGATGATCTTTTCCTCTAATTAATTTAGCGAGCCACAAAACTGCATGCCTTGGTGTAAACTCACCTTAAGAGTCAATCGACTTTCTTTTGAAGATTAATTTTCATCGAATCTATTTCTGTTCTAAAGAATTGAATGAGACACCATTCTTTCTCATTTAAACGCGTCCTATTTCCAGCCTGCTCTGACAAATAGAGATGTGATGTGAGACTACAAATAGAAACAATTACCGAGACTATGGATAAGGGCACACTGCATTAGCTGTACACCATGCTTTAAAGTAGCTTATGATTTCAACCTTTACGCTTTTGGTAGAAAGTTCAAATTGGTATAGATCTCAATAACGGTGTACATTTCGTGGATTTAAACAAATCTGACACAC
The DNA here is from genome assembly GCA_949125355.1 of Agriopis leucophaearia. NCBI lineage: Eukaryota > Metazoa > Arthropoda > Insecta > Lepidoptera > Geometridae > Agriopis > Agriopis leucophaearia. Next base: position 2,903,635 of record OX421287.1, read on the forward strand.
TAAAATGGTGCAGAGATTCAACTCACGAAAAATTAACTTATTGGACTTACTAAATAAATTTTGGTCGTCCGTGCTTTTGGCAGAAGCACGTCACGTCAAGACCGACGTCAATAAAAAAAATACAAATTGGGCCATCAAAAACTGTTTAATTATCAATTTCAAAAACCGGCTTTTAAATTAGCAAGTGCACTCGAACTTAAATTATTCATATTACCAAATCAACAGCCGTTCGAACCAAATTATTCGTATTATTAGAGCTGGGTTAAAAACTACTGAGCCTGTGTTTATGTGGTATCACCCTAAGAGCTTTCAAATTTAAAAAAAAAATCGCTTAAATTGTTTCACAAATGTCGGGGTAATCATTGTACATTCATATTAAGATTAAAATAAGTTAATAGTAAAAAAAACAAGCTTTGAGCCTTAGCAAAGAAAATGTTAACCGCCATCTTGGAGCGGCGGCCATATTGAATTTAGTGGGATGTCACTTTATCGTTTCTTACACTTCAAGCTCTTTCATTAGATGCCATATTACAAAAAAACAGGGTTGCCAAAAAAATTACTCCATCAGCCATCTTGTGGCAGCGGCCATTTTGAAAATATTACAGTATTGGGTATTGCATATTGTATTGTCACCAGAACTAAATGTGTATGCAAAATTGTCAGCAAAATCAGTTTTGTAGAAACTGGTTCTATTTCACCATGCAAATTTTACCTAAACATACAAACATTGCAAGTTAAATAAAAGCAGTAAAAATACGGATCAAATTAAGAACCTGAAGTAATTAAAAAAACGCTTCGAAAGATGGTCATATTTTTTTTTATATAGAATAGATATACGTTTGGCCACCAACTCGCCTGATGGTAAGGTCGTCGTGCGGTGTAACCTAATCTAACCTGATAACGGTCGTAGAAGAAGCGTACTACGTAAGTTTAGCATCTGTCATTACTATTCTGTGATACGATACGAAGCTCTCCGCTTGGGGTAAACGTTATCTACAATATGGGTGGGCTGACACCGATGTCAACGCACTACGCCCCTTTCTAACGACGAAAAAGTAAAAAAAAGTGTAGTTTGGAAACTGATCATTTACAGATTGTTTAGTAGTAGTCATTTTAGTTTTATCTAGACAGTAGCGACCCGCCCCGGCTTCGCACGGGTGTTAGCTCGGCTTTCGGCCTCGTTACTATGACCCGCTCCAGAACCACAAAATTTCATCCAAATCGGTCCAGCCGTTTTTAAAGTAGCCTATGTGCTATTCCAGACTTAAATCTATCTCTGTGCCAAATTCCATCCAGATCCGTTCAGCCGTTCTGGTGATTGAGTAACAAACGTCCATCCATTATCCAAACTTTCACATTTGTAATATCTAGACATTCATCATCATCATTTCCACCTATCATGTTCCCACTGCTGGGACACTTGTCTTCTCTCAGAGGGAGTGAGAGGATGGGCCGTAATCCACCATGCTGGCCCAGTGTATGTTTGTGAATGTCATGTCTTTGAAATTTTGAGGTTCTCGGACATACTGGCTTCCTTACGATGTTTTCCTTCACCATTTTTGAGCGATGGTATCAAAACTGCACATAATTTATTTAGGTACTAAATACCTAAGTTATTGGTGCAGGACCGAGGATCGAACCGGGTGTCGTCAGATTGTAAAGCGCACATGCTACCGATCGGCCATCATTACTAACATCCCAATATATCGCCTAAGAACAATCGATAAGCCTTCTACCCTAAAATATTTTAAATGCCTCCAGTAATCTAACCCAAGTTGGTCCTAGACTTTCTAGGTCCTAAGCTTGCGTATGACCGCCAACTCACTTGATGTTAAGCAATGATGCGGTCTACAATGGAGCACACTTGCGTAGGAGAAACCGATTCCGTCGCGATTTGAAGACACCCAAATTGTAACTATCGGGAAACACCTACTCAGGCAGCGCATTCCAGACTAGCAGTTCGCACAATATAAGTGGAATTAAAGCACTTCATGGGCAGGAGGGAATTAGATCATGCATATCAAATGCACACTCTCCGAAATGTATCCGATAAAAACCGATAGACTAGCAACTTTGCGCCGATGGTCAAGACTAAAAAGCTAGTAGCTAGTAAAGTAGCTCTGATTAGGTGTCGAATGAGATGCCTGCTTCTATCAGGCAGGTCAAATCTCTTCCTGTTTTTAAGAACCTTGTATACTTGTATGTATTATTTATAATATGTATTAATAATATAACATAGTAATAATAATAGTACATATAATTATTTGTAAATTCAGTATTTATTTGTATGTATATTAGATGTATTATCTACACCACCAACCCTACTCCTCTTTCAGTTCATGTCCATCCAAAGGTTGCCTGGAAGAAATCGCTTGAGGCGATAAGGCCGCCTATTATACTGTCGGTTTTTGTATTAATTTGAAATTACTTTGTTTTTTTTAAATATGGTGTATAATAAAGTAATATTGTTAGCAAAACTCCAAGCCAATATTTCATGGTACATCTGTAGGTTAGGAGTTGAACGAACTTAAAAGTTATCGGTACAACTAATAAAAACTAGCAACGGTTTTTTGGTAGCCTTTATAGTGGTTATTCGCGAATTTTACGCGAAACCGGCCGGTTTAACCAGTTTTTGTCAGATGTTATCATTCCGTAGACGTGTCATATGATAACATAGGCCTAATCTTGTTATTTATATGAAAGTTCATTGAAGAAAGGGCGTGGCATATATTTGACAGAGAACGATTTTTTTTCGACCTCTTTAGCTAAAATAAAAAAATATCAAGATAAAAATTGCGTTAAGCGTTTGCAATGTTATTCTAAAGATTTGAAAGACCTGATCGGTTTTTTTTATTGTCTATTTTTAATTGTGATTTTTCTATCATCATTTTTTTTATATGCGTGCGAGTTAGCCATGTTTATGAATTGGCGCGTGAAAAGGGTTACTATTTTGACTTGTCCGGACTATGTCAGGATATAGTATGCCTATGCATCATGTAGAAAAAATCCGGACAACTAAAAATAAGGGCATCAACGACTCATAAATATTTATATTTTTTTTAGTAAATTTAGGAAATAAATGCGGTACACAGCTTACGTAACAGTGCAATTTTGAAGCAAAAAGTCACGGATTGCGTATAGAACAACCGGCAAGTACCAGGTGCTCATAAGGTCGAGACCGTATGCAAAGGACGCGCGGGTATCGACCGGGCACCGCCACGCGATGGGAGCATTGGAATGTAGACTTTATTTTGTGTGGCATGCAGTAACATTTATGTGATGAATTTTTAGCGTGGTTCCGCGCTTAGTGCACTCGTAGCTCGTCGTCAGAGTTTATTTCATGCGTTGTAGCTCGTGGCGTAGCTCAATTAGTTGGTCTCAATAAATCAGCAAACTTAAGGGCTTTAACTTGACAACTCATTATCACTCAGCGTTGAAACGCCTGACATGAAAACACCTTTTTGATTTATAGTGCCTTACTTAAAAACGTTACTCAAGTTGACATACGCTTAAATAAGCTCCGTCTTGTTTTCGCGTGTGACGATTGCCGTCAGCGAGAAGTTGAGATAGCATTTTAAAACATAGATCAACTTGAGTAACGTTTTTAAGTAAGGCCCATAATATCTAACCTAATTACTCGTTTGAAATAAAAAAGAACATGCCTTTCCTTTAAAAAAAAACTGCTAACAGCGTGTTTTGATTATGTGAAACTATTAAAATAAGTACACTTTATAAGTTTAAAAGTATTTTCGAGATATTAAGCCCCTAACATAAGCAACTTTCGACTTGGCTCAGAACAAATAATAGAACCCTATCGTTTGGCAGGTGACCGCGAGTAATATTCACAAATTAGGGAACAGTGTTTCAATTTCGAATGATGCGACAACGACTTTGACTTTTGTGACTTTATTTTACCTTTGTCTTTTTTTTAAACGTAGATTTTTGGTCACAAATAAACTTTCTTTCTTTCTATAAAGTGCAGCAGTTTCGTAGTTTGTTCTAGAATTACGCTGTCAGAGGCAATGACATAATCCACTGGTTATAAATACAGGGTTACTCATATAGACTGTACTAAGCCGAAAGGAGGCCATTGTACCCATCATTATGTACAAATTTTAATATGGAAACCCTGAAATCGTAAATAAATTAGCTGTTCCATACATTTTGTCGAGTGTCAATGACCGTTTTCTATGGAACTGCCGACTTTTTTTGCGATTTCTGTTTTGGTCCCATTGTAAAAGTTGTACAATGACCTCCGTTCGGCTTAGTACAGTCTATATGCGTAACCCTTTATAATTATTTAGTCATAGCATAACTCTTAGGGCGTCCTAAACAAGTTGACACTAGGACCTAGCCAATCGCTTAACAAGTAAGATACACGATAAAATAGCTAGAAAAATTACCAGGTGTTAATAAAATCGAAGCGGCAAGCAACTGGCCGGTGAAGACTAGATCCGATGTGCGAAGGCCACCGTAAGGACGGCCCGGGTAATGACCGGGCACCGCTACGATTCGGGGGTGAACGACCGCGCGAACGTCCTGGGACGGCCTCAGAGTCATGAGGCCCTGGTACCGCAGACGGATCGACCGTTTAATTAGACGTTTTTTTGGTAATTTGGAGCCAAATTAGCTACTACTTTGATAATCCACGGAAGAAATAATTAAAATACCTAAAGTAAGGGTAAAAAGTTACGTAGTAACTATTATTAGAGGGAACAGAATTAGAATCAAAATAAGGATAATTCTCAGAAAAATGTTTAGACTGGCTTCTTAGGCTAGAATTTAATTTGTGGCTTCGTCTATTCTGCGTTTGAAGAAATGACAAACTTCTTGTGAAAAAGTCGCTTGGTCTTTTCTACTACAACAGAATTCGGTTTTAACGACGATGCTTACAACGATCTACCACTTATAATGACGCGACGTCACAAGTTTGTTTGTCATAGGAACTAAAATTTACCTTAATAATTCCTTGGGTTTTTGTGATTATCAAACATTGAACTGATTTAATAATATTTCTATAGACAGTAGGGCATGCAAAACTCGGGTAATTGAAAAAACCCGGTTTTTTCGAGTTTTCAATTTCAAAAACCGGTTTTTTCGAGTTTTTCGGGTTTTTCGAGTTTTTATTTATTTAAGCCTTAAAAATATTGTATTAGTGTGTGCAAGTAAAGAAAATGCTCAAATTTAGTTATATATGTATTTGCACTTGCGTATTTTTATTGTTTAGCTTTAACAAGAGATTAATCAAGTAACATTTGGTATAATGTTGAGACTTCCAGCCTCCCGTACAAGCCAGTTTCCTTAAAGGCTGGAGCACCATAAACCACATACACACGCTCCGCCACATTATACAGATGACTGAGGAGTGTAATCGGCCATTATGCCTAGCGTTCGTGGACTATGAAAAAGCCTTTGATTCAATCGACACCTGGGTAGTATTGCAGTCCCTCCAGCGTTGTCGTATCTATAGATATATCGAAGTGCTGAAGTGTTTGTATAGAAACGCCACCATGTCGATCAGATAAAAGGAGAGCACGTAACCAATCCAATTGCAGAAAGGCGTGAGACAGGGAGATGTTATCTCTCCAAAACTGTTCACGAACGCGTTGGAGGAAGTTTTCAAGCTTAGACTGGAACAGATTCAGCATCAACATCAATGGCGAATACATCACTCACCTTCGTTTTGCTGATGATATAGTTATCATGGCAGAGTCGCTGGAGGACCTTAATACAATGCTCAGCGACCTCAGTAGCCTTTCCCAACAGGTGGGTCTTAAAATGAACATGGACAAGACAAAAGTCATGTCCAATGTCCATGTTGTACCCGTACCGGTAATCATTGGGAACGATACTCTCGAAGTTGTTGACCATTACACCTATCTTGGACAGATTGTTCAGTTAGGTAAGTCCAACTTAGGCAAAGAGGTCGCCCGAAGAATGCAACTCGGATGGGCAGCGTTCGGGAAATTGCGTGACATCTTCTCGTCCAAGATACCACAGTGCCTGAAGACAAAGGTATTTGATCAGTGTGTGTTGCCAGTGATGACATATGGTACTGAGACGTGGTCCTTAATTGTTGGCCTTTTATAGAAACTCAGATTTACACAACAGGCAATGGAGAGAGCTGTGCTCGGAGTTTCTTTGGGCGATAGAATCCTGAACGTGGATATTCGCCAAAGAACCAGAGCCACCGACATAGCTATTAAAATTTGCAAGTTGAAGACGCAGCCTAGGTAGGCCCCCACTAGATGGAACGACGACATCGTGATAGTCGTGGGCATCCAGTGGATGCAGATGGCAGGGTGTCGTACAGGGTGAAGGTTAAAGGTGGAGGCCTATTTTAAGCAGTGGACATCTTCCGGCTAATGATGATGACGATAGACAGCGGGAGTCACTAATTAGTCTATGTTGGGGCATGTTAAACTTCTTAGTGTGAAAAGGCGCGACGGAATCTTCAATAGAACTGTCTGACATTTTCAGCATTTTATTACATTCTTTACCCTTGGAGCTGTTTCCATCCGTGGTATGCAATGATTAAAACCATGCTGATTAATTATTCGCAAGCAGATTTTTTATACTCTATATATTTTAATGTTGCTGAATCGGCACTGGCAGTCTTCCTATTTTTTTTCTCTCTGTTGATATGAAGAACTAGTATAGCGTACGTTTATCAAAATATTGAAAATAATAATATGGGATGATGATGGTTATTGATTTAGCTATGTTAACACAAAAACATGAAAATTGAGAAAGAAAAAGACTATACATTAAAATACGTAGTAGTAGAAATATTGTCAAAAAATCATAGAGATATCATACCTAAACGTGCCAAAAAATATATATGTCTGAACCAAAACTTGGCGCACGCTACACTAGTTGTAAGGCAATCGTGATCCGACTACAATGCCCCGCGATGCCAGTGCTGTAATTCCATAGCTGACAAGCGACGTTGAACACTATGCAAGCGACATAACGTCTAAATTGGAAAGTGTCATTGTGATGTCTAGGTATTTAAATCGACCCTCGGACGTTTTTTGACTACTTTTACTTGGTGATTGTGAGTCTATAGGTATTGTATCTCGATAGAAGAAATATATAATTTATGATATAATAATAAAAACCTAGCTCTCCTTGTGAAAACTCAACAAACACAAGTCAACGTCAAACCAAGCAAAGCCTAACAATATATTACTCCCTAATACCTAATTATTATTATAGATTGTAGTTAACCTGTTAAATTTATTCGATCAGTAGAGAAGAAATAGAGAAACAGTAAGCTTTTATGAAGTTTCATTGTTTATTAATGTTCTGGTGGTAGTATTTTACATAAACCAAAGTGAATTAAAAAAAACTCGAAAAACCCGAAAAACCCGGTTTTTCAATCCTAAAAACCCGGTTTGCAAATCTGTCGGTTAATCGGGTTTTTCGGGTACTCGGGTACCCGGTTTGCATGCCCTAATAGACAGCCGTCAGCGGTGGTTCTATGGCTCCTCTGTTTTTTTTTTTTTATATTCACCGATTTCTCCGACAAATGTTGACCGATTTAAAAAAAAGAACTTATGATCGGTGTGTCAGGTTCTGATGATGGGAATTCAGGGAAATCAAGGGCAGCCCTCAAATTTTTATGAAGTCGGTTTTTATATGTGATCCACTTGTTGATTACTTTTTTATCACCAAAACTAGGACAAAGTAGACACTAGACACCAAAACTCACACTTGAACACCAAATGGTGTCCTTAATGACTTCACTAATATTGTAAAAGCGAAAGTGTTGCTTCCGAGTCAAACAGCTGAAAAGGCTAGACAATCCGCCTCACTAACACGAACAAACTTATCTGTGAGTTGACTGGGGGAGCTACAATCGACTATCCTAAGTAAAACTGACATTCATGCGCTGACATTTCATAGTACCATCATTTGACCAACTACTAAGTTGGTAAAAACATGTGCTCTAAATTGACAAATGAGTTGTCGCATGTAAAAGTTTTGTTAAACTTTCATGACCCAAAATGGTAGTCTTTGTATGAATAAGCGAAATGGCAAAAGCGATCAGTTAAAGTGGAACGTAACCACAGTTCTTGACTACAAATGAAATAGTGCTGACTTAGTCTAGAGTGAATGAATGAACCATATTAGTAATACTTTTATAAAACTAAATTAAATTCGATTCAGCCGTTTGGAACTTTGGGAGAGACACACGTTTAACTTATAACGCCCTTCTTTTTGCGTCGGCGGTTAAAACATACATATCTGTCACGCTCAATCTAACTACTGGTGTGATAAGTGTCCTCTTTTAGTTATTATTATTATCAACCAGTCTATAACTTACTTCGTCAACGGTCAAATTAAATATTTCTCTAACTCACAAGGAAATCGACTTTCAAATTTCTAACATATTCATAATATTTATTAAATAGCCACGGTATAAGCTGTCTCAATTTTTTAATGCCATTGGTGACAATCAAGCAGACGGGCCGCCTGATGGTAAGCGATCACCGTCGCCTATGGATACCTGCAACAGCAGAGGCATTACAGATACGTTGCCGACCCTTAAAGACTCTATTAACAGCCCTTTTGAAGAACCCCATAATAAAGCTACTCGGAAATGACGCAGGAGGGAGCTCATTTCACAAATTGCAGGTGTGAGGGAAAAAGGAACGCGTAATATGCACAGTGTGCGATTTCCACCGATCTATGATATGTGGATGAACTTTCAGGCGGTGGCGGCTGGTGCGATGAAAAAACTGCGATGCTGACCATTCCATACAATTTAATATCCAATCTTCATAGAATAGAATGAAGTCGATCGTGTTACACCAGACAATATTGAGCGTTACGAAACCTCTCAGAATCTAGATGACGTCTAGACGTAAAGCTAGACGTCTGCGCGACCTTTCTGCGTTCTGCTTCTTGAATTCGTGGACAAGTGTTCGCTTTGCTAATGAGTTTCGAGCTGGTGTGTCAGTGCAAGCGAAGCTATTATACTCTACTAGCGACCCGCCCGGCTTCGCACTGGTGTAAGTTTCTTTATACAGGGTGTTTGGTAGAGGGTCCGACAAATCAAATGAGCGTGTTCGGGGGCCCATTTGGAAAATACAAGTTGGCCAAAAAAAATCCCTGACCCTCCAATTTTTTTAAAGTTTTTTTTTTGTGAATTTTCCCATTTTCACCAAAATTGTACCTATTTACCTCCATAACATTTGTAAAATCTGTTTTAGACCGGATGTTTTTACTTGAATTTGGTCTCTTATACACCTTCAGGCCACGCAAAGCAAAATTGGGTACAAAACAAAGCTAACTAACTGATTTAGAGCTCATAGAGTGAAAAAATGAAAATAAAAATTACCTCATAGTTCAACTTTCACAGTGATCTAAAAAAAAAACACTAGCAATTCGGGAGGTAATATGCATTTAAAAACTTCTCTATTTATTACTTATTACAATGACATACTAAGTTGGTATAAAACTTACCAACTTGTTGAATAAATGAGGCAGAAGGGAAAATTCAAACAACAGAAATAAATACAATTATTTATTTAATTTAAATTTTGTTCGAACACAGCTCCTCTGTTATGAATACACGCCCGGCATCTACGGCGTATTTCTTTTGTAGTCGTGTTCAGCGTCATTTCTACTTTCATTTTTGAAAAAGCATCCCCAATTCTCGTCACCAATTCTTCTTTTGTGTTTATTTCAACTTCGTACACCAACTCTTTAGCACGTCCCCAGACATAAAAATCGAGTGGTGTTAGGTCTGGGGAACGTGCGGGCCATTCAATTGGGCCACCTCTCCCAATCCATGAATTGGGGAAAACGTTGTCTAGGTACTCGCGTACTATGTTCCGGTAGTGAGCCGGGCAGCCGTCATGTTGAAATACAACTGCCCGGTCATCTTCAAAAATCGGCAGGTCACTCATTAATTCCGGTAGGTCATTCATTAAAAATTCTAGGTAATTTTCCCCATTCAGTGTATCTGGGAGATAATGGGGTCCTATGAGGTCTCTCCCAATGACACCTGCCCATACGTTGACCGAAAACTTATGTTGGTGTGAGGCCTCTCTAGTCGCGCGAGGATTTTGCGATTCCCATCTGTGGAGATTATGTTGGTTAAAGATGCCCTCTCTCGTGAATTTAGATTCATTCGTCCAGAGAATGGTCTTCAGGAATTCGTCATTATCTACGTCCGTATGTAAAATAAAACGGCAAAACCGCAAACGCCGCTCTTGGTCCCCTTCTACTAAACCTGAAACCAAAACAAAACCGTTTGAGAACATGAGATGGGCAACTTGAGTTCGATACACCACCGAAGTCATAATAATAAAAAAATTACAATCCACTATTCAAGAGAATTTGAGCAAAGCCCATTGTCCAGTAAACAATTTATGTAAGGTTCGTATTTTAAATGAGCAATCAGGAGCTCTAATATTCTGACGCGTGAGATATTATCTAGGTCATTATCTCTCTCTCGTTTCAAAAGTCATAAGAGTGAGAGTGATCAAAATAATCTCAAGCGTCAGAATCTAGAACACAGTTTAGAGTTAATGTCATAAATTAAATTTACCTTGCACCGGAGTGTAGTGAAAAGGATGCCTTCCGTCTGCATTGACTACTGACCAAACTTTCCATGTCGAAACTCCCAAGTCACGGGCCACTTTTCTAATGCTGGTGGTGGGATCCACATCGAACTCTTGTAGAATACTTTCATCTACAACAACACGATGCTGTCTAGCATTGAGTCGTGGTTCCCTAAAATGTAGGGTGCCGGTTTCCCGCAGTCTCCGGAAAGTATTTGAGAATGTGGTGTGATGTGGTACATGTCTGTTGGGATACGACTCTCTGTACATTCTTTGGGCTGCACGTGAGTTCCCATCAGCTCGGCCATAGGCAAAAACCATGTCAGCGTATTCTTCGTTACTAAACTCCGTCATGTCGGCGCAGAAAGAATCAGCAACAACAGTCAACGTCAACAAAAACAACAGTAACAACGGTAACAGTCAACAACGGTAACAGAACAACGGTAACAGACAACAACGGTAACAATCAACAAGGTAACAATTTAACAAATCAAAACAGAAAACAGAAACCGTTGGGTTATTCGTACACGCGTCAAACAGTGATAGCAGTCAAAGCTCGACTGATAATCAGTCACACTGATTTTATTGGTTAGACAACTGGTAGCTTAAAGCCTTAGCACGCTGCCTCTGCATTCTTGGAGAGACGGAGAAAGAAGAACTAATAACAATGGTTTTATACCTGCTCGTCGTAATTGGTCCCTTACTTTACGTAGATGACACATTTTTTTATTTCTAGAGTTGTTACTTAGAATCCTATTTTAACTCAATAAGCTGGTAAGTATTATACCAATTTAGTATGTCATTGTAATAAGTAATAAATAGAGAAGTTTTTAAATGCATATTATCTCCAGAATTGCTAGTGTTTTTTTTTTTTAGATCACTGTGAAAGTTGAACTATGAGGTAATTTTTATTTACATTTTTTCACTCTATGAGCTCTAAATCAGTTATTTAGCTCTGTTTTGTATCCAATTTTGCTTTGCGTGGCCTGAAGGTGTATTAGAGACCAAATTCAAGTAAAAACATCCGGTCTAAAACAGATTTTACAAATGTTATGGAGGTAAATAGGTACAATTTCGGTGAAAATGGGAAAATTCACAAAAAAAACCTTTAAAAAAATTAGGGGGGTCAGGGATTTTTTTTGGCCAACTTGTATTCTCCAAATGGGCCCCCGAACACGCTCATTTGATTTGTCGGACCCTCTACCAAACACCCTGTATACCAGATGTACCCGCGAATTCATCCGCGATTTCTTTCGAAAAAAATAGCCTTGGTGTGTCAGTGCAAGCGAAGCTATTATACTCTACTAGCGACCCGCCCGGCTTCGCACTGGTGTAAGTTTCTTTATATACTAGCTGTGTCCGCGAATTCATCCGCGATTTCTTTCGAAAAAAATAGCCTTGGTGTGTCAGTGCAAGCGAAGCTATTATACTCTACTAGCGACCCGCCCGGCTTCGCACTGGTGTAAGTTTCTTTATATACCAGATGTACCCGCGAATTCATCCGCGATTTCTTTCGAAAAAAATAGCCTTGGTGTGTCAGTGCAAGCGAAGCTATTATACTCTACTAGCGACCCGCCCGGCTTCGCACTGGTGTAAGTTTCTTTATATACTAGCTGTGTCCGCGAATTCATCCGCGATTTCTTTCGAAAAAAATAGCCTTGGTGTGTCAGTGCAAGCGAAGCTATTATACTCTACTAGCGACCCGCCCGGCTTCGCACTGGTGTAAGTTTCTTTATATACCAGATGTACCCGCGAATTCATCCGCGATTTCTTTCGAAAAAAATAGCCTTGGTGTGTCAGTGCAAGCGAAGCTATTATACTCTACTAGCGACCCGCCCGGCTTCGCACTGGTGTAAGTTTCTTTATATACTAGCTGTGTCCGCGAATTCATCCGCGATTTCTTTCGAAAAAAATAGCCTATGTCCGTCCTCATGATACATACTATTACCTCCCAAAATATTATCGAGTTCAGTTAAGCCGTTTACCTGTGATTATGTAGCAAACAGACAGAGTAACTTTCGCATTTATAATATTAGTGTGGATGTGGATGACCTTTCGTGCAATTTTTTCTAACAGATGGTGAAAACCGCATCAAAATCAGTTGCGGGGTTTAGGAGTTAGCTGATATACAGACAGACAGACGCGGAAAGCGACTTTATTTTATACTATGTAGAGAAGAGCTAGAGACGGCGCAGGACACACTCTCAAGACAGGGCCCCATCTATCTATCTCACAAGATTCCCTGCCATCAACGCGTGACGTCATAACATAAAAATATATCGAATAAAGTTATCAATATAAAAAAACCGACTTCATAAAAATGACAGAACTGGACCAAAATGAAATGAGACCACACGGGAAGCACCAACTTTCAAATAAAAAAGAATCATTAAAATCGGTTCACCCAGTCGAAAGTTCTGAGGTAACAAACAAAAAAAAAACAGTCGTATTGAGAACCTCCTCCTTTTTGGAACTCGGTAAAAAATTTACTCTAGTCTTTATGAACACATAACTCGTAACACAGCCGCGTTACAATATCTGTATGAAATTAGCAATGTCATGTTTAGGTGTGTAACGCGTATGCTCGTTTTGAACTGTCAAATTAACGCAGACGTAGATCAAGCTAGCGCGATACGCGCGCGTATGTTAAGAGAATGTAGTACCCAATCGCGAGACAATTGGATAATTTATATTCGTTTAAGTTAACTATAGTTACCGTGTTATTTGTAACAATGGTTGCCGTGTTATTCAGGTCAGTCAAACAAGGGAGATAATGCCTTAGTACAATTATTATAATAAGTTGATTACATTTATTACATATCCAAATAGTATAAGCATTACTTTTGCATGTTTTTTTTTTTCACCCGTGATCGTCCCATTGCAGCAGGCCTAGCACGGGCCGTGGACAGATTGTCTCTCCACCGTTTTTATCCCACTAGAAAGAGACAAACGTATCTATATTATATCTCTGTCGCGTCGAGGATAAAAACGGTGGATAGACATTTTTTCTACGGCCCGTGCTAGGCCTGCTGGGCAAAGGCCTCCCTTACTTTCTTCCACTCCTCTCTGTTCAGTGCTATGGTGTACCAGTCTGTTGCGTGGGAGTCAAGCTCGTCCCGCCATCTTTTTCTGGGCCTTCCAAGGGGTCGTAGGGCATGCGGCAGCCAACATTCTACTAACGTGGCTGGCCCAATTCCACTTCAGTTTGCAGGCTTTTTCTCCACGTTGCACGTTGTTTATATCCCAAAAATACGACTAAGTAACTAGATGCAAATAGTACTAGAGACGCGTCGACGACAGAGGGCGTGGGACACGACCGCCTAATACCCAGCGAAATCAGATAGACATTGGTGTCCGACTTACAGTAATTCAAAATCAATAAAAATTACCGCAGACTAAATGAAGATAGACCAATTTCAACTAGCCCGCCATAAACGCGCTTTTATGACATGATGCGATAACAATTTAATGACAGTTCATTGGGTCATTTGATACTGGCAATAGTGGCAATCTGTCATGACGTATTCCATTCTTATCTTGATATTTTAGTAATGATTTACCTAAATAAATAATTGTAGTTAATAATTGTAGCTTCATGAAGTGTAATATGAAGGTGCTAGAAAACAATGCATTAAAACATAATTTGATATTACGTCTACTGAATGCACAAACTGACTAAAACAGAAAACTACAAAAAGTTAAATGCCACAGACATAAAACAATCGAAATTAAACAACATGAGTTTGTTTCTCGAATCTATTATCAGTCTAGTCTAGACGTAGCGCTGCAATCGCATGTTTCATATGAATCAATCTGTCAAAAGTTAGTTTCTAAAATCACCGCTAGATCATTAATTTATATAATTACTTTGTAAAGACCGGGCCAATGGAACTTATTTGAAGGTAACAACTCTCAAAGGTAACAACAGGTGAGCCCAACGACTTCGTTTTCGAGCTGTTGTACTCGCGAGCGATACAATGTAATCAATACAGACTTAGACAGATCAATCCAAATAATCTAATAACTTCTCGACCAATAAGGAAGAGGCGCTATCTCCCATAGTCCCAACCAATCCAGACACTAACCGTCATCAGATGGCACAATTTTTTTAAGTACTAGACATTCTAGAACGTAAATGTTCGTCCCATACGAATACGATACGATAACCTTACTTTGGAAATCTTTGCGGTACACTAGATTCGTAAATCTCTACAAGTTCGTCAAGTTTAAATTCTGACGTCAAGCGTGTAACGAATCTGGCTTACTTCTATTTGCAAAATCGTGTCGGTACGTACGTAGCTGAAAGAAAATGTCAGCAGGATAATTTTATCGCCATTAATTCGTGTATCGGCTCGATTAGTTCAAAGGACAAACGAACACGAACGTCAATACGACTGACGTATCGCACGACAATGTGACGCGATGCGCGTCGTCGTGTGACGTGTTACTAATTATCAATTGATAAAGTTGTTGTTGAGAAATTAAGATGTCTTTGTCTTTTGAAGACGTGTGTGACAGAAGTGTGAATAACGTCTAAAATCTGCGAAGATGACATGGATATGTCTCTCTAATTCACGTAGAAATTAATTCTATTTCACTAGCGAATTCACAGTTTTAAAGAAAGAAGTAGCCAAAATACGCAATAAGTAACTATTCCAAGGCAACGTGTACATTAGTATCTTCTTTACAACATAAAACAATTTTTATTTCTATCTATTTCTGTGACCTAACGGATTATTGTTTAAGATTCACAGAGTTTCAGCAATTTGTTTCAGTAGGTGTAGCCCCAATGTCAAATGAAAGATTCATAGCAATGTTTGTTTAGAATAAGACACAAAAACATTCAGAGACGCTCCTGATTGCTTTGACCAATTTACTCGCATTCATGTAGTAATGCGTGGTCTACACTTTAGGTCTGTGATTTTCCCTGTCTAGACGCAGTAATACTTACTATTATTTATTCTGTTGTGTAAAGCAAGAATTTATGGGTATAATAGGACGTCAGAATAAAATGTTTAAGCCTTTTATGAATTAACTCCCTCGGGGTGGCGTGCGATTATAAACGACTGGGTCGTGATAGCCGCCTGTCATTTTACAAAAAAACCTAGTGTATTTCGGACTGATACTATGCAAAATGTGTCTAGTTTGGTAAGGAATAGGTTTATTTTAAGTTTAGAATTTATACCTAAAACCTAGAACTGATATAAAATACGAAACAACACATAGGGTCAAATTAAAAAAATATTGAAATTTGGATTTTTTTATTTGACGACACATTGATGTGGGTTAAGTATTTTACTCAAACATGGTATTGAATGTGTCCATAATTTTGAGAACCCACTTCACCGAAAATTTGAGTATTAGATCTCGACCATCTGGATATGCTTCTTTTCCGAAGCTTAGTTGCTATGCTAGGCAATTTTATTCAAATGTGAAAATTACCCCAAAATATTATTGGTATTTCTAAGTGAATATCCAGGCAATGTTTGAGAAAAGCACTATACAAGACTTAGTGGTAATTTTAGACATTTTCACATTAGTCCATAAATACTTTCGTTGTCTGCCGTGGCAGTAACGTACTATACTCTGTGGTACTATTATGATGACCCTTAATTGTCGACACCGTAACGGCCGTTTCGCACGACGCGACGCATGACTGCTTGGACCGGCATATCGTACAAAATGCTAAGCGCCCGTACAATATTACAGTAAGAGTCATGCCGTAGGGTGACCAAAGCACTCTGAATAGACGGGGAGCTGGGTACGGTTTCATTACTAGTACACTAGCTATTAAACAAGTTAATCACATTAACGACGAGGACGATTTGCGACTCCCGCTCTGGCTCGTTCCTGGTGCAAAGATTGGCCATTGCAATTCAGCGTGGGAATGCTGCCAGCGTTATGGGCACTTTTGCACCGGGAACGGTCCGGGGCGGGATGTTTGTTTAGGCTAGTTTTATTTTATTTTAATTAGATTTAATTAGTAGATATATTTATAATTTGACATGTAAAATAACATATTTTAAACACTGTTTTAAACTATCAAGGTGGTTCACTAAAGTTATATGATTATTTACGGGATATTTACCGTGGTAAGGTTGTGGAAGGAGCTCCCGATATTTCGGCGCAGTTACATGCACCATGTTCACGGTTTAACATATTTTAATTACACTAAAGATATAAATATACCGTTGTAAAATCGGATTTTGCAATCACATTAATTAATTATGAAAAACGTAATAAGTGCCTATAAAATTTGAGGGATGCCCTCGAATTCCCTGGGATCCCATCATCAGACCCTGACTTGGTGACAATAGGACCAAATTAGACAAAAGATTTTTTTTTATCTGTCACCAGTTGGCGGAGAAATCGGTTAATATTATTTAAAAAAATATACAGTTAAACATAGAAATTCCGGCATTTTTTGTAGTCGGTTCAATATTGTCAACTAAACTCGGTCCAAGTATTTATTTGATAAAACAAGTTTTATCATTTTAGCTAGGGTTTTGAACGTAAAACTGTAACAGGTATCCGATATACTTCAATTTAACTTTGATACTTTACTGCCTATACCCATCGAGCCAAAACTCTGCGCACGCTACGCTTTGCGCCGACTTTTTGGTTAGATGTAAGGAAACCTCGGTCGGACTACAAAGCCGCGCAATGCCAGTGCTACGATGTCATAGCGGATAAGCGACGTTGAACACTATTCAAGCGACATAACGTCTTAAATGAAGTAAATGTGGCATTGTGAACTATACAATTGATGTCTAGGTATGTACAACGACTCTGACAGTTTTCACTTGGATATTGTGACTCTATAGGTATTGTATCTCGATGCCTTTACTTTAGCTTTTATTTATTTTTTGAATGTGACACATTATTTATCATTGAACTGACTTTTTGTACTTTTTTCTTTGAATTAATTTTATTTATATATTTTAATGAAGTTTAATTTTTGATGACATTAGACTAAAAAGTACTTGATTTACCAATTGGTTTTTATTTGTGACTTTATTATATGACATGTGTGTGATTTGATTATTATTTATTACCTACTGTTTTGCTGTAAATGGGTTGTTACCTGTTTTTTTTATAAATTCTAAATTTTGACAGATTTGGTAGTGTAAACTAGTGGTACTTTTTTTTTGCCGTCATCTCCCAGACTACAAAGCTCACTGCCTCTCTATGCCTCCATGTACAATAACCCGGCCATTGCCACATAATAGTTAACAAAACCATTGCATAACGGACAATATCAAGGAAGTTAGCGTATTGTTTAAAAATTGTTATTCTGTTTTTTTCTGCGCACACGCAAGTGTGTGTGCGGTAGTTTTATGTGCATCGTAGGCGTAGAATATGATATGAAATAAGCTGTTTTTATTTGGCTTATAGGGTACTATCCCAACTCTACAAAAACTTTTTTTACGGACTTCCAAAAAGGAGGTTTTCAGTTCGACTGTTTTTTTTAAATATTTGTTACCACAGAACTTGCGATTGGGTGAACCGATTTTGATGATTCTTTTTTTATTTGAAAGCTAGTGCTACCCGTGTAGTCTTATTTCAATTTGGTACAGTTCTGAATTTTTTATGAAGTCGGTTTTTTATATTGATAATTATCGTATAACTTTTCAACCCCTTTTTGCCCCTTCTAATTCTTTCTATAGTGGATCTCTACATCTCAAGAATCTACATGCCAAATTTCAGCTATTAGGTCAATAGTTTTCGTGATGAGTAGCACACCTCCGCCGCGAAACCGTTGCTGCGAAACCGCTACTCGTTGAAATATGAACCTTATACAGTGTTCCTTACAGCATAGTATTGATACGCGTGGGAGAAACGCAAAACGTGACGAGCGCCGCCTCCGTTCCAAGTTTGCTGTTTAAATTACTGCTGTATCTTACACGATATAAGGTTTACATTGAAACTAGTATCGGTTTCGCTGCTACGGGTTTGCGGCGGAATGTGTGATATTTCGCTTTTAAACGAGGGCTGTTATAAATTTTACGTGTCTATTAGGTGCGTCTGTCTGTGGCATCGTTGCTGAAATGGCTGAACCGATTTTGATTTAGTTTGATAGAAAGGTGTCTTGATCGAGAGTGTTCTATCTGTTCAGAAATTTGAAGATTATCAGCTCTTTTTTAGTTTTTTTTTTTTAATTTCAATGTACATTTTTTTATACATGCAATTAAAATACTACTCCACAGACATCGGGGTCCGTGACTTTTGTTATGCTTTTACTATAACTTTGTTAACTTAACTAATTTACTTTAGCTATACACAATACAGAGAGAGGAAGTTAGTTATATCTTAATCTAAGGTTCAAACAATTAGATTATCTATACTATAATATTATAAAGAGGAAAGATTTGATTATTGTTTGTTTGCATCGAATAGGCTCCGAAACTACTGAACCGATTTAAAAAATTCTTTCACTGTTGGGAAGCTACACTATCCCCGGGTGACATAGGCTATATTATATTTTGTAGCGAGGCCGAAGGCAGAGCTTACACCCGTGCGAAGCCGGGACGGTCTACTAGTATATATATTTTATTGTAATTTTTATATATATATTTAAAGTCTCTAGATAATAATAACAAAACTGCGCAGTATATGAATAATTACCGAAACGTGACGATAAACGTGCTTGTACACTCAACATTGTATGGGTTTCGCCAAATTCCCCCCAACCCATATCTGGGGAAACTTTCCAATTTTGTTTCTAAGGCGTTAGGGGTAACGAAACTTATGTAAAGCCGGACTTCAAATAATTATCAACTTAAAAAACCGACCTCAAAATTAGTAAATACGCAATTTCGTTTACTTGGATGACATGTTTTGTTCAGTTATTTAGATTTAAAAACTTAACTACTACTATTATTTTGATGAAATTCATATGGGATCACCTGTGAAGTACGTATGGCCTACCAAACAAAAAAGGAATCATCAAAATCGAGTAATAATTGACGGAGAAATCGGTGAAAATACACAAAAAAAACAGTGGAACATAGATCCTCCTCCTTTTTTGAAGTCGGTTAAAAAGAACAAGCGAGGTGGTGGTCAAGCGGAAGACTAGTAGAAAAAGAAACTACAAAGCGATTTGACAAAAATACAGTTGGCTTTTTAATTTGCTTTTTGAACCTTCTAGTAAGCTACACTAGATAGTCCTATTTGGTTACGACAAGTATTAAGTACGGTTTGAAAGATACAGCCGTTAAAAGGTAAGACCGACAGACAGACGGACGGACAGACAGACAGACAGTTTAACCGTAACGTTAGCTCAGTTGGTAGTGTATCTACCTTCTGCGCTTGGGGGCGTGGGTTCGATTCCCATCTAGGACAGACATTTGTCTGATGAACATTTTGTGTTTGTTCTATGTCTGGGTGTTAATATCTATTTAAGTATGTATTTAAAAATATATATGTATGTATATCAGTCTCTGGCAGCCATATTACAAGCTTTGCTTAGTTTGGGGTCAGGTGACCATGGTGTGCAATAATGGTGTCCCAGATATTTTTAACACGCCGTGATACGGTTTGCGCTTGCGCATCTTTTTGCAATCACCTAAACAGAATCGCTTAAAACTGGTTGTCGTAAGACCCCGTAAGTGGTTGTGGATAGATCCTTCTGAGGGTGTGCCACCAGATGTGGTATATAAATACTTAATGAGTATAATAACCCCACTAATAGATACCATGGGGTCAGTGACCCTGTCAGCTGTTCGAGATCATACTATTTGTAATGCGTTGCTTTCACAAGGGGTTGAGGGGAGATATGACGACACCTGCTCTTAACGCATGCATGGCCAGGTTTTATTCATTTACATAGAAAGTAGTACTGTTCATTGAATTGACAGCCCCGTTAGCTTAGTTGGTATTGATCCTGCCTTCTGTGCTTGGGGGCGTGGGTTCGATTCCCACCTAGGACAGACATTTGTGTGATGAACATTTGTGTTTGTTCTATGTCTGGGTGTTAATATATATTTAAATATATATATGTATGTATATCAGTCTCTGGCAGCCATATTACAAGCTTTGCTTAGTTTGAGGTCAGATGACCGTGTATTGTGTGCAATAATGTCAGTGTTATTTATTTATTAATTAAACAACGGAATAAAGAAATTACTTGCGTTTTGGTTGGGATATTTGTTGAAATTTTTCTTCAAACAGCTAGATCAGTGTTTTTCAAACTGTGGATGGTAGGAGGTCCCGACTTTTTCCGCGACGCCACTGGTGATAAGGGAACTGCGGGGCTATTATGGATCTTCGATCGGGATCAGTCAGTGTCAGAATTGACAGAATTTTGACACTTGAAAGAGGTTATGACGCAAAAAAAAGCGTTGTCTATTTCCAATTTCTTACTACGAAATTGGAAATAGACAACGCTTTTTTTTTTACATAATTTTGACAAGTCGCTATCCCGATCAAAGATTCATAATAGCCCTGCTGGCTCATTCTTAGCGCAGAGAATTTCCTTGGCAATTCAACGCGGGTATGCAGCCAGCGTGCTTGGTACTTTACCACGACAACATCTTATTTTTTATTTTTAGTTTAAGTGTATTATTTAAGGATTTTTTGCTTTGTGTTTGCTTCATTTCATATACTTTTGTAATTTAGGACTGATGATGGGATCTCAGGGAAATCGAAGGCAACCCTTAAATTTTATAGGCACTTCTTACGTTTTTCATACATTTTGAAGGTTTTTGATGTGACCCACTTGCTTTCTATCTAAAGTCAATTACAAAGTTAATTTTCAACATTTTGTAATAAATATGAAAAATACCACATTTTTCTGTAAAAAATATTCAGTGAGGTGGTAGAATGTATGTTATATTGTGTTTTTTTTATGATACAGGGTAACGTGACGAGACGAGCGAAGTCGCTCGCCTGATGGCTCTTCACGCTTGCCCATAACAGCTCAACGCCACTCAGAATTTTGAACTTCAACAGTTCAAAACCCTGGATGGCAATGCACTGCGCTCGTCACCCCGAGATATAAGATGTCAAATATCTGTGTGCCCTGTAATTTCGCTGGAAACATTGCCGTTCAATCCGGAACACAGTAGTGTTTGCACACTGCTTGGCGGTTAAATAACTGGCAAAGGTGTGGTACTTCCCCAGGCGGACCCCTGCAAAAGAGTCCTACCACTACAAAAACCACAATAAATAATAAATTTGTTAAAACTCACCTCCAGTGCCAAGGACTTTGAGCAAGTCGAAATGTGATATGTCCACTTTCGACGCACCATTCAGGTTAACTGAAAAAAAAAAACACATTAATACAATAATACTTAATTGTCGCAGTTTAAAACACTAAAAAACACGCTTAAAAATCGCTAATCCTGAGCTCCTAGTAAGGATAATGGAACAAACTATTCAAATTATTACATTGTCATCTGTCCTTGATAAGTGTGCAAAGTTTCAAATTAATCCGTCGTTTTGAAAGGGGTGAAAATCAAGTTCAAAGATTCTGTTACATAGATACATACCAAGCTAATAAAAGCATGTTAAAAATACTGAAGCATTTAAACTCTTTACTGGACTAAAAAGTTCCGAGTTAACACTAGTAGTATATTCAACTCCATTGTCACTAGATAAGAGTAGGTTTTTGTCTGCTTCAACCAAGATACCTACCCCAGCTTCAACTGTGTTACAAACAAAACATCTAATAGGTTATGTCATTTAGGGAAAGTGTAGGTTAGTGTCATTGCTAAATTATGCACAGTAAATAAACTATTTAAAAGAGGAGAAAAGGAAAATGTTAATATGTCTATGGGTTAAAGGTGCTATGTTCAGCAGTGGGGACACCAGACTAAGCCCCAAAAATTCTTCAGAAACATCAGCACATGGACATCGGCAACGAACGAGTAGCTACATCCACTAATGGGGGCCAATGCCACAAAAATTCTCCCATTGGCCCCTACTGGCGGACGACGGTATCGAACGAGTTGCTACATTCATCAGTGCAGGCTATCGAAACTAAGCAAACATAACGTTTAGATTTCCATTATCCACCAGTAGGGGTAAAAGTGATGGCTGATGGACAATGGAAGTCGGGAATAGACATTATTTTTCTGAACTGAATTTGACACATTCAAAAACTGTTGGGACCCGGGTATGTCCTAAAACTGCGACCAGAACCACCGGAGGATGGGCAGCAGCGTCCTATTAGTACACGGTGAACGTACTGCGATCCCCAAGCCGCCTGCCAAGCGCGGGGATTATGGCAACACCCCTCTGAGAGGGAGACCTTTGTTCAGCAGTGGACATTGATGGCTGATAATGTGAATGTGAAAAACTGTTGCCATTCTTTCCTTACGTATTGAAAAAAAGAGACAGATTTATAGCTGTCAGATTACTTGTGTTGAAATGAAATAAAATAAAAAATATGCAAAACTTATCGCTGTAAAAAATTGATAACGATTTACATAAGAATTGTGGATAAACAACCTTTAATGTTTACTATCACAAAGACAATATTTTTTCACCTCTGGCTGGTACAGTAAAGTCAGGAGTTCATTGACTCCTCTAGGTTTTTTATTCGGTCTATGACTCTGCTGTTTTGGTTTGAAATTCGTAGTTAATGTTACTACTTAATACATATAATTATCAATATAAAAAACAGCCTTCATAAAAATTACGGAACTGGACCAAATTACCATGGGACCACACGGGAAGCACCAGATATCAAATAAAAAATAATAATAATGAAAATCGGTTCATGCAATCGAAAGTCTGAGGTTACAAACATAAAATCAAAAAATCAAAATAAATAATAAATCTGCTATCAAAAATATTGTTTGAATGCTTTTGGTAGAGATCGCATTTAGCGATAAGACCGCCGTTTGTACCGATCGTCTTTTTTTGTGGTGACAATAATGAGTTTATTGTATTATAATGCTTTCTTGCCAATATTCATCACAATCAGTAAAGCTGTTAACCAGAAAAGGAAATAGAATGTGAAGATATCCTACTAATATTATAAATGACTTGACTGCCTCGGTGGCTCAGTTGGTAGTGATCCTACTTTCTGTGCTTGGAGGCGTGGGTTCGATTCCCATCTAAGACAAACATTTTGTGTGATGAACATTTGTGTTTGTTCTATGTCTGGGTGTTAATATCTATTTAAGTATGTATTTAAAAATATATATGTATGTATATCAGTCTCTGGCAGCCATATTACAAGCTTTGCTTAGTTTGGGGTCAGATGACCATGTGTGCAATAATGTCCCAGATATTTATTAATGTCAAAGTTTGTGTGTGTGAATGTTTGTTACCACATAATCCCCGTAACTACTAAACCAATGTTAAAATATAGGTAGATGAAATTTGAAATGTTAGTCTTAATTTAGATTCTGGAATAACACACAGGCTAATCAATTTTTTTATTATATTTTTTTTGGATCTTATATTGTTCTACACTTGCGACAAATCACTTTCCACGCGGGCGAAACCGCGGGGCGCAACTAGTATACATCATCATCAGCCAGAAGACGTCCGCTGTTGACATAGGCCTCCTGCTTTGACCTCCACACTATTATTGTGTTTTTTGTGCAGTCGCAACTAGTATTACGTACAAAAAACGGAGGGGGGGGGGGAGTATGTATTTCTACTCCTGAAATATTTAAGGAAACCAGGAAAATAGTATGTGAAAGAGCATGATGCAGCTAGTACTTGTTCCAACCAGCATAGGTAAACATTAGAGCATTAAAATAATCCAGACTTTAAACAGTTTGACACTCAAAGTCATGAGTACAATGAACTGGTGGGTAGGTAATACACATTTCTAGACGTTAAGGTGGCCTAGGTCATACAATTGTTACCTAACTGTTTGTGCTGGGAGCATGCTCATGTCTGATATTTTTAAGGTGAAAAGAAATATATTTAAGTACGAAGACATACAGAAATAATATTTTTTATTTAGTACCAGGCTTGCGTTTGACGCCACTCCTGATGTTAAGCGATGATGCTGTCTACGATGGAGCACGCTTGCCTAAAAGAAACCGATTCACTCGTCATTTGAAGACACCCAGATTATAACTATCGAGGAATACCCATTCAGGCAAGCATTCCAGACTAGCAGTTCGCACAATAAAAGTGGAATCAAAGCACTTTGTTTATAATCTATACATATAAAATGAATCCCTATTGGCTTAAGGCCATCACACAATATTTTGGCTTAACCAATTTCATTCCTTTTTTTTTTTAATTTTTCTAATACCTTGTAGAAGGTTGTTACGGATAGAATGCGTTTTCGGAATATCAACCATAAAGCGGTGTCAATTTTTCATGCCCACTCTCGACAGTCCGATAGAAAAGTGCAGGGCTTTTATTTTAGAGCAGATTCCACTATTTTCTTAACTATGTTTGAACTAAATCCCTTTAACCATTTCAAAGAAATAGGTTCTTTTCCGAGTTGTTTGGTCTTGTCTAAAATATAGATAATAATGGAAGATTTTTCCATTTCCATCAACTTCTGATGATGCTCTTTGTCAACCTATGCATGTATTATGTTAATTAAAAAACTTCAGTGGATATTAAAAATACTAGCCCACAAAGAAATTAAAATAGAAAATTGTTTCTATAGGACTTATAGATTATTATTATATATGTACCTTGTTTGTTTCAAGGTGAGCCAATGTTGCTATTTGAAGAGTGAAACATTTTATTTAATGTAGAGCCATTTCTTTAAACATGGTCCTAGGTGGATAAGAATATAATCCTAGGAGGTCTTGAGTGTGATTCCTGGCCAGACAGATATTTTTTCATGTTCTTAGCACTATTAAGTGTGATACATTATTTTTAAAAGAGATCTTGAGTATGATTCCTCGCCAGACACTTTTTTTTTCCTGTTCTTATTGCTATGAGAAAAATCATTATTGTGTAGGAGGTCTTGAGTGTGATAATCGGCCAGACAGTTTTTTTTTTTCCTGTTCTTAGGTACTGAGAGTGTGCTGAGTGTAAAACATTATTTTTAAGGTCTTGAGTGTGATCCGGCCAAACAGTTTTCATTTTTATGAGTTTGAAACATTATTTTTAAAGAGATCCTGAATTTGATTCCTAGCCAGACAGGTATTTTGTTTTTATTTTTTCTCATTCTGTGTGCTGGTAATAGGCTCCCAGTAATTTAATTACAATATAGCCCAATGTTAGGCTAATAAGTAATTTAGTTCTAACCTAAAATTTTACATTTCATATGTTTAAAAATGAAGAATTTATACAATAACATGTTTCTTATTGTCTCTATTAAAGAGAAGACACTTTATTCACATAGATAGACATTCTTTAGAGGTAGCACTACACTACTTAACACCGAGTTCATTTTTGCATTACGACAACTCGAACGGTTTTGGTCTCTTACGTCTTCTAACAATGTTTGTGTGGTCAAAGAGCTGGATGGCAGTTTTCTTGAGCCTCGGTCAGACAGACATTAGAATAATAAAATGTACAAATGTCTGCTATGGGTCTGGGTGTTAGCTGTCCATGTCTTTATGTGTGTGCTCCGTAGCATCACCATCACAGAGAATCTTAGAGGGTAATTACGAGTCTGAAGTGTAATTTTTCAGGAGGTCCTAGATTTGATTCCCGACCAGACAGATATTATTAGAAAGTGTTTGATGTGAAACATCTACTGGAATGTTAAAGTAAAGGAGATTTCCCCAACTTTAAATGAGGTTGCCATTTTGGGAAACAATTTAAATTATTCTGAATTGTAGTTTTTGGCTACGTGTTGCCAGGGTAACCATTAATCTCCAAAAAAAATAGTTCAGAAGACAGGAAAAAATCAATTGATATATATCTGGCTTAGGGGCGTGGGTTCGATTCCCATCTAGGACAAACATTTGTGTTTGTTCTATGTCTGGGTGTTAATATCTATTTAAGTATGTATTTAAAAATATATATGTACGTATATCAGTCTCTCTCTGCCATATTACAAGCTTTGCTTAGTTTGGGGTTAGATGACCGTGTGTGCAAAAAATGTCCCAGATGTCCCAGATATATATCCGGAGATATATAACGGCGAACCCTGCCCGATATACTTCAGTGAAATATTAAAAGAAAATGTTCTTATTCATCTTTTTACAATTTTATTGCAGTTGTCAGTGCAAATTAATAAATAGAAATAGTAGTAGTAGTAAGAGTTTTGTATTGTTTTTAAGTTTCATCATGATTTTTATTTTGTACTTTCACAAATGCATGAAATTGCCTAATACATAATATACTAGTGTGGCATTTAAGTAATACTATTAATCATAGTTATAAAGTTACACAACTGACCTTTACATCTTTTCCTAATTTTACTAGCCTCCACAAGGTTCCAGTCCACCGAGTCCCGAGCAGGTGCTGGCACAGTCCCACCGATGAGCTCAACAGAACTACTCCGCTTAGTGCTTGGACCAGGCACTGCCTCCGCCTGGCTCGGCTTCTGCTGCCGCAAATCCTGAACATGGGTCCTAAGATCTTGAGCACCGGTACAGTCCACAATTTCTACACTCTTATCCACTTTAATACTGCTGTGTCCGTTCAGAGGAGGCTCTATTCTCGCCTTTTTACAAGGAACCTTTTTGTTGCTGTGAGACTGACGACGCTTTAGCTTCGTCGAGCGAGATGAGTTGCGAGAGCTGACGGGGGAAGGGCACTGGCACTCCATGCTGCCCTCTTGGTCGCTGCCTTCGTAGTACCCTGACTCGTGTTCAGGTTTCTTGTCGGGCAAGCTCATCTCGGCTGTGGCCATGGTTCAGCTTTCCACCAACACCATGTAGGGAACAGACTTCAAACCGCACGCATTAAGTTCTTTATTCACACACGTATACAGTTACACCAAAAATCCAGGGTGAAGCACCACAGAAACCGCACAGTTTTAATTTCAAACTACTGGACAACTTTCAGCGAAAGTACAAACACGACACGTACAGCATTTTTCGCGAGTAGATGGCAGATGCCGCAATCGGCACGATCTTCGTGCGATACAAAATCACAAACAATCAACGCAGACGGCGCCACCGTCGCGCTATAACCCGGCGGAATTCAGATGTCGACAACAACAACTGTTTCTGTTCGATTGTGATGCGAACGCTTTTTCGTTGGGGAATTTTCCCTTGTTACTACCTTCACTCTATT
This sequence comes from Agriopis leucophaearia, assembly GCA_949125355.1. Taxonomy (NCBI): domain Eukaryota; kingdom Metazoa; phylum Arthropoda; class Insecta; order Lepidoptera; family Geometridae; genus Agriopis; species Agriopis leucophaearia. The sequence goes on from OX421287.1 coordinate 2,931,330, forward strand.
AAAAACGTCAAATTTTTAGTCAATTTCCCTTTGTTATTTACTTTTATTTCTCAAGTCACAGCCTTTTCATCGTTCAGTTCCATGGGGTTATGATTCCAAATGATCCAGGTACACAATTAGTATCAAAATTTCACTACACAATCAGTACAGTCCACTCAGTTTGACTTATTGTTAAAGCCACTCACTATCGGTAACACTAGATATAAATTGTCTTTTCTAAACAAAACAACTATGTACACTATATAAATAACTTAAAAAATGCACGCGCGAATGAGACGATTACTCACTCAGCGCGCTAAAGTAACTGAATCGAGAAACGCAAAATAGAAACCGTGCCGATGAGTGCGAGCGGTGAAGCTTCCCCCACCATTTACGATTTACGAGGCCAAGTAGTGCATGCAAAAGTTTCAGACCAATCGATTAATCGAAATGACATTTGATTGCACAAAAAAAGAATAATACACAAAATATCGATAATTATATATACTTTTTGAAAATGCAAGAATAGTAGCATAAAATAATGTGAACTAATGGTTTTTTTCTTAAATTAAAAAGTCTGTTGCTTCATTTATTTTAGCATATACTGTGTAATACTGTTTTCATGGACGTAAATAAAAAGAGACACAGTTACTGCTTATCTATCTGGTAGAGTGAGATACGAAATTGAAGAGTGATATAGCAGTATTTACTGTCTTTTTCTTTTGCCATAGCCGTGTGGCCGACTTGAAATAGGGATTGAAAAATAATTTTGATCTGGCATTCTGATAGACTATTCATTAGAGTCATTACCTTGCCTTCGTACCTACTAAAATCTTATTACAGAATCTTTATAACTGTAAAAAAAAAACGGCCAAGTGCGAGTCGGACTCGCGCACGGAGGGTTCGGTACCATTATCTATAAAAACGGCAAAAAAAAACGTTTGTGGTATGGGATGGCCGCCCTTAAATATAAATTTTATTTTAATTATTTATTTTTAAAGTAAATCTAATAATATAACTAAATATTCTGTGAATATTTCAAGCGTCTACCTGTTGCCGTTATCAATATCGAGCAAAAAGATCACGTTTGTTGTATGGGAACCCCCTAAAATATTTATTTTATTCTGTTTTTTTAGTATTTGTTTTTATACCGGCAACGAAATACATCGTCTGTGAAAATTTCAACTGTCTAACATGGTTCATGAGATACAGCCTGATGACAGACGGACAGACAGACAGAAGACAGCGGAGTCTTAGTAGGTAATAGGATCCCGTTTTACCCTTTGGGTGCGGAGCCCTAAAAAACACCGCAGTGGCATGACTCTTGCTTGTTTCTTGGCTTATTGGACCCGACTGCCCAGAAGGCAGGGTAATGGCAGGCAATAATTATTACTACTTATTGTCTATACGGCTTGACTAATTTTTCAGTAGATTCATCTTTTTATCTGTTTTTTTTTCCTAACAATTTTATTTGTTTGTTTTCTCACAATTTTAAGTACAAAAGTTGTTTAACTTTCGCGATTTGAACACATGTTTTAATTGTCTATCGTTGTCGATTGTTTAATTGGTAATACATAATAATGTGTGTTAAGTTCTGATCCTGATAGACAATAAAACAAAGTATAATAAATGTTTATAAAGATCAAACCATATTGTGTTCAACGAAAAAAAAAATACGCAGCCAAAAATTACGGTCTTACCACCGCATATTTCGCATCAGTTGGACGGATAAAGTTGCCAATGTAGAGGTCTAAGGGCCGATTTCACCATCAAAGTGAACGCGATCAACGCAAAACTAAACTGGTATAAAGTGGCTTACTGAGTTCAAAACGTCAATTTGGGTTTCACCAACATAAACTGATCGCAGTTAAGTTTATGTTGGTGAAACCCAAATTGACGTTTTGAACTCAATAAGCCACTTTATACCAGTTTAGTTTTGCGTTGATCGCGTTCAATTTGATGGTGAAATCGGCCCTAAGATTATATATGTACAAGTATTAATATAAAATCTTTGGTAGAGGTCTCAAACCATGTGGGGAAGAATCTGGAACTCATCGGGACAATTAAACTGCGAAAGGTCGCCTACCTCGGACATGTACTGCGGCATGACCAGAATTTTCTTTAGCAGACCATCATGATGGATAAAACACCAGGGAAGCGTAAGGTCGGAAGACGCAAGATATCGTGACTCCGTAGTATCAGGAAGTGGACGGGGATAAAGACGGTAGAACAACTTCTCAGATTTGCGCTGGTCAAGGTCAACTTTAAGAAGTTGACTGCCGCCCTTTATTTACTGACAGAAGAACTGAAAAAAGTAGAATTGTAATCCCTCCAATTTTTCACATTCAATATTAATTCATCATTACATGCGAACAACACTTTCGTTTCTCATCGTGATATAATTTTACGTACTTAACTGGAAATAAATCCTCCAACAGGCTTGAGAAATGCACATAACAAGAATGTAGTTAGTAATAGTTACGTTGTATATATACATCGACTTAATAAGGTTTCGCTGCCTAGGTTAGGTACGAATAAATTCAATAGGTACTCCGACAAAGGATAGTGATGAGGTGGCCATGTTGTTACGTTTATGTAGTTCCTGCTTACTATTTCACGCCTTTTTAGTGCTGTCACAGGATATGTTTCTATTGTGCTATCATTGTGTTGTGCCATACGACCAACTTACCTATATCATCTTCATCAGCTAAAAGACGTCCACTGCTGAACATAGGCCCCCCCCTTAGAACTCCACACTGAACGACAGCCTGCCATCTGCATCCACTGGAATGCCCGCGATGGCTGCGACTCTCACGATGTCGTCGGTCCATCTATTGAGTGGCCTGCCTACGCTGCGTCTTCCGGTTCATGGTATCTACTCAAGAACCTTTCTTCCTCATCGGTAATCGGTTTCTTTGAGCGATGTAGACTGCTCATTGCCATTTCAACTTGCAACTTTTAACACGGTTCTTCGGCTAATATCCACGTTTCGGATACTATCGTGCAAAGAAACTCCGAGCATAATAGCTCTCTCCATTGCCCACTGTATGACTCTTGAGTTTTTCCAAAAGGCAAGAACCACGTCTCAGTACCACATGTCATCACTGGCAAGGCAACAGACACTGGTTAAAGACAATTGACTATAGAACCTTAATAATAAAGCTTAGCTTAATAAAGTTGGCGAAATGTCGGGAATCCAAATTTTCTTGTCTCACACATGGTAGGTATTTAATGTCCATTACTTGAAGAACTTACTTCGCTGGAAATTTGAGTTAAAGGTCTCGAGTCTTTCCTAAAGTAATTGGCGGCCAATTTTTATCTCCTTCATTATCCTGTCATCATCATCATCATCAGCCTGCATACGTCCACTGCTGGACATAGGCCTCTCCTAATGCACGCCACTGAACTCGGTCGGCAGTTTTTTGCATCCAGTTTTTACCCGCCGTTTTACGCAGGTCGTCACTCCACCTGGCCGCAGGGTGTCCTACACTACGTTTACCTAAACGTGGTCTCCACTCCAGAACTCGTCTACCCCATCGGTTATCGGTTCTTCGGGCAATGTGGCCGGCCCACTGCCACTTCAGCTTACTAATCCTTTGAGCTATGTCGGTAACTTTGGTTCTATGTCGAATCACTTCGTTCCGAATTTTATCCCGTATAGAAACTCCGAGCATAGCTCTCTCCATAGCTCGCTGAGCGACTTTAAACTTGTGGACCAACTTAACCGTGAGTGTCCACGTCTCGGCACCGTAGGTCATAACGGGTAGGACACACTGGTTAAAGACCTTTGTCTTGAGACACTGTGGTATGGACGACGTGAAGACCTGACGAAGCTTACCAAATGCTGCCCACCCAAGCTGAATCCTTCTATTGGCTTCTTTCTCGAAGTTGTTCTTACCTAACTGCAGAGTTTGTCCTAGGTATGCGTACTCTTGAACAACTTCGAGGTGAACGCCATTAACTACTATCGGCCCCGGGTCTATGTGACTATTGAGCATGATCTTTGTTTTGTCTATGTTCATTCCGAGGCCGATGCGTCTAGAAGCGTCAGCCAGGCCAGACAGCATGTCTTGCAGGTCCTGCAGCGACTCAGCCATTTGGACTATATCGTCAGCAAACCGTAAGTGTGAGAGGCATTCGCCGTTTACATTAATGCCTTTACCTTTCCAGTCCAGAGTCTTAAACATATCTTCCAGGACACTCGTGAACAGCTTCGGGGATATTACATCTCCCTGTCTCACTCCCCTGCGCAATTGGATATGCTTAGACTGCTGATTCTGTACTTGGACACTCATAGTTGCGGCATCGTAAATACATCTCAACACCTCGATGTACCGACAGTCAACTTGGCAACGCTGCAGAGACTCCAGAACAGCCCAGGTTTCGACTGAGTCAAAGGCTTTCTCATAGTCCACGAACGCAAGACACAGGGGTTGGTTATACTCTTCGGTCTTCTGTATAACCTGCCTCACTGTGTGTATGTGGTCTATGGTGCCAAATCCTGAGCGAAACCCGGCCTGCTCCGGGGGCTGAAACTCATCAAGTCTTCTAGCGAGGCGATTTAGGATGACCCTCGAAAACAACTTATAAACGTGGCTCAGAAGTGAGATGGGGCGGTAGTTCTTAAGGAGCGTTTTGTCTCCTTTCTTGAAGAACAAGACTACCACACTTCTGCTCCACGCCTCTGGAGTGCTCCCGCTGTTCAAAACGGTACCAAATAACTTCCGAAGCTCAAGGAGTACGGGCTTACCCCCTGCCTTCAATAGCTCCGAAGTTATACCGTCTTCACCTGGGGCTTTTCCGTTTTTAAGTTGTCTGAGGGCCAACTCGATCTCGCCTAAACTGACGTCCGGCAACTCGTCAGTGTAGTGGCGGGCTAGTTTTGCACGAGAATCCTCTGCGCTGGGTTTAGGTCGTGGGGCGTGGGAAGCGTACAATCGGCCGTAGAAGTCTTCAATCTCCGAGAGCACCTCCGGCTTTGAGACGACAGTGTTGCCATTTGAGGTTTTGAGCTTTGTCAGATGGGCCCTATTAAGTTGTTTGGCAAAGACTTTGGACCCCCGATTCTGTTCAATAGCCTCTTCAATTCGGCGTGTGTTTGAACGTCGGAGGTCACGCCGTACCAACTTAGAGACCCTCCGATTGAGCTCGCGCAGCTCTGATGCTGGGGCATCCTGCTTACCTCGCCTTAGATCTATAAGCCGGAGGGTCTCATCGGAGAGTTTAGACTTCGTACCTGTACGCTGCGATTTACAAAACTTCGCACCCTCCTCCCTGAGGATTCTTGCTATATGTTGGAGTCCCTCATCCACGTCATTTGAGGTTTCCAAAACAGCGAATCTATTTTCAAGTTTGAGCTGAAATGTGTCGGATCCCACTACAGTTTGGATCAGATTAGGTCGGAGCGTAGAATTCATCAGACGACATCTTTCAAGCTTACAGTTGATATTCAAAGAGCCCCGTACAAGCCTATGATCGCTTCCGGTATAAAACCTGTTAAGCACTGAGACATCTCTGAATATATGCTTCTTGTCTGTCATGATGAAATCAATCTCGTTTTTGGTTACCTTGTCTGAGCTTTTCCAAGTCCACTTTCGGTGAGGCTTTTTCTTAAAGAACGAATTCATTAAGAAGAACCCCTCCTTTGCCATGAAGTTAACTAGGATATGACCCCTGTCATTCCTGCTTCCAAACCCATGTGGACCGACTTTTGATTCGCTGCGAGCCTGTACTCCCACTTTAGCGTTGAAGTCCCCCATGACAACGTTGTAGTGAGCTCTAGTGGTGTTATGTAGAGCCGAAGATACGTAGTCCAAGGTTTCTTCGTATTCTTCGTCTGTGTATCGGCAACAGGGTGCGTAGACCTGTACAACTTTGAGTGTATACCTCTCAGTCAGTTTCAGTATAAGGTACGCAACCCTTGCCGACACACTGGACATTTCTACAACGTTGTCAGCTAGGGACTTGTTGACGAGGAACCCCACGCCACCTTGGGACTGTTGGTCGCCCTCTCGGTAATAGAATAGGTGGCCAGAATCCAGAGTTACGGTGTCCTCCCCCTGTCTTCGGACTTCACATAGCCCCAGGATGTCCCACCTAATCTTTGACAGCTCGACCTCAAGTGCTACCATCCTATCATCAGTCCTCATCGATCGTCCGTTGTACGAAGCCAGGGTCAGTGGTTTTGATTTTGGGTGGCCTGCGGTAACCCGGGGATTCTTAGCACCCCCCACCCCGCCGTTACCATGGCCGCCACCTTGGCCAGGAATAGCGAGGCTACCGGGAACTAGGGGCCGTTTTTTTGTTGTACTGTGCATTGGAGGTGATGCCCATAATCGCCACGCTGGGCAGACGTGTTGGCGATCGCAGAACGTAGCTTCGCATCAGAAATGCTGCTCCCCATCCCTGATCTGTGGTATTTCAGCTACGTTTGGTTGGAAATGGTTATACCGCCATTTATCGGTTCGCCAGAGCCTCGTTCGTTGTTCAGCAGGATGTACCACGGGCAGGTGAGGTTGACTTAGAGCAAGTGGTGGTTTGTGCTCCCTTACAAGCCCTATTATCTATTATCCTGTACGAACGTACAATATTTCAATGTGCAAGTAGGTTTTTACACTAGAGTCTAGACAGAAGGTAATGCACAAAGGTTATATTAAGGATTTTGCAAACAAATAAAATACATTTCCAGATCGCTATGCCCATGGCAATTAGCATACTATAAGCATCGGGATATGTGTTTCTTTTTCAAAATACGGTTCCTAACCAACTTTTTAATGATTTGTGGAAATTGCTCTTAAACATTTGTGTATACGTAAATATTTACGTAGGTATTGTTTCAGAAAAGTGCTGCACAATCCTTGACGATAACCGGGCATTCGTTGATCGTTACGTATGTTCGCCATTTGCTGGCCTCGGCTACGCTTCGGTCTCCAATTCTCCATATTCACGTTCATTCGCAAATGCTCCTGTTACATGCAGCTGAATTAATGTTGTGAAAACATAGAAAATAAATGGCCAGGTGCCTTACGGGTACCTGTTATAATATGAACGTTCATATCATCATAAACATCATCATCGTTCTCTCATCATCTCTCTATTCAGGATGATGATGAGATGAATGTTAAGATGTTTAGAATAGAATAAACCAGGTATAGATCTTTCATCTTCATCTTTTTAAGATTTGAGAGAAATGACTATCTATTAATGCTAGCAAATCCCTCATTGTTGAATCACTAGAAGGTTGATTTGTAACTTAATGGGTGCACGATAATTAGCGTTAGTTAACGATTCGATTGAAAATACGGAAGGTTGCCTTTTCCAAGACACGGAAGCGCCTCGACCTTCAGTTTCGCAGTTAAAACGAACAAAAATCACGTATCACGAACGATTTGTTATGAAATTCTCAGTGATAGTGACTTATCTTTGACCCGATAAGAAACTCTCAGTTAATCGGCACATGCATGATTTTATTATCGACATGGTCTCTTCAGTTCGTATGACAGACTATTGATAATTCACGTTTCAAAACACAATACCTATGTAACTTAAATTGCAATTTATGCTTTTTCGTCCAGTGAGATGAGATGTTAAAAAATTTCTAGTTTTTGTCTACCTAAAATTAGTAAAACGCAAGTGTTTAAGGCAGTATCTCGTCGTTTTCTGTCGCACTGCGACTTTTTCTTGGCATCTATCAACTAAATGACCTACAGAAATTCCGCTATTCTAGACAATGCAGTGCCCCAAATATTTTTTCTACAATATTTTCGACGTATATATAAAAAAAAAAGTAAGAGATATGGTATAGTTTCCCTCTGTCAATTTTACTCTAACAAATCATTTTGTCTGTCAGAATAGCGATGTTTACATGGTATTAAGATTAATTATATGCCGAGCTAGAACTTCATTATTGTAAGAATACATCTGCGCACAGTGGCATAATATAGGTTAAAAAACACCGTATATTTATCAGTTACCATAGACGATACAATTAAAATCCTAAATTCTTATAAGAATATCCAATAGTCTTGCAAATATTAAAGCTGAACATTATGTTTTCTTTGCTATCTGATCAAATAAAATGTGTATTATCAATTTATCAAATGCATTGACCTCGGCCCACATAGTTACCAACTTATAAAATTTAAATACGGTAAGGTTCCTATAAAAGTGAAACGGAATGTACATGTATGCCTAGTTACTAGGGTTCAGAACCGGGAAATCCCGGAACCGAAAATACCGGGATTTCCCGGTTTTTTAAAACGTAATTTAAGAACCGGGATTCAAAACCGATTCCCGGTTTTTTCGGTACTTTCGGGACTCGGTATCGACAACATAAAATGACATTTTTATAGCACAAGTTTTACTGTCGGACTGTCTGTTTGTAGTTTGTATCTAACATGCACTGTAATTATAAACAAGACAAGAAAAATAAAAGGCTTGTTGAGAGCAAAAAGCTGAAAATCTTAAGTTTTTTGATGGGCTATGAAGACGATTTAGACTGTATACATTTAGCTAGATTTTTATTAAATTTAATAATCAGCTTGCATTTGATCACCAAATCGCCTGATGTTAGACGATGATGCGGTCTACGATGGAGCAAGATTGCCTAGCAGAAACAGATTCACTCGTGATTTGAATACACCCAGAAGGTAATGTAACTATCGGGTACACCTATTCAGAAAACGTATTCCAGAGACTAGCAGTTTGCACAATAAAAGTGGAATCAAAGCAATTTGGAATATCAACCATAAAGCGGTTTCGATTTTTGTGCTCACTCTGGCAGTTCGATAGAAAAATGGGCAGGAGGGAAATAAACTAGCAACTTTGCGCCGATGGTCAAGACTAAGAAGCTTAGTCTTAACTTCGACTCGACTTCGAGGGATTCGTTACTGATGAGCATCTTGGCACGTTTCTCAATAGTCTCAAACACCCCAAGCTTAGTTGATCCATCCCTAAGGTGAATGCAGTATTTACTTGATATGCAGCAGTAAAAGTGCTGGAGATAGCACCTGCCCTTTGAGGACGCCGGCATTAATTGCCAATCGATCGGACGAGCAGCTATCAATGATAACTCGAATCGATCTATCCCCCAGGAAGTCCAATATCCACGCAATGAAACTGCTGGACAACCCAAATGAAGAGAGCTTGGTAATAAGATCTTCATGCCAAACCTTGTCGAAAGCATTCGTGATGTCGAGGGAAACGACGAACGCTTCCAGATACGCATGGGGTTTGTTTAGGACACGTTCATGAGATTAGCTCGTAGTTAGCAGGGTCGCCACGATAATCTCTTTTGGGCACAGGTTGTACATTTGCAAGCTTCCACCCTTACGCAGGCATACACTTGATGAGACGATGACGATGAAAATAACGATGCAGATTATTGCTTTCTGATGAAAACCGATCCAGCCCGCTACTCTGTGGCGGTTTCTTCACTTTTGGTAATTCTGACCATTCTGCTGAAATTTGTATCTCTCTTCATCCTACCCAATATCAACCCTAACGGACTAGGCAGGTGTGGCAATACAAGTGAGGGGATTCGAATGAGATGCGATCTTGCGTCTTATCATTGGCAGTCATTGTGATTTTCTTCTGATGATCCTTCGACCTGCACATATGGGACAAATGCTTAGCGTCAGCACATGGAGTACTACGTTCCTTTCTCCAATGTATCACTGAAACAAAGCTCGCTTATAGTTTAGGTCTCAATTTAGCCATGCTAAAACGTGCACACATGAAACATATTACCTAAATTAAGCCGGTGCTCAACACCGTAAAGCAAATATTTGCATCAGAGGGAAAAAAGAGTTTAACCAGGCTGCCACGTCCTGCAAAAAGTTTATACAGAGAGCTCGCTTTCACTAGATTCGTTGATTAGGGAACAAGCTGCCTTTTTACCACTTTGATGATAATAATACAAAATCAGTAGAAGCAAATTAATGCCGCGTCTACTACCTTCACTGTTGAAACCTGATAGGACACTGGTTCCCACCACTGAAGAAAGGACACATATTTACTTCTCAGTTTGCGGAGTCTTCACGTCTAAATCTGACATTTAGTGTGATACCTCCAACAACATTTATGTCTGAAGTTCACATTTGCCAAATAGGTTCGCAAAACACTCCGCAATCTTAACGTGAACAAATCATAGCCATAGTTTTATAGACAGTGTGCCTTAGTTGTCTTCGGTATTGACACGCCTCTTTTGTCTCTCTCTCGAGACTGGTCTAGTGAACGGTGAGGCCGGAAATAATGGAAGCTTGCAAATGTGCAACCAGTGCTCAAAAAAGTTGAGCCAACCCTGCTAACTACAGGCCCATTTCGATCACGTCCATTTTCGGTGAGATTATGGAACGTGTTCTCTGTCCACAATAGGCCTCTGGTGTACCTGGAAACAAATGACTGAGGAAATCATTAGCTTCCAGTTGGCAATACAAATTCTGTTGAAACTGGTCTACTGGTGATCTTCCAGCGTATGCGCGTAGATGTGAGTGCACATCTGGAATAAGACCATCAGAAAATACCCGAATACTGGAAAATAGTCTGTGTTCAAATATAACCAAATTATTTAATTATTTGCCGTTTCCCTCGACATCTCAAAGTCTTTTTACAGTTTGGCATGACGGTCTTATTATCAAGATCTCGTCATTTGCTTTATCCACCGGATTGTTCGTTTGTTTTATATCGGACTTCCTAAACGATAGATAGATTCGAGTAGTATTTGATACTGCTCGTCCAATCGATTGGCAATCAATGTAGGTCGTCCCAGGGGTCAGTACTGTCAGCCACGCTATTTCTGCTGCATACCAAGGGTCTCCTCAAGCCCGGTACTTGGGTATTCAGTCGATAGCACAGAGCTACATACCCAATGCATGAACTGGTTGACCACAAATTCAGTCTTAGAGAGGCCATGGTTGAACGCATGAACTTGTACCGTATGGCAGTTTCCGATTGGGGCGATACCAACCAACCTGGTAAAGTCCAATGCAGCTAAGGCCCATGCGTGTATATTCTCCATAAATAGGACATCATTCCACTTGTCTTCTACTTTCCAGGATGTAGATATTCCGATAACTAACCGGCTTGAGCTTTTGGGCGTTTCTCTGACATCAACCCTCAACTTTGGCTCCTATATTGAGAACAAGGCTCATTGGCTGCCAAAAAGCTGGGTATTCTTCCAAAGATGCGACAGTACTTCATGTCTAAACAGTTGTTATTTCTGTACCAAGCACAAGTTCAGAAGTGCATGGAGTGTCTCCTGCTCGCACTTTTGGGATGAATCAGCCAAGTACTAGCTTGGGACTCTAGAGTCCATTGAGAATCGTGACAAGAAGCTCACCAGCAACATCAGCAATAAATTGTAATGCACGTTGAAAAAAAGATACACAACTTTGAAGTAAAATTTAGAATAATAGTTTGACTGAGTATCTGATTTTTTTTCGTCCAACGTGCTATGCACCGTAAATGTGCAACAAAATAGACACACTGCTCAAACGCATCCACTATAAATCATACTACCGACAGTAACATTTGAATTCCAAATTTCCTAAAAGTAGGTGAATATTATTGTGGTAGAAAGAAGAACAGTACTCCAAACTAGCAAGAACCATGAGTAGAACTTTAACTTACTTAAATAGTTCATTTATTCATTACTACTTCTTGTTTCACTCATTACTGCACCATTCCTTAAAAAAAATAAGGTAGTACCGAAAGTACCGAAAAAACCGGGAATTCCCGGTTCTGACGAGGTCTAGTCCCGAAATTCCCGGTTCTTAAAATCAGTACTGGTTCCGGAAACCCTACTAGTTAAGTTACCTACCTACTTATGGAATACTAAAAACTTCTCATAAATTATTTTAGAATAACTAGGTATAAAAAATATGTTTAAAAAATACGTTACCAATTACTTACCGTATCCAACTTCATGTCGAACAGTATTCGGTTTGACGATGACCTGCAACTCTTCGGATACAAGTGTTTTAGCACTGACATTTTCACTCTCAGCAGCGTCATGTTTTGGCAACCCTGTCGTTTGGTTGTCTTTTTCTTCAAATTCGTCTTCAAGAAAATCTTGTTTGTTTTTCTTGAAATACTCAAAATTGATAGCAGCTCTTTTCACTGTCGGTGTAAGGCTTGCTGGATAGTTTACTTCAAATTGAAGCATTTTAGCTGGGGACATCAAATCCGTTACTGGAGAAGGCTTGATGAAAATATCATACTCGTTATTTTTTGCCAGGGAAAGTTTAAGAAACGACGGAGGTGGTTTCCGAACGCTACGGGTGACTTTTTCCACAACTGCGCCTTTTGGCGTGTCTATTATTGGAGGAGACTTCTGAGGTGGCATTGGAGTCTCAGGTGTAGGAGTTGGCGTTGGAATTACCGAGACTGGTGTGCCAACATTCGAACTAGTTAAAGTATCAACGGATGTGTCTCTGGCTCCTATAGTGACGTTCTCACCAATTACGGAAAAGTTATCTAAACTCATACGGAATGTATCTTCAGGCAATTCTATGCTCTCAGCAATGTACAGCTGATTAGAGCCTGTGCTTGCTGTCGGGACAGTCGACCCAACACTCATACTTGTTTTGTTATCAATTACTTGAGAATCCATGGTTTAAATCCATAAATTCATGTAACTTTAATTACTTGAGATCAATAGATCAAAGTTCATGCATTAACATTAGCGTCTTTACAAAACAATATGTCCTTGAAAAATAATCTTGCCAATCGATAAGCGCAAGTATTCACATCACTCGCGCTCACACACACATGCGCAATGCAGTCTTTCTTGGTGTGCTATTCATGAACTGTCAAACTTGTTTCGCGGTTACCTTTCCTTATTTAGGTATTAAAATACAATTGGATACGTTTCTAGCACTTGAGGGGTAAACATTCTTCTTAAAATGTTATGTTTCAGTTCATCACTACACGTAATACCATTAAAAACATGTTTATCACTTCACAGGTCCGGCTATAAATAGATCAGTAATTGTCACTCGTCCACTGATTTTGCCCGCCTTTTCGCTCAACAACAATAATAATTCGTTTTATAAGTTTCTGTTATGCCTACAGTTTATCAAGAGACTTTCACACTGTTTGTATAATGTTAATTGTGAGTATTACTTGGTTATTTCGCGTTTAAAACTGTGAAATACGGCGCGATGGCGCGTACCTCGACATAACTACATGTAATGTCAACAAACAAGAAACGCCGAGAGCCGAGAACGCAGCGCTGTAGGTACTTATATTGCGCGGGAGATATCTATTTTCAAGTTCTAAAACGCTAAATTCTTTGATATCGTGGCCCAATGTTCCTATTTATTTGCTTCACCACTATTAGTGCGACATGTTAACCTAATAGGTACATTGATATAATTTAATGCATAGAATAGATAATGTTTGTACGTTGTACCTACCTATACTTCTATCGTAGGTAGGTACCTACCTCTTAACCTTTTCTTCCGATGAAAAGGTTAAGAGTAAATTATTGATAATGTTTATTAAAATTAATATAATTATAAGGTAATAAAGCGTAACTAAAACAGGCACAGCTTTATCAAACGTACCTATTTACGACCCTAATTAAGTAGGTATTCATTATTTTGAATATTCAAGAGTAGAGTAGGTAAGTAGGTATATATTGTTCTCACTGTAGGTACGTTCATTACAAAATGTGTAATACCTACTTACTCTCTACATGTAGGTAAACTATTGACGTTTTTGTACTCGCAACAACGGCTGTAATTATTATCAATCATGGCCATTATTTATTAGTGCCAAACCTTCCCATTGGCTGACATTGACCCACTGACCTAAAGAAATAATCTCATGGATGGATTTCTTTGTCATTTGAGACCGTTATACATTTTAACAAAACAAAAGATTTACATCTCTTTGTCACACCTACCTAGGTAAGTACCTACTTATTTTGAAAGACGTTATTAGGTCACGCGGCTCGTTAAATGATGTTTAAAAAATGCAGGACACCATCAATAAAGTAGATTTTGGAGTAAGAAAGTGTTATATCATTGAACAAACTTAGCTCTATAGAAATAAAATAACATTGATTAGGTAGGTACAATGGGAACATCATAAAAACAATACTAATAACAATCGATTTATATTCTTTAGGAATCGATTTAATTGGTTATCGAACTATTTACAACACGTCACTATTACGATTTATCCATATCATACCTATTTGTATGTCAACGGGTACACTTGAGTGTGATGACCTTTGTTGACTTGTAGCCATCTTCACGCTTTTCATTAAGTGACGGATTGGCTGACGGACCGCCGTCTGACCATCGGGAGTGAAAATTTTCTCTTTTTCTCCCGTTTGGTGTTCTGTCAAGTTCATTTACCCAGTTTTCTACATATTTGCTGTTTTTTATTTATTTATTGAAAGCAGAAATGTTACGACAACTAAAACTTTTCTAGTATTGATTATTTTAATAAGGGAAGGGCGTAGTATAAATGGATTTGTAAAGAAAACTTATTTGCATTATTTCAGAAATAATCTTACGTTAATAGAGCCTGAAACCCCCTAACATTGAAAAGCCTTATTGATAAATAAGAAACCAATATGATTACAACAATTTAATTCAAAAGCAATCTCATTTCATTTTCTTCTTTTTTGCTCCTGCACCATCCACTTTCCCGCCTTTTCGCTTCCCGCCACTTTTGTCTGCCATCTTGAAATTCTTTTTCCCTCCATTTCTATCGGGCTTGAAGCTTCTCTTCTTATTTCTTGCTTTATTTCCCAATATTTTGTGGTTGTAACCTTTTATCCATCTGTCTCGTTTTTCTTCCCAGGCCAGTTGTTTCATGCTTGAGTTATCAGTGTTGGAGACAGCTTGGCTTGAGCCTTGTTTCTTGTTTGACGCAGTTTCTTCTAGAAGCGTCGAAAACTCTTCCGCGGACGCAAATAGAGAGCTGAGGTCATCTTTGCCTGTGAAAAGAAATGTATATTTGTTAACTAGCAGCGAAACCAGGCGTTGCTCGAGTAAAAATACATCGCATGTTTAATGGTATCTAAAAAACTTTCATATATTTCACGTATAAAAGAAGTTTCTCGAACATTCTAAATTGAATATAATAGTTTTTTTTAGATCATTCCAGATATTTCTAGAACATTCTAAATAGATAATAATAGTTTGCACTCATTTTAGAATTTTCTAGATCATTCCAGAAATTTCTAGAACTTTCTCGAACGTTCTAAATTGATTATAATGGTTTGCACTCATTTTAGAATTTTCTAGATCATTCCAGAATTTTCTCGAACAGTCAAAATCGATTATAATAGTTTGCACTCATTTTAGAATTTTCTAGATCATTCCAGTAATTTCTAGAACTTTCTCAACCATTCTAAATATATAAGAACAGTTTGCACTCATTTTGGAACTTCCTAGATCATTCCAGAAAATTTTAGAACTTTCTAGAACTTTCCAGGTCGATAATAACAGTTTTACACATTTTGGAATTTTCTAGATCATTCCAGAAATTTTTTGATCTGTCCAGTAGTTCTCATGAAAACTTCTTATGACGTTTAGCAAGTTTTTTTATTGACCTTTCTCCGTCTGTGGTGTTGCAAAATCTTCATAGCCATTTCTCGTCAACGCCATCTATTGCATTTTTATGAACTATATTTTTTTTATTGTCTTTGGGCAAACTTCCCATTGTGATTAGAAGAGTGTATTGATTGTATTCTACAGCTTCAATAATAATATTAGTATAGTCACCTTTTAGTTTCATTTTGTTTTTGCCTTTTCCAGATTGGCCCGGAACACCGATTTCATCATCTTCATCATCGCTGCCTTCAAGTAGCAATTCTGAAATCAAATGTTTTGTTTCAACACACAGACTAGGTATAAGCTGCTACGTAGCCCAGACTTGTAGTTACGATTATTTTCAATGGAAACAATTCAGTCAAATACCTGAGGGCCGGGGTGAGGGTATACTAAATGCTGATTGGCCCATTCAACGTCAGTATTGGTCGGAAATGACGAGAGGTTCAGTGGAATCAGTGGGTTTGTTTTTTATGTCAGTACTGGTCAACTGATGAAGCGTCTGAATATGTTCGCCCTGCATTAAATGTCTAGTTATAGAAAGTCTTTGTTTCATTACCACATACAAACAAATAATTTGTTTTAATTGTAGAAGAATCCAGTTCGTTTCTTGGAAAAAAAAATTGCCAGCAGTATTTTTTTCGGCTAATATTTTGCGAACCGCAAATATTTTTTTATACCTGAATAAAAATACGGCCAAGGGCGAGTCGGGCTCGCGTACTGAGGTTTCCGTACCACCACAAATAACAATAATTATCAATTAAAAAAAAACCGATTTTAAAATTAGTAAAATGTGACTTTTCGATTCTGTGAAAAAAAATTATAAGGTCGTACAAGTAACCTAATTACCATAGAAGTCCGCCCGTCAACTAAAAACAGTTTTTTTTAATTTTACTATTTGAATGGATATACTTTCAGATTGGTCCCATAGAAATTTCATCAAAATCGGTTCAGTAGTTTGGTTTTTAGGGTTCCGTACTTAAAGGGTAAAACGGGACCCTATTACTAAGGCTCCGCTGTCCCTCCGTCCGTCTGTCACCAGGCTGTATCTCATGAACCGTGATAGACAGTTGGAATTTTCACAGATGATGTATTTCCGTTGCCGCTATAACAATAAATACAAAAAAATAGAATAAAATAAATATTTAAGGGGGCTTCCATACAACAAACCTGATTTTTTTGCTCGTTTTCGCTCGATATTGATAGCGGCAACAGGTAGACGCAAATATTCACAGAATATTTAGTTATATATTCACTTTAAAATAAATTATTAAAATAAAATAATATTTAAGGGGAGCTCCCATACAAAAAACGTGTTTTTTTGTAGTTTTTATAGATAATGGTTCGGAACCCTTCGTGCGCGTGTCCGACTAGCACTTGGCCGGTTTTTTTAAATCAATATAACTAAAAAAATATGTCATCCAAGTAAACGAAATTGGCCACTTTTTTCAAGTAGACCATAATTTTACATGAAAAAAAAAACTAATGCGCGAGCGTAATCGCTGGACCCGATATTCTGGCCCTTCATCATCATCATCATCAGCCAGAAGACGTCCACTGCTGAACATAGGCCTCCCCCTTTGACCTCCACACTGAACGACATCCTGCCATCTGCATCCACTGGAAAGGACTGTAAGGGAAAATGTAGTAATACAATAAAGGCCTTACTTAAAAACGTTACTCAAGTTAATCTATGCATAAAATTACTCTGTCTCAATTTTGCATGTGACCCAAATTGCCATCAGCAAGAAGTTGAGAGAGCATTTTTAAGCATAGCTCAACTTTAAGTAAGTTCTTAGACGTCTCACCATCTTCGTCGCCAGAAAACGCTGGTTCGTCTTCATCTCCCGATATATTCAGCTCGCCGTCGCTATCTGAAAATAATACATATCATATCATTTGACTGCCCCGGTGTCTCAGTTGGTAGTGAACCTACCTTCTGTGCTTGGGGGCTTGGGTTCGATTCCCATCTAGGACAAACATTTGTGTGATGAACATTTGTGTTTGTTCTATGTCCGGGTATTAATATCTATTTAAGTATGTATTTAAAAATATGTAAAATGTATTTATATCAGACTCTGGCAGCCATATTACAAGCTTTGCTTAGTTTGGGGTCAGATGACTGTGTGTGCAAAAATGTCCCAGATATTTATTTATTATTTATTCTTACTCGCAAGGTTTCACACATCCCCTTTGCGAAATATGGCCCGCCAAAGTGCCAAGTTTGTCCTAACTATAAGACATAGAAACTTACAAGTTTCTATGGGTACTACTTACAATAAAAATAGGTCATATTTACAACCTTCATTCAAAATTATTTTGAACATTATCTGATTATGACTTTTTGAGTAACAACGATAAAACTGTAAAAACTTCAAGGCGTTCTAGCTTATTGACCTTTTTGTAAAATGATCTTAACAAAGAATATTTCCCAATCATTTTTCTCTATGGTTAAACCACAAAAAGTTTTTTTTTTATGGTACTGGGTGACGAAACGAGGTCGCTCGCCTGATGACTCTTAACTCTTGCCCATAACAGCTCAACGCCACTCAGAATTTTGAACTTCAACAGTTTAAAACCCTGGATGGCAATGCACTGCGCTCGTCACCCCGAGATATAAGATGTCAAATCTCTGCATGCCCTGTAATTTCGCTGGAAACATTGCCCTTCAATCCGGAACACGGTAGTGTTTGCACACTACTGCAGTGCAGTACTGTAGTATATTCTATGTCAGGAGGTCATGGTACATCTCTGAAATTTGGCTAAGTCCACAGAGCTTCGTACGTTCGAATTTATCTATAACTATACATTTCTGAACTATGACTACAATTAAATAGCTTTGGTTACGGAACTCTACCAAATGCGTGTCGCGACACGCTCTTGGCTAGTTTTTATTTTATCTATATATATAAAACAAAGTCGGGTTTGTTCGAACAATTATAACTCGAGAACGGCTGGACCGATTTTCATGGTTTTTGTTATATTTGTCTCCGCCCAGATTATCAGAATAATTATTGTAAACGGCTGGATCGATTTGGATGAAATTTTGTGTGCCTGGAGCGGGTCATAATAGCGAGGCAGAAGGCCGAGCTTACACCCGTGCGAAGCCGTGGCGGGTCGCTAGTAATATAAAAGATTATCAGTCCGATAGACTATATTACACAAACCGTAATGTTTTTTCTTTAATAACCACTTTTGCCATAAAAATTGGCAGTCTCTGTAATGTTCATAAAAAATAAGGAATTCATATATATGTAACACAAAATTCAACAAACCTCCATCATCACCTTTCACAGGTTCATCACCGTCATCATCATCGTCATCACTGCCAAGCAGCTCATCACCACCGTCGTCTTGACCCTTCTTCTTGGTCTTCTTAGCAGTTTGCATGTCCGCTAGGAAGTCTAACTCCTCATCTGATTCTAGAGTGAAACACATTAATTTTATAAGTAGTGCTTTTGCCCGCGACTTCGTACGCGTAGATTTTCATATAAACTTTAAACCCGTTTTTCCTCCCTTAATCCGACCCTTGCCCAAAATAACATAGTCTGTACTTCAATCTGGTCATAGCTAAGCATATTCGTGAAAACTGCATTTAAATCCGTCCAGTGGTTTATATGCGCGTGGACAAACAAACAAACAGACAAAAATTCTAAAAACTGTCTTAACGTGTTCAGCTGCGTATTTTAAGACAACCTGTGTGGTTTTTTTTTTACATCTCGCAATTTCAGATTGTTTAATATCTACGTTTTTTTTATATAGATAGATAGAAACTCCTTATTGTGTACATCAGAAATAAACATTACAAACAGATAGAAAACACTTACGAGCTAGTGCCACAAGTGGAGGCCTCATCGCTAAAAGCGATCTCTTCCAGGCAACCATTGGATGGAAAGAATTTACGTAACAGGATCAATGGGGGATGATATATATATGTATAGATATAGATAACGAGCGTGCTCAAAGCTGATGTATGTACCTTGGTCTTTGGAGCCCGTAACAGTGTCCAGATATTTATCAAAGTCCTCGCTGTTGACGGAGTCAGCGTCGCTGTCGTCTTCATCATCAGAACCATGAGCGTCGCGACGTTTTTGAAGGAAACTGGAATAATCCCACTAATATTATAAATGTGAAAGTTTGGATGGATGGATTTTTGTTACTCATTCACGCCAGGACGGCTGAACGGATCTGGATGAAATTTGGCACAGACATAGATTATAGTCTGGAATAGCATATAAATAAAATAAATAAATTTCTGGGACATTATTGCACACATGGTCATCTGACCCCAAACTAAGAAAAGCTTGTAATATGGCTACCAGAGACTGATATACATACATATATATTACATGGGCTACTTTAAAAACGGCTCGACCGAATTGGATGAAATTTTGTTGCTTACTGCACCGCTGCGCAGACCAGAATGCTCAGGCTTGCTCTCTGGACCGTTGGAAACGATGAAATTACAATAGTTACAATCTGGGTGTCTTCAAGTCAAGAGTGAATCGGTTTCTTCTAGGCAAGCGTGATCCATCGTAGACCATATCATCGCTTAACATCAGGCGAGTTGGCGGTCAAGCGCAAGCCTATTTTAGAATAAACAATATACTCAAACTAGCAGCGAAACCCGGCGTTGCATGGGTATCAATACATCGCATGTTTAATGGTATAAATAACGTTCATATATTTCATGTATAAAAGAACTTTCTCGAACATTTTAAATTGATTATAATAGTTTGCACTCATTTTAGAATTCTCTAGATCATTCCAGAAATTTCTAGAACTTTCTCAAACATTCTATATCGATAATAACAGTTTGCACTAATTTTGGAAATTTCTAGATTATACCAGATTTTTTTAGATCTTTCCAGAAGTTCTCATGATAAGTTCTTATGAGTTAGAAAAGGACAGAAATATATTTTTTCACATTCTCGCCACTCAAAACCACCCCCTTCCACCAACCGCGACGAAACTCCCTTACTCCCATCTGGAGACCAAGAGGTATTTACCACCCCAACGGGAAGTTGATTGGAGTTGGGTGGTGATAGAGAAAACCCTGTCTTTACGTACTAACATTAGCATTTTATATATAATAGGTCGGGGAAAAAGTCTTTTCGTATTTTGTATGTATAAAGTTGTAGTAAAAATCTCATGGGTTGTACTGTTTGTATCTGGCTGGTTTTGATACCATTAAAAATATGACATTTTAAAAAAGGAATATAAAAAGTAAAAAGCAATTTCCCGCCATTTTTCAATTGTTTTTTTGTTCGATAAAATGAGTGAATCTAACGAAGAAATTCGATATATTGTGAAATTTTATTACAAAAAACTGAAAAATGCGACACAAGCCGCGAATAAAATTTGTGACGTTTATGGACCTAATGCAGTGTCATCAAGAGTAGCACAATGTTGGTTCAAGCGTTTTCAGTCCGGGAATTTTGATGTCAAAGATGCAGCTCGCTCTGGTCGCCCTGTTACGGATAAAGTCGATGCCATTTCTGAAAAAGTGGACCAAGATCGGAATATTAGTAGTTACGACGTAGCTGAAGACCTGGGGATTGACCACAAAACAGTTTTGACCCATTTGAAAATAACTGGGTATACAAAAAAACTCGATATTTGGGTGCCACACCAGCTCACTGAAAGAAACCAAATGAATCGTGTACTCATTTGCGATTCTCTATTGAAACGTAAAGAAACCGAACCGTTTTTGAAAAGATTGATCACTGGTGATGCAAAATGGATCACCTACGACAAGAATGTGCGCAAACGATCATGGTCAAAGGGCAGTGAAGCACCACAGACTGTAGCGAAACCCAGATTAACACGTAATAAGGTGATGCTGTGTGTATGATGGGATTGGAAGGGCATCGTTCATTATAAGCATTTACCGCCGGGCAAAACCATCGATTCGGATCTCTACTGCCAACAGCAGATGAGACTCAAACAAGAAATTGAGAAAAAACGGCCGGAATTGATCAACATAAAGAGTGTGGTCTTTCATCATGATAACGCCAGACCGCACACATCTTTGGCCACTCAGCAAAAATTTAGAGAGCTTGGTTAGGAAGTGTTAATGCATCCACCACATAGCCCTGACCTTGCACCCTCAGATTTCCACCTGTTTCGATCTCTTCAGAATTCTTTGGGTAGTGTTAGATTAACATCAAGAGAGGACTGTCAAAACTACTTGTTGCATTTTATTGATCAGAATTCCCAAAATTTCTACAGCAACGGGGTCATGTCACTACCTAAAAGATGGCAACAAGTTATCGAACAAAATGGTACATATATATTATAATTAAATGGAATTAAACTTGAAAAAAATATGTCTTGAATTTGTTTATAAAATACGAAGAAACTTTTTCCCCGACCTTATATATATATATATATTTAGATAAAGTACTAGGAAAGCCAAATCAAGTACTCGCGAACTCAATAACCATATTAAAAACCTAACACATATTTCTCACATACATTGTTTAGAAAGAAATATATTTTATGAATGACAGAAACAAAAGATACATAAAATATAAAGTGTTAAAAACAGGAAAATAATAGTTTCTGTCACAAATCGGTCCCAACTCAGCATAGTGCTGGTTGACATACTCACTCGTATAAGAAACGTTCGTCCACCGGGATCTTCTTCGAATCCTCATTCAGATATGATGCTGAATTCACTGGTATACTCTTCAAACCTGAAAGATTAAACAATCATTGATAAATAATTTCATCGAATTAGTCTGTGTCATAATGTTCCATTTATTACAAACTAGCTGTGCTCCGCGGTTTCATCCGCGTGGTGATGAAAATCGGTGATGATGAGATGATGAAAAGTTGCCTATGTGTTAATCCAGGATATAAGCAATATATATTCCAAATTTCATCCAAATCCATCCAGCCGTTTCACAGAATCAGAAAGTATTTATTGTATAAACTGGATGGATCAGAAAGTATTTATTGTATAAACATATATGATATTAGTGTGATAACAGGCTTAGCGAAGTTATTTGCGAACTAGCTGCAGCCGGTTCACGCAAAAAGGGCTGGTCTAATTGCGGGAAACGCCCGCACCACAACGAAACGTACCTTTTGCGGTGTAGTTCTTCCTAGCAGCAAACTTCGGATGCGACCCTTTCACTTTCTTGACACCCTCATCTTCGTCACCGGCTTCCGCGCGTTTCTTCGGGTTTTTAAACACAAATCGATCCAGGAAGCGGATGCACGCGAAGTCTTTGAGCGGATCGCCACTGTACTGGATCAGTTGATCTATGTGTGGATGGGAAATATGAATAGTGTTATTGTTTCAACACTTTTTTAATAGAAAACGTCATGGAATCCACACTAATATTATAAATGCAAAAGTAACTCTGTCCGTCTGTCTGTTTGCTACATAATCACGGCTTCATCGATCTCGACAAAATTTTGCGAGGTAATAATCAAATATCATGAGGACGGACATAGGCTATTTTTTTCTGAAGAAATCGCGGACGAAGTTGTGGGTGCTAGTATGTTATAAATTCGTAGAAGGCATTCTAAAAGTTCGTATGGTTAAATATTTGGTTTCTGGATCTTAAGTAAGCCTATGTCAGCTTTTTTTCTTTTAATTTGGATTCCTCCCCCTCTTGGAGAGATTTGGTGGGACCCGTTGTGAGAAGCCACAACATGGGATTCTTCATAAGGCGATTTAATAATAGTTTTAAAGGGTCGAAAACGTATTTGTGATGCCTCTGGTGTTACAAGTACTTTCTTAGTTACATAGGCGACAGTGACTGCTTGCCATCAATTGTTGCTACCGAAATATGTCAGAACTGGACCAAATTGAAATAAAAAAAAACATCAAAATCGGTTCACCCAGGTAACGAACAAAGAACCTCCTTTTTTAAAGTCAGTTAAAAAGAAAGACCCCCCCCTATGAAGATTGGGACATTCCAAAAAGTAAAAGTTTTTTTTTATTACTTTTACGTATAATGTAGTCTGCGATTATCAATTATGCCCACCTCCCAGTTATAATAAGATTTGATGAGATTTCCTGGACCTCTCCCTCCATTTTGACAATAGACAATATTTTAAGCTCACGTAGTTAATGGATGCCTCCTTTGAAGCTTGGCAACAGCTTTTCACTTGGTTTATTGGATGCTAGGAGGTTAAAGGGGGAGGACAATGTTCAGCAGTGGACGTTTTATGGCTGATGATGAACACCTTTTCGACTTGAGGGTCGTAGCTAGCCAGCCGAGCACCAGACGATTCCACCACCAAGCTCTCAGGAAACAAGGAAGCTGATATATTCCATTTCTGATGGTTTAATGATGAAGACACATACCATTGACAAGTTTCTCAGCGAATAGCTTGACGGTAGGGTGGAAGTGCTGGGAGAGTGGCACCAGCTCCATGTAAGACGTGCACTGCGCACCCGCGAAACTAGGGTTCCGGGCCGCTGGATCGTATGACGTTATCACCTGAAAATATACAATAGTGCTTTAATAGTCGCTTTCGAAATTTTGAAGGATTAGTCGGGGAGACTGAAAATCTCATGTGTGACCAAAACGCTGGCCTGTATCATCATTATTAGGACGTCCGCTGCTGGACATAGGCCTCCCCCATCGATTTCAAAAAGGGCCGGTTGGAAGCGGCCTGTATCCAGCGTCTTCCTGCGGTCTCTTTTAGGTCGTTTGTCCATCTTGTGGGAATACGTCCTACGCTAAGCTTACCGGTCCGTGTCTCCATTCGAGCACCTTTCGGCCCCATCGGCCATCTGTTCTGCGTGCTATGTGCCCTGCCCACTGCCATTTCAACTTGCTAATCCGGTGGGCTATGTCGGTGACTTTAGTTCGTCTACGGATCTTCTCATTTCTGATTCGATCTCGTAGAGAAACCCCGAGCATAGCTCTCTTCATAGCTCGTTGTGCGACTTTGAGCTTGCTAATGAGGCCCATAGTGAGAGAGCACTTTTTCCTGCCTGTATACCAACTATAATATACTGTGAAAAGATTATATTTGCGAGTTTCAAATTAAAACTATTTACAGGGTTACGCATATAGACTGTGCTAAGCCGAAAGGAGGTCATTGTACTCATCATTATGAACAACTTTTACTATGTGACCAAAACTGAAATTACGATCGGCGTAAAGTTGCTAATATATAATTTTTTTATCGGATACATGTCGGAGAGTGTGCATCAGATCTGCATGATTTAATTACCTCCTGTCCATTTTTCTATCGGACTGCCAGAGCAGGCACGAAAAATCGACACCGCTTTATGGTTGATAATCCGAAAACCCATACGAAGCGCTTTGATTCCACTTTTATTACGCGAACTGCTAGTCTGTGGAATGCGCTGCCTGAATGGATGTTCCCCGATAGTTATAATCTGGGTGTCTTCAAATCACGAGTGAATCGGTTTCTTCTAGGCAAGCGTGCTCCATCGTAGACCGCATAATCGCTTTGCATCAGGCAAGCTGGCGGTCAAACGCAAGCCTATTTATTATTAAAAAAAATCTGCTGTTTCATACATTTAGTCGAGTGACAATGACTGTTTTCTATGGAACAGCTGATATTTTTTTGCCATTTCAGGGTGTCTCCCATAGTAAATGTTGTTCATAATGATGGGTTCTATGGACCCCTTTCGGCTTAGTACACCCTTTCGCGTAACCTTGTATAGTGGTTCTAATCACAGTTTTTTTTTTGTTTAAATTAGAACGGCTATCAAGTAAGTAAGTTTTGTAAGAAATTTGTTGTAGCCAGTTGCACCCATATAAACGAAAGGTCAGTCATTCGAAATCAGTTAGCAACTGTGACGCGGAGTTCGACGCGTTGATCTAAATAAGAATGTTCAATCAAGGTTCTGTCATAATGGCTGGCGACAGATTTTCCTTCTCATTTCCGTTCTATTTACTTCTATTTTCTGTAGTTCTAATTACCTTCTCCAAGTTGACAGTTTTCTTCAGCTGTATCTTGGTCTCAAGCTGTTTGTCCTGGTCATCTTCTTTGTTCTCCTTGACCTTAGCGTGGAACCAGCCGGTGGTGGTGGTGGGCCTGCGCTTTTTGGGCTTTATGTTTCCTTCCTCGTCTATTTTAAGGTCTACATAGGTCTCTTCATCGTCATCTGGAATAAGAAAAATCGTGTATGTATTATTCTGTACGCAAGAGCTTCATGACCTTATTCCACTCTCCCCCTTTTACTACAGGACAAGTAGAAGGACTGCACACTATTACTCTTTCCTTGTGGAAAATCCAAAGACTCGTACTCAACGACTTGGGTGGTCTTTTATGATACGTACTGCCCAAGAATGGAACTCCCTGCCGTCCTCCTTGTTTCCTGAGAACTACAGTCTAGGCATCTTCAAGGCTAGAGTGAATAGATTTCTTCTAGATCAATGTGTTCCATCTTCAGCCACACCGTCGCTTACCATCAGGCGAGTTGGTGGCCAATGGTAGATCTATTCTATATAGGTTCTTGTATATAATATTTAAATTAGTTCAAAAATAAATAAGTTATAAGTATTTTAATTTCTTGCTAGAAAGAGAGCGCACTATTCTGAGCTATGACGTCAAGCCTCAGGCGCGGCATACAAATGCTATACTAACACACGCTTTGCGAGAAAGAGATAGAACATCCCTCTCTATCCCCACCTAAAACTTTAAACGCTCATATCTCAGAGATTAATCAGCCAATTCAATTTTAATTTTCAGTATGTGTAATGTATTTAGTTATATTCATCGCTAAGCCTGTTATTTGTAATAAATTAAACATTAGGCCACATGCCTATTGTAAAGGCACATTCTTCTGTAATAGGGTATTTGACTGATTTTACAAAACCATTTTAAATTGTTTATTACATTAAAATAAAGCAATCTTGTAATTTAATCCTCATAATTTTCAGTATTTGTGTTTTAAATGACGGATCAAAATTCAAATTATTAAACTACCGCGTAAACGCTACCTTTGACATTCATGGGGCCACGTGACATTAGTGACGTCACACATAAACAAACGAGTTAATCTCGCCATACAATTGTTGCCTCTATTTACTTTTCTGTGATGACATAAGGACATTCGGCTAACATAGAGCGTTTGCAGACAAGTCACGTGATCAGTGAAAAACATATTTTTATTATGTATTTTTCTAGAAATAGGGACTTTATTTTTTAGTTTTTAGTCATTAAATACTTTTTGAAAATAATAATCTTCTAGGATTACACCAGTGTTAATTATATTTTTAATATAGTCAAATACCCTATTATACATAACATATGTGTATGTGTGTGTGTATTTCTAGAACTGATTTTTTTCCTTTGTACTCTGTCATAAATAAACGTGTCTTTATAAGAGTATGCTTCAACAATTATTAGTCTAATAACTCACCTATTAACAAATCTTTCTTATCTCCTTTCAACAGGTCTATTTTCTTTTGTTCCTTCTGCTTATCTTCTTCCTTTTGTGTATCCTCTGCGTCGTTCTGTGTATCTTCTTCTTGAGTCTCCACAGTGGAATCCAATGTGTTATCTTGTTGGGCGTCATCTTTGACCGTTTCTTGGGGTGGTTCGTTTTTGATTTCCTTTAAAAAAATAAGCAAGTAGTGGTAGGACCCTTTTGCAGGGGTCCGCCTGGGCAAGTACTACATTTTTGCCAGTTATTCAACCGCCAAGCAGTAGTGTGCAAACACTACTATGTTCCGGATTGAAGGGCAATGTTTCCAGCAAAATTAAAGGACAGACAGAGATTTGACATCTTATATCACGGGTTGACGAGCGCAGTGCATTGCCATCCAGGGTTTTGAACTGTTGAAGTTCAAAATTCTGAGTGGCGTTGAGTTGTTATGGGCAAGCGTGAAGAGCCATCAGGCGAGCGACTTCGCGTCTCGTCACTCAGTATCATAAAAAAAAGTAAAGCTAATATCAATAACTGTTCAAAAGCATGTCAACACAGCGTATGGTAGGGTTCCGTAGCCAAAGCCAAATAATTGTGATCACAGTTAACAATTTAGAAATTGGTGGAGAAAAATTAGAATGAAGTAAAATGAAGGAGAGTACCAACTTTTTGCCACTTTAGCGGCCATATTTCGCAAAAAATACACTTGATAATTAATTATCAATATAAATAATCGACTTCATAAGGATGCAAGAACTGGACTAAATTAAAAAAAACACTGCAGGCCTAGCACGGGCCGTGAAAAAATTATCTTTCCACTGTTTTTATCCGCGCGTAGACGCGACAGAGCTAGAATATGGATTCGTTTGTCTTTTTCTAGCGGGATAAAAACAGTGGAAATACAATCTGTCCACGGCCCGTGCTAGGCCTGCTGGAAGCACCAGCTGTCAAATAAAAAAAGAATCATCAAAATCAATTCACCCAGTCGAAAGTTTTGAGGTAACAAACATAAAAATAAAAAAAATAGTCAAATTGATAACCCCCTCCTTTTTGAAAGTCGGTTAAGAAATACAGTGGAACATAGAACTAACTAACTAAAATGACGAAGTGTACAAAAAATTGTTTTATAAACGGGTAGGCCTAATTCCCAAGATACGGGTGTATTCCACACCTAGTTTGGGCATAAGTGCGATATAAGAGTGTAAATGTACCAATTTCTGAAATAATTTTTTAATTTTTTTTATAGAACCGTCCTCCTTTTTCGTCGGTTAAAATATTGCGCGATAAGTCCCGATGAAAATTAAAATATGTATACACAGAATACATAAAGTACAAGTACAGAAGGTTCACTCCGTAAAAGCATTTAAATAAGTAGCGACTCTTACTACCACACAATAAAGTGCAATTCAGGACGTGCGAGCGCTAACTACCTATATTAACCTAGAAGTTGCCTCTCTGTCTATCGCGTAACTCTTGTCGCGTTATCTCTGTCTATCGCGCGGCAGCGGGCACGGCAAGTCGGACCAGTCGACTACGTGTAGCTTCATACCTAAAGTGCGGAGTGCGCCAGGTCTGACATGTGTTCAAATCGCGAAAGTTAAAAAGTTACTAAAAAAGAAATGGTTACCTCATCTTTTATTTCCTTCTTAGTCCAGACAAGTTTCATTGCTTCTTTTTTCTCGCTGTCCTTCAACACTTGTGACACCATGAATAGTACCTGTTTCACGGAACAACTGTTATTTTTATAGTCATAAAATAATTATCAAAATAAAACAAACGACTTCATAAAAACGCTAGAACTGGACCAAATGGGACCACACGTGAAGCACCAGCTTTCAAATGAAAAAAGAATCATCAAAATCGGTTCACCCAATCGAAAGTACAAGGTGACAATCATTAAAAAAAAAAATAGTCGCATTGAAAGCCTCCTCCTTTTTGGAAGTCGGTTAAAAAAAATGCGGTTAAAAATATGCACAACTCACCCCACAACACTGCGCCGGAGTCATGTAACAACACAACTGTAGCAGTCTCTTTATGAACGCGCAAACCCGGTCGGTATTGCTGTCCTGCTTCAACGACTTGTAAATGAGCGAGAAGATTAACGCCGAGTGAGTCGTCGAGAACATATCTGCGTTCATCAGCTTGCGGTAGAGGGCGGTGTAGTAGCTGGAATTTAATATATAGCTAGTATTGTATTACTTTTCCATATTACTTTACCCTTTCATACACTGCTACACCCCTTCACATGCGCACACACCCCACACCTACACACACCGTCACAATCATACACTCACACAAACATACATAAAAACACACACATATAAGTCAAAGATGTCCTATATTATTGAAGAGCAGGAACTCCTAATACAGGCATTTTTTTGCCTAAAAGGTATCCCTGATCGCTTTAAACTGGTATTAGTCTGAGATCCGGCTGCAGAATTACTTCATCAAGTTTTTGCTTAAAACCAAATTTTTACGCATATTTATGATTAGGAGAATATATATATATATATCAACCAGGGTGCCAATAAAAATGTGGCCGCTAGTATTTTTAATTAAATTATTGTTAATTAATTTATGGGGAAAAAAATCATTCACTTGGTTTTTAAATAATATATCGTCCACTTCATGAATACGTGAATCACACATGGGAACATGGGATTCTTTAAAAAGGCTGTTAATAGAATCTTTCAAGATCAGCAATGTATCTGTGATGCCCCTGGTGTTACACGCTTACCACGCTTGTCAGGTGGTCGGTTAACTTGATTGTCACCTACGGCATAAAAATATATCATTGAAGTAAAATCACAAGACTTACCGATCTGAGGTCCCTTTAGACGCGTCGCTGATGTGGAACAGTAGAGCTAAGGCGTGAATAGAGACGTTCAAGCTCGTCAGGTGCACTAGCTTGTAAATGGCGTCCACATGGTCGGTGGAAGCAAGACGGGAGCGGTCCGCGAACGGATACGCTCGCTTCACGCCCGTTAGGATCGCGGACATCAGCCGCGAGTCGATCTCACCCTGCGAAATGGAGAAATCTTTTTTTTTTTCAAATAGAATAAGTGGCGAATAAGCTACGGGCCACCTGATGGTAACTGGCACAGAAAAGTTTTATTTTTGTTTAAATTAGAACGACTTTCAAGGCGTTTTTGTAGGAAATTTACTGTAGCCACTTGCACCCATATAAACCCATAGCAACTGTGACGCGGAGTTCGACGCGTTGACATAAATAAGAATGTTCAATCATATATCTGTCACAATACCTGGCGACAGAGTTTCCTTCTCATTTCCGTTCTATTTAGTTCTCTTTACTGTGGTAAACCGCTGCCTATGGACACCTTCAATACCCGGGGCATTGTCAGTTCGTTGCCTACCTTTGAGGACTCTATTCACTCCACGTTTAAAGCAGTCCTAATTATAAATTATTAGTACACGGGTTATTCGGAACGAAGTTATAAGTTTTGACTGCCCCAGTGGCTTATTTGGTAGTGAATCTACCTTCTGCGTTTGGGGGCGTGGGTTCGATACCCACCTAGGACAAACATACATGTGATGAACATTTGTGTTTGTTCTATGTCTGGGTGTTAATATCTATTTAAGTATGTATTTAAAAATATATTATGTATGTATATCAGTCTCTGACAGCCATATTACAAGCTTTACTTAGTTTGGTGTCAGATGACCGTGTGTGTAAAAATGTCCCAAATATTTATTTATTTTATAATTTTTAAATCAGTCCAGTAGTTTTTGATTTAATTCGTTTCAAACATCCAAAAATATAAATCTTTCCTCTTTATAATATTTGTGTAGATGGTAGGCATCTCTACATTTTTGCTAGAAGCGAGTAAGATCAGAGAGTGAGATTTTAGTGCTAACGAACCTTCTTGATGGAAGCCTTAAAGAAGGAGAAGTATATCCTGATCAGATTCTCAGCTATCTTGGAGTCGTCTTTCTCCAAATAGAACTGGTTAAGAAAACACACGCCGTAGTACTGCGCTCGGGGGGAAATATTCGATCTGTAATGGAAATATTTCAAGAATATACATCTGAACAGTTAGATTTTATTTCCGGTGGTAAAATGTTCAACACCTCTGAAATGTCACTTTGACACTGACATATTTGACATTTCTTTGTTTACATTTTTGATCTCGAATTCTGAACAGTTCAGCTCGGGTACAGCTTGCTAGCCTAGCTTGTGGAAACGTGACAAACTCCGGCAAGTAGTTGGGATTGTCACAGGTCACTGCCTTTTAAACAAACACCTTTTCAAAATTGGGGTTACAGACAGTCCCCTATGTAGAGGGTGTATGGAGACTGAAGAAACAGCCGCGCATTTGCTGCTGGAGTGCAGCAGCGTGGAAGAACAACGAAATACTATCCTCGGATCACCGAGGACGCTCCAGGAGGCCTGCACAGGAATCAGCGAACTGCTGGCTTTCCTGGAGGAGACCGGTTGGCTGAACTAACTGCAGCCGGATGACGCAAAATGGGTCTAGATGAGGAAAATGCTTATGCGGAAATTGCTATACAAGCCTAGCTTGTATCCCGGGCATAATAACAGCTTACCTGAACAACATCTTCTCAATCTCAACTAATACGACTGCCTTCATGTTAGGATGGTTGTAAAGCAACTGACAGAGATGGTAGATCACTTTGGAAGCGACTGCTTGGCTCGGGTCACCGAGCTTGTTTATAATGTTCGTTAGAAGCATCTGCAGACAAAACAGATCGTTTTAAGGGTATCCATAAAGATAGAAAGGAACATTGAAAAGGAAGAAAAAAATATTTATTTATGACGGAAAGTAAAGATAAATAGACATTAGCAGTTAAAACCCGTACGAACCGCTATGATTCGACTTTATTGAGCGAACTGCTAGTCTGTGGAATGCGCTGCCTGAATGGGTGTTCCCAGATAGTTACAATCTGGGTGTTTTCAAGTCAAAAGTGAATCGGTTTCTTCTATGCAAGCGTGATCCATCGTAGGCCGAATCATCGCTTAACATCAGGCGAGTTGGCGGCCAAACGCAAACCTATTTAATAATAAAAAAAAGTAGTTTCTGTTATAAGCCGGTTCCAACTCTGTGTAGTGCTGGTTGTAAACAGCCATTAGTACCAGGTATGGGCGCAACAGGCTGAAATGATGATGATGACGATTTGAAAAGCATAGAGAAATGCACATATAAGATTGTAACTGACGTTGAATTAAAACTTTCTGACCATTTCTTCTAGTTTTTTAACCGACTTCCAAAAAGTAGGAGGTTATCGAATCGACTGTTTAAAAAAAATGTTTGTTTCCTTAGAACTGAACCGATTTTGATGATTCTTTTTTTATTTAAAAGCTGGTGCTTCCCGTGTGGTCCCATTTCAATTTGGCCCAGTTCTGTCATTTTCTGACAACTTCCATTGTGCAACGCGTCAAAAATCTAAATGGCGATGTTAGGGCCACCCTCGAAACAAAAATCTTCAAAGACCTTTATTTTATTTTACATGGAAATAAACAGCTGCTTATAAACACAGTAGATATGCGATAAATAGTCACAAAAAAGCCAAAAATAATTTTTCACTTACACAAACTAAATTGGTTTAAATGCCGCTTACGTAATTGCATGCTCAGCATTGGGTCATTAACACCTGATGGTTGAAAGTGGAATACGAGGGTCTAGCTAGAATATAACTCACTATGACATGAGATATAACAAAATAGTAGATAGTAACTTTACCTTTTCTCTTTCTGGATGATGCATCAGTAGATAAGACATGGCGGTGACTGCTTTCTCCTTGTTAGCATCTACTGAGTCGTGCGCGAAATTGTTCAATGCTTCTACATACGCTGAAAGATGGAG
Source organism: Agriopis leucophaearia (assembly GCA_949125355.1). Classification (NCBI taxonomy): domain Eukaryota; kingdom Metazoa; phylum Arthropoda; class Insecta; order Lepidoptera; family Geometridae; genus Agriopis; species Agriopis leucophaearia. The sequence continues at coordinate 2,964,089 of OX421287.1, forward strand.
AATAATACAATTCATATGAATAAGAAATAAAATAAAATGTCTTTATTTCAGGCATTAAGAAATCATATGTTGCATTAAAACATTATTAAAATATAATTATCAACATAAAAACCGACTTCATAAAAATGTCAGAACTGAACCAAATTGAAATGGGAATGGGAATGGGAAAGACACACGGAAAGCACCAGCTTTCAAATAAAACAAGAATCATCAAAATCGGTTCACCCAGTCGAAAGTTCTGAGGTAACAAACATTAAAAAAAATATGATAATCTCCTTTTTAGAAGCCAGTTAAAAAGCTAGTCGCTCACACTAATATCATATATGTGAAAGTTTGGATGGATGGATGTTTGTAACTCAATCACACAGAAATGGCTGGATGGATTTGGATGAAGTTTGGAATATACATTGCTTATGTCCTGGGTTAACACATAGGCTACTTTTCATCATCATCATCATCACCGATTCACGGGGCGCAGCTAGTAGAGTTAATAAATACAAAACTCACTTCCATACAGCTCTTTCAGCTGATCCTCAAAGTACCATAGTTTCAGTATATTCCGTCTCGCTTGTTTGTTCCCAGATACCATGTTGTCTATCGCAGCTAGCGGGTGCTGGGAGAATGTTCGTAGTTTCACATTCGGGATGAGAAGATCTGACGTTAGGAGCTCGGAGAGACCGTCTGTGAAAAGACATAATTATGTGTCATGTAATAAAAAACACATCAATCATAGGACTGCACGTCAGAAGTGAAAACTTAAGTAGTAATTCAGCTATTCGACAAGAGATGGCGCTGTTTTTAAATACACGGTACAGGATGTTCCATGATTTTTGTTCGCCAAAAAAGGGCTCAACGCGCCTAAAGAAGTTTTCACTTCAATAAGTGATTTTGACAATATTCTAGCTAATGCATAAATTAATTAACTATGAAGAAAACTATTTGTTTCCCCCCATTTTAAGTTTGTACCGTCTGGCAAGGATATGAGTTTACTGTATTTAAAGGGTCTAGCAGGCTAAGCATTGGCCCCTTAAAGTACTTGTTAAGGTTTTTGGTGCTGCTATATAGTCAGGTCATAATAACCCTATATAGGTATTTTACAAAATAATGCAGCTATATTGTCAGGTCATAAGAACCCTACATACCTATTTTACAAAATAGTGCTGCGTTATTGTCAGGTCATAAGAACCCTATATACCTATTTTACAAAATAGTGCTGCTATATTGTCAGGTCATAAGATACCCTACATACCTATTTTTACAATATAGTGATGCTATATTGCCAGACCATAAGAATCCTATATAGGTTTTTACAAAATAATGTTGCTATATTGTCGGTTCATAAGAACCCTACATATTTTACAAAATAGTGCTGCTATATTGTCAAGTCATAAGAACCCTACAATCCTATTTTACAAAATAATACTGCTACATTGTCAGGTCATAAGAACCCTACATACCTATTTTACAAAATAATACTGCTACATTGTCAGGTCATAAGAACCCTACATAGCTATTTTACAAAATAATACTGCTATATTGTCAGGTCATAAGAACCCTACATACCTATTTTACAAAATAATACTGCTATATTGTCAGGTCATAAGAACCCTACATACCTATTTTACAAAATAGTGCTGCTATATAGTCAGGACATAAGAACCCTACATACCTATTTTACAAAATAATACTGCTACATTGTCAGGTCATAAGAACCCTACATACCTATTTTACAAAATAATACTGCTATATTGTCAGGTCATAAGAACCCTACATAGCTATTTTACATAATAGTGCTACAATATTTTCAGGTCATAAGAACTCTACATACCTATTTAACAACTGTCAGCGGCCGCAATGCATACACATACTTTCGGGTTATTAAAAATTAGTGTGATATGGATAGAGTCAATCCAACTACAGACCGCAGCAGCATTGCAGCCGTCTCTACCCTGTTGTAGCAGTTTCTAAGTTAATATGTTTTTATTACCTATAATGATGATGCCATCTTTCTTTTTTGCAGGTTTCACATTGCTTATCAAATTTCTTAACGCGTTCAAATTGTAGATAGGGTTATCCTGAAAATTGATTTGGAGCATAGAATTATTATTGAAATAGGATGTTATATGATGGTTGTTGTGGCAGATAATCTATAGTTACCTGTATAAGTATGGTGGCTGCAGCAACCCTGTCCCCGATGGCTCCCTTGTTGAGCAGAGTCCTCGCCCATTTGTGGTCCGATGAGCCACTTTTATTTGATTCTGAAATAATGGCCGATATTGTTTAGCATGCACTATTTATTCACCCATCAAGGTGATTCTAACAGATCATTGGAGGAGTTAGCGGATATACAGACAGACAGACACGGAAAGCGTCTTTATTTTATACTATACTAGCTGTCCGCCCCGGCTTCGCACGGGTGTAAGCTCGGCCTTCGGCCTCGCTACAAAATATAATATAGCCTATGTCACCCGGGGATAGTGTAGCTTCCCAACAGTGAAAGAATTTTTCAAATCGGTTCAGTAGTTTCGGAGCCTATTCATTACAAACATACAAACATACAAAAATAGGTACAAATCTTTCCTCTTTATAATATTAGTGTAGATGGAGATAATATATACTTGTTTCATAAGCGAGTGTGTCTCCATGCAACGCACTGCTAGCCTCCTTCCTGCACTCTTCGATCTGCTCTGTGGTTAATGTACTCGATGATATTGGTTCTTCTGGTAACTGAAACATTTGTTAAAAATTTGATGAAAATGATTTCATACCAAAGTGGTGGACTTTGTCAGTAGGCTGACAAATCTTCATCGTTCATTATCATTGTCAGCCTATCGTGTTCTTACTGCTGCAGGCCTAGCACGGGCCGTGGAAAAATTGTCTTTCCACCGTTTTTATCATACTCATATATCAGACTTTCAGTCATTGATGCTGAGCCAATGATCGACATGGGTGGCGTAAGATTGTAAAACGCACAGACCACTGCCCGGTGACCATCGCTCTCAAATCATGAATGAAGGCATGAGGATGTGGTAACGGGTGGTGTACTGCAGTGAACGAGAGGTGGCTAAGACCTCTCTAGGTTAGTGGACTACCGCCAACCAAGAACATCAAACATTTAACAATATTAAAAAGTGCAACACCTTGCAAAACCAACAGAATGATTTTGCAACAACTCTTCCGGAAGCTATGATTACAAGCACTCTCTAACTGTTACTTATCTGTGCCTTAGAGGGTAGTTGGGATTGAATCTAGTGGAAGACAGTGAGTTTGATGATATGTGGGTCACACGTTAAGAAACACCTAACTTTTGAGTTATCTGATGTAGGATTTGGTTATTATGCACATCAGAAAGGTATTCTAACAAAAATATTGAGAAAGCAACCTCAAACTAAGCAATGTTTACAACATTATCTATGCTAGTGTAGATAGCAATAGTTACATGGGAAGTGTTCAAATATTACTGTAAAGCAGCGTTTGGAATATTCGTGGAGTTTCTAATTCTTACCTGATGATACCACTTTTTCTTGTCTTCATATTCCAAAGTTTCAGCAAAATGTTTTGCGATACCTTGAGATTTTTTATTGTCAGCATTTTTGTCTTCTCTCCCGTAATTTGTGTATGCCTCGTCTACTAAGATATTCTCTTCAAACCTTTTATGCTTCATTTTACTTAATATTCATCAGTTTTTTCCCCAAAAGTAAATAAAAACACGTGAAATTCGTGATTTCAACCATGCATGCAAAACTTTATTTGACATTGATTGACAGCTTTGACAGTCATATGAGTCTGGGACTAGGCAGTGACATATGATATGACATGACACTGAACGTACCGGCTAAGACAAAATCACTAAATATGGGATGCGTTTACGGCACTTATCCAGACTAAAACTTATACTAGATGAACGATAAAACACCCGTTTTGGGACTCCACGAGGTGAAAAATTATACCGGCGAAAATTTAAACTGCCCGTTTACGGGCGTCCGCTGGTATAAGTTTTCGCCTGACTAGATTAAATTTTATCTACCTTTTGAGGTCGCTAAATTTTCGCCTGCTGTCAGATTGACAGCTGTTGAGGAGGTTAAGCCGTTTTTGATATTATTTTGTTCGAATCTTTTTGTTGTAGATGTTTTTATTTAAAATAAAATTTTATATCTATATAATGATAGATTGATATTTCATATTTTACTATTATATACCATTTTATTTTACTATATTTTACTTGACATTTATTTATTATTGAATTTGACAGCTAGTATTGACATATATGACATAAAGCTATGACGCCGTTCAGCGAACCTCCGTTAGTTTAATTTTTCACCGGTGAAAAATTCGCCGAGTCCGTAAACGCTCCCCTAGAGAATAATAAGTGCATAGAAACGTCACGTGATTTACAAAGCGTACAAGGCCGTCTGTCAAATAGTATGTAGCTTTTGGAGCCTTTTACAGGTCCCTAGTACAATAGTGTACAACCCTGTACAACCCTAATTTGCCGTCCTGTAAAAAATATCTCTGTTTCGTTCTGGATTGCTAGCATGCGCACCGCGACAACATTTTGTCGTCACTTTGTCGAGCGACAACGCGACCATGTGCCTAGCCTACGGTTTCATGTAAGCTTGTCTCGCTATGGCACGATAAAAATAGTCTACATAATTATGTCACGGTGCGCATGATACCCCGACTGTAGGTAGTAGATCTGTGCCCGACTGGGAACAACTGTTTTGGCATATAAATTATTAGCACTACTTCTTTTCTTTAGTCCATTTTCTGAGGCCAAAATGTCTGAAGCCAAAATCATAAAAAAACTTTCTTAATTTGTGTTGTCATATCAATGTCAATGTCAAAGTTGTCTTACAAAAATCTTGGATTTTGGAATTGCTTGAAATTGAAAAACTTCGAGTGGGGTGTGTAATGAAATGAAAATCATCTATATTTAATAAATTACCCCCCAGTTTAGCTCAAATTAGCCTATAAACAATATAATGGATGACAAAGGAAGGAAAGTGATCGTTTGCGACAACGGCACGGGTGTAAGTTCATTGAAAAACTGCAAGTGAAATCAATGTTGATAAGGCAATGGTTTGAGTCATCGTTTTCCTGGTTTATTGGTTTTAGTTTGTGAAATGTGGATATGCTGGCAGCAACTTTCCGGCCCACATTTTCCCGTCCATGGTGGGAAGGCCTATCATCAGGGCCGAAAACAAAATTGGAGAGATTGATATCAAGGTACGTACCTATCATTGTCTAAAGTTCTTGTGCTATTCTGGTATTCTGAACCGTTTCTTGGTTCATAGGTGATATTCTGCATCAACATCAAGTTTCTTTCTCAACCCCCTATGAAAAAACTTACATAAATGTGTATCCATGTAATACATAAATCCCGCTGTTCACGTCGTTATAGACTTGTCTAAAATCTTAAAACAGAACCTGTAACCAATGGCTTCATTCCTTTGAAGTTGTACTTATGTTCAGCTTCATGATGTAGCCCTGGCTTTCGTCAAGATAAATTAAGCTGTTTAGTCCTACAGAGTTACCTTTGCTTAGTGTTACTGGATGCATCCTTTAGTTTTTCCAGATTTGCCAGTTTTTCCACGTTTACCATTGGAAAAGTATTCTTTGTTCGTGTCATTGTGATACAAATATTATTTGAATTTTCCTTGCGTAATTTTATCAAGATTTATCAGATCTTTCGTGAAAAGGTTACAAATGTACAGACAGACTTGGACATTTATATTATTACCCTATTATGTATAAACACTTGATAAGGTATTCTTTTATAAAAGAATATCTCAATAATATTTCGAGTAACAGTTCTCATTAGGGATGTTACAGAGGAACAGAGGTTCTGATTCCGAAAATTCGGAACTTCCGATTGATTATCTACACCCGATTCTGACTTCGGCTCCTACATTTTTAAATCGGAGGTTATAGTCAGAGGTGCAAAATGGCGGAGGCTGCGGTCAGCTCGTACCAACAAACAAACAACACCCACAACTTGTCTGGAACAAATTTGTACTTTACACTCGGTTACCCGCTCTCCTCCCATATGCTTTTTGTTGTTTACTCTTTCACTAACTTGCCCTTAACACATCCTCTCTTCTGCCTCCGCCTCTGAGTTTGACTCGGGACTTCGGTTCAGACTCCAACATGCCAAATGTGAAAACTCCAACTTTGGTTGCGATAAAACTACTTCTGTAACATCTCAGTTCTTGTGAGTGAGAAATTTATAGTAAATATTAGTTAGTCAAGTATTTATGCATAAAGAAAGTTCTTCGCACAATATCAGTGTGACAGATTATAATCATTCGATGTGTAATCTTCAGTAATTACTATAATTAATATAAAATTTCCAGGACATATGCATCGGAGTAAGTTTTGGGTAGTAAGCAAAAGCATGTTTGTGAAACAATTCCTAACATTTTGATGTTTTTGTTATACTCAAAACTGAACTGTATATACTTTTTGTATTGTTCGTTTTATTATGTGTGTTTGAGAGATGAGTATGATAATAAAATAGTCTTTTAAGTCTTATTTTTCTTATATTTGCTGATTATTAATGCTAAGGCCATTGATATTATATAAGAAGTAGATGGAAGGCAGAAATAAAAGCGTGGTCCAAGTAATAGTGATATTTTTCTGTCCGTGGCTCTGCTGCGTTGGCTGTTTTGTCTGTGGCGGTGATTCTTCATCTGCTCTTCTTTCACATCAAAGGCTAACACCCTCCACACAAATAGTGTTGACACATTTAAATCCGGTTTTGACATGTCTTGAAAATATTTTTTAGAGTGTTTCTTGGAAGAATTTACTTCAAAATGTTATCACATCACACGTCAGCCAGTAAACATCCACTGCTGAACAAAGGCCTTTAGTCAACCTTAGAGAGGGGTTTTGCAATTTTTCTCTTTTTTTTTTCATGAATTTTTACTAGATCCTACGTAAATAATGAGACTAAAAATGAGAATGCGAATATTCAATGATGTCTCCATGATCAGCATGGCAGGTTGTAGTTCAGTGTGGAGGTTAAAGGGGAGGCCTATGTTCAGCAGTGGACGTCTTGTGGCTGATGATGATGATGACGTAAATAATTATGTAGCCATGTCGATGCTCTACGACCACATTTAGGAGGCGTTACTGCAGTTAAAAAGAAATAAACCACCTCGATCGCGTTTGCAACTAAAGTCTAAAACCAGTTTCAAATGCATTGTACCAGGAGGACTTAACTGTGTCAATAAGTACTTATAGGAGACGTTTTTTTTGTGTTCCATTTGTACTCATCATCATCAGCCAGAAGACATCAACTGCTGAACATAAGCCTCCCACTTAGACTTCCACACTGAACGACAGCCTGCCATCTGCATCCATGGGATGCTCGTTTGTACTATATGCATTCAATTATATTTTTCTTATAACCAGTCCTTTTGAGTGTAATTTTTTTTCTTAAGATTAATTATAAATTGACTGAAATTTCATAAAATCCTGAAAATAATGTAATGTACAGTTAACATAATGTCAACTTTTCATGCACCCAGGGCTTTGACCCAGAGGTTGTACAGGTAAAAGGCACTTAAACAGAATAGCTGACATTTTATAATTGAAATAATATCATAAATAGATTTGAGCACTGCCTAAGCATTAAATTCGGTATGTAACTCGATTATTTTGAATCACTCGGAGCTGTCATAATTTCACCCACCCTTCACACTGTAGACTTGATTCCCTCCTATGCTGACGTTAGTCCTGCGTACGAATATATATTGCGTTCTATAAAGCACCGCACTATGACGCGTGGTCTATGATGCGCATATATTGCTACGTGGGACGGACGTCAGTGACCGACATCAGCGACCGACGTCAGTGACTGACGTTACAGACCTACGTCAGCGTAAGAAGAAACCAAGCTTACTTATAATTGTAAGGGTAGGGGGCCATTCAAGTATTACATAAGCAGAATTTTAGTAATTTTTAACCCCCTTGTCAGCAGAAGTGATAGCTCACGCACCCTCGCCTTATGCTTAGGTAAACAATAGCTTTTTTTTCTGTCCAGGATATTTTATTGTTATTCATGATTCAAGAAAAGAAAAAATATATATAAAAAGAAAGAAGGATTTATCTACACTAATATTATAAAGAGGAAAGATTTGTACCTATTTTTGTATGTTTGTATGTTTGTAATGAATAGGCTCCGAAACTACTGAACCGATTTGAAAAATTCTTTCACTGTTGGGAAGCTACACTATCCCCGGGTGACACAGGCTATATTATATTTTGTAGCGAGGCCGAAGGCCGAGCTTACACTCGTGCGAAGCCGGGGCGGACGGCTAGTAGACTATAAAGGAATTTAATGCCTATTTAATTTTTATTCAAATAAATTTTGCAGAATAAGTAAATAAATAAATATTACTGACGTAATCATCATACAGACCTCCTGTCCCCATGTCATCAACAATAAGCAAGGCAAATACCCCCCCTCGTTGGTGTTTACGTATAGCTTGAATGGCCCCTAGGACTCTAATGCAGAGTCGATCTCCAGAAGTACTTACTGCTTTGCCAGTTATTTAATCACGCTGTATTGTGCTTATATTAACAGCGTTCTGGATTGAATGGAAATGTTTCAATTGCATAAAAAGATTTAACAACTAAATAAAACCCATGGGTGACCAGTGTAGTAAATTGCCCTGTGTGACAATTTACTTTTTAAACCGACTCCAAAAAAGGACAGGTTATCAATTTTATTTTGTGTTTGTTACCTCAGAACTCGGTCATTTATAAATCAATTTGGAAAATTCTTTATTTTATTTTAAAGGAGATACTTTCAGAATGCTCTTATAGAAACTTAATCATAATCGATTCTGTAGTTTGGTTTTTAAATCAATATAACTTCCTGAAGAATTTTCAAATCAGTATCATAAATGACGGAGTTCTGATGTAACAAAAAAAAAAGATTTGAGAACCCACTCCTTTTTTAAGTCGTTTAAATAGGTATATTTTAGTAGGATTGTAAAGATGTACAAATCTATCTTTTCCTCCTGTAGCTGACGTCATCATTTTATAAGCAGGATAATCAACAAAAATATCATAATAGTGGTAGTGCCTTTAGTGAATAGTATTTCAAATTCACTAAAGTTAAATGATTATTTACGGGATATTTACCGTGGTAAGGTTGTGGAAGGAGCTCCCGATATTTCGGCGCAGTTACATGCACCATGTTCACGGGAAGACTGAAGAATGCGGGTGGTTGGTGAAAAAGTTCAAAGTTAGGTACAGCCAAAACGATCTACCCTCTTTCGTAGTCTTTTGCTACGGTTATCACTGGAACTCGAACTCGAACCTAAGTCTCGACAAAACACACTCACTGTATCACTGCGTATAGTATTTTGAACACATTTTGAACGCGGACTTTTATTTTTAAGGCAACCTAATACTGGATTCCACGCACTAGCGAGTTGAAAACCATCACTTCGATTGAAATTCTGGCATTTCGAGATTTCAATAGTTTCCTTTACCAGCCTTGGTATGTAGTGACGCTCGGTGGACAGGATTTCGGGATTATGAAATTCAATCCAGTGGTTAGGACCCGCGTCCAGCAGATGCTATATGATGCTATATGATATGATGATGATATCCCGTAAATAATCATTTAACTTTAGTGAACAACCGTGATAGTTTAAAACAGTATTTCAAATTCAGTTCAACTAATAATAGAATCTACTTTTCTCTAGTAAGAATTTTGCAGCAATTATAAATAGCTTTGCATTTTTTATGTTTTGTGAATGTTTTTCAGCCGTTTTACTTAACAGTAACATTAGTGACTGATTTACACTAATGGCTTCTACAGACTAAATATGTGTCAGCACAACAGCAACATATCTTGGAAGCGCGAGTTTAAAAAAAAAACCAAGGAAAAGATTATTTAAAAAAAAAACAGAAACTTTTCCAATCTTCTGTCCCTAAAACCCTTGTACGAACTATTATAAACATTTAAAAATCTGTCTTAAGTTCTAACAATGCTTCTACTAGCACACAGGACACATAATTCGGTTCGATCTCGTCAATACAAAAGTGCCGAATTGCGCCATGGTAAACTGTAATAACTCGTCGAAATATATGTACAAAAATTCGGCTGTTTTTATACAAATTGATATGGTCGCTGTTTGTCCTGAGAAAGGTCGTAGGCGCTGCACCTGTTGTCATGCGAAAGCCCTCGCGCTGCTCACGCTCTGTGCTGCTACTGACACGTGTTTGATCTGTACTCTGTAGAAGCCTAAAGTTTCTATGCGACACGCCCATACCAAAAATCTAGGTATCTAGTAAGGTTTGTACATAAGACATCGCAACTTTCTGTATCGTCTTTGAGTACTGTACAGCTTTCACTCTCACTGATACTGTGTAAAGCAGTTTATACACTATTATACTATATATTAGCAGTGTTCCCGATGGGATTTCCCACCAGTTAAATAGAGAATGACGAAGCTCAAAACATATTTTCACACCCTTTTTAACTCCTTTAGGGTATGAAATTTCAAAAACGCTTATATAGCTGACTTGGGAAACAGATGCCTAAATACAAACTTCCATGTTTCTAAATTCAAAAAAATTACGAACTTTCATCCTATTTCCCTTCAGGGGATGAATTTCCAAAAACTAATGATACACCTTAGTTTTAACTAAGTAAGTTAAGTACCAACATTTTTAACTGCAAAAATGCCGAACTTTCGTACAAAAAAAAACGCCTTACATATCCATTTAGACGATGAATTTTCTAAAATTCTTCCTTAGTCCTTACCTACGTTATATAAGGAACACTTGAGCAAAATTTCATGCCTCTAGATCCAGCAGCTTATGCTGTGCATTGTCTGTCATTGAATGAATTTAATTAATTCTAGACGTAGATTTTTCACTCTGGTACAAAAAATTTCACATCATACTGTATCAATGAATCAAAGTTTTAGTATTTCAATTTCATTTTATTTGTTTTATGGCTTTGAGCGTGTCGCGTAAAAACTTGGTCACTTTAAATCGTGATTGCTGTACTGTAAATGATGTTGTTTTTAATGTTTTCAGGACTTGATGGTCGGCGATGAGGCGTCTCAGCTACGATCTATGCTTGAAGTCAGCTACCCTATGGAGAATGGAGTAAGTAATCAAATTAATAATAAAAGAAATAAATATTCGGCAATTTTTTGCACACACGGTCATCTGACCCCAAACTAAGCATAGCTTGTAATATGGCTGCCAGAGACTGATATACATACATAATATTTTTTTTTATACATACTTAAATATGTATAAAAATATATTAAATTATTAACTAGCTGTCCAAATTACATATATTTTTTGTGTTGTGGTTATTACATAAATTCCATAGAAAAAACCTATCACTTTCATATTTTCACGAATTTTCCAATTTTATTTTCCCTAAAAACCTAGTTCAGACTCAAATAACATTAAAAATAAACGGTTCAGAATGTAAAAGGGATTTTAGGTGAGTTCATCATCTCGTTATTGAAATGAAAAAATAATAATTCCATTAGTGTATATAGAATATCGCAGGTAAAAAAACAGCCTTCACAATTTTCAATTAAATTCTCCCAACAGGTAGTACGAAACTGGGAGGACATGTGTCACGTTTGGGACTACACGTTTGGACCGAGCAAGATGAACATCGACCCTAAGGACACTAAGATTCTGCTCACGGAACCCCCCATGAACCCCACCAAGAATAGAGAGAAGATGATTGAGGTATGTTTTTTTTTCTCTTTAGAGGATTTTGGCATTCTACATCATGTGCATTTGCCAATGTCACTGTCAAGTATTAAAATGGTTTTATTAAATATCGTCAAACAAGTCCTTGTCACATTCAAGCAAAATAAGTCACGGCAAGTCCAATTCATGCCCTAAAGTGGTGGAAACTTTATTTACTTAACACTTCAAATAACACAAGTTAAAATAGTTTTTAACATGCTTTTATTAGCTTGGTATGTATCTATGTAACGGAATCTTTGACGTGATTTTCACCCCTTTCCAAATGACGGAAATGACTGAATGAACTGTCAAAAGCGGTTTAACAGTTGTACAATATGGGCCTTACTTAAAAACGTTACTCAAGTTGACATACGCTTAAATATGCTCCGTCTTGTTTTCGCGTGTGACGATTGCCGTCAGCGAGAAGTTCAGAGAGCATTTTAAAACATAGATCAACTTGAATAACGTTTTTAAGTAAGGCCCTCAATGATTAAAGAAGTCTGGGCTATTGAGGTGAACAACTTGTGGATAAGAGAACAGATCTGTAGGATGAGAAGCGGCACCAGCCTTATCCTGTCCCATCTCAAAATAAAATAAAATAAAAGTTTGTCTCATCTATTATTATTAAGAGCTGAATAAATATTTTTGTATAATTTTTTCTAGTTGATTAACATAATGGACAGACTATAATCCTTCCTCTTTCTGTCTCACATCACACATCATCAGCCAATTTACGTCCACTGTTGGACAAGGCCTCCCTCATAGAGAGGGGTGTTGCAATAATCCCCACGCTTGGCAGGCGGCTTGGGGATTTCTGTACGTTCACCGTATACTATTAGGACGCTGCTGCCCATCCTCCGGTGGTTCTGGTCGCAGTTTTAGGACATACCCGGGTCCGGGGTTTCTGTCTCACTCTCACCTATTTCCTATACCGCGTCTTATCCTATCCCGTTCTCGTTAGCCATAAGTTTTTAGCCATTATTGTTTATTGCAGGTGATGTTCGAGAAGTATGGATTCGACAGCGCGTACATTGCTATCCAAGCCGTGCTCACACTGTATGCTCAGGGACTCATCTCCGGCGTCGTTGTCGATTCAGGTATTTCTTTTTAGTTACTAACGCATAATTAGATATATCGATTATTAGATAATATATAGCGTGGATATTCGCCAAAGAACCAGAGTCACCGACATAGGTATTAAAATCTGCAAGTTGAAGTGGCAAAGGGCAAGGCCACATCGATCGAAGAAAAAGTGGTTCCTTAAAGAATCGTGGGACATATCACAGGACAGGGATAGAGAAGGAGAAGGTGGCCTAAAAGTGTCATCATTGCTTGGGTGATAAGAGTAATGTATAATTTCAGGTGACGGAGTTACCCATATCTGTCCAGTGTATGAAGAGTTTGCGTTACCCCATCTTACTCGGCGACTGGACATCGCTGGAAGAGATATCACAAGATATCTGATTAAGGTAAGTGGTGACTACAGTCCATTCGCTATTAAAAAAAAAACGCAGGGGCTGCTTTGTGGCGACACCGATTACCCCGATTCCATGGGGCTAAATGAGACTGATCCCTGGTATGCCTTAACCGGCCGTCCGGAGGTGGAAACAGCAAGAGCTGAGAATCTAAGCTCCAGGGTGGAAGTGTTAAAGGGCATAATGCCGCGAGTAGCGTTTAGTGAAAGTGCAGCACACTAACTAACTAAAACAGAAAATATTTAACTAGAAATCCTTGTATTTTATAATAAAATAATAACTTTTTGCAGTTACTCCTCCTTCGTGGCTACGCGTTCAACCACTCAGCCGATTTTGAAACGGTTCGAATGATGAAGGAAAAGCTGTGTTACATCGGATACAACATAGAACAAGAACAGAAACTGGCGTTGGAAACCACTGTGCTCGTAGAACCTTATGTCGTAAGTCTGTATTACTACAGTTATATCATTATTTACGGGATATTTACCGTGATAAAGTTGTTGATGGAGTTCACGATATTTCGGCGCAGTTACATGCACCATGATCACGGGAAGACTGATGAATGCGGGCGGTTGGCTGTTTAATCGAAAATTTCAAAGTTCGGTGCAAAAAAAACGATCTACCCTCTTTCTTAGTCTTTTGCTACGGTTATTAACTTGAACCTAACTCTTGACAAAACACATTCACTGTGTCAGAGTTTTTAAGCTATTGCATACCTTCTATCGCGGGCCTTGAGCGTGGAGACCGAATCCAGAAATTCCGTAACGAAAATAACCTAACACCCCCCACTTCGACCTCTCACCGCTAGATGGCGTTGTAAAATATGTTTGATAAAAGAACGACATACACAGAGTTGTAAAACCTACATAATTTTATTTGTTACAAGTAAATAAATAATTATAATTGCATAAGTTGGTTAAAAATGCTATGCAATAGCTTTACCGCGGCAGTCCCCAAGTGCCACACGATTTTTTTATATATATAGAACTAGCTGCGCCCCGCGGTTTCATCCGCGTCGTGGTGAAAATCGGTGATGATGATGATGAAAATTAGCCTATGTATTAATCCAGGACATAAGCAATGTATATTCCTAATTTTATCCAAATCCATCCAGCCGTTTCTCATGATGTAGTTTCTCGGAAATTCCACGGAAGATAGCTCATTCCACATTTAACAGGTGTGAGGCAAGAAAGATCGCGTGAATCGCACAGTGTGCGATTTCCACTGATCCCGCTGGCGGGATTGAAAACCCCCAGGATCTGTCAGAAGATCGGTTAGATTCTCTCCAAATAATCATTCAGTTCAACAACCTGTTAGGGCCCCAGGGCACACCCCTTCTGGGGTGCCAGGGCAAGTCTGATTCCCACTCCCGGCGACGGTCCAAGCCGAGGCTCGTACCTCCGAGGTGCCCTTGCGCTTGTCGCCCAAAAATCTTAATCATGTTGGCCCAACGCCCCCTGCGTTCACCAACTAGTCCGGTCAAGCTGTGGCCGCAAGGCCAACAGCAAATGTCACATAAAAAAAACGCTTTTCCATACTAAAGCATGCATTTTGTCTTCAGCTACCTGATGGTCGAGTGATCAAAGTAGGTGGGGAGAGGTTCGAGGCGCCTGAGGCTCTGTTCCAGCCGCATTTGATCAACGTGGAGGGCCAGGGGATTGCAGAGCTTGTGTTTAACACAATACAGGTAAGGTGTAACGACTGGTACTATGGACCCCTTTTGGCTTAGTACACGCTTTCCGCATAACCCAGTACACATAGGTAATTATCAATATAAAAAACCGACTTCATAAAAAATTCAGAAGTGGACCAAATTGAAATGGGACCACAAGGGAAGCACCAGCATTCAAATATAAAAAAAAAACATCAAAATCGGTTCACCCAGTCGAAAGTTCCGAGTTAACAAAAAAAACAGTCTAATTGAGAAACTCCTCCTTTTTGGAAGTCGGTTAAAAATAATAAAACAGTTTTGAAGTGTAGCTTTTTCCCTTCAGGCGGCAGACATAGACATGCGTAACGAGCTGTACAAGCACATAGTTCTCTCCGGGGGCTCCACCATGTACCCGGGGCTCCCCTCGCGGCTCGAGCGGGAGATAAAACAACTCTACCTCGAGCGGGTGCTCAAAAACGACTGTGACAAACTAGCCGTGAGTATACTATGCAGTATCTCTAGATCTAGGAAAAGTGATAAAATATTTATTATATTTATTTACAGAAACATAAGATATAAATTAGATCATCATTTTTATAGGATTTATTTCGGAGAATGTGCATCGAAGCTACACGACCTTATTCTAACATCCCCTGTCTACTACAGAACAAGTAGGAAATCGGCCCATTACATACTTTGTGGATTTTCCTTGGATACGTACTAAACGTTTCGATTCTACGTTTCTAATCCGTACAGCCAAGGATTGGAACAACCTGCCGGCTTTCTTGATTCTAGAGAGATATAATCTGGGCCTATTCAAGGCAAAAGTGAATAGGTGTCTTTTAAGTCAGCGTGCTTCATCTTCGACCACATCGTCGCTTACCAACAGGCGAGTTGGTGGACAAACGCTGACTTTAAAGCGATAAAAAAAATTGCTTACATTATTTATTTGTCTATTTTCTCTCACAATGCGGGCAATGGACAAAGCCATGCTCAGAGTTTCTTTGCGCGATGGAATTCGGAACGTAGATATCGGTGCTTTTTTGCCACCTATGGCATAAAAAAAATCGCCAATAGAGACCAGAGTCACCGACATAGCTATTAATATTTGTAAGTTGAAGTGGCAATAGGCAGGCCACATCTCTCGAAAAATCGATAACCGATGGGGAAGAATGGTTTTTGAGTGGAGACCACGACCCGAAAGACGCAGCGTAGGTAGGCCTCTCACTAGATGGACCGACGACATCGTGAGAGTCGCGGGCATTCAGTGGATGCAGATGGCAGGGTGGCGATAAGTGTGAAATTCTAATGTGGAGGCATATGTTCAGCAGTGGACGTCTTCTGGCTGGATGATGATTTGCTCTGACAGCAGCAATTACATTGTAAAAAGCTGAATGTTTTTTCTTAAGAAATGGGGTATGTGCTACAGTCTCACGTCAAAAACCTAGCGAAAATGATCAGAATAAGTGGTTTTCATTCTCTTTTTACAATGTTATTGAGCTGGTTGGCTCTCCTAGCTTAAAAGCAGCAATAAAAATATGATTTCATGATCCTTCATGCCTCGAGCCCAGAGGCAGCAGCAAAATTGTAGTCGCAATTGGCTATTGACAGAGCCGCATGCGGCTCGCTAGCCGTGGTTTGCCGACTCCTGGGCTATGCTATAGTAATACATATTCTAGTTTTTTATAACAGGATTATTTACGGGATATTTACCGTGGTAAGGTTGTGGATGTTCACGGGAAGACAACCGCCCGTTCCCGTGACCATGGTCCATGTAACTGCGCCGAAATATCGGGAGCTCCTTCCATAACCTTACCACGGTAAATATCCCGTAAATAATCATATAACTGTAGTGAACATCCGTGATAGTTTAAAACAGTGTTTTAGTTTTTTATAGTTACGATTATGCATAGTAATTATGATTTAACTATGACAAACAGCTGCTTTCTCAATCTGCGAAAGCCTGTGTCCCAGAACTAGGAATATTGGCTGTTAAGATGATGATCGCTATGAAAGTGAATGCAAATGTCTGTTCACAGAAATTCAAGATCCGCATCGAAGACCCTCCGCGGCGCAAGGACATGGTGTTCATAGGAGGTGCTGTTCTCGCTGAGGTCTGCAAGAACAGGGACGGATTCTGGCTCTCTAAGAACGAGTATCAGGAACAGGTCAGAATACTAACCACACTCCTGTTGATGTTTGGCATCTCCATTGGGAAAATATATTTAGGAACCCGTAACTCAGGTGCGACAATTTGAGACTGGACCATTTGAATAATTCCATTCCATCCATTCAGTCATTTTGGGACTGAAAGTCATTCCAAATCTTTCTTACACTACTTCTGAACATTGGCATCTCTTGACAAGATAATACTACCTTACTATCTCTCAACTTTTGAAACGATTTCCATTAATTAGTTATCCCATTAGAATGTTATCTACAGTTTTTTTGGCCCACTTCTGAACAGGGGATGAGGGAAACCCAAATGTAACTTTCCTAAAGGTGTAAAAAATAGATGGGTTCTAGTTCTGTAAAAACGAGTACTAGAAGCAGGTTTAATAAGTTCCATAAATGATAGAGAATATTATCTTTAGTCTTGTTGATCCCACTTCTGAGTTTAGGAATCTCCTTTTGAAACCCAATTGTAACTAGCATAGAGGTGAAAAAAAAGAGGTGGTAAAAATAGAGACGGGTTCTGGTTCTATAAGAACGAGTGCCAGAAACAGGTTAAATAATATCTCCAACATTAGAGAATTTGTTTCATTGTTTACTAGCGACTAGCGACCCAACCCGGCTTCGCACGGGTGTAAGTTTTATTATATATATATAAACTTTTCGTGATAAATTATCTAACTGATGGTGAAAACAGCATTTAAATCCGTTGCGTGGTTTAGGAGGAGTTAGCGGATATACGACGAGTTAGACACAGACGCGGAAATCGACTTTATTTTATACTATGTAATGTATTTAATTAATTATTCAAATGATGTTGTTACTTGTTCCAGGGTTTGGGGTGCCTAAGGAAACTTGGACCAAGGGCTAGTTAAATAAAGCAATAAGTGAAATGTCAATATGATAAAATAATTCCACATTTTATTGAAGATTATTAGTCAGACAGAAATTAGTCTTTTTGTATTATAATTTTAAGAATTTAAAGACTTTTCCGCACACGATGCATAAAAGCATTTATTTCTAGTTTATTGTCACATGTATATTAATTTTGTTTAAGTACCCTCTTTTTATAGCATTTTTTGTGAGTGCATTCCAAAGTAATGACAAACAGTCTTATTCAGAAACGTTTACGATTCTTTTAACTAAAATCTCGTGCTGTCTCGTTTTCGCGCGTTACCTTTCCATCAGAGTGAAGTTGATAGAACACTAGATTGAAGCTTTTCGAACGTTTGTGAATAATTCTAAAATTACGAGTAAATAAAATTAATGATTTTGTATAATTTTTAAAATACTTTATGAACTAATGTAATTTTTTTAACAATTATCATAATTTCTTAGACTTATCAAGTATGTATCAGCCAAATAGAAAATCATACAATTTTATATCGTTTCCATATAACTTATGGTATAATTGTGTATTACGACTTTGTAATATAAAAAATAAATGTATAAGTATGTGTTTTATTGTTATTATATAAAATAGATTTTTCAAAAAAAAAATATGCGCAAAATACTACCGAAAGAATACAAGAGTATAACCTAAAAAGGCATAATTATACTAGGTGACAGGCGACACGGTACCGCTATAAAAATGTTCCAGTTTGTCGGCTACCAGGGGCCTTACCCCTAGCTCTATTTTTGCGAGCCAACTTTTGGTAGGTAACTAAAATCCGTTTTACTATGCGTGTGATTGTGATTATCGTTCATTCAAGTTAGACGCTTTTAAACGATGCAGCTTAAATAAGTTGGTTAATTTTAGGTACCTATCAGGTACCTACCAAAAGTTGGCTCGCAAAAATAGAGCTAGGGGTAAGGCCCCAGCTATTATAATCTTTAGAAACTATTTAGTGAGCGAAGTACGAGTTTTGGATACGTAAAATACGTATCGAAATTCATATAAATTTTGAATTTCAAAATTGAAATTTACCTACATAGAATTGTATGCTTATTTTACGTATCGGATACTCGTACTTCGCTTACTGAATTCAGTATGCAAATTAAAAAAAAAAACAATAAAAAAAAATGAAAATTATTCTAATTTTATTGTCATTGAAGCAGTTTTTAATAAGTTACGGTTTTCATATAGCGTTTGCTAAATTTGCTGCAGCTGTTAGATCCCTTATTCTTAGTCTGGTTTGAATACAAAGTTATTACAGAAATTGAATTTTGTATAGATGTTTCTATTTGATATAATTAGAACGCCGCCGAAAATCCAGTATTCGTGTCTTTTTTAACTGACTTCCAAAAAGGAGGAGGTTCTCAATTCGATTTTTTTATGTTTGTTACCTCAGAACTTCCTACTGGGTGAACCGATTTCGTTGTTTTTTTTTTTATTTGAAAGCTGGTGCTTACCGTGTGGTCCCATTTCAATTTGGTCCCGTTCTGTCATTTTTATGAAGTCGGTTTTTTATATTGATAATTATTTCGTCAAAAAATGTAAGAGGAATCTTAAACAGTGGGTGAAGTAATATCGGTGCCTAGAATACGTATCGAATTTGAATTGCACACGTATTCTGCGTATCGTACATTCGCACTTCGTCCACTGTACATTCGATTAGTACATACTTTTTTTTTTTTTTTTTTTAAGTAAAGTTTATTTCTAAAAAGGTTTACAGGTTAACATAGAGAATGCCAAGAGTTATTTACTTAAGGCCCTCTTTTCCAACATTTAGCAGTTTGGTCATTCGAGTTTTAGATTGTCTACTTCCATGGTTAGCTTAAAATTATAAAAATGGTGTCATATCAAAACTGAATGTTTTATCTAGGAAACCGTAACCGAAACACATAAAGGACATTTTGCTCGATAGAAAAAAAAATATGAAAGTAACACTGATATGTACTTTTCTCCCTTCTTTTTGAATTCGTTCGAATGCCTAAATGGTGTCTACTATCGTAGACTTATATACAGATTTCATAACTATGGAGGGAACTGTAAAGGTACATTTTACATTACAGCTATACTTCCTTATTACCTACTTGTGAAAAATATGAGAAAAACCTCAAAAATAAAAGTAACGAAACGCACGAGTGTGTGTGAACACCATGGTTTTTCTCCACTAAGGAATATATTAAGTCTGATGAACATATGCCTCCCCCTCTAACCTCCACATTGAAAACGACAGCCTGCCATCTGCATCCACTGGTCGCTCGCGACTCTCACGATGTCGTCGATCCATATAGTAGGAGGGCCTACCTACGCTGTGTCTTCCGGTTCGTGCTGAGCCGTAACAGACCCGTCAACTTGGCTGACGTCAACCACGTTAACCAACTAGAGAAAAAGAGAGATAAATTATATTCTCACTCTTTCTCTCCCGTTGGTCAGACAGTGGTTCGTCAGCCAAGTACGACACGTCTGTTACGGCTGTTATGGACATCTGTAGTAACATGCGTTGCTTAAAACTGGGGACACCTCACCTTAAGAAAATCAATTACGAAAACATGGCATTTTAGAGAATTAATTTTCCATTGCAATGTCATTTAACAAAAATGTAATAATTAATGGAACCTTGTTGCAATACAAAACAATCCATGGCGTAGTCACAGCTTGTTAAAGAAACCATTTAATTAAAAACCTAAAACAAAAAAATATACCTACGATAATTAAAAGTCCATGTCACAATTAATGAGGAGTTGTAAAACAAATGAACAATCATTGGTGTACTATAAATAGTTTTTTCTTAATAAATGTCCTCTTGTTGTTTGCGAAGTTTAGTTAGCATAACTTGGCAGTTTATCCGGAATTCTAAATTTTAAAATGCGTGTGGTTGTCTTACTGCTTTGCTTATCTGTCCCGGCCTTTTGTTACAATGAATACAGGAACGAAAACTATGATTCACCTTTATCGGTAAGTCAAACCAAGTACCTAACCAAAATCATCAACTAACCAAAAAAAATTACAAAGCCGTATCCGAAATGCTGAGATACGACGTTGCAACAAGGCTGCAGCCGTCGTAAAAGGGCGACGGAACCGCAGACCTAAAAATAGTATCTATGGACGGAACTTATGTGGCGTGATGATGGGAGCAGGCGATAAGTCCCGCATTGACGTCCCGCTTGGGGTGCATTTCCCCCTACCAGCAGTTACCCGAGCCAACCCAACTCTTCCAAAATATCGGAGTGAGGCTCTGGGGCGCTGGCACAGTTGCTCCAGTGGCGTAGATGGAATTGTGCATAATGACGATGAAAAGCAGTAGCTGACGTGGATGATGAAGGTGAATGCCTCAAGCAACCTGTTAGCGATTCCAGTTTCCTCTGTGGCTTCACAATACCACAGCACATGCTCTACACTTTCGTTCTTCATGCAGCCATGACACAGTGGACTGTCCGTGGCTCCCAGTTTATACAAGTGGCTATTCAAGTTGCAATGACCGGTTATGTGGCCTACAATCAGGCGAAGGTCCTGCTTAGACGTGCCTTGTATCAAAATTTATTGGGGACTTAACACGGAAAAAAAGATTCATTTTTTGATGAGGATGATGAGGACCATTACTGCGCTAACATGGCCAAAACTTGTCTATGATCATATTGATCATGTATGAGAATAAATCCATAATTTGACATTGTATGATAAGATATGATTTTTTACCCCCGGGAAGTATCCACGGTTTAAGACTAAGTAGGATTGTGGATAACATTTTACGAACTGATTACACACGTTAGGGCCTCATGTTGCCCGGCGGCCCTTATAATTGATACAGCTGTTACGACGGGCGGTAGCTACGCTCCTGGATGGGAGGTAGTGTACAGTAACCGTGTGGTCGCCGAGACTAGATCGGTCGAACCCGGGCCGATCGAGGATGAAGTAGATCGACGACATTAAAAGCACTGTTGAAAACGAGTGGATGCGACTGGCGAGAACGGAGAGTGGCATAAATAAAGGGTAGAATACCCAGTAGTCACTCAGGGCTGGCGCGAGGTAAACCAAAAAAAATATATTTTAAATTTTTGAAAAACTAACAGAATTTAATAACAGATATAGAATGAACAGTTGAATATTAGTAAGTAGATAGGTATCTAGGTACCTAGTTATTCCAACCTATTTTTTCAAAACACGGTAGTGTCACAGCCATAGACATAAAAAAAAAATTGACATCCTAAATCTATGGTCACAGCCAAGTTAGATTGAGTAAAAGTCAAGCAAAACTCGAGTGCACGGAACACTATTACTCGCGGAGCCCGAGTGTTTGAAAAACACAATTATAGACGTAAATATAATATACAAATTCTTATTTATTATGATCTTAATTTTAGCGACAACAACGATACATGATACAGGTAAGTTAAATATTTACTAAATATTTTAATTATAATTAGGTGTACTTTTATAAAAATAATTACAAATAAATTGGTAAAATATATATATATATATAATAAAACACGTCACAAACAAACAATAATACCAATGTATAAAAAAGCCAGTTTATAATAGGTACCTACATAAATCAATGTACTTAGTCGGAGCTAATGCAATGGTAATAAGATAATCGCTATGTTATTTTTTCATAATTTAGAAATTTAGTGTGTTACATAAATATTATTATATATCACTTACTCAGGAATATATCTAAATTATTGTTTTTTTCCAGCAATTGCAACAAAATAGAGGCCAGCAGCAAGTAAGTGAATTATTAAATAATTATCAATTTATAAAACTGACTTATGTTATATGACCGACCATAATTAAGTTAGTGTTTTTAGTATTATCTATTTTATTAATATTGTAGGTATAAATTATAAATTTTCTAGCTTGACTTTGGTAACGATAATGCTATTATAATGCGATATGATATTAATTTATAACGGTATAATATTACCTAATTTGTTTAACGTTTTGTTTTAACACGGTAGTGCAAAGTTTGAGGAACGGGTACGCAAATGTGTCTTTTTCTGCTAGCCCCGATATCCGTCACTTATGTAACGTGACACGTGATTTGATCTGACCGAAATTTGGCGTAAACTGTCGTTCGTCTCAAAATGTAGAGAAAAAGTTTTATATACCGTGGAATAACGTACGACCAGGGGTTTTACGCCCAACTCTAAACGCGGGCCCGAATAGGTTCAGTTTGCAAAATCACGAGAACGCGAACCTTAACGCGCCGAGATACTGTTTGCGGTTGTGTGATTTTGCCCGCGTTTAGAGTTGGGTGTAAGGCCCCTGATGTCACTCGGGTACCTATTCGTCTTGAACAGGAAACCACGTAAAGTCAATTTGATTAGATGAATAGAGATCTTTCATTTTAAATGTGCACGGGGCGTGCACCGTCCACCGAATTTTTGTATTATTTTGTATGCGTAGGTTGGTGGAAGGGCGTGCACATTTAATTTTATTTAAAATGAAAGATCTCTACCGAGCTTTAAACAAAATGTGTCATAATGGAAGGCACGTGTGTGTTGTTTAAATATGTCTATGTATATGAATACACGTTATATATATCTAGTTAATATTTACATTGTTTTTAGCAAGCACGGTACATTGAACATTGAGGAAAATACTATATATTTATCTTAATTAGAAAATGTAATACCTACCTAAGTATAAAAACAAAAATAATTGATCCCAAATTCCTTATTGTTGGTACTTAACGCGACATTAAAGTGGAAATACATTAGAGATGCACTTCCGCAAAGTAACGCCTAGGGCCTTAAGCCCAACTCTCGGGCCCGAATAGGTACAGTTTGCAAAATCCGTATCTCGGCGCGTTAAGGTTCGCGTTCGCGTGATTTTGCAAACAGCACCTATTCGGGCCCGCGTTTAGGGTTGGGCTTAAGGCCCCAGATCAAAGTAATAAAATTTAGCTTTTTATTTTTAGCGACAACAACGTTACGATGATCAAGTAAGTAAATATGAAATGTTTATACAATTAACTGTTAATAGTCTTTAAGGGCCGGCAACGTATCTGTGATGCTTCTGGTGTTGCAGGTATCCATAGGCGACGGTGATCGCTTACCATCGGCGGCCCGTCTGTTTGTTTGCCACCTATGGCATAAAAAAACTGAATTAGACAATTAATATGTTAACATTATTATGTAACTTCTATTTAAGTAATTAAACATTATTTATTACTTTTAGCGACAACAATTTAGAGACCAGCAGCAGGTAAATGAACTAGTGATATTTCTATGTAATATGACACACTAGTTGCGCCTTGCGGTTTCACCCGCGTGGTGATGAAAATCGGTGATGATGATGATGATGAAAAGTAGCCTATGTGTTAATCCAGGACATAAGCAATGTATATTCCAAATTTAATCCAAATCCATGAAGCCGTTTCTGCGTTATTGAGTAATAATAATAAACATCCATCCATCCATACTTTCACATACCTAATTATGTGATACTAGTAATTAAATGAAATGAAATGAAATATTTATTCGTAGCAAAGCTATAGGTCGGTCGATTACATTTTTGTAAAATAATTTTTATTTAAATTAAATTATAAAATTATTTTTTAAATAAATTAAAATAAATATATACTCATACAAGTATCATATATATTATGATACTAGTATGAGTATGATTTGTGTTTTTTTTGTGGTTCATAAGTATAATAAACTAAAAGTATACATATTTGGAAACATAATAAACTTACCTAAATTAAAATAAAGAAACAGATTTAACTTAATATTTAAACTACTAGTCTAATTAACCGCTGCCTGTAAGCAACGTCCCCTGCATGCTAGCCGCATTGCCGCGTTGGATTGCAATGCTAACACTTTGCGTAAGGTACCGACCGGCATTTTGGTCACGAGATGCTTCGACTAGACGGTTAGATAATTGTTATGCTTGTTTTGTAATGTACATTGTATAAATCGGTATTATATTTACGTCATAAATAAAATCTGTATCAGACATTATACATATAAGACAATATATGTATATGTTAATGTCTGATACAGTAGTAAAAATCAGTCAAAAATTTGCTAAATATAGCTTTGCTATAATAATAATCATACCTACTAAATACGTCGACTATACGTTAAATATAATTTATTAATATTGGTTATAAAAATATGTAATATTATTATAATGTTTCTAGCTAAACGATTTTGGTTACGCTTACGATATCGCGGTATGTATTATTTTAAGTTCAAAATAATATTACCTAATTTGTCCAAAATAATTTAATTATATTACACGGGAATTACTCACGTAAGATTAGGCCGGTTACTCCGACTATAGTTTCAACCGGCATTCTTTATCAAGGTGAATGCGCGCGCGCGGCTGCGTCTCGCTTTGCACTAGGCATGTCGATTCTTTCTGAAAAAAATCGATTTTTGAATCGATTCGAATCGAAGTCCACTGAATCGATTCTCGATTAAATCGGCCTCTGGAAGATCGATCTTCGATTAATCGATTCGATTTCCAAAAATAAAAAGTTTTTTTTACACCGATTCGATCTTCTATTTGGTTAGATTCTCGAGGACAAATGTATGCCTACTATTCAATTTAAAAAGATTTTTATTATTATTTGCAGCAGAATAGATCGAATCGATATCGATTCGATCTATTCTGCTGCAAAATGATTTTTAAATTGAATAAGTATTCATTGCAAGAACAACTACTAGTTTCCGGTGAAACAAAAATATCGATCAAGATACAAAATATATATATATATATATACTTACATATTTCATACTTCCTCCTTTTTGGAAGTCGGTTAAAAATTATATTACGATTTAATGATAAAGAAGTTAATAATTAAATGGTCACCTGCTGGAAACATGCTTTAGCTCACTTTTTTACTTATAAATACAGAGAAAATATATCACAAAATAAATTTATTGTACACTGTTCATAGAACACCATAAAGTATAATAAAATTAATTATTATACATTCCGGATACATTTTTGTTTTTGGGCTTATAACTTGGTATGCTAATGCCATTGAGGCCATACTACCGCGTCTTACGTATTTTACCACAGAAGTGGTTTTTTTAGGTTAGATTCCCTTCTATTTTTTGTGTATTTTAGTCATTCTGCCCCAATAACGTGGTGGAAACTTTAATAGGGGCATCTATGGAGTTTGGAAAACAACATGGAAATACACGCTCACAAATACTTCGAATAAAATCCACCATTATTATTTCACATTAACAGTCAAAATACAAAAATGAAAATAATACCATGAGGCAACATGTTTTCTTCGCGTTGGCGCCAAAACTCTCATTACAACAGAGTATATAATAGAATATACTAGATTATTAAGGATTTTTATTCGCGATTCTGATGGTGACAGTTGTCAACCTGTTCGCGCGCTTAGGGATGATAACGTTACTTCTAACATAACTACCGTAATAAGCCACGCAATTTGCGCATACTATAGTTCGCACAGACTGCTAGACTATTGTTCGATAATTAAACTTTTACAGCATAGAGATACTTTAACGATCTAGAAAACCGATTCCATAGATAATCCCGTGAAATATTATCGATTCTACGTGGAATGCACTGCATTTCTACGATCTATATTAGCACCTCAATATCAACATCGTGAATCGGTCCGATTCTCAGGGTTCGAGAATCGATCTAGTGAATCGATCCACTCTGTCAGATCGATCTAAAAAATCGATTTTCTGACCTCAAAAAATCGATTTTCCGATTAATCGATTAAAGATCGACATGCCTACTTTGCACTGCGTGCCGCCGCGCGACGCGCACGTGACGACAACGGATGCTGATTGGGTGCGGGGGTGGGGGTGCATAAAGATATATGTTGCGCCGGCGCGCTCTGGAGCTCATCCCCACTCGAATCTTCCTGTGTTTCGGGAATACTCCAGCATACGGAGCTCACCACGTCGCCACCAGTCTCACGGTCACTCCTACGAACTCCATGAAGACACGGTTTCCAAGTCGGTAGCAGGTTCCATCCTCCATCCCTATTGAAGGTTGGACGTCGACTGATCTCGATGGCTTCTCGGACTTTCCGGGGCACAAAGAATTTTTCCCGTGCCAGCACTTTCGCTTTGTCGAACCTAATAAAATAGTGCGCACCGGAGCCCAGAGAATGTTCTGCCACCGCGGAACCATTGGTATCTAGCTTCTTCATGGAACGTACATGCTCCGTGAGCCTCGTGGACACGTTCCTCTTCGTTTCACCGACGTAACATTTGCCGCAATCGCAGGGAATCATATACACACCGGGAACTCCCAATGGGTCTCTATCTTTTGGAGAGTGGAGCAGCTGTCTCAGTTGCCCTATAGGAAGGAAGATCGTCTTAATGCTGTAGGTACCTCCGGCGTAACAAGTTTCCGATACTATACGCAAAAAAAAAAACTTATATTTTAGATGGTTTAGTTTGTTTAGATTAGATCACAGGTTACCAAACTTTTTTTTCTCATAGACCCCTTTCCAAATTTAGCTGGTTCCGGTGGACCCCCTGCAGCTACATTTCCACCATATTCCTAAAACTTGACAAAAACGTAGATCCCCGTCGATTCTCCCGTGGACCCCTGGGGGTCAACCTGGACCACTTGGGGAACCTCTGGATTAGATAGAAACCAAGCCTAAGACAAAATACTATCTACCTATGTTCAACTATGTATAAGTATATAGGTACTAATTAACATTATGCATAAAGAGTATTTACCTTGTTTTCAGCAAGGGCGGTACGGTGAACAAGTAAGTACTGTGTTCCGGATTGAAGGGCAATGTTTCCAACGAAATTATAGGGCACACAGAGATTTGACATCTTATATCTCGGGGTGACGAGCGTAGTGCATTGCCATCCAGGGTTTTGAACTGTTGAAGTTCAAAATTCTGAGTGGCGTTGAGCTGTTATGGGCAAGCGTGAAGAGCCATCAGGCGAGCGACTTCGCTCGTCTCGTCACTCAGTATCATATAAAAAGTAAAATACTTAATAGAAAATGAATAAAAATATCAATATTAGTACATTAAGCTTTCGTTGAAGTTGAATGCTTACTATTTTATTTAAATAAATATTTACTATTTTAGGGACCACGACCAAAGATAGGCCTCCAACAGGTTAGTAAATGAAACTTGGTCCAAGCATTTATTTTTCTGCTGCAATTACAATGTGAATAGCAGAATCAGGGGTATGCTATTAATTTCATAATGGAAAAAAAAACATCGCGGGTCCACAATGCTGCCCTCCTTATAACAAATGTAGTACCTACTTGCAAATGGCGGTTTCGAGAAAAATGCGGAAAACTTATATTTTGGATATATAAAACATCATGTCCATGTTTTATAACTTTTTAAGTGTACATATAAAGAACAAGATTAGAATTATTTTTTGTGCATAGATTATATGGGATACAATTTCTGCAAAAAAGTGACCCAAAAATGTCGATTACTGCAATTGGAATTAGTAGGGCAGAATGGTTCCAAATAGTCCAGGGGCCTTCCACTCAACTCTAAACGCGGGCCCGAATAGGTGCAGTTTGCAAAATCACGCGAACGCGAACCTTAACGCGCCGAGATACGGTTTGCGGTCGCTTGTTTTTCAAACTACACCTATTCGGGCCCGCGTTTAGAGTTGCGCGTTAGGCCCCAGGACAGAGAAATGTGACATTCCTTGTAAGAGGCCTTCACTTGAGTTCCTGATAAAGTTAATTCATATATATAAATAATAATATACAAGCAAACACATAAAATTTTTAATACAGTTTATAAGGATTTAGCATGAGTTTGTTATATTTAGCGATAGTAAATGCTGTCAGGAAATAAAAAATCAATTTTTTTACTCATTAATATTACTTAATTTTGACACGGTAACAGCCAAGTTCGAGGAACAGTTAAGTACGCAAATGTCGAGCGTGTTAGCTCCAATGTCTACTTATGTAACGTGGCACTTGATGTTACCGTGAGCTGGGGTAACCTGCCATTTGCCTCAACATTCAAAGAAAATTACATCTATTCAGTATCTTTTCGCGTGACATGATATCGTAAGACCTGACTTCACTCGGGCATGTAAAACAAAAATCCGTGCCACTTTGGTTTGTTATATGGATACCGAGCCATAGACAAAATACTACATAATTATGTAGATAGGGCTGTGTTGTATATGTATATTCTAACACTTATTATATCTAATATTTACATTAATTTAATTTTAATTAAACAAATGATAATACCCACCACAACATTTTAAGTAGGCGAAAAATAAATATGTTAAGAGTAAATTGCAGAGGATCAAAACGTACATTTTCTATGTTTTTATTGACTTATTTAATATTATGAATTTCCTATCTGCTTTCAGCGACCGCTGCTGCCGATGAGACAAAGGGTACTTACTTATAGCTTTGTTTTAATATTATTAATATGTTATTGATTTTATTTAAGTTTTGAATCTTTTACTGCTGCTTAATATTCATAGTAAAATATTGTTTTACATTTAAGTGTTTCACACTTTAGGATTTACTATTTAAATGTTATAAACAATTCAAAATTTGATTCCTCGGACTTCTCCTGGATCTCAGGATCTCAAACTTTTTGCAGCGAAAGTGTTGCGAGACTTGCAAACTTTTTCACAAAAAGGTTTTTTATTGGTATTGAATTTACTTTAAATTATTCACGGACTCATTCGCGTAAAAAATAATATTTTGGCAAATGGCTATAATTGTGAAATGAATATTACGAGTTATTCAAATTTAAATTCAGTTTATTTACACATAAAATATTACATTACAGATTAACTATGGCGTAATACTTTGTTTACTTAATAATAATATGATTCTAATTAAGGTGAAACGTTTCACTTTGGCGAGAAATTCAAATTTCAAACAGTTTTTTTGTTCTTGTAGCTAGGCCGAGTAATTATTGTAAACGATAATGATGTTCGCGAAAATTGATTATTATTCTTTACAAACTCGCGTAAAGTTATTTATCTCCAATGCATATTATTACACACATTTGTCAATAAACAAATGTATGCTGTTTCAAACGGTTTATTGCCAAATGTAAGTAATATGGTGAGTAACTGATTAATAGCTGTACATGATAATGTAAAGAACGACCAACAATTTTCGCGAACACTATGCCATTTCACAATAATTACCCGGCCTAGCTACAAGGACAAAAAACTGTTTGAAATTTGAATTTGCCGACAAACATGAAACGTATCGCCTTAACAACTAAAAACTATGACAGGCAACATGATTAATGAGATCAAATTTTTCTCATATTATGAAATTGATGGAATATTAATTTACTTTGCATTTTTTTAAGCTGAGCGATGCCGATTTCATGAATGTCGTAAGTTGATTGTCAACTTTTTGGATTTGCTTGCATAAAGAAGTTAGACTAGTAAAAGTGCTTCTCCCATGGCAACAAATACACAAACTTAATATTTATTTCAGCTGCAGCTGGTTCAAGGTGTAGCTAATCAAGTGAACGTAAGTTAATTAGGAACTTTTTACTTGTTTAATTTTACGATACTTTATATACATCAAAAAATTATACAGTCTGCGTGCTTCATCTTTGTCGTTAACATCGTCGCTTCTGAACAGGCGGGTTGGTGGTCAAACGCGATCCAAATCATATCTGGAATAATAAAGAGCTATTAATTAATATATACGTATATTAGTCTCAGGTAGCCATATTACAAGCTTTGCTTAGTTTGGGGTCAGATCAAAGTGTGTGCAAAAACTGTCCCAGATTTTATTTATTATTAAAACCTGAAACAATGAAAAAATATTTAAAGAAATAAAAACCAACCTCTTTGTGTATTTTTTTGTTTTTATATTTGTATTTTATGTTGTAAAATTTATTTTCTGTTAGTTTAATTTATTTTCTGCTGTTTATTTTATTTTCTGTAGTTAAAATTTTTTGTGTTGTTTTTAGCGGGAGGCTTTGGTAAGATGTTTTAAGTCGTTTGTTGTTTTTATAGTAGTTTTAAACTTGTAGTTAGATTTAGTAAAAAAACAAACCAAAACTTTCTTATTCTAGACAATAACATGATCCTTAACTTATAACTATAAAACTTTAACTATACATTTATAAAAGCAAAATTTAAAAACTATACTAGTACCTAACATGATAATTTTATTTAAACATTACATTTAAATCCACAATTTTTATTTTATTAAGTAATTCTTTTATAACTTTTAATAACTTTGTTTTCACCTGTAGAGGTCTGGAGAACCAGTTGACATTAAGGTATGTACCTACCTAAGTACCTAAGCTGGTTTAAAACTACTGAGCTTAAAGTTAACGATTTTTTTATTGGACTACCTTAGAAGTTTCCTTTTCATAACAAAAAAAGAACCAAGTACATCGATTCACAAATCTCAAAAGTCATCGCGCAAATACATAAAAAATATTCTTTGTCTAAGGAAAAATCCAGCCAAGTGCGAGTCGGACTCGCGTACGAAGGGTTCTTTACCATTATCGGCAAAACGGCAAAAAAACACTTTTTTTTGTTTGGGAGCCTCCCTTAAATATTAATTTTATTTTAATTATTTATTTTTAAAGTCAATATATAACTAAATATTCTGTGAATATTTCAAGCGTTTACCTGTTGCCGTTATCAACATCGAGCAAAAAAATCACGTTTGTTGTATGA
This sequence comes from Agriopis leucophaearia, assembly GCA_949125355.1. Taxonomy (NCBI): domain Eukaryota; kingdom Metazoa; phylum Arthropoda; class Insecta; order Lepidoptera; family Geometridae; genus Agriopis; species Agriopis leucophaearia. Next base: position 2,995,652 of record OX421287.1, read on the forward strand.
TAGCCCCCTTAAATATTTATTTTATTCTAATTTTTTTTGTATTTGTTGTTATAGCGGCAACAGAAATACATCATCTGTGAAAATTTCAACTGTCTCACTATCACGGTGCATGAGATACAGCCTGGTGACAGACAGCGGAGTCATAGTAATAGGGCCCGTTTTACCCTTTGGGTACGGAACCCTAAAAAAAGCATGTAAAACGATTCACAAATGTCACAAGTCATCGCGCAAATACATAAAAAAAGTAACAAAAATACGGATGCAATTTAAAACCAACCTCCTTTTTGGAATCGATTAAAAATCAAACTAATCGTTGATCTTGTTCTTTTTAGGTGGAGGCCACTAACGATGACAAGGTAGGTCCTTTTTGATTGCTTTGAGAAGTTGGGCTTGTCGCACTCAACTTGGCAGGTGCACTATACCGTACGCACCTCCTGGTTTATCCTAGGCTAAGAGCTGCCGCTGACCACGCCGTCTTTCTTGCTGTGTCACAGATTAGGTACGATGACTCATTTTTATAGCCGTAACAGACGGGCCAGCATGGCTGACGTCAACCACCTCAACCAACTAGAGAAAACGAGAGGGAAATAATGTTTTCTCACTCTTTCTGTCCCGTTGGTCAGACAGTTCGTCAGCCATGTTCGATACGTCTGTTACGGCTATTAAATACTGATCTACAATGTCCATATGTCAGGCCCGGATCTGGGGGGGAGACAAGGGCGTGCCCCGGGGGGGGGGACAAGGGCGTGCCCCGGGCGAGAGCTTAAGAGGCGCCTAATACGTATCTACTTTAAAAAAAACTCTGGGCAGGAAATTTGTGTTTAGAGTTTCAGTTTATTTTCGGATACATTTTGGAGTGTTCATCAGTGGGGTATCATCTATCGTTTACGTAACGATAACTTTTTCGCAAGTGCTCGTGTTAACCCCGCAGATCTACATGATCTAAGTAATTCTCTCCTCCCCATTTTTATATCGGACTGCCAGAGCGGGCACGAAAAATCGACACCGCTCTATGGTTGATATTCCGAAAACCCGTATGAAGTATGCTTTGATTCCACTTTTATTGTGCGAACTGCTAGTCTGTGGAATACGCTTTTGGAATGGGTGTTCCCCGATAGTTACAACCATGGTGTCTTCAAATTTCGAGTGAACTGGTTTCTTCTAGGCAAGCGTGCTCCAACGTAGACTGCATCATCGCTTAACATCAGGCGAGTTGGCGGTCAAACGTAAGCCTATTACTGAATAAAAAATAACACGTTGGCTTCTGGTTATCACGACACGATAACAACAACACTCCATCAATAGTAGTACAAGTGATGCACAACGCGAACTTACAAACAAAACTTTTAACTTTGAATTTATGGGCCTTACTTAAAAACGTTACTCAAGTTGACCTATGTTTTAAAATGCTGTCTCAACTTCTCGCTGACGGCAATCGTCACACGCGAAAACAAGACGGAGCATATATAAGCGTATGTCAACATGAGTAACGTTTTTAAGTAAGGCCCTTTATGTCTAATAATATGATGCTTGTCAGTTGAAATAAAATAAAAAAAACGGTTATTGTCATACAGGACTAAAATTATCTGCGTCTCTTTAAATTTCATCAATATGTAAGAGAAGGATGGTAATAATTTTAGAGCTGTCAAATTTGGTTTAGTCTAACATAACAAATCGACACACCAACTACCTTATATCAGTGATTCTTTGTTATTCATAAATACCTAAGCGTCCTCCCTTATTTTGACTTAAAGTTTTTATCATTTACAGAATGTTGATGTGGAAGTAAGTATAAAAATGTAATTTATAGAAAACATTTACTTATGCGACTGCGCAAGAAGGAGGGTTATGTATTTCGAGTCTATGCAAATGTATGTACGAGTATAAGGTTTCTGTGGCACACGCGAAAAAAAAACCTACTAGTCCTACCTACCTTTTAGTTACCTACTAGTTACACAATGCATTCAGGTTATATTTTTTATGATTCAATTTAAGTATTTTGTTGTAACTTCAGGGGCCTTACCCCTAGCTTCACTTTTGCGAGCCAACTTTTAGTAGGTACCTGATAGGTACCTAAAATTAACGAACTCATTTAAGCTGCATCGTTTAAAAGCGTCGTAACTTGAATGAACGAAAATCCGTTTTACTATGCGTGTGTGCGTGAAAATCGCAAAGCTTGTCGGCTATCAAACAACTACCGCTAACTACCGCTTATCGTAGTTGATGGTACCGGTTAGACAAATAACACCTATGCGGGTCAACTTTTCGAGCTAGGGGTAAGGCCCCAGTACCTAATAGTTTTTTATTTACATTCTAATTGAGATAGGTCATATAGCAGTACCTATAATGATATTAATTTGACATGTAAATTGGCTTTATGAATAAAATGACTTTGACTATGACTAATATTATATTTTATTTTAAATAACAGATAGATGGTGACATGGCTGCAAAGGCAAGTACAAATAAAGTAAATGTGTATGTTTCGTTGACTGTATCTTTATAACTCGTTAATATTTTTTTTCAAAATTTATATTGCATGCTGAGAAAACCACAGTTTTTTTGTCATGCGTTTCAGAAATATGAGAGATTTGCATGATCATCCACCTTCGCTGTAATAATGAATCGTTAAAAGTATAGTTCATGCACAACCGGCAACCATGCTGTTAGACAGGCTTCGAGCCTAGTTCGGCGGTTGTGTACTTATTTTATTGTATACTAGCCGTCCGCCCCGGCTTCGCACGAGTGTAAGCTCGGCCTTCGGCCTCGCTACAAAATATAATATAGCCTATGTCACCCGGGGATAGTGTAGCTTCCCAACAGTGAAAGAATTTTTCAAATCGGTTCAGTAGTTTCGGAGCCTATTCATTACAAACATACAAACATACAAAAATAGGTACAGATCTTTCTTCTTTATAATATTAGTGTAGAAAAAACACTAGCCAAAGATGTAACTATTTGTATAATATTTAAAGGAATTAAAGAAAAAGGAATATTAGTGTAAAACGAAGTTTACAAAATAATGTGTTTTTTAAGTTTTTGGAAATAAATGTATTATTATAACCTCAATATACACGACTTTAAAAGAATTTGTAGAGATGGATAAACTAATAAGCGATTTTATTATTGCAGTTGGAAGCCAGTTTGCCTACCCTGAGTAAAAATAGCCTGGTAAGTAAACTCATAAATAATTTAATACTGCAGCTCTATGAATTTAGCAACTATGCTTTTTTCCGGTACAAAAAAGCTTACCTACAGGGCATATGCTACCTCCATACAAGATTTCAATGAAATCTGTTCAGCTATTTTTTTATTTATTTTTATAATTAAAATATCACTCCACAGACACCGGGTCCGTGACTTTTGTTACAATTTACTACTATTTTGTTAACTTTAATGAATTTACATTACACAATACAGGGAGAGGAAGTTAGTTATACTTAATCTAAGGTTACTGTTCAGCTATTGAGTGATTCGAGATGATATTAGCTTAGCTAGCTTATGATAGCTGAGTTTGACATTTTTCGGACGGAAGCGGCGGATTGCCATTTAAAATTCGTGCTAGTCCTCATTTTGCCCAAATCCACTCTCTTTTTGGACAGTCATGTATTGTACGAGTATGTACAGTGTGGCCACTTTGTGGTTTTCTTCCCATTAGGATCTGTAACTTATCTTCGCTCCTTTTTTATATCCGAATTATAGAGACAGTTGGAACAACTCTCTGGAATGGACACTACCTTAAAGCTTGCCGGAATCAACGAAATCAATGTGCCTGGAACGGTATGTATCTAATCTACCTACTCGTAACACTCTTGTTTAAGGCCGCGCTCATCGGCAAGAGTTATACTCTCCATGTCACTAGAGGATTTTGGCGTCTTAGGTACGTCCTGTGAATTTGCCAGTGTCAGCTATGGAAATATTTTCAAGTTATATTATTAGACACTGTTTTAAACTATCACGGTTGTTCACTAAAGTTATATGATTATTTACGGGATATTTACCGTGGTAAGGTTGTGGAAGGAGCTCCCGATATTTCGGCGCAGCATACATGCACCATGTTCCCGAAATATCGGGAGCTCCTTTCACAACCTTACCACGGTAAATATCCCGTAAATAATCATATAACTTTATATTATTAGATATTATAAAACAAGCCATAGTCACAGTCAGAGTCAAGCAAAGCCATTTTTTGTTGACTACATTTATTTTGTTGATGACGTTGACTGCATTTAATTTGATGTCATTAAACTTAATTATAATTTTAATAACTTGATACTGGCTAATGCACAAAAATGCAACGCCAAAATCCTCACACAAAAGATAAAGAAATAATGAATCACTTTAGGTACTCGTTTATCCGAGTTTCTTGTTTTAATATTAATATTACATTGAATAATATTTTAGGGGCCATCTATTCAACTATCGGTAAGTAATATATGCAGTTGAAAGATTTCATAGAGCGTAAGGTCCGAGCATTATTTCGTAAGTTAGGTGCGAGTTTTTTTTGCATGCCAAAAGGTCGAATATGGCTTTCTTGGGTATGCATATACGAAATATGAATATTACGATGATCAAACCAACTTACTCAAAGTGAAATTCAATATCTTTTATCTAATATTGGGGACGAGATATGGATTATTACGGGAAGTGGGTAGGTACAGGGGCCCTACACCCAACTCTAAACGCGGGCCCGAATAGGTGCAGTTTGCAAAATCACGTGACCGCAAACCGTATCTCGGCGCGTTCGCGCCCAGGGCTTGGAAAGAAACACCGATAAGTACTTAATACCTAATAACAGTTTGATTTAATTTCGTACTCGTTACGTATACATGATTTTATCATCAATAGAAAAAAACTGTGTAAACTATAAATTTGAACTTTCTTTTTTGAAGTCAGTTGAAATAATAACTTTACGGAATTTTAACCTACTCTTTGTTTTTAAAGGTGACTGGACCGCTTGCAGAGAAGGTAAGTTTCATAAATAGCTAATATCTAATATAGGTACACGTATTTGATCTGAGTACACCTGACACATTTAGTACAAAATAATTATCTATATCCAGTCTATATCTTAAAATAGTCTTTCGTCGTTAAAACAATGTCGGGTTAGTTACCTACAATATTTATAACTCAGAACGGTTGGACCGATTTTCACGATCTTTGATTTGGATGGATTTCTCTCGGCCCCGAATAGCAGAATAAAATTGAAATACTGGAAAAAAACACAAAAAAATATATTTACGAACAAAGTAATTTTCCCCATACCTACATTTTGACACTTTCATATTTAATTATTACATAGAAAAAATATGAAATTGTCTCCAAGTCAAAGGAGGTTGCTGTCGCCTCGGTTTCGCATGGGTGTAAGCTCGGCCTTCGGCATCTCTGCTGTGACCCGCTCCAGGGACACAAATTTTCATCCAAATCGATCCAGTCGTTTTTAAATGTAAGAACCTTCTACGAAGTATTAGAAAACATTTTAAAAATAGATAAATGAAATCGGTAAAGCCGTTTACAAGTTATAGCGTGACCAGGAGAAATAGGGGTTCATTTTTATATATTACTAGCTAAACCCGCAACTTCGTCTGCGGTATTTCTTCAGAAAAAAATAGTCTAAGTCCGTTCTCATGATACATACCATTGCCTCGCAAAAAATTATCGAGATCGGTTAAGCCGTTTAGCCGTGACTATGTAGCAAACAGACAGAGTTACTTTCGCATTTATAATATTAGTGTGGATATACTCGACTGACTTTTTTTAGATCAAAAATTTGAAGCTGTCTCAATTGCAGTTGCCCCAGAGTATGAAACAAGTATGTACATTTTTCGTTCGATAATTTTTATTTTGACATAGGTATATTGGTACTTTTACTAACCTTGTTTGTCCAACCTTGCAATGAATACAAATCTTGGAAGTCGACATACTAATAAAAAATCTACTAACATTCGTATCGGTTTGAAACTTTGCAAATATTATATACCATTCATAAGTTCATCGTCATCATCATCAGCCAGAAGAAGTTCACTGCTGAACATAGTCCTCCTCCTTTAACCTCCACACTGAACGACATCCTGCCATCTGCATCCACTGGATGCCCGCGACTCTCACAATGTCGTCGGTTCATCTAGTGGGAGGCCAACCTACGCTGCGTCTTCCAATTCGTGGTCTCCACTCAAGAACCTTTCTTCCCATCGGTCATCAGTTCTTCAAGCGATGTGGACTGCCCATTGCCACTTCAACTTGCAAATTTTAATAGCAATGTCGGTGACTCTGGTTCTTTGGCGAATATCTACGTTCCGGATTTTATCGCGCAAAGAAACTCCGAGCATAGATATCTCTCTCCATTGCTCGTTTTGCGAGTTTTTCGAAAAGGCCAACATTTAGGTACTTTCATAAATTACGTCACACGAATTGAACTTTTTAATCCCTCCCCCCGTCCTAACTACCCATAAACCCATTTAATTAAAACCTTACTTATCACGAAATCCTAACTTTAACAGGAAATACTGAGCGGCGCTTATGTGAGTTTCTAAAACAATCTAAAAAAAACTAAACATTTTTGACATAGAAGGCGGTAACGCAGCGTCCATAATTTTCAGAAATTTGTAACTCGACAAATCTCGAAAAATATACCCGTTTTAACACGCTTTTATTAGCTTTTTATGTATCTGTGCAAAGGAATCTTTGAACGTGATTTTCATCTTTTCAAAACGGGGGATTGATTTGAAATTTTGCACACTTATCAAGGACCGATAACAAAGCAACTATCGTTATCAGGATCTTCAGGATTTTAGTGCGTGTTTTTAGTTTTATTTTAAACTGCAAGAATAGGCTAAATGACTGTTTTTTTATTGTCCTATTAAAATGTAGCCCATAAATATAGCTGACTAATGAAAACAAAATGAAAAATCTATTTAAAAATTTGTAAATTATAAGCATGTTAATATCATGTTAGACAGAGAGCGCGAACAGCAATTTATGACGTCACTTCTCTGTACGCCATATCTACACTAATATTATAAAGAGGAAAGATTTGTACCTATTTTTGTATGTTTGTATGTTTGTAATGAATAGGCTCCGAAACTACTGAACCGATTTGAAAAATTCTTTCACTGTTGTGAAGCTACACTATCCCCGGTTGACATAGGCTATATTATATTTTGTAGCGAGGCCGAAGGCCGAGCTTACACTCGTGCGAAGCCGGGGCGGACGGCTAGTAAATTATATTCTGACAAGTATGGCGCACAGAGGCGTGACGTAACTTTTTGTTTTGTGGGCATGGGACAGAGTTTTCTCTACCAAATACTTTAAACGCTTATATATCAGAACATTAATAACCGATTAAAATTATATTTTAATGAACATATTATATTTACATAAATTCTTCATCGAAGCTATTTATTGGTTTCAACAATATACACATCAGTCATCTATGTACCCTATAATTTGCTATGTTAAAAATAATTTTTTTGTTATTAAAGAAAAGTTTTAATATTGCATGCATATCACAAAATAGAAGTAGGAAGTCCAGATAAAAAAACCTTTTTTATTTTTCAGCAACAAAGGTTGAAAATGGTAAGAGATCAAGATTTAATTGTTAACATTGGATATTATGTACTGTAGTCACCAATGAAATACATGTAATACATGCCTTTATTAAATAAACAAAATACTAGCTAAAACTAACACTAAATAAACAGTTAGACTGTCCATAGACCGTTGAAGATCTAAAGACAATCCAAATGCTCAAACCCACTATCAGTTGGCAGCGTACCCAGCATGCTGGCGGCATTACCACGTTGAATGGCAATGCTTATACGTTGAGCCAGATACACGCCAGCATTTTGGTCACGCGTCGCGTTAATCAGACGCTCTGAAAGATTTTTGAAAATGAGGTGAGCTCCCGGTCCCCAAGGGCCCAATGTCTCGACACCAAACGCCTCAAATATGTAACCACTGCCGAGGTTATAGTAATAGATAATGTAATACATGTAATACATACTAGCGAAGTTGGTCATCCAGCTTCAAGATGTTTCGACGATATTGTCACTGGTGATGCGAAAAGTTGCACGACTGTAAACCGTGTCTCGTGCGTTCGCGTGATTTTGCAAACTGCACCTTGCTGTTATTAGGAAAACTTGAAGAAGGAGCAGAAACACAAAAAATAGAGAGGCCATCCTTAATCAGTGATTCCCAAATCAATTTAAGAATTTTATCAGTAACTAGCCGTCCGCCCCGGCTTCGCACGAGTGTAAGCTCGGCCTTCGGCCTCGCTACAAAATATAATATAGCCTATGTCACCCGGGGATAGTGTAGCTTCCCAACAGTGAAAGAATTTTTGAAATCGGTTCAGTAGTTTCGGAGCCTATTCATTACAAACATACAAAAATAGGTACAAATCTTTCCTCTTTATAATATTAGTGTAGAAGTGTACATTTACACGACACGATAATCGTGAAGTCAATCTCGGCGATAAGCGTCGTAATTTTTAAGACTTCCAAAAAGGAGGTTATCAATTCTACTGTATTTTAGTTTTAATGTTTGTTACCTCAGAACTTTTGATTGGGCGAACCGATTTTGATGATTCTTTATTTATTTGAAAGCTGGCGCTTCCTATTTGGTTCAATTCTGACGAAGTTGGTTTTTATATTGATAATTATTAATTACACGATGTCGCTTCGTAGCACGAGGCGACGTCGCGTCGTGCCGAGCCAAGATAATGTAATACTCCTACGTGCCGAGTGCTTGTGTGGCTCTTGAGCTTTTGTCTCACTTACACCAACAACTGTCAAAATGGATAATTTATTTTTATTCAATTTGTAAATGATTTTTCAGGAACAGCTCAATAACGCGGGTGAGTAATTTTTTACCAACACGGTGACTAAGATTTTTTTCGTGCGGTGTTGGTTAATTATCAATAGAATAAGCGCTGTTGTCGTGATTTGGACTCATTTTTTAACCGAATTTCAAAAAGGAGGAGGTTATCAATTTGACTGTATCATCATCATCGTCATCAGCCAGAAGACGTCCACTTCTGAACAAAGGCCTCCCCCTTTAACCTCCACACAGAACGACATCCTGCCATCTACATCCTCTGGATGCCCGCGACTCTCACAATGTCGTCGATCCATCTAGTGGGAAACTTACCTACACTGCGTCTTCCAATTCGTGGTCTCCACTCAAGAACCTTTCTGCCCCATCGGACATCAGTTCTTCAAGCGATGAAAGATCTTACAATTAAAAAAAATTATAAAAAAATGTGGCCTGCCCATTGCCACTTCAACTTGCAAATTTTAATAGCAATGTCGGTGACTTTGGTTCTTTGGCGAATATCTACGTTCCGGATTTTATCGCGCAAAGAAACTCCGAGCATAGCTCTCTCCATTGCACGTTGTGTGACTCTGAGTTTTTCTAAAAGGCGTCTCACGAATATATATTTATATAAATATTTATTTTTTAGTTGTGGTCTGTAGCATCGTATCTCCTAAACAACTGCACCAATTTTGATTTAGTATTTTTTTTGTTTGAAAAGTGACTCAGTCGAGTGTACTTAGCAATGATTTAAAAAAATCTGTTCGGTCGTTTGAATATTATTTTAAGGTTTTAAGGGGGTTTAAAAAGTGTTTAAAAATCCATTCATTACCTACTTACCCGCGCAAATGCATAAAATAGCAAAAACGTGTAGTTACGAATACATATTGAATGCAATTAAATTTGCTTATTTTTTATGTCTTAGGGCCTTACCCCTAGCTCTATTTTTGCGAGCCAACTTTTGGTAGGTACCTGATAGGTACCTAAAATTAACCAACTTATTTAAGCTGCATCGTTTAAAAGCGTCTAACTTGAATGAACGATAATCACAATCACACGCACAGTAAAACGGATTTTAGTTCATTCAAGTTAGACGCTTTTAAACGATGCAGCTTAAATGAGTTGGTTAATTTTAGGTACCTAACAGGTACCTACTAAAAGTTGTCTCGCAAAAGTTAAGCTAGGGGTAAGGCCCCAGTAAGTAAATTTGTTTTCATATTTGTTTTATTTTATTTTCCAGAACGCTAGGAGTACAACAACCCGAAATCGCTGTGTAAGAATTTATTTTAGTATACCTTACCTCACAGCTCTTACAAGTTACCATAATTTATCTAAATTTACGAGTTTTATCTTTTTTTTTTTCAACTTAAATATACGTTGGTAAGCGCATCACTTGAGAACGGCTAAACGGAATTAAATATTATTTGGTTTAAAATGTTTATAACGGTTTATATAAAGTTTTTATTAAAAGAATTGAAACGTTTCCTGAAATATTTTCAAATTCGGGAAATACTAAATGTCCTTTTTTCAATGAGATTTTTGTATAAACTCAAGACCATTCAAAAGACAGTCTTTCGGGCAGCTAGTCATCAATTTATATTATAATAATTTACTAATTTTTGTTTCAGATTACAGCATGCACAGTGAAATTAATGCCAATAAAATATATTCGACAATTGACGCATGGTTTTTTTTGCCTATTCAGTAATTTACTGCCTACCCCAGTCAACATTTTCTGCCAAAAACGTGATACATAACGAGAATTTTAGGGAATTTTTTTCAAATTTATGTTTGTGGAAATAAATGACGTCAAAAATCACGTTGTTTTATGTTCTTTGTCAACACTTGCTTAAAAATGACGTCACATACCACGTCGAAACGACGTGAACACGTGAAGCATGACATCTGGACTGACGTGATTCGACGTCTAAAATTCCCAATAATTCACGTCAATAATGACGTAACCTTGCTGATTGGGACGTAATATGTACCATTACCTATAGTCGTATTTTTTAGTCGAAAAACGACATCTTTGTTTACATAGTTGGTCACTCAGAAGTAGGACTTTGGCATCAAATTTTTTTTTTGGCCGTTATGGGTTTGTATAACGCACAGATCTTTATCAGGTTAGAGATGGGTTAGACCCTGCGTGTTCACCTACTTTGCATGTCTGCGGCCTATCTTAAGCTTAAGTTAAATCAATGCTCCAACTAGCCAACCGCATAATTTAGTTCGATCTCCGTCGTCTTGGCAGTAGCACGTCAGACATCAATACTAAAATGCCAAATTGCGCCAAAGTAAAATAAAGAGGCAGTTGGCTTTGCGAATAAACCTAAACTACCAAAATAAAAGTCTCTTGACGTCATATTAGGTAGACCACAAGTTTAAATCGTTTAATCGCCGATAAAAGATCAGTGGCCTTAGTATGAGCACTTGCGAAAAAGTTATCGTTACGTAAACGATAGCAAAATGTATGAAAAATTCAGCTTCCTTTCACGTCACGTGCAGGGCCGAGAATCGTACCGGGTGTCATCAGATTGTAAAGACTACCATTACTACTTACATACCAGCTCTTTGTCCATATAAATCACATAACTACGATATGCATCACATTGTCACGTAACGAGGCGGATTTGGAAGATTTAGAACTTGAAATATATGAGTTTTAAAAGCAGTCGGTTTTTCTTCTGTGAGTTCATCAATGATAATTTGAATTTCCTATATTTAGTGATCTGTTCCTTTTTGCCCTGTGGAATTGCTACGGCGTAGTATAATGCTACGGCGTAGTATAGAGCTACGCCGTAGTACAAGATGCTACGACGTAGCTTATTAAGCACCAAGCTACGCTATATTATAAGCACGACTTCATTACTAACAGCAAAAAACGTGCGGCTTGAAGCCGAAAAGAAGTCATTTGTCCATCTATCTTCTATGTAAATAGAAATGCTGTTCGTTTGTGCATATGAGAACGGCTGGACAAATTAGGTTAGTTTTTTTATAATGTTCTTAATAGTTCAAAGAAGGTTTTAAGAGTCGATTTATGTCGTCAGCTCAAATCCAAGTTTTGACCCTGCCCGAAACAGTGACAAAAATATACGAGTACGATCTACGCCTAAGATAGAAAGAGATAACACAGCTCTGGCCGTAATACCATGGCCGTAAAAATATTTACTAAATTGCCAAATGAATTAAAAGATATAGAAAAAGAAGTTAGTTTCAAAAATAAATTAAAATTTATTTTAGAATCCAAATATTTTTACAACATGGAAGAATTTTTCAACGATAATTTCGACGAAATTTAAATAGATCGTTCCGAGTGTTGCCATACCCAAATAGGGTCATATGTATTACTCTAATAAACATGTACTTACTTTAAGACCTTCATGTACCTATAAATGTTTGCAATAAAATATTGAGTATTGAGATTCGGACGAGTCGGCGCCCACCTCAGAACTACGAGTATATTTAGTAAAACTATATTTATGTCAATTTTCAAATGCCTTTATTAACTAAACAAGTTACCACATACTCTCGCCTTGAAAATCACCAGGTTGGTTATAGTGTTCCGGAAATAAGGACGGTTCAAATATTTCAGTCACTAGCGGTTATTCGTAAGAAGTATCAAATTACATTTACATAATTTTTGTTCCATACTTTTAATTAGAATGGAAACAATCTTGACTTCTTGTAATCTTTTTTAATTATTTTTCTTCCATTCCTTCTTCCTTTCTTCGCCGATGCAATATTCGTGCGCTCGATCTAGTACGCACAGCTGAGTTTTTATTTTGATTTTATCTCCCTGGATATATATAAACATTTTTACAAAAAGACACATTTTTTATTTAGTAGCTATAAAATAATAATTTTCGATAACATCTGATCTATTTATTACAGAAACCTTACTAAAGAAAAAAAATATTTACACACGAGAACAAACACTACAAAATAAACACGGTAAACAGGACAAACACAAAAAAACATTATTCATCCCCTAAATTTGCTCCCTTAAAATTTTATTCACTCAAAATTGCTCAAAAATGGGGTCATCAATTTGACAATCTTCTTTGAGAAAAGTTGACCTTTCCATGCACGCTGTTCGAATAGGCGCCAGCAAAGTTGTATTGATTTTGATGCTTACCACAGAAGTCCATGTTTGAATCACATCATCTTTCTTATTATTTAAGGCCAGTTTCAATTTGTATGCAATCCATTGATATGTCTGAAATTACGTAGATAATTTCATTATAATACATATTCTATAATAAATAAACTCTATTAATAAAAAAACAAGCTTTTTCGTATTCATCTCAGCAAACTTTTTCATTTGATACCCATATCATGATGGTAGATAAGAACATTTTGTCCGCCATATTGAATGTATCATCTAGGACCAAAGTGCTTGGGAAAACAAACCCAACGAACACTAACTCAACGGGGTTACGTCATTTCGTTTAGGAGTCCTTATGGCCACCTTCTAAACTAGGATAAACCTTTAATTAGTTTAGTTGCTTGTAGTTTTGTATTGTATATTCAATTTTAGTTGCTAATTTTAGTTTTTCAATTTATTATTTTCATGTCTCGTATTTGTATCGCTGTTCTGTTTAAATATTTTTCGTTGTTATTAGGCTTATTTTATAAAGTTGTATGTTTCTAAGTACGCGCACATTTATCGAACGTGACGTCACTTGCCGGGCCCAACAGAATACCAGCGCTGGTTGTATACAACCAGCAACATGCTGAGTTGGGGTTGGTTTTTGTGACAATGTACCTGTATACTTCTATTTTGATATTTCTTGTTTTATTTCATTGTCACAAAATGAACTTTTCTTATTTCTGTCTCCATCATCAGGCCAGCTCGATAGAACTATAACATTGCATTGTCACCGAACTTACATAAGTATGCCAAATTTCAGCTTCAGCTGTTGAGGATAACTGGTCTAAAATTCAGTTGCAAGACGTGTCCCACATATTCGAATATACACATACTAACAGGGGAAGTTGAATAAAAGCTTTTAAAAATGTGTATATGTTCCGGACTTCTAAACGGCTGAACGGGTTTTGACGGGAGTTTCACTTGTTGATTTTAACGGGAAATGGCAGATAGGTAATGTTATAACGAGTAACTGAGGCTATTTTTATCGAGGGTATCCACGCGATTGAAACGACTGGGCGGTGCTTTCATTATAAAAAAAATTATACCCTCCTTGCTCAGGTTCCGTACATCCACACTAATATTATAAATGCAAAAGTAACTCTGTCTGTCTGTTTGCTATATAATAACGCCTAAATAAATAAAATAAAAAAATGGCTTAACCGATCTCGATTATATTTTGCGAGGTAATAGTATGTATCATGAGGACGGACATAGGCTATTTTTGTCTGAAGAAGTCGCGGACGAAGTCGCATGTACAGCCAGTTTTATATATAAAAAGTATACGTACAAACAAACTAAACTAATCAAATATGGGCACAAATCAAATAGCATAAAAAATAATAATTAAGCATATCGAAACATAAATTACTCCAACTACATTCCGACTAAAGTGACGATGGAAAAAACAATAAAGATTTAAATACAAATCATCACATTGGACCGCCAATAGGTGACGATAAACCTAACTAGAGTGAGAGCAACTGATAATGTTGAAATAGATGGAGAATTTGGCTTGACCAGGATCAATAATGACTTTGATGTAAGTGACAAAATCAAAACTGTAATTCAGTGACACCAATTTGAATAATTGTGGAAAGTAACGTGATTATTATATTGTAAAATTTTAAATTAAATTACACAGTTTTGCATTTGAGTTGGTCACTTACTTTAAAATTATTATTCTGAGTCACTCCAACATCCATTTCACCACCATCATAAAAGTCATTCGCAATCGAGCTAGGTTTAACTATTTGCGGATCATTAGAACCATTTTCTTTATCATCATCATAATTGTTCTGAATATCTTGATGATATCTTACAACATCGTCGTGGGTATCACTATACATTATACTAGCCGTCCGCCCCGGCTTCGCACGAGTGTAAGCTCGGCCTTCGGCCTCGCTACAAAATATAATATAGCCTATGTCACCCGGGGATAGTGTAGCTTCCCAACAGTGAACGAATTTTTCAAATCGGTTCAGTAGTTTCGGAGCCTATTCATTACAAACATACAAACATACAAAAATAGGTACAAATCTTTCCTCTTTATAATATTAGTGTAGATGTAGTTTTTTCTTAACAATTTATATATAAGTACTTTTTACATTTCGCTTTGTTTTTACCGTCTTCACAATCTATCTTTTCTTTATCTTTATATTTTGGATTATAGTATGTTAGAGAGACAACCTTTTTGAAATCAGCATGCCGGTTTGCAGTGTTGTCAAGCTTTTCTTTACGATTTTTATTTTTGCGACCCTTTTTACGGAGTTTCTTATTTTGTTTATTCTCGTAATCGTTGCGGACGGCTTCAAGCGCTTCATAATCATCGTCGTAGTCTTTCTGTAAAGTTGTAATATCATAATCACACACACATCATCAGCCAATTAACGTCCACTGTTGGACAAGGCCTTCTCATAGAGAAGGGTGTTGCCGTAATCCCCACGCTTGGCAGGCGGCTTGGGGATCGCAGTACGTTCACCGTGTACTAATAGGACGCTGCTGCCTATCCTCCGGTGGTTTTGGTCGCAAATTTAGGACATACCCGGGTCCGGGTAAAGTTGTAATATAGTAGAGTGAAATTCGTGTCTAACCCACGAGAGGCATAAAAATGACGCAGTAATCAATAAATAAAAATTATTAGCTAAATTGATATCCAAATCGAACATTTCAAATTAAAATCAAAATTTTATAAAAATTAGACAAGTTTTTAAATCTGGAAATGCACAGCAAGCGTCGCTTATAACTACTATGTCACCTGTAGAGTCACGTTTGCCGATGGCAGTTCTTTTTCAGTTGTTTCCATTGAATTTGAATTACCTAGGTATCATGTAAAATCCCGTAATAAATTACATTTTCTTGTTTTTTCACAGGTTTTTTATTAACTTTTTAAACGATGACGCTTTTACATAATATTATCACCCTTACGAGTTGGACACGACTTTCGCAACAGCCTGTATAAAGGAGAGAGATCGATTCTTTTAATATCGGGAATTTAAACTTCTGATGTAGATATAGTCAAAGACTCTAACATTAAACTCTAATTGCATTACCATATGACAGAAAATTGCCATAATCATAAAAACCAAACTTGTTTCTTGTTTAAAATAACCATAATTACCAAATCGGATGTCTGCGCCCATTTCATGCCTTTAATAAGGTATCCGGGGATCTGTAAACAGATTAATATTCATTCACCCACAGTAAAAATAACAAGCTAGACTGGACACAGTCTTCCAGGAGACGTGGGTTGGATTGGATCCCTCTACATTCCCCTTATGGCATTTTCGGAGAATCCTGAGCCTAGCATTAATTTCATTCTTGCATCAGAACTCCACTACTGCCCACCCTTAAACCGTTTAAATATTGCCCTACATCTTACAACGCCCTTTACGTCAATGCAAAAGCTTGAGTCATTATACAGCGTGTTTCGAAAACGCGGTAGTAGCACGTAAGTACCATATTCGGAGTTGTTAAAATACCTACCCTTTTGAAACAGTTTGACGTTACTTACCATTTTACCAATATCTCCACGTGCATCTAAATTAACTGGCTAGAAGGTGAAATAATATGAGTTTATTCCAAGATATTAATAGAAAACACATTCCTACATCAATTCATTTATCCAAGTTGTATAATCACCAACCCAATGTGTAGTCTCCAACCCGTGTTATACTTATGTAATAAATAAATAAAAACACTATTATTTCTACTACAGTCTTACAATTTTGTAACATAATAGAAATTAATAATTATCAATTTAAAAAACAGACTTCAAAATTAGTAAATACGCAATCCCATTTACTTGGATAACATATTTTTTTCAGTTATTTTGATTTAAAAACCAAACTACTTTTAATCTAACCAATTTTGATGGAATTTATATGGGAACATCTCTAAAGTATGGCCTACCAAGAAAAGGAATTATCATAATCCATTCATAATTGGCGGAGAAATCTGTGAACATAAATAATATAAAACTATATACAATACAATGCTTTATTAATAACTCCATAGTTAAAAGTCAAACTTCTCCAGTACACACACACACATCATCAGCCAATTAACGTCCACTGTTGGACAAGGCCTCCCTCATAGAGAGGGGTGTATAATATCCCCACGCTTGGCAGGCGGCTTGGGGATCGCAGTACGTTCACCGTGTACTATTAGGACGCTGCTGCCCATCCTCCGGTGGTTCTGGTCGCAGTTTTAGGACATACCCGGGTCCACAACCGGTCCCGGGTAAACTTCTCCAGTAGTCTCTTCTACAACAATGTATAGAAAAAAAATATTTTAATATTATATTATTATGTAGGTCTCGGTACATCAAAATAAATAAAAATTTACTAAATTGAAAAAAATTACGAAAAATAATTATATTACAATAATAAATTAGGCATGTCAAATTCAATTCATCCATCGTTATTTACTAAAGCGTCTATTTCAAGTAGATTCATGAATGAATCCTATATTTATACAGTGGAACATAGAACCTCCTTTTTTGAAGTCGGTTATAAAGAAAAGACACTTTTCACTTTTAGAGGATTCATCCCCTAGTTTTCTACCCTTAAAGGTGGAATATATTCTTCAAGTTCAAACCGCCGTCGATTCAATAAACAAATAATTTAAAATCACATTTACAGACGTACGATATAAAAAAAATACAAAAACTTGACATGATTATAATACACACTCTACAGTAAAACAATTTTTTTTAAACACTGGCCTAGTGCGAGCCAGGTTCGCGCTAAATATTTCAAACAGAATGAAAAAACACATTTTTTGGGTGCCTCATTTTTTGAACCCTCAGTCATAAAGTTACTGTAATTTCGAAAGACATTTCATGTTGAACTCATCTGGTACCGAAACAAACAACACCTGGGGCCTTACCCCTAGCTCGAAAAGTTGACCTGCATAGGTGTTATTTGTCTAAACGGTACCATCAACTATGATAAGCGGTAGTTATTTGATATCCGCCAAGCTTTGTTATTTTCACGCACACACGCATAGTAAAACGGATTTTCGTTCATAGACTCTTAAACGATGCAGTTTAAATGAGTTGGTTAATTTTAGGTACCTATCAAGTACCTACTAAAAGTTGGCTCGCAAAAGTGAAGCTAGGGGTAAGGCCCCTGTCATATACGGACGCATAAAATAATAATAATAAATTACTTACTGCTGGCAAATATTGGTGGTAGTAAAATCTAGCAAGCTGATGACAAAAAAAAGCTATTAGCAGAATTACTTTTAAATCATCAACATCAGCAGAGTAAGGAAATTTGAGAAGTAGGATTAAAAGGTGACACGTTTCACGTATGGCGGGAAATTCAAATTTCAAACAGTTTTTTGTCCTTGTAGCTAGGCCGGGTAATTATTGTAAAACAACACAGTGTTTGCGCAAATCGTTGGTTGTTCTTTACATTATCATGTACAGCTATTTATCAGTAACGCGCCATATTACTTACATTTAACCGTTACCAATAAACCGTTTAAAACAGCAAAAATGTATTTTTCGACAAATGTAAGAAATAGTGTGCATTACAGATAAATAGATTTACATGATTTTGTAAAGTATAATAATCAGTTTGCGCAAACATCATGATCGTTTACAATAATTACCAGGCTACAAGAACAAAAAAGCGCAAGCGAGCGCGCGGTGAGCTGTTTCAAATTTGTATTTCCCGCCATACGTGAAACGTATCACCTGTAAGTTATCGGACAGTTATGTATATTTTGCACATATTTTTGCCTTTGCTCTAGCGTAACAAAACCGGCCAACTGCAAGTCGGGCTGGCGTATTGAGGGTTCGGTACCACCACAAAATTATTAATTAAAAAAAAAAACCGACTTCAAAATGTGTAAAATATGCAATTTCAATTCGGTGATATGTAGATATAAAATAAGGTTGTCCAAGTAACCGAATACGTTGCTTAACTTGATAATATAAATTTGTTACCGACTCCCACTTGGCCATTATTTATTATTTCTTGTTATACTTTAGAGTGTGTACTATATGCCAAGTTTTATGCTTGTACGTATTACCTACCGTTTTTACACTAGAGCAAATACCAAAATACCTACGTTAAAAATACCGTTGTTGTACTTAGGTATTGGTTATAAGTTTAAACTTTTAGATTTTCAGATTATTCTAATCCGACAGACAGTTACTTTCACTTTTCAACCGACTTCCAAAAAGGAGGTTCTCAATTCCACTATATTTTTTATTTTTTAATGATTGTTACCTCAGAACTTTCGACTGGGGAAACTGATTTTGATGATTCTTTTTTTACTAAACGACTTCCAAAAAGGAGGAAGTTCTCAATTCGACAGTATTGTTTTATATTTGTTTACTAGCGACCTGCCCCGGATTTGCACGGGTGTATGTTATATAAACCTTCCCTGAAAAATGATCTAACTGATAGTGAAAACCGCATCAAAATTCGTTGCGTAGTTTTAAAGATCAGATTCAGATTCAGATTCAGATTTTTATTCACCTTATAACAATGGTTCGTTATATTAGGTAGGTCAAATACATTTGTTATAGAAAATTAAATCTTAAAACTAACTATGCACAATTACACATAAGTTAAAAAGTTCACATTACAATATTGGTACAAATTTTAGCGTCAAAGTAAAATTGATTAAATATTATTTAAAATATGTCATATCGTTAGAAAAAAATATATAAAATTAGTTGAAATATATGTAAAGTATTAAAAATTTGTCTGATAAAAGTTAATTAATATTTCTTTAGTAAATAAGTTCAAAACAATACATGTCATTTAGATAAAGATCTTAGAATATAATTTTTGACATGTTACTATAATGTGCATTTCTTAAAATTAATTTTCATGAAATCATTAAGCTTGTAAAACGCATTTCGAATGAAAAAGGGCTTAATTTTTCTTTTAAATTCAAGAATCGTTAAGTTTCTCAAAGCAACTGGTAGCTTATTATACATAACTAGTTTATTATGAACTCCCTGCTTTTCAACTTTACAAAGTCTTACTCGGGGTAGAACTAGTCTATCATTATTTCTCAAGGTAAAGTTATGTTTATGTGTGTCCATTATTCTCGGATATTTTTTATCTCTATCAGTATGTATTTCTATGAGGCACTTGTATATATATAGGGACACAACAGTCATGATCTCATTTTTCAAAAAATATTTTTTTGCTGACATTCTTTTCTTGATTCCGTTTATTATTCTTATGGATCGCTTCTGACACTTCAATAGCTTTTTTATATCTGTACCATTACCCCATGTGGTTATGGCGTAACTTAGCAATGAATGCACATAAGCATAGTAAACAGATGATCTAAGCATATATAGGGACAGACAGAGGGAAGCGACTTTGTTTTGTACTATGTAGTGATGTTTGTTACGTACCTCAGAACTTTCTCCTGGGTGAACCGGTTTTTATGATTCTTTTTTTATTTGAAAG
This sequence comes from Agriopis leucophaearia, assembly GCA_949125355.1. Taxonomy (NCBI): domain Eukaryota; kingdom Metazoa; phylum Arthropoda; class Insecta; order Lepidoptera; family Geometridae; genus Agriopis; species Agriopis leucophaearia. The sequence goes on from OX421287.1 coordinate 3,016,058, forward strand.
CTGGTGCTTCCCGTGTGGTCCCATTTCAATTTGGTTCAGTTCTGACATTTTCATGAAGTTGGTTTTTTATATTGATAATTATATAAAATTAAAGTTAAATGATTATTTACGGGATATTTACCGTGGTAAGGTTGTGGAAGGAGCTCCCTATATTTCGGCGCAGTTACATGCACCATGTTCACGGGAAGACGACTTCTTCCCGTGAACATAGTGCATGTAACTGCGCCGAAATATAGGGAGCTCCTTCCCGTGAACATAGTGCATGTAACTGCGCCGAAATATAGGGAGCTCCTTCCACAACCTTACCACGGTAAATATCCCGTAAATAATCATTTAACTTTAGTGAACAACCGTGATAGTTTAAAACAGTATATAAAATTAGTTCGTTTAAAGGAGACAATGAAAAGAGAGACTAAATAAATTCTTAATAAATAAGTACCTCATGGTTACTGTGGGCAAAATGTCTTAAATCATCAGCGTCTTCATATTCCATCTGTCAACATCAAAAATAAGCATAAGTAGGTAAGACCTGACGCCGGGGTAATAGACTACAGCACTGGTATGTCTGTAGTAAGAGGCCACGAAACGGGGACCTCTAATTCTAATTTAAAGAGGGGGTGATAAGACCTGCACTGACATCCCGCTTGGGGTGTACGTACCTACGTTGTCGACCCTGAGTCTATTAACTCGCCTTTTGAAGAACCCCATGTTGTAGCTTCTCGGAAACACCGCGGAAGGTAGCTCATTCCACATTAAGCAGATGAGAGGCAAGAAAGATCGTGTGCACAGTGTGCGATTTCCACTGATCTATGATAATGTGGATAGGCTTTTAGGCGGTGACGGCTAGTGCCATGGTAAATCAAAAAACCGAGTCTTCTGCTACGTGTTCTTCAGAACATCATCAGCATCAGCCAAAAGACGTCCACTGCTGAACATAGGCCTCCCCCTTAGGCCTCTTCAGAACATGGTTTGTTGTAAATGCGATGAAAGATACAGAGAGACCCAACGTCTCTGCGCAAGTTGAGCCTACTTTCGACTCCATGCCGCCGCTTTGTGTAACCCTGTCCCAGTCAACATTTTCTGCCAAAAAACGTGATATATGACGTGATTTTTTTTCAAATTAACGTCTTGTGGAAATAAATGACGTCAAAAAACACGTTGTTTTATCTTCTTTGTCAACACTTGCTTAAAAATTACGTCACATACCACGTCGAGACGACGTGAACACGTGAAGCATGACGTCTGGAGTGACGTGATTCGAAGTCTAAAATTCACGTCAATAATGACGTACCTTGCTAATTGGGGTAGAAAAATAACCTTATCAAAGGTGTCACCCACCTTCCGTTTTCTGAGTTGAGTAGACTCGATTCTATCATCTCCGTCTTCATCAGAAGAAGAATAATCAGAACCATCATCATAGTCATCAGTTTCATGATTCCTCTGTCAACAAAAACAATATTACGTACCTACTAGCTGCGATGTAGGTATTCACTAGCGTGCACATTCCCGCAGGAACAGTACCTACATTTTTCCGAAATAAAAGTACAGTGGAATCCTTTTATGATGACATCGCAGGGAAATAACAAACACGTCATACTAAGCGGACGTCATTACAAAGCATTTTGTAGAAAAGATATAATTTTTGAAATTCATTGAGATTGTCGAATGACCAACCCCAAATTCTTTTGCGAGAGATGGATTCTCCATTTTATAATCTGCATATTATTGCACCTTACTCTTCAATCGTGAATGCTTTACGACGAGGTTGAGATGTAATTTTTTTCACAAATCACTAACGAACAATGCATAACCTTTAACAATCAATTACCCACTGAGACTCGAAACAAAAAAAAGCCATGCACGCGCCGAACGTCGTCGGGTATCACGTGACTCTCCCAAACACTGCCGAAAGTGTTAGGAATCATATCGGTCACTATAACAGGACGCAATTTATTAAAAATGAGTCACAATAAACAACATGTCCATAAGCGAAGTCATTATATCCGACTTAGTTATAAAGAATTTTATATGAAAAACAAACTTTGCTGTGTACCTAATTACCTACTTCATAATAAGCGGTTGAGAGAGTGATAATAGAGATCACAGCGTAATCGACGATCAAAGCCAAACAGAACCGAATTCAGCCGATCACCACGGCGGCGGCGAGCCGGTTGGTACTTTTAGTTACTTTTTAACCGACTTCCGAAAAGGAGGACGTTCGACTGTATTTTTTTTTAAATGTTTGTTAACCTCAGAACTTTCAACTGGGTGAACCGATTCTGATGATTCTTTTTTTATTTGAAAGCTGGAGCTTCTCGTGTGGTCTCGTGTGGTCCAGTTCTGTCATATTTAAAAAGACGGGTTTTTATATTGATAATTATTAAAGCAGTATTGTTCGCCTATAACGTCTATTATATAGTCTGTGGCAGCCATATTACAAGCTTTGCTTAGTTTGGGGTCATGACCGTATGTTCAAATATGTCCCAGATATTACATATCACAGGGGCCTTACCCCTAGCTTCACTTTTGCGAGCCAACTTTTAGTAGGTACCTAAAATTAACCAACTCATTTAAGCTGCATCGTTTAAAAGCGTCTAACTTGAATGAACGAAAATCCGTTTTACTATGCGTGTGTGCGTAAAAATAACAAAGCTTGGCGGCTATCAAATAACTATCGCTTATCGTAGTTGATGGTACCGTTTAGACAAATAACACCTATGCGGGTCAACTTTTCGAGCTAGGGGTAAGGCCCCTGTTCAAATCTATTTAAATTAGCTCTGACTAAGCACAACAGGGTCGGTCAATAAAAACAATTGGTGATTTTATTACCAACATCTGAATCTGCTTCATTTTGCCTTCATGCCCTTTTCCTCCTTTCTGATTTGTAGAATGACTCTCCATTATGATCACGAAAAGACAAAAAAGCGTAAAAAACCGCATTTTTATTTTTAAAACTGCCGTTCTATTAGAATTGACTTCCTGATACGAACAATGTAATAATACTTATACAACCGTAAAATTGATAATTTTTCACTTTTAATTACTACAATAGTACAATCTTTTATTTAATTACTTTGTTGTTTTTTGGCATTTTAATTATGAAGTAATTATTCAAACCCACTTAATATAAGTATAACAAACCTTTCCCGGAACCTTTATAAGTTCGTTCTGTTCGTCTGTCTGTTCATCCTAATTTTTTAGAACCTTCTGACTTCTATAGTTATTAGGATAAGTGTATGAAACTTTGCAAAACTAGTTGTTATAGATCTCAATTTTTAAAGTAGAAAAAAATCTTATTTTGCTTGGCTCTGGAGCCTTACCCCTAGCTCGAAAAGTTGACCCGCATAGGTGTTATTTGTCTAAACGGTACCATCAACTACGATACCGTTTCACCTACGATCACCTACGATAACTACGATACTACGTAGTTGACGCCTGATTCAATCAACTGTATTAATTTTAAGTTACTTTGTTTTTTTTTGTATGGTGTATAATAATATTGTATTGTAATGGTATGATGAATAAATAACTATGACTAGAGAAACTGGTTTTAAAAGTTCCCATCTCCCCCTGCGGTGTTGAACGTTGGGTAATTTTCCCATATATACACGCTGTTTTCTTGAGTCATGTTGGCTTAAACCTAAAGGAGTTGTGAAACTGCGTAAACTAATTAAAAACGTTATTACTCATTAAAAGTTTATTTAAAAATGCAAATGCTAGTTTAATTTTAAATAACGTTATTAATAATAATTATGACTAAATAATCGAAATTCATTGCATATAACTAGTATTTATGCCGTATTTTCACTTGTGATACTCAAAAACAATTATGCGAATGCAGTACCTAAAGTATCTCTTACTTACTAGCTGGGTTTAACTCACAACTACGTTTTTTCTAGTTCTATAGTATCTTGTATAATTTAGAGGGGGATTCTGGGAATTATTCCCAGACTCCCTTAAACCTTCTGGGAATAATTCCCAGAATCCCCCTTAAACTAATTGCTTTTTTTATTTAATAAAATACCTATAATTTACTAGTTGTGAATTATGGCAAAAATCCCCACTAAATTACTTTATGATCATAAGTGACTAATAGCTGGGTATAATTCCTATATCCCCACCAAGTATGGCGATATATGTCCAATTATCTTCATCGAACTCATACTAGTTGGGGATAATTCTCAGAAACTATCAAGTTCAGCCCGCCAGAAGATGGGAAAAATAACCATAAGGTCCCCTAATAAAACTATAATTCTGTATGGGCAAAACGTAACTTTGTTTCAAAAGCAAAAAATATTTTGCGCAAATCGACACCGCAAGTGAAAACATGACCTTATAATGAAATAGAAGTCCGTGCCAAACTTTATGATCGCTTTCAACTGTAAAACAGTTTCGCCCTTATAGTTCAATCTTCTGCAATTTTTTCTTAGTGTGCCCACAATTTTTTGTGTAATACGATAGAACACAATAAAATATTGTTCAGTAGCACTGTATGCGATCACGATAAAAGGCTGAAATTCTTAGTAAACTACTACTGTTTATATTTAATTTTTGCCTGACAACTACGACATGGAAATTAAGTTTATTAAGTTCCGTTGGTTGCCGTAGGACTTCTTTAATTAAAAGTACTCTATTATCAATTAGAACTCGCTTTTATGAAACAATGACACCTAAACTTTGAGATTGCGACGGTCCTGTAACTATGTTCAGAGTGGTCAAAGTTTGGCGCAGACTATAAAATAATATACATTATCTATGCTAAGAAGTTTCAAATCACACTGCAACATCATAATGAATGCGGATTAAGTTGTCTATGGACCGACATCGTGGTGAATAGAGGGCATAAACGCGCTATGCAGTACTGGGGTTATACGCCCAACTCTGACCGCGGGCTAGAAAACGCGCAGTTTGCAAAATCACGCGAACGCGAACCTTAACGCGCAGAGATACGGTTTGCGGTCGCGCAACGTTTCGCAATGACCTAAACAGTGGCCCTAGTACAAGCACTTGCGAAAAAGTATTCGTTCCGTAAACGATAGCAAAATGTATGAAAAATTTAACAGCGCCTCTATCGGACGTAAAGGGAAACTGAAATTTCCATACATTTGCTATCGTTTACGGAACGAATACGTTTTCGCAAGTTCTCGTACTAGCCCCACTGAATCGTTTATAACAGGTAGGCGTAAGGCCCCTGATATTATCTGTAGCGTGTCATGCGTGTCACTACAGGAGTGAAGGGGTAACTTATTTTCCCTTAGTTACGTTTAGATTGATGATGGAGTCTCTTTTCGTCATAAAATTTACGTCAAAAGTTAGCGGTAGAAGCCACCTTCTACCCACCACAATTCTTTTAATGAGGGCGCCACTTATGCCCTTCGCTTTAATGCATTTGTCTCACTCTAACACGAAATGAGATGACAGCTATATCTCCACATTTGAACAAGAAGCCCCATAGAGTAGATACACATTACGTTACATATTAAGAACCCGCGGCAAATAAAATTAAAAAAAGGTTTTTTTTAAATACCTGCCGAACTGTACGCTTTAGCTCTCAAAAACAATAAACATCTCTAAATAAAACCGCCATTTTGTGCAACGTATGTCACGTGACTGTTTCTAATCTAACTACCATAGACAATTCCACGTTACCCACGTTCATTATTATCGATGTCGCAATGTACAGAGTATAAAAAAAGTTGAAAAAAAAAAAACAGTTACATTGTATCACAAATTATAATAATGAAATAAATAAAGATTCTAAATCCTACAAAAAATTAAAGCAATTTCCAAAACTAAAGAAAATAACTAACAGTCATAATACATATCTGACTAAATAATTATTTAAAGGAAACAAAACACGGGATTACAAAATGTAGCCTATAACACTTCGCACTTTATATATATATATATATATATATGTATATATATATTTACATCCAGGAACCCTTTGGACCCTTTACCCTTCTTTACCTTTCTTATAGTGGTAGGACTCTTTTGCAGGGGTCCGCCTGGGGAAGTACCACACCTTTACCAGTTATTCAACCGCCAAGCAGTAGTGTGCAAACACTACTGTGTTCCGGATTGAAGGGCAATGTTTCCAGCAAAATTACAGGGCACACAGAGATTTGACATCTTATATCTCGGGGTGACGAGCGCAGTGCATTGTCATCCAGGGTTTTGAACTGTTGAAGTTCAAAATTCTGAGTGGCATTGAGCTGTTATGGGCAAGCGTGAAGAGCCATCAGACGAGCGACTTTGCTCGTCTCGTCACTCAGTATCATTAAAAAAAACCTGGATGTAAATAAATATATAATAGATATACTTTTGGCCACCAACTCGCCTGATGGTAAGCGACATTGTGCCGAGAATGGAACACATCTAGAAGAAATATATTTACTCTAGCCTTGAAGAAACGAGACCTTGCAATAAAAAAAATTGTTTAGGACAACAGTGTAAGTATAATAAGATAGTAATAAAATAGGAGCAACATAGGAACAAACAAACTTACACCCGAAAAACATTACCCTCCTTTTTGGACAGACGGGTAAAAAAGCTGCTCAATAAGGCTAATTGACTGGTGTTTCATTTATTTAAAATAACAGGCTTAGTGAAGTATATAATTAAATACATTACACATTACAGGGCACACAGAGATTTGACATCTTATATCTCGGGGTGACGAGCGCAGTGCATTGCCATCCAGGGGTTTGAACTGTTGAAGTTCAAAATTATGAGTGGCGTTGTGCTGTTATGGGCAAGCGTGAAGAGCCATCAGGCGACCGACTTCGCTCGTCTCGTCACTCAGTATCATAAAAAAAAACATAAATAAAAAATTGGCTGATATATTTTCGACAGATTATGAGCGTTTAAAGTTTGTGGTGGGTATAGAGAGCGGATTAGCTGTCCCTCTCTCGCAAAGCGTGCATTTAACGGCTTGACGTACGAACTTGCTAGTGCACTCTCTGTCTAACATGAAATCAAAATACAGTGGATTTCGGGTATAACGACGGTGAAGGGACCACTCTTATTTCGTCGTTATATCCGGAAGTCGTTACAGGCAAAGAGATACATACTTTGTCGGTCCCTGCATACTTATACATACATACTTTATTGTTCACACCAAAAATTGATGGATGGATGTTTGTTACTCAATCACGCAGAAACGGCTGGATGGATTTGGGTGAAATTTGGAATATACATTGCTTATGTCCTGCATTAACACATAGGCAACTTTTCAGCATCGTCATCATCACCGATTTTCATCACCACGCGGGTGAAACCGCGGGGCGCAGCTTGTGTATTTATATGTCCTTCGTTCAGCCTGTTATTTGTAATAAATAAAAAAAAGGACAAGCCAATTGTAATTTTTTATATAAATTAAAAATATTACATAACTAAGGTTTAGTAAATGTTTTAAAAATTGCCAATATCTACTCTTAGCCTCTAAAAATCTATTTTAGCACGTTTTGACACCAATGAGCTCTCTTTAGTATGTATTATGAACAATATTATTATAATAATTCTTAATATAAATATGGGTCAAATTGACACTAGGTTACCTTAATTTAACATTAAGGGCCTTACTTAAAAACGTTACTCAAGTTGAACTATGCTTAAAATTGTTCTGTCTCGTTTCCACGTCTGACGATTGCCGTCAGCGAGAAGTTGAGAAAGCAATTTTAAGCGTAGATCAACATGAGTAACGTTTTTAAGTAAGGCCCTACATCTGGCACTAAGCTTAACAGTTTTAAACTGATCTTAAATACTAACTAAACTAAAATTATAATAGGTTATGTGGGTCAAAATCACGAGTTATTATTATTTAACTTTGATAAATCAAGTGAAACATAAAACACACATTTTTAACTACTTAATTATGGTTGTCCCAACAAGGTTTAATAATCAATTAAAAAATAACGACTTCAAAATTAGTATACAAATAGATATGAGATTTCATTTACTTTGATGACTCATTTTCCAATTATTTAAATTTAAAAATCAAACTACTGAACCGAGAGTGTTAATATATGAGTATAATTATAATAATAGGTCGGGGAAAAAGTCTTTTCGTATTTTGTATGTATAAAGTTGTACTAAAAATCTCATCCGTTGTACTGTTTGTATCTGGCTGGTTTTGATACCATTAAAAATATGACATTTTAAAAAAGGAATACAAAAAGTAAAAAGCAATTTCCCGCCATTTTTCAATTGTTTTTTTTTCGATAAAATGAGTGAATCTGACTAAGAAAATTCGATATATTTTGAAGTTTTATTACAAAAAAGGGAAAAATGCGACACAAGCCGCGAAAAAAATTTGTGACGTTTATGGACCTAATGCAGTGTCATCAAGAGTAGCACAATGTTGGTTCAAGCGTTTTCAGTCCGGGAATTTTGATGTCAAAGATGCAGCTCGCTCTGGTCGCCCTGTTACGGATAAAGTCAATGCCATTTCTGAAAAAGGGGACCAAGATCGGCATTTTAGTAGTTAAAACGTAGCTGAAGAACTGGGGATCGGCCACAAAACAGTTTTGACCCATTTGAAAAAGACTGGGCATACAAAAAAACTCGATATTTGGGTGCCACACGAGCTCACTGAAAGAAACCAAATGAATCATGTACTCATTTGCGATTCTCTATTGAAACGTAACGAAACCGAACCGTTTTTGAAAAGATTGATCACTGGTGATGAAAAATGGATCACCTACGACAAGAATGTGCGCAAACGATCATGGTCAAAGGGCAGTGAAGCACCACAGACTGTAGCGAAACCCGGATTAACACGTAATAAGGTGATGCTGTGTGTATGGTGGGATTGGAAGGGCACCGTTCATTATGAGCTTTTACCGCCGGGCAAAACCATCGATTCGGATCGCTACTACCAACAGCTGATGAGTCTCAAACAAGAAATTGAGAAAAAACGGCCGGAATTGATCAACAGAAAGGGTGTGGTCTTTCATCATGATAACGCCAGACCGCACACATCTTTGGTCACTCAGCAAAAATTAAGAGAGCTTGGTTGGGAAGTGTTAATGCATCCACCATATAGCCCTGACCTTGCACCCTCAGATTTCTACCTGTTTCGGTCTCTTCAGAATTCTTTGGGTAGTGTTAGATTAACATCCAGAGAGGACTGTCAAAACTACTTGTTGCATTTTTTTGATCAGAAGTCCCAAAATTTCTACATCAACGGGATCATGTCACTACCTACAAGACGGCAACAAGTTATCGAACAAAATGGCACATATATATTATAATTAAATGTAATTAAACTTGAAAAAAATATGTCTTGAATTTGTTTATAAAATACGAAGAAACTTTTTCCCCGACCTTTATAATAATTGTATAATTATAATATATCAACCCTCAAATCGTAATTTTTTGTTAAATATGGTAAATTCTTTTTCATTTAGTTTTTTTTTCTCCAAATTTAGCTTATATGATTAAGTTTGTATTTTTGCCTAAGACTTACCAATATGTTATATTACCATTGTTATTTGTTTGGCACCGGCGGAGGGCCCTGGTATGCCATTACACAGGGTATACCTAGTTTGGGTACCAAGGTCATCCTACCAGGATTGTCAATTAGGACATTTAGTTGCATGCTTTATATGGTGATAAAATGATGTTTGTGTATGCTCAATAAATTATTCTTATTCTTCTTCTTATTTATTTAAAAATATATATGTACATATCAGTGTCTGGCAGCCATATTAAACTGATTTCAGACTACGCTATACTATTGTGCTGTATAGTATCGCGATTTTGTTGTGCTATGAATTATATGCTATTATATTATAGCGTAGTCTGTGAATAGCTTTACAGCTATGCTTAGTTTGGGGTCAGATGACCGTGTAAAAAATATGACCTAGAAAAAAAAAACATTTATTTGCCCTGACAGCTGCAATTACATAGAAAAAATAAAATAAAATAAACTTTTTTGTTTTTCTGAATTACATTTTGCTAGTCTTACATTCAAAAACCTAGCGAAAGTGATTTCATTTGGTTTTTTAGATTCTATTGGCTAGCCGTTTTGTTTTCGCTATGACCCTCAATCTAGTCCTATATTATAAGAATGCATAAAGTACACAAATGCAGTCTTATTAATTATTTACTTAAATAATAATACAAAAATGAGATACGTGAACTATTATTTTAGTTATACGTAAATATAAGCTACGTGACTAATCTATTAAATGCGTTTCTGGTCACTTCAAATCAATGTACAATTTTAAATTTATTTTTATTAACATCAAATATTTTATTTTACATTTTTAAAGCGCGCCGACGAAAGAAAATCCTCAATTTATGACCACAGATAAAAATAGTACAAGTTGTGTTTATCTTCTTTCCTCATGAGTGTTTTGGCGTCGCAGGACTCGTGCATTTGCCAGAGTCAAGCAATGAATGTTCATGTTTTATTAGATATCGTGATTTCGTTAAACAAATCACAGACAAGCAAAGTAACAGTCAACTCTGTCATGCTATTAGGCCTCTTTTCATTTTAAAGTGTAAGAAGGCAGACATAAATGTCAAAGTCAGTTGAGCGTTGACACATTTTTTTAATAAGTTTTATATTGATGAAAAATTAGAAGAATTTTATTTTAAACTAAGTTCAGAATGTATATGAGATCATTATTGATATAGTCATAGCTTTTTGTCAGTCCTTATACTTTTTTTAATACTAACGCGACCCATAAGCGTATAAACTTTTTCTATTAGGGTTAAAAAAAAAACATATTTTAATTATACTAATATCGTTAGTAAATGCATGTGCGTCTTGGTGAGACTAGTTTTTTTCAAAATTTTAAATGAATATGTTTTCTTATTTTAGGTAAAATTTAATGACATGTACTAAAGCCCCTTTTTCCACTTTTAGCAACTTTGGTCATTTTAGTTTAGATTGTCTACTTTCATGGTTAGCTTAAAATTATAAAAATGGTGTCATAGGAAACTGTAAAGACCGAAACACGATTATAAGGACATTTCGCACGATAGAAAAAAATTACTAAAGTAACACTGATTTGCGTTCTTTTTGGGTGTTAATATCTATTTAAGTATGTATTTAAACATATATATGTACCTGCAATTTTTCAAGATCAAGATCAAGTGAGGGTAGGAGAACAAAATATCCGCTCTTCTCGCCGGACTCACCCGCAGTTTTCAGTCAGCTCGTGACCACGGCCATTGTAACATGGTCGAAACGTCGAGCGAAAGGTATCTATTTTTACCTATATTTAATAGTGCGCGATAAGTCCCGATAAATATGAAAACATATATATGTACGTATATCAGTCTCTGGCAGCCATATTACAAGCTTTGCTTAGTTTGGGGTCAGGTGACCATGTGTGCAATAATGTCCCAGATATTTTTTATTTATATTTTTTGGATTCATTCAAATGTATATTTATTTAATGATGTCTACGATATCTTAAAATGCAGATTCCATAATTATAGAGGGAACCGTAGAGGTACACTTTACATTACAGAGAGCTATACTTTTCGAAAAATAAGAAAAAAATCTCTAAAACAGAAGTAACGAAACGCACAACTGTGTAAGTGCCATGTTTTTGCTCCATTAAATGCGACTTTAATACAATATATTAAGCCCTATAGTCATCTGTAGTAACAAACGTTGCTTAAAAGTGGAAAAACCTAGCCATAAATTTATTATAAAATTATTTTTATTGATACAAACGAAACGTACGTCATTTGCGATACTCCAATAATTAAACCTAAAAATTACGATTAAATCAGGACGCTAATATTTCATAGTAGGACGTATTCTAAAGTCTTATTCACAAATATATATGTCAATTTCTCTCTAAACGAGGAGTGTCACGCGCGAGAAATAGACAGCATATTTATCTTAGCTAAGACCAGCACACCTTAGCTAATATAATAAAAATAATAAAAAACACAAGTGCCCTCTTCGATTTTTCATCGCGTCTTCTGTGAGCTATTTCTAGTAAATGACTGTATATTTTATAGAACTGTAAAAAATTTGGTATTGTAAGTATTACGTTACAAATGTAATATTATATGTAATACTGTTACAAATGTAGTATTATACGTAGTACTGTTACAAATGTAGTATTATATGTAGTACTGTTACAAATGTAGTATTATATGTAATACTGTTACAAATGTAGTATTATATGTAATACTGTTACAAATGTAGTTTTATACGTAGTACTGTTACAAATGTAGTATTATACGTAGTACTGTTACAAATGTAGTATTATATGTAATACTGTTACAAATGTAGTATTATATGTAGTACTGTTACAAATGTAGTATTATATGTAATACTGTTACAAATGTGGTATTATACGTAGTACTGTTACGAATGTAGTAATATATGTAATACTGTTACAAATGTAGTATTACATGTAATACTGTTACGAATGTAGTATTATATGTAGTACTGTTACGAATGTAGTATTATACGTAGTACTGTTACGAATGTAGTATTATATGTAATACTGTTACAAATGTAGTATTACATGTAATACTGTTACGAATGTAGTATTATATGTAGTACTGTTACAAATGTAGTATTACATGTAATACTGTTACAAATGTAGTATTATATGTAGTACTGTTACAAATGTAGTATTATATGTAATACTGTTACGAATGTAGTATTATACGTAGTACTGTTACGAATGTAGTAATATATGTAATACTGTTACAAATGTAGTATTACATGTAATACTGTTACGAATGTAGTATTATATGTAGTACTGTTACGAATGTAGTATTATACGTAGTACTGTTACGAATGTAGTATTATATGTAATACTGTTACAAATGTAGTATTACATGTAATACTGTTACGAATGTAGTATTATATGTAGTACTGTTACAAATGTAGTATTACATGTAATACTGTTACGAATGTAGTATTATATGTAGTACTGTTACGAATGTAGTATTATACGTAGTACTGTTACGAATGTTGTATTATATGTAATACTGTTACAAATGTAGTATTACATGTAATACTGTTACGAATGTAGTATTATATGTAATTCAAATAGTTTTAGATGATGATGACACAGGTCAGATTTTTGCTAAAGTGTGTGTATGTATATGTTTTTATAGAGGCCATTCAATTTTTTAACCCCAAGTAAAAATAAGCAAATCTCTTTCGTACCTATGCATACGTTAAAAAAAATATGTTCATGTTTCTTACAACATTCAAATTATTAATGTATACATACTAAAACAGTCAAATTATAAAAGTAAACACCTTATTTTATATCTTTAAATAACATCAAATGCGCTAGCGCAATCGCTGCACCCGGCATTCTGGGTCTTAATAAGACTATATTAAATGCTAAAATATAAATGTCCTAAATACTATTATGGCTACACATCAGTCTTAAAACCTAAAATCTATTTACAAACTGGCAGTTTCGTTAGCTTCCGTTATTTAATTTATATTTTTATAAATACAACCTTATTGTGCTTTCGTAAAAATATTTGAAAACTGAAATGACTATTATTTCGTTTTATGCCCGTACATTCAGACACCTCTGCGTTTTGTAATACATTATTTTAATTATTTAGTGTTACTGTTTATATTATTTGTTCAAATATTTTTACGAAAACAAACCTTATTTTATTACATTACTATAAAATAATCGAGATACAATACCAATAGAGTATCACAATCTCTAAGTGAAAACAGTAAAAAAAAAACGTCCAAGCGTTGTTTACATACCTAAACATCCATTACATAGTTCACAATGCCACATTCATATTTGTAGTGGTAGGACTCTTGCAGGGGTCCGCCTGGGGAAGTACCACACCTTTGCCAGTTATTCAACCGCCAAGCAGTAGTGTGGAAACACTACTGTGTTCCGGATTGAAGGGCAATGTTTCCAGCGAAATTACAGGGCACACAGAGATTTGACATCTTATATCTCGGGGTGACGAGCGCAGTGCATTGCCATCCAGGGTTTTGAACTGTTGAAGTTCAAAATTCTGAGTGGCGTTGAGCTGTTATGGGCAAGCGTGAAGAGCCATCAGGCGAGCGACTACGCTAGTCTCGTCCACCCAGTATCATAAAAAAAAAAAAAAACATTACTCCAATTTAAACGTTATGTCGCTTGCATAGTGTTCAACGTCGCTTGTCCGCTATAGCATCATAGCACGGGCATCGTGCGGCGTTGTATGCGGATCGCGATTGCCTTACAACTAACCAAGTCGGCGCAATGCGTAGCGTGCGCAGAGTTTTGGTTCGGTCATTTTTTCGCTCAATCGTGACTCTATGGTATTGTATATCGATGTATAAAATACAAAATTTAACTTTAATACATACGTAAATGCTTCAAAACGAACTACTTAGTAACTATGTATATAAACTATGATACACTAATAACTAAAAAGGTTGAGTCAAGCCTAATATTATTCATATTGAAGACTGAGATTGCTAAGAGATACAAGATTAGGAAGAGTCTGGGTTACGCGGAAAGTGTGTACTTAGCCGAAAGGGGTCCGTAATACATATCATTATAAACAACTTTTACTATGAGACCTACCCTGACATCGCGGAAAAAATATCAGCCATTCCATACATTTTGTCGAATGACCGTTTTTTATGGAATCGCAGATATTTTTTACGCTATATTATCGACCCCTTTGGGCGTTAGTACATTTTCCGCTTAACCCTGTATATAACCACTTGAACTCGGTCCAAGCATTTGTTTATTCTGACAGCTGCAATAACATTGTAAAAAGCTGAATAAAAACACTTTTTTTAATATTTCACTGAAGTACTTGCTACAGTCTTACGTTCAATAATTATCAATATAAAAAACCGACTCAATAAAACTGTAAGAACTGGATCAGCTTTCAAAAAAAAAAAGAATCATCAAAATCGGTTCACCCAGTCGAAAGTTCTGAGGTAACAAACACAAAAAAAACACAGTCGAATTGAGAACCTCCTCCTTTTTGGAAGTCGGTTAAAGTGATCAGAACTTGTGGTTTTCATTTAGCTATTGATATCGTAATTGCCGCTGTCAGAGCAAATAAATGCTTGGACCTAGTATAATTTTATTATAATATGACCGTTATGTGTTTAACGTTTATGTTTGTTTTTGCTCATCGATGTTTTCGTGGGAATGTTCCGAGAGGTTTTCCGGCGACACATCCCGCAGTATTACTACCATGGACTCGCATATATCCGTGAACTGTGGCCGTTCAGCCGGACACTTGTTCCAACATTGTTTCTGTTGACAAGGTGCGATAAGGTTTAATTTCACACAATATTAGTGCAACCGACTGCAATCGGTTCGATCATTATTGCAACCGACTGCAATAGCTTCAATTATTAGTGCAACCGATTGCAATCGCTTCAATTATTAATGCAACCGACTGCAATCGCTTTAATTATTAGTGCAACCGACTGCAATCGCTGCGATTATTAGTGCAAACGACTGCAATCACAGCAATTATAAGTGCAACCGACTGCAATCACATGAATTATTAGTGCAACCGACTGTAGTACAACCGATTGCAATTGCTTCAATTATTAGTGCAACCAACTGTAGTACAATCGACTGCAGTCGCTTCAATTATTAGTGCATCCGACTGCAACAGCTTCGATTATTAGGGCAACCGACTGCAATAACTTCAATTATTAGTGCAACCGACTGCAATACCTTCCATTATTAGTGCAACCGACTGCAATCGCTTCAATCATTAGTGCAACCGACTGCAATCGCTTCAATCATTAGTGCAACCGACTGCAATCGCTTCAATTATTAGTGCAAACGACTGCAATGACATCAATTATTAGTGAAACCGACTGCAATCACATGAACTATTAGTGTAACCGACTGTAGTACAACCGATTGCAATCGCTTCAATTATTAGTGCAACAGATTTTAATAGTTCCAATCAAGTTGGAATATTTCAATTATTGCGAGAAATTCGAATAAATCTAATCACCACGTTAATGTAATGTCATTTTGAAATAACTTTATCTTTCCGCCGGCGTTACCGCGTGAACTAGGGGGCCCCGATATCGACCGCGGGGCCCCAGAGTCATCATCATCAGCCAGAAGACGTCCACTGCTGAACATAGGCCTCCTCCTTTAACCTCCACACTGAACTGCATCCACTGGATGCCCGCGACTCTCGCAATGTCGTCGGTCCATATGGTGGGAGGCCTACCTACGCTACGTCTTCCGATTTGTAGTCTCCACTCAAGAATCTTTCATTCCCATCGGGTATCGGTTCTCCGAGTGATGTGGCCTGCCCATTGCCACTTCAACTTACAAATTTTAATAGCTATGCCGGTGACTCTGGTTCTTTGGCGAATATCCACATTTCGGATTCTATCGCGCAAAGAAACTCCGAGCATAGCTCTTTCCATTGCCCGTTGTGTGACTCTGAGTTTCAGCAAAAGGCCAATAGTTAAGGACCACGTCTCAGTACCATATGTCATCACTGGCAACACACATTGACACACAAAGACCATTGTCTTTAGGCACTATGGTATCTTGGACGAGAAAATTTCACGCAATTTCCCGAACGTTGCCCATCCGAGAGCATCGTTCCCACAGTGCCCAGAGGGAAAGACCCTCTGGGCACTCTGGCCCTGGCCTTGACCCTCTACTAGCATCGACACTTACCAGTATGTTGGCGAGTGGTTCAGGCGTGTTGCTCGGTACACTCCACTCGAGGGTTCCGTTCTTGAGCCGCTCTAGAACGGAGTTGTCATTCAACTTCGCAAACGGAAGTTCTGCTTTCGTGTAAATCTGAAATTTTTGAAAATATTTTTTTACAATGTTAATCACGCGAAACCTAATCATCAATATAAAAAAACCGACTTCATCAGAACTGGACCAGATTGAAATAGGACCAAACGAGAAGCACCAGCTTTCAAATAAAAATAGAATCATCAAAATCGTTTCACCCAGTCGAAAGTTCTAAGGTAACAAACATTAAAAAAAAAACGGTTAAAAATAGTTTATTAATAATATAAAGTTTTTTTAAACAATTTTCATTATACTGGGGCCTTCCAGCTACGTGTTATAATCGATCTAGTTTCGGTGATTGCGAAAAGTTGCGCGACTTCAAACCGTATCGGCGCAATAAGATTCTCGTTCGCGTGTTTTCTTAACTGCGCTGTTTCGAGCTCGTTTAAAGCAGGAAGGCCTTGTAACTAAAACTTATATTTTACTAGCGACCCGCCCCGGCTTCGAAAGGGTGTAAACTCGGCTTTCGGCCTCGCTACTATCACCCGCTCCAGGAACACAAAAATTCATCCAAATCGGTTCAGCCGTTTTTAAATATAAGAACCTTCTACGAAGTATTAGAAAACATTTAAAAAAAAGATGAATGAAGTCGGTAAAGCCGTTCTCAAGTTATAGCGTGACCAGCAGGGCTATTATGAATCTTTGATCGGGATCGCGACTTGTCAAAATTATGTAAAAAAAAAAAAGCGTTGTCTATTTCCAATTTCGTAGTATGAAATTGGAAATAGACAACGGCCTTTTTTTTTTGCGTCATAACCCCTTTCAAGTGTCAAAATTCTGTCAATTCTGACACTGACTGATCCCGATCAAAGATCCATAATAGCCCCGCAGGAGAAATAGGGGTTCATCATCATCATCACTTGACTATATATATATATATATATAAAATTTCCATGTCATAATGTTAGTTACCGTACTCCTCCGAAACGGTTTTACCGATTTTTACCAAATTTTATATGCGTATTCAGTAGGTCTGAGAATCGGCTACTATCTATTTTCCATACCCCTTCACCGATTTTCATCACCACGCGGGTGAAACCGCGGGGCGCAGCTAGTTTTTATATAGATAGCACAGCGCAGGCGATCAAGTAAATTTCAAACCAATACCTACCCTACTTACTACTTACATACAATTCAATTTCAATAGTATATAGTTTTTTCTTTATGCGGCCAGATTTTGAGATTACTCCACTGGTAGCAATTAAATATATTAGTTTTTGATGTGAGACATCTATTGGGGCGCCTTGGCTAAAATCGACCCGTATGCCGTGACGGCAAACGACATGACGCTCTCTTATGCCGTCATGACACACAGATGTCCACATCATCAGCCAATTAACGTCCACTGTTGGACAAAGGCCTCCCTCATAGAGGTGTGTTGCCATAATCACCACGCTTGGCAGGCGGCTTGGGGATCGCAGTACGTTCACCGTGTACTATTAGGACGCTGCTGCCCATCCTCCGGTGGTACTGGTCGCAGTTTTAGGACATACCCGGGTCCTCACGGGTCACGACACAGATGTCCGATGGGGCCGAAAGGTTCTCGAATGGAGACCACGGACCGGTAAGCGCAGCGTAGGACGTCCACTAACAAGATAGACAGACGACCTAAAAGAGACCGCAGAAAAACCCTGGATGCAGGCCGCTTCCAACCGGCCCTTTTGGAAATCGATGGGGAAAGCCTATGTCCAGCAGTGGACGTCCTAAGGCTGAAAAGATGCCGTCATGTTTCACATCTGCCGGGCGTTCTAGTGGCCGAAAAACGTATGAAAAAATTCGTCCAGCGCTTGTGGGTATTATGTATTGTGCTTGTGGCGGCCACGAGTAGTCTCGTTTTGCCTTGTTTTGTGGCTATGTGTACGGCCCTAAGATATTTTTACCTGTAGATAGGTTGTGCCCGCCACCATATTGACTAGACAAATGCAAGGCACAGTATCATACTCGTTACAGCCGTCTCTCAGTCATGCACTCCGAGTGTCCGGCAACACATCGCAGCTTATAAGTGTTTTAGCGAAAATAATTGTATTAAAATGCCTTCCTGAGTCTTTATAAACTGAACACGTTCTGTGAGATACAAGAAAAATGTTTCATTTCACGCGTAAGTACTGTATTTTTTATTAAAACAGAAAAATAATTAAAATTTTTTTATCTTAGGCCGCTGTTGTCACTACGAAGTGTATGAGCGAAATGTGTAGATCGTCTTGTGTGAGAGAGTGATAGAGATCGCAGCATAATCGACGAACAAAGCCGAATTCAGCCGATCACCACGGCGGCGGCGAACCGGTTGCCAGTTTTAGTTGGTTTTTAAAGCAGTGTGGTTCGCCTATATCGTCTCTATTATAAAGCACAAGCAGATAGCTGCAGATGCAGGAAGCACAAATTATTTGAAATGCCTCGGTGCCGCACTGTTGCACGCTCAAACTCACCTCTCCCACGCATTGTATGCAAGCTCAACGCGCTCCTGGATTCAAACCCTAACTGTGACTTGTTTGTGGATGGATGGACAGAAATATTATCAGTGTGTCTGAGATACTGTGAGAGTTTTGTGTGAATGAATGTGTAATGTACCTACTTTAAGAATATTGTATGATTTAGTTTAATTTAATTTTTAGTTCGTAATTAATTATTATTATTGTAAATTAATAGTTGATTGAATCAGGCGTTACTTTGCGGAAGTCCATTTTCAAAACTGTTTTAATGATGAATTTCTAGTGTATTTCCGCTTCTACGTCGCTTCAAGTACAATAAGGAATTTGTGATAAATTTACCTGGTCAATATTTGTTAATAATGTTAATTTTATTGAGTTTAATTTTGCCTAACCTAATTTAAAATATTAATTACATAAATTTAAAATTAACGTAACTTGAAACAAAAATTAATTAATTCTGAATTATTTTTAATTATAAAATTATTAAAGTAATCTGAAACAAAAATTTGTTAATACTTAAACTCAATAAAATTAACATTATTAACAAATATTTACCAGGTAATTTTATCACAAATTCCTTATTGTACTTGAAGCGACGTAGAAGCGGAATTACACTAGAAATTCATCAGTAAAACAGTATTGTAAATTAACGCATGACTAGATAATTTTATTGTAATTATTTAATATTTTATTAAAATTCTTATTATATAAT
The DNA here is from genome assembly GCA_949125355.1 of Agriopis leucophaearia. Classification (NCBI taxonomy): domain Eukaryota; kingdom Metazoa; phylum Arthropoda; class Insecta; order Lepidoptera; family Geometridae; genus Agriopis; species Agriopis leucophaearia. The sequence goes on from OX421287.1 coordinate 3,035,968, forward strand.
TAATGTAATGTAATTATCATGATTTCATTGATATTATTGATGTAACCGTTTTAAATAAATAAAATAAAAAAATAAAATTATATTACATCTCACTGGAACGGCCGCTTTAAATCGAACAGTGCGTGTTTTCCACGTACTTATAATCTGTGTATTTGTGGTTAAAAATGGTTCTCACCTCCCATACAGTGGCAGCGAACATGTACACGTCTGATTTAGTGGAGTATTCACCCTCGGACACCGCTTCCAAAGGCAACCAACGCAGCGGAATCACCTACAAACAAGTAAATTAAATTATTAATATAGAAAACCGACTTCATAAAAATGCCAGAACTGGACCAAATTGAAATGGGACCACACGGGAACCACCAGCTTTCAAATAAAAAAATAATCATCAATATCAGTTCACCCAGTCGAAAGTTATGAAATAACAAACATAAAAAAACAGTCGAATTGAGAACCTCCTCCTTTTTGGAAGTCGGTTAAAAATTCTTCATCATCATCATCAGCCAGAAGACGTCCACTGCTGAACATAGGCCTCCCCTTTTAACCTCCACACTGCACGACATCCTGCCTTAAAAAACTATTAGTCATGCCTATTCTGACATTCTAAGGTCGGGTCTTGAAGTGAAGGCATGGATGCTAATGAAAGCTGATGTTTTTCTTTTAAAGCCAACTACAGGGGGCTAACCCCTAGCTTCACTTTTGCGAGCCAACTTTTATTAGGTACCTGATAGGTACCTAAAATTAACCAACTCATTTAAGCTGCATCGTTTAAAAGCGTCTAACTTGAATGGACGTAAATCCGTTTTACTATGCGTGTGTGCGTGAAAATAGCAAAGCTTGGCGGCTATCAAATAACTACCGCTTTTCGTAGTTGTTTCGTTTAGACAAATAACACCTATGCGGGTCAACTTTTCGAGCTAGGGGTAAGGCCCCTGATGTCTTCCTCAGCCATTTTATCTTCGACCAAACTATAAGCTACATAACTAACTGAAAATACTTTATAATAACAGCGTACTAAAATAATTTCAAGTGATCGTTTTCATTCAATAAAAAACCTTTTTATGATACAAGAGGGTATAAGATTATTTAGTCATTTCCGTTTTAGTCTAAGATCCGGCTGCAGAATTACTGCGGTCATCGAGTTTTTGGTTAAAACCAAATTTTTACGCATAATTATGATTAGGAGAATATAATATATCAACCACGGTGCCAATCAAAATGTGGCTGCTACTATTTTTATTTAATTTATGGGAAAAAAACTCTTTCACTTGGTGTTTAAATAAAATATCGTCCACTTCACGGCATTATTATGGCACGGTTATTGGTAACTGCAATATGTTCAATATTGGCGTTCATTTAAACTAGATGGCGCTAGCAAGCAAGTTAGCTCGCGGTGTCGTTTCATTCACAGACATTTTGTGAGTGTCAAGTCGCCTATTTTCATTTCATTTTAAAATTATAGAAATAAAATTCTTTTGCAAACTCATTCGTTTCTGAAAGAGTCAATTTAAAATTAGAACGCCGATGCGAATCTAAATCATTTCGCCGCACTGTAACAAATTCACATACGTGACCAGATACGCGTATTACACTATTTTCAGTCTAATTGAGAACCTCAATTAGACCTCCTCTTTTTTGGAAGTCGGTTAAAAATAAGCCCCTAATTTTAAACACTTCACTCAAAGTGTTTCAAAGGGACTGCTCATATTCAGTCGTAAAAACCGATAGTCGTAACAACCGGTGATGTTTAATGTGTATCGTGTAAACAAATCGATAGGTTATTATAACCGGCATGTTGTTCTAAACGATGTCGCAGTAAAAGGTTTTGACTAGGCAAGATTTCGAGTTATTTTGACTGTTTGCTTAATTTTATTAGTAAGTCAATTTTGGCCCAAACTGTCTTACGGAACATGGATAATTCTCAAAAAAATATTTTCTATGAGAATTCTGTAGGGCAGGGGTCTCCAAACTACGGCCCGCGGGCCAAATCCGGCCCGCCACTGCCATCAATCCGGCCCGTGACAGGAATTGAAACACGCGGAATTGTCGGTGATTCAGCCCTGTGGATCTGATAAAATTAACAACTGATATGACTGTTCTTAGAAATTCAGACAATTCCAAACATTTTCCGCACAAGGACTGAAGACTGTAGCTGAAATATATAGTACCTAGAACCGTACATAGTATCACTACTCGACACTAGATGTAGTTACGTGTCACAATACACAATCAATAGTAATTGAAATGCAATAAAAGCCTATGTTTGCTTAGGTGGGCAGAAAAATTAAAATTGTTACGTCCCTTGCAACATACCGAAAAAAATATTATGGCCCCAAGGCTTCAAAGTTTGGAGACCCCTGCTATAGGGGAAAGCCAGTAAGTGGTCTCAGGCTCGAGGAAGTGACGCCTCTTCATATCTTGAAATAGACAATTAGAAATATTACAAAAATAATTACAATAATAATATTGCTCCGCGCGGGATTCTTTTCACTATTGTTAGATTGTTTTTAAATTTAGATAGTATCCCAAAAGCTTGAAGGATTACGAGCTAAGCGATGAGCTTTGCTTGCAAGGATTATTAAGCCACGAATTAAAAAAAAATTGGTTGTCTGTAAAGTCGGTTTACGTACGATAATGTTACGTGATAACGTATGCGTCACAAGCCGAACGCTTAGGTCGATCGTGCCTCTCTATCGCTTGTTCCGCGCTCTCGCTTGTACGCTCTAAGCTGAAGCCTATTGTAAAGCCTCCACCACTTTACAGGGGCATGAGTTTGACTTGACTGTGACTACGACTTGATTGACGCTATTAAAGATTAGTGCCGTGATTCAAAATAAAGACATGGTCCAAATGCCTCTACGTGAAGGGGACGATATTTTATTTAAAAACCAAGTGAATGACATTTTTTCCCATAAATTAATTAACAATAATTTAATTAAATACTAGCGGGCACATTTTGATTGGCACCCTGGTTGATATAAATATTCTCCTAATCATAAATATGCGTAAAAATTTGGTTTTAAGCAAAAACTCGATGACCGAAGTAATTCTGCAGCCGGATCTCGTACTATTTGGGTCTCCAACCAATACGGCAATATGTTCAATATCGGCGCACATTTCAACTAGATGGCGCTAGCAAGCAAGTTAGCTCGCGGTGTCGTTTCATTCCAAGCTTCTTGTCAAGTCGCCTATTTATATTTTATTTTTATTAAATACAAAAGCTAATAATTCAAACAACCGATCTATTAGATAGATTGGTATTTTTTGTACACTCTTTCCTTTCTGAAAGAGTTAATTTAAAATTAGAACGCTGATGCTAATCTAAATCATTTCGCCGCACAGTAACAAATTCGCACTTACTCGTACGTGACCAGATACGCGTATTACACTATTTTCAGTCTAATTGAGAACCTCCTCTTTTTTGGAAGTCGGTTAAAAATAAGCCCCTAATTTTAAACCCTTTCAAAGTGTAAGTTTAATTTTAATAATTTATCAATATATAAAACCGACTTCATAAAAATGACAGAACTGGACCAAATTGAAATGGGACCACACGAGAACCACCAGCTTTCTAATATAAAAATAATCATCAATATCAGTTCACCCAGTCGAAAGCTATGAAATAACAAACATAAAAAAATACAGTCATATTGAGAACCTCCTCCTTTTTGGAAGTCGTTTAAAAAATTATTCATCATCATCATCAGCCAGAAGACGTCCACTGCTGAACATAGGCCTCCCCCTTTAACCTCCACACTGAACAACATCCTGCCTTAAAAAATTATTAGTCATGCCTATTATATCCTGTTTTTTTTTTTTCAAAATAAATATGTTTTTCGTAAATAAATATCGGTTATCGTTTGGTGATCTGGCAGGAACTAGGGGGTTCCTATCGATCGCGGGGCCCTGGGCAAGCGCTCAGAGTGGCCAGTGGGAAAGAGGGGCCTGGGTGTGTGAGTGTGAGTAGTGTGAGTTCCTTGAGCAGGGCGTCTCCGATCTCTCCACAGCCTGCACCAGTAAGATCTTTCAGATGCTGCAGGTGAGAGAATCGAGGCCACCCGCAGAACCGCTTGGAAAGGAACTCACTGTTAGACTAACGTCCTCGTAGGTTGTAAGATGCGCCTGAGGAGAACTCCAAAGAGTTCTCCTGGCGAAGGGACTGCTCATATTCAGTCGTAAAAACCGATAGTCGTAACAACCGGTGATGTTTAATGTGTATCATGCAAGTACAAACAAATCGATAGGTTATTATAACCGGCATGTTGTTCTAAACGATGTCGCAATAAAAGGTTTTGACTAGGCAAGATTTCGTGTTATTTTGACTGTTTGCTTAATTTTATTAGTAAGTCAATATTGGTCCAAACTGTCTTTCGGAACATGGATAATCCTCAAAAAAAATAAACTATGAGAATTCTATAGGGGAAAGCCAGTAAGTGCTCTCAGGCTCGAGGAAGTGACGCCTCTTCATATCTTAAAATAGACAATTAGAAATATTACAAAAATAATTACAATTATAATATTGCTCCGCGCGGGATTTTTTTCACTATTGTCAGATTGTTTTTAAATTTAGATAGTATCCCAAAAGCTTGAAGGATTACGAGCTAAGCGGTGAGCTCTGCTTGCATGAATTATTATGCCATGAATAAAAAAATGGTTGTCTGTAAAGTCGGTTTACAGACGACGACAGACGATAATGTTACGTGATAACGTATGCGTCACAAGCCGAACGCTTAGGTCGATCGTGCCTCTCTATCGCTTGTTCCGCGCTCTCGCTTGTACGCTCTAAGCTGAAGCCTATTGTAAAGCCTCCACCACTTGACAGGGGCATGAGTTTGACTTGACTGTGACTACGACTTGATTGACGCTATTAAAGATTAGTGCCGTGATTCAAAATAAAGACATGATCCAAATGCCTCTACGTGAAGGGGACGATATTTTATTTAAAAACCAAGTGAATGACATTTTTTCCCATAAATTAATTAACAATAATTTAATTAAATACTAGCGGCCACATTTTGATTGGCACCCTGGTTGATATAAATATTCTCCTAATCATAAATATGCGTAAAAATTTGGTTTTAACACAAAAACTCGATAACCGAAGTAATTCTGCAGCCGGATCTCGTATTGGGTCTCCAACCAATACTGCAATATGTTCAATATCGGCGCTCATTTCAACTAGATGGCGCTAGCAAGCAAGTTAGCTCGCGGTGTCGTTTCATTCACAGCTTCTTGTCAAGTCGCCTATATATATTTTATTTTACTATAAATAACCACAAAAGCTAATAAGCCAAACACCCGATCTATTAAATAGATTGGTATTTTTTGTACACTCTTTCCTTTCTGAAAGAGTCAATTTTAAATTAGAACGCTGATGCGAATCTAAATCATTTCGCCGCACTGTAACCAATTCGCACTTACATGACCAGCGGGGCTATTATGGATCTTTGATCGGGATCAGTCAGTGTCAGAATTGACAGAATTTTGACACTTGAAAGGGGTTATGACGCAAAAAAATAATAATACAGCGTTGTCTATTTCCAATTTTATACTACGAAATTGGAAATAGACAACGCTTTTTTTTTGACATAATTTTGACAAGTCGCGATCCCGATCAAAGATTCATAATAGCCCTGCAGATACGCGTATTACACGATTTTCAGTCTAATTGAGAACCTCCTCTTTTTTGGAAGTCGGTTAAAAATAAGCCCCTAATTTTAAACCCTTTCAAAGTGTAAGTTTAATTTTAATAATTTATCAATATAAAAAAACCGATTTCATAAAAATGACAGAACTGGACCAAATTGAAATGGGACCACACGGGAAGCACCAGCTTTCAAATAAATAAATAAACATCAAAATCGGTTCACACAGTCGAAAGTCCTGAGGGATCTAACATTTAAAAATAAATAAATAGGCAAATTGAGATCCTCCTCCTTTTTGGAAGTCTGTTAAAAAAGAAACATTTTTTAGTATTATCTAAGTTTTACGGTTAAAATTTTTGTCTTTGTAAATAGTATAATTATCAATATAAATAAAAGGCCAAGTGCGAGTAGGACTCGTCGCGATGAGTTCCATACCATTATCTATAAAAACGGCAAAAAAAAACACGTTTGTTGAATGGGCCCCTTAAATATTAATTAAAATTTAATAATTTATTTTTAAAGTGAATATTCTGTAAATATTTCAATTTTCAAGCGTCTACCTGTTGCCGTTATCAAAAATATTGTTTTTAAAAAGTATTTCTTAAATATTAATAATATTGACATTAGCCATGTTTTTTTTAAATAGATCTACGTTTGGCCACGACATCGCCTGATGGTAAGCGACGGTTGTAGCCGATGAATACCGAATACGACGACGGAACACGATGATCTTCAAGGCAAAAGTGAAGAATATGAATTCGGTAGATTAGATTGCGATGTTGTATAACAATTACTCACATATTTTTAGGCTTTGGGTAAAGGGTAAAACGGGACCCTATTACTAAGACTCCGCTGTCGGTCCGTCAATCACCAGGCTGTATCTCATGAACCGTGATAGTTAGACAGTTGAAATTTCACAGATGATGTATTTCTGTTGCCGCTATAACAATACTAAAAAAAAAACAATAAAATAAATATTTAAGGGGACTCCCATATAACAATCGTGTTTTTTTGCCTTTTTTATAAATAATGGTACGGAACCCTTCGTGCGCTAGTCCGACTCGCACTTGGCCGGTTATTAACTTCATATAATTTTTGGTGGGCCGATACCGGCGGCACTGTAATGCCGGGCCGACCCGTGACGGGAGTGGAGCGAGCCCCGAACATCCCGTCGAGATAAAAAAATCAGTTTAATATACTGGTCCCTCAATGAGGGAACTTTCAGATATTAAGCTGAAAAGAACAGATACTACACTTTGATCTTAGCCAAAAGGCCGAGAAGCGATACCATACAAACTCACACCGAAAACGCCGATACATTTACGGAGAATCTCGTCACGGCGATTCAGAAAGTGGCGCTCGTTAGCATGTGAAATCTAGTTTCTCGTTAGGGAATTAAATGCTCCACTAAGACGCGACGCTCACGCCATTAGTGGTGGATTAAGAACTGTCTTGTAGTGACAGCTGATCGACCAATCTGCTCCAAACATAACAACTTTATAATAAAGCCATAAAGTTCATTTCCCTGGTCAATATTTTACGATAGTGACGTTGACATTCGAATGACGTTGACAACTGATTAACTGACTTTGTATCTATGCGCAGTTCACATTGTCGCCACCTCAGGGCCTTTATTCCGCACGGGCAAACGCGCGCTACCGTGGCCACGTTAAGTTTACCTCAAAATGTTGGCCTCTATTGCGTAATAAAGTTCAATCTTTGGAGGTTAACTTAACGCGCCACGATAGAGCGCGTTTGGCCTGTGCGGAATAAAGGCCCTGAGGTGGCGACAATGTGAACTGCGCATAGATACAAAGTCAGTTAATCAGTTGTCAACGTCATTCGAATGTCAACGTCACTATCGTAAAATATTGACCAGGGAAATGAACTTTATGGCTTTATCCACAGACCTACTACCTATAGATTTTCAATGAGCGTCTGTTTTTTTTTTTAATGTTTGTTAACTCAGAACTTTGGACTGTACTGGGTGAACTTTTATTTATTTGAAAGCTTGTGCTTTCCGTGTGGTCCCATTTCAATTTGGTCCAGTTCTGACATTTTTATGAAGTCGGTTTTTTTATATTGATAAATAAAATACTGCGCGATAAGTTCCGATAAACATTTGAAACATAACTAATTTAAGTGCCAAATAAATAATTGGTCGATGGCCGAGGATCAAATCGGGTGCCGTCAGATTGTAAAGCGCACATGCAACCGCTCCCCTGTAAAGTTGGCAACAGTTATCACCTGGTCGTGGAGTTTGAAGTATTCGTGAGATTCAGGTCCACGGGTCAGAGCTGGGTAGGAGAGCTTCAGTTGCAGATTTGAAGTTATCAAGCAGTTGCGAGCTGCTATGTCCCTGGAACATTATATTGGAAAATATACAGTGTTGCTTTTAATTAAGGTATAAGGTGCGCAGGAGTTGCGCCCTTATTGGGGAAAGGCATTACAGGTATACTATAACATGGATAAATGAGGGTTCGACTAGCATAGTCGCTCGGGAAGGTGAATCAAGTGTTTTTGAACTATTATTTTTGCTAACATGGGGTATCATCTTTTTTATATATATAACTAGCTGTATCCGCGACTTAGTCTGCGATTTCTTCAGAAAAATAGCCTATGTCCGTCCTCATGATACATACTACTACCTCGCAAGATTTTACCAAGATCGGTTGAGCTGTGATTATGTACCAAACAGACAAACGGACAGTTACATCAGCATTTATAATATTAGTGTACTGTACGTGTGTTTGTAACCTAACTCCTTTTAAACGGCTGGACCGATTTGGATGAAATTTTGTGTGTATATTTCTCTATGGTAAAACTATAAAAAGTATATGCTATTTCGGGATGATACATCTCTGAAATTTGGCCAAGTCCAAGTCAAGTTTTCTATAACCATCAATTTCTGAACTATGACTACAATTATATGGCTTCGGTTACGGAACTCTACCATATGCGTGTCTCGACACGCTCTTGGCCAGTTATTTTAGTTCTACTTCCGCTTAGTGTGGAGTACTGTTTTTTTTGAGATTTCTCTCCTGACAAGTAAAGTTCATTCTACGCATTAGCTTGGATTTTATTATTGTTCACATCACATCACATCATCAGCCAATTAACGTCCACTGTTGGACAAGGCCTCCCTCATAGAGAGGGGTGTTGCCATAATCCCCACGCTTGGCAGGCGGCTTGGGGATCGCAGTACGTTCACCGTGTACTATTAGGACGCTGCTGCCCATCCTCTGGTGGTTCTGGTCGCAGTTTTAGGACAAACCCGGGTTGATTATTGTTATTGCTGTAAAATTAATGACAGTAATCCATAAACTATTTTTTTACCATTACAGTGTACAGTAAAAAAAGGCAAAACTACAGTAAATCTACAGTAATAGGCCTGTGTCCACATTTTTTTATTACCTCGAAAAAAGCTGGTCATAAAATAGAGGCCATCAACAAAATTAAAATTTGTTCAATAATAAATTAATTTGAAAGAGTTAATTAAGTAGTCCTAAATGATAATTAATTTCAGTTAGAGTGCCCAAATTGCTGGCCGCGTTGCCTCGCTGGATGGCGAGGCTAACTTTCTGACCCAAATATAGGCCAGCATTTTGGTCACGCAAAGAAACTTAGTCTCCCCGACAAATCCTTAAAAATTTCGAAAGCACTTGGCCCCCACGGTCCAAGTGGATAAATAAGTTATAATAAGAATTTTTACTCAGAGTCGCACAACGGGCAATGGAGAGAGCTATGCTCGGAGTTTCTTTAAGCGATAAAATTCGGAACATAGATATTCGCCAAAGAACCAGGGTCACCGACATAGCTATTAAAATCTGCAAGTTGAAGTGGCAATGGGCAGGCCACATCGCTCAGAGAACTGATAACCGATGGGGAAGAAAGGTTCTTGAGTGGAGACCGCGAACCGGAAGACGCAGCGTAGGTAGGCCTTCCACTAGATGGACCGACGACATTGTGAGAGTCGCGGGCATCCAGTGGATGCAGATGGCAGGATGTCGTTCAGTGTGGAGGTTAAAGGGGGAGGCCTATGTTCAGCAGTGGACGTCTTCTGGCTGATGATGATGATGAAGAATTTTTATTTCATGAGAGCGCGCTATAGCATTTTATGGCGCCATACGAATGCTGTACAAGCACACGTTTTGCGAAGAAGAGACAGCGGGCATGCGCTCTCTATTTTCACGCAAAGCTTTGACGCTTATACTCGTATCTCAGAAGTTTATCAGCCAGGCTTTTTATAGATATATAGAATTATAGATATATTAAACTCTATATATTTGAAAATCATTCAATAGTAGTTTGGTATTTATTAATGGTGTTACTATTCGTTTTTGAAGTGAAAACTTCTTTGGGTTCGTTGAGCAATTTTGGGTGAACAAAAATCATGGAACTCGCGCCATCTTCACCGAACGCTATACCGTGTATTTTAAAACAGCGCCATCTCTTGTAGAATAGGTGAATTACTACTTAAGTTTTCACTTCTGTTCGTGTTCTGTTCTGTCTTCTTATGACTGCTGTTTTTTTTATCAGTTTTATTTATCTCAGCTTCAATCAATTGTTACATGACAAGTCTGATAATATTTTTCTTTATCAACTGCTCTTGTTTTAGACCAGCATGTAGTTTTAGGGTGGTACCGAGTTCCTTTACTTAATTTTTCAGAAATCTTACATGAATTTTTATCTTCATTTTTACTGTCAACCCTCTTGACTTCCAAATCTTTTCTTTGGGCATTCTGAGTCTTGGAGCGCAGCTGAGTTTCTTATCTTGTCTATACGTTTCACTCCTAAGCTACTGCGCTCCATGGCTCGTTGGCATACTTCAAGACGGAACTTCTGGCCTTTTATCAGTGACCAAGTTTGATTGAGTGTGGGGAGAAACGCAGAAAAGAAGTTTTTTGTTTGTTTAAATTAGAACGGCTGTCAATGCATTTTTGTAAGAAATCTGTTGTAGTTGCACCCATATAAACCAATAGCTACTGTGTTAGCATCTGTGACGCGGAGTTCGACGCGTTGACATAAATAAGAATGTTCAATTATGGTTCTGTCACAATACCTGGCGACAGATTTTCCTACTCATTTCCGTTCTATTTACTTCTCTTTTCTGTGGGGAGAACACACATGTCCATTAAAAAAAAACATAATAGGCTAGCGTTTGACTATCTTAAGCGATGATCCGGTCTACGATGGATCACGCTTGCCTAGAAGAAGCCGATTCACTCGTGATTTGAAGACACCTAGATTGTAACTATCGGGGAACACCCATTCAGGTATTGGTTTAAGGAGTGTTTGGTAGTGGCTGTTATATCTTACCTATGTATAATCCTCTTGCAAGCCAGTCGTCCAGCGGCCGCCGCCAAGTGCGTCACTAACGCGAGCTGGTGGTGCGGCGCCAGCGGGGGTGAAGAATGCTTCGACTTGGGCGGGGGGAGGGCGGGGCCCGTCCTTGCTAGGTACTCCGCGTTCTCATCTGGGGTTCGAGTCGCGAACAGGAAGCTTTTCAAGTCACCCTGTAAAGGTAATGGTTAATGGTATTAGGTAATGGTCCAAAGCCGAGCACGTCACAGAACTAGGCGAGTCGGCAATCGATGCGGGGTTGCGGAGCAGTGGGGGGGTAGTTGTAGTAGGGCGTCTCGCGTTTGCTTTCCCCCAGCGAAGCGTGAATTATTTCTATTTATGGGCCATCCACTTAGACGGAAAGTTTAAGAGTGGTTTTCGTTAATTTGCTGGCATAAAATAAACAACTTTACAAGCTTTTATATAGTTTCACCTGTCCCGGTGTCTCATCATCATCATCAGCCATAAGACGTCCACTGCTGAACATAGGCCTCTCCCTTTAACCTCCACACTGAACGACATCCTGCCATCTGCATCCACTGGATGCCCGCGACTCTCACAATGTCGTCGGTCCATCTAGTGTGACGCCTACCTACGCTGCGTCTTCCGGTTCGTGGTCTCCACTCAAGAACCTTTCTTCCCCATCGGTTCTTCGAGCGATGAGGCCTGCCCATTGCCACTTCAACTTGTTTTTTTTTTGTCCCGGTGTCTGTCTGTAATCAAATCTTGCAAGTAAAATTTAACCCACTTCCCGGTGTTCGATTGAGCTGAAATTTGGCATACTTGTCAAGTTCCGATGACAATACAATATTATGGTGACAGCGAGCTGATCTGATGATGGTGACGGTGGACAACGGCACTCCTCGATGGATAATAGTAGACTGGCAGTGTTTGGGCTCATTTTGATCTGCACACCATTTCGATCACAAATTTTATAAAAACTTTGAATATGATACTTTTTCAATAGAAAAGTTTCTTATGGTCAATATTCTGTTGTCATTTTCGTTTGGGTCCCCAACTAATAATTACAATATTTATTTATATATTTTATTAAGGAGGTACACAAACAGGATAATCTTAAGCTAAACATATTAAAAATATTAAAGTTTTGAACTGTTCGATATTGGCGCTCATTCAACTAGATGGCGCTAGCATGCAAGTTAGCTCGCGGTGTCGTATCATTCGCAGCTTCTTGTGAAGTCGCCTAAGCTTTAAGACTCGCTACCTATCAAACGATTTTGATTCTTTAGAATGAATATTTTTGTAAACTCTTTTTTATCTGAAAGAGTAAAGTGTTCAAAGTGCATAACTAGTGGTTTAAGTAGTCGTTTATTTCTACACTAATCGACCGTCCTGGCTTCGCACGGGTGTAAGCTTGGCCTTCGGCCTCGCTACAAAATATAATATAGCCTATTCAAATTCAAATTATTTATTGAGAATAAAAACGGACAAATTCCACTAACATTTATCTCACATATTGTTAAACTAAAATAGATTTCCTAGTAAAAATAGGAATAATATTATAAAATTACTAATATAATAAATACAACAAATTGCTGTAAAAATATGTCAACATAAAATTAGTATGTCATACAAATTGTCTTTATAGTCAACGGCTTTTTTGCCCCTGTCCCATTGATCAGTTAAATTTTCACAATAAGTCAAAAAAACTTTCGTTACATTTTTCCAACTATTCCTATGTCACCCGGAGATAGTGTAGCTTCCCAACAGTGAAAGAATTTTTCAAATCGGTTCAGTAGTTTCGGAGCCTATTCAATGCAAACAAACAATCAAATCTTTCCTCTTTATAATATTACTAGCCGGCCGCCCCGGCTTCGCACGAGTGTAAGCTCGGCCTTCGGCCTCGCTACAAAATATATTATAGCCTATGTCACCCGGGGATAGTGTAGCTTCCCAACAGTGAAAGAATTTTTCAAATCGGTTCAGTAGTTTCGGAGCCTATTCATTACAAACATACAAAAATAGGTACAAATCTTTCCTCTTTATAATATTAGTGTAGATAGTATATAGCATAGATGAAGTTTTAATGCCTCACATTAACCAATTATAGTTTTTATGTCTGTTTAGACATATATTATATTTTTTTGGGTATACATCGATCCAGGATTTCTTTTAATGTGTTACTAAATATTGTGTTATTTTCATTCACCGTTTTATTTGACTCCATATCTAGTAGTTTTATCCAAACTATTTATTTACTATTTGACTGCCCGGGTGGCTCAGTTGGTAGTGAACCTAACTTCTGTGCTTGGGGGCGTAGGTTCGATTCCCATCTAGGACAAACATTTGTGTGATGAACATTTGTGTTTGTTCTATGTCTGGGTGTTAATATCTATCTAAGTATGTATTTAAAAATATTAGTTTGGGGTCAGATGACCATGTGTGTGCAATAATGTGTGCAATAATGTCCCAGATATTTATTTTTAAATTCTGTTTTAAAAAAAATCGTATTTTGGTTATTATAAAGTCGTTTTTAGAGTTCCGTACCCAAAAGGTAAAACGGGACCCTATTACTAAGGCTCCGCTGTCCGTCTGTCACCAGGCTGTACCTCATGAACCGTGATAGTTAGGCAGTTTAAATTTTCACAGATGATGTGTTTCTGTTGCCACTATAACAACAAAAACTAAAAAACAGAATAAAATAAATATTTAAGTTGGCTCCCATACAACAAACATGATCTTTTTGCTCGTTTTTGCTCGATATTGATAACGGCAACAGGTAGACGCTTGAAATATTCACAGAATATTTAGTTATATATTCACTTTAAAAATAAATATTTAAATTAATATAAAATTAATATATAAGGGGAGCTCCCATACAACAAACGTGATTTGGCTAATGGTACGGAACCCTTCGTGCGCGATATTTCGTATTAAAGTAGTAGGATGAAACCCATTAGAAAAGGAGGGGAATATGATAAAAATGAAAGGAAAAATAAATTACAGGCGATCTGAGTTCGGGAAGTGGATGAGAAGTGGTGGTTAGATTTTTTGCATTTTCTGAGTACATTTACTATTGTAATGTATATATTTTTTTTAACCATCAGAAAGTAGAGATTTCAACGAACAAAAAGCACACCGACTTTTTAAAAAAAGCTAATATTTTGACACGAGAATTTTCGATTGAAAATTAGGGTGATTAAGTCAAAATAAGGTGAAAAAATAAATATTTTAAATCAAATAAATTACAGTGTATTTGGGACATAAAAAAGAAAGTTTTCACCAAATTTTGTAGAAAAAAAAATTAAAAAAAAATTAAAAAAAAAAACCAAAAACTTGGTTATTTGAATTTTTCACATAAATTTTGAGGTTATGTAAAAAAAATATACATATAAAAGTTGTAGATCTTTTTATTACCTACAACTTTGCCATTTAACTTTTTTTCATAGGACTTGTAGTTTTACCGGAAATCGAGATAAACCAGTTTTTACCCTTAAACCTTTGGAGTTGGCTTCTGACAGGTGTATTTTCATGTCAATTACGTTTATATCTCTATTTCATATTGGCGGTCATTTCAACTAGATGGCGCTAGCATGCAAGTTACATCGCGGTGTCGTTTCATGCACAGCTTCTTGTCAAGTCGCCTTAGCAATAATGCACACTAATCACTTGATCACGCCATAATAATAGTTATGGAGTATTTTTGAAAACTCTTTCCTTAACGAAAGAGTAGTAAAATATAGAATGCCATGTGCGAAAATTACGAAATCTAATAGCAGTAATGGAAAATGTTCTCTTTCCCTGTTGGTCAGACGGCGGTTCGTGCGCAGTGTTGCCATATACAGATTTATCTGTATTTATACAGAATTTTGGGTAGTAATACAGATGAAAGATTTTACCTTACCATACATAACTTACTTATATACAGATAATTGGTAATGACCGACCGACTGAAATCGCAAAATAACTTGCCTGTAGTCAAACGTAAACAACTGCTATTATAAAATCTGTGACTGGTGCTACGGAAAAAGAAAATCTACGTTACGAACATACATCTGACTTTGCATAAGCTTCAAAGTAATTTCACTATTATGAAAACAAATTTCACTCGCCAACCTTCTTACTTCGTTGAATTTTGAATGAACAGTGGTTTTATTTAAAATGTCGATTCAAAAGATCGTTTAACAGTATTGCCGTAAACAAAAATGTTTAGTTCTAACAAAAAAAAAAAAACAGATAGATAATAGATTAATTTATAGGTGGTCCGGTCCGGGGTGTGGTGTCAATGGTAACTTCCAAATGATCTATAGTTGATTTTATTTAATCTGTACACAAATGATGGGTGAACTATAATGACGATTTGAATTGAATACAATGAGCGGGCGACCAAAGCGGCGCGCGCGCGTGGCAATGTAAAAGCACTGGCGACGAGCGCGGGCGACGAGCGCGGGCGGTACGCGCGGGCGGTACGCGCGGGCGGTACGCGCGGGTCGGGCGCGGTACCGTGCGGCGATCTCTAGTTGCAAATAACTTTGTCACTAATGGTCCCGCGTCATAGCGCTTTGATAAGCCATAGGTGGCGAGCGTTTCAGTGAAGTTATGCAAATCATATTAATATGAATGTAGGTATAAATATATATAAAATGTAGTCATAGTCATTGTATTTTATTAATAACAAAAAAAAGTTACATGTCAACGCTGGCTTATCGACCAAGCGTTTTATGATTTTGACCAGTTTCTAAAAACTGATAACAAAAAAATGTAATATAGGTGTATATGTACGGTGTTTTTACTAATTTAATGTTTGATTATTATTAGCTGATATTTAATTTTATTTTTATTTCATACTATGTTGTATATTTTTTCATATACATCTTCTATGTAATGTGAGTGATTATAAGGCCTGACCTGTAAACATATGTTTATCAATAAATAACTTTGACTTTAACTTTGACTTTTGTCAGAAAATAATAATAATTAATTAATAAAATCATGTTTGTAGGTACAATTATAGTACCTACCACTATGCTTAAAATAAAATTCATAATTAATTAAAAATAAAAATAACAACTCAAATGACTTTTATTTTTGTCAAGTCATCAAATTTATAGAATGCCTGTTCGACAAGCCAATTTTTTAATTTTCGTTTGAACGAGTCTCTCGATGGAGCACTTATCACCTCTTCCGGTAGCCTATTGTAAATGAGCGGCGCAGTCACGTGCACCAATTTAGCAGTCTTCGCTAGTCGATCATGGAGCACTGCTCTCACCTTTTGGATGGATCAGCTAAGTACCAGCTCGTGGCATTGGAGTCAATTGAGAAGCGTGCCAAGAGGCTCATCAGCAACGAAGCCCTGGTTCAGACTAAGCTTCTTAGTCTCGAGCATCGGCGCAAAGTTGCTAGTCTATCGGTTTTTTATCGGATACATTTTGGACAGTGCGCATCAGATCGGCATGATTTAATTCCCTCTTGCCCTTTTTTCTATCGGACTGCCAGAGCGGGCACGAAAAATCGACACCGCTTTATGGTTGACATTCCGAAAACCCGTACGAAGCGCTTTGATTCCACTTTTATTGTGCGAACTGCTAGTATTTGGAATGCGCTGCCTGAATGGGTGTTCCCCGATAGTTACAATCTGGGTGTTTTCAAGTCAAAAGTGAATCGTTTTCTTCTAGGCAAGCGTGATCCATCGTAGGCCGCATCATCGCTTAACATCAGGCGAGTTGGCGGTCAAGCGCAAGCCTATTATACAATAATAATAAAAAATAAGCTAAACTTATTGCAAAATATTAAAGCTTTATTAAATTTTTCAACTGTTCGATATTGGCGCTCATTTCAACTAGATGGCGCTAGCATGCAAGTTAGCTCGCGGTTACGTTTCGTTCGCAGCTTCTTGTCAAGTCGCCTAAGCTATATAGTTAAAGACATGTTTCGTTATCATTTAACACCAAATCATTTTTTGAAAACTCTTTCTTTTCTGAAAGAGCTAAATTAGAATGCCCGTCGCCTGATGCGAACGAAATCTAAGAGCCACAATAGACACGTCAGCCAAGTTGACTCGTCTGTAACTAATTTTATCATTTTCGACGCACCGACTTGACCAGTAACGAGAGTGACTATGACCTTCGACCAAAATATAATGAATGGACGGGCCCTAACCATTGAACTTGATCAGTAAAAACGAGTCAAAAGCGTCGGACATATACTTCAACACCTAATTATAAAAATGTACAGAGTACCCTTAGTACAAGATTTGATAGTTTTCGAAAACTTTTTCGTTTTCGTTTTGATGCATACATTGCTGGGCTGAAAGCTATTCGAAACTATTTTTCGTATTTGAGTGAAGCAACCTATACTGCCGATTACTATCGATTTTAGTTCATCCGCGTTTCCGCTAGAGGCGCTTTACTAAAATGTATGGGACAATACGGAAACGAAAAAAGTTTTCGAAAACTGTCAAATCTTGTACTAAGGGTACAGTATATTTGTTACAAAAAATAGATATCGGTTTTATTTGTGTTTTTACACTTCGGTAAAGCATACGAATTCATAATTTTGTCAGATGTTTCGTTATCGTGTAACAATAGACTCGTGTTTCACTTCCTACGGCTAGAGACCGACTGAAACGAAGTGAGCGCTGGCGCTCATTTTGTAATCTACAAAAATGCGCTTCTACTAGGACCGTCCATTCATTTTATTTTGGTCGAAGACTATGACACCATTTTCAACTGTTAAAGTCTAAAATGCAGCTGCAGAATTAGTGCGGCCATCGTAGTAGAAGAGCCGACGACACTAAACCTAGTTCGGTAAGACTCCCAGATGATATATATATATATATAATTAGTCACGTCATTGATGGGGAAACACGAAATGGCGATGCTGCAATGCAAAAAAACCTGGCGGCGCTATTTAAAAAAAAAAAATATAATAAAAAAAAAACGATTTCTAGTCTGATAAGACTCCCAATTTTCATTTGCTTTGTGAAGGGGTAGGAGTATACGATAATGCAGTGCTGCAACCCCCCTGGCTGGCCTTATCAGTGGCAGCAGCATGGTAAGCGACGCCTCGTACCTAGGTATCTAGTCTGATCGTACTCCTCAAAAAACCAAAGCTCATAGGAAATATCATCAATTTCTCTGTAAGAAAAACCACTGCTACATTTTCCAAACAGTGGAGAAAGTGGTTGCTGCAGCGATTGAAGGTCGCCCTCCGCGCAGCTGCGTTCGGCGTTTCAATTCAGTTTTGTCAGGAATCACCCGGTTCTTTTTGATTTGTACTGATTACTACGTGTTGTTGATTATTTAAACAAATTAAAAATAATGTGACATAACCTGGCTGCACCCTAATGCAGCCGGGTAACTTTGTCAGATTTCCCCCTCGAAAACAAAAAAGGCCCTCTGAGAACACCTCGCCTTACCCAGTCGGTGTGTTGCAGCAGCATGTAATGTGGCTCGCGCTCGTTGCACAGTCCGATCAGTCGCGCGACATTCTCGTGTCGCACGCGACAGAACATGTCGAGCTGCCGACGAAACTCTGCGAGTTGAACCTGAAATAACAACGTACATTATCATGACGAGCGATGGCGGCCGAGCAGTAACAAAAAGTTAAGAAGAAATATTTTGCGTCCTACCTTCTTTTATTTTCTATGTAAAGCTATTTGCTTAAATTGCATATTGTAGTACATATTATTAACCGACTTCCAAAAAGGAGGAGGTACTCAATTCAATACTTTTTTTAAAATATTTGTTACCTCAGAACTTTCGACTGGGTGAACCGATTCTTTTTTATTTGAAAGTGCTTCCCGTGTGGTCAATTTGGTCATTTCAATTTGGTCCAGTTCTGATATTTTTATGAAGTAAGTTTTTAATATTGATAATTATTTTAATTTGTACACAAATTGCGTGACATCTTCTCGTCCAAGATACCACAGTGCCTAAAGACAAGGGTCTTTGACCAGTGTGTGTTGCCAGTGATGACATATGGTACTGAGACGTGGTCCTTAACTGTTGGCCTTTTAGAGAAACTCAGAGTAACATAACGAGCAATGGAGAGAGCTATGCTCGGAGTTTCTTTGCGCGACAAAATCCGGATCGTAGATATTCGCCAAACAACCAGAGTCACCGACATAGCTATTAAAATCTGCAAGTTGAAGTGGCAATGGGCAGGCCGCATCGCTCGAAGAACTGATAACCGATGGGAAAGAAAGGTTCTTGAGTGGAGACCTCGAACCGGAAGACGCAGCGTAGGTAGGCCTTCCACTAGATGGACCGACGACATTGTGAGTCGCGGGCATCCAGTGGATGCAGATGGCAGGATGTCGTTCAGTGTGGAGATTAAAGGGGGAGGCCTATGTTCAGCAGTGGACGTCTTCTGGCTGATGATGATGTACACAAATAAAAATAAAAAAAGTTTTGTGTTGTTCATCTGAAAACGGGCGCTGATAGTTTTTGACTTTCAGCATTAATTAATTATGGACCGACACTGTATCCTTTAGATAGAAGTTTTTTGAAGTAATCTATTCTATCTTCTATCTATATATAGATATAATTAAAACGTTGAGATAAAAAAGATCTGTAATTGCGAGATATTAAAAAAAACACACACAGGGCGTCTTAGAATAAGCAGCTGAACACAATAAGACAGTTTTTAGAATTTTAGTTTGTTTGTTTGTCCACGCACATCTAAACCCCTGGACGGATTGAAATGCGGTTTTCACGAATAAACTTAGCTATGACCAGATTGAAGTATAGGCTAAGTTATTTTGCACAAGGGCCGGATTAAAGGAAGGAAAAAAGGGTTGAAAGTTTATATGTAAATCTACGCGTACGAAGTCGCGGGCAACAGCACTTGTGTCGATTTTTTTTTCTTTGCTTTACAGTCTGATGGCACCCGGTTATTTACCTCGTCCTAAGCAGTAAGCGTTTCATAGTTAACTTACCTCATCTTTAGTGGTAAGAGTTTTCACGGTTAACTTAACTCGTCTTTAGCAGTAAGCGTTTTCTAAGACTTACCTCGTCTTTAGTAGTAAGAGTTCTGACGGTTAACTTAACTCGTGTTTAGCAGGAAGAGTTTTCACGGTTAACTTAATTCGTCTTTAGTAGTAAGAGTATTCACGGTTAACTTAACTCGTCTGTAGCAGTAAGCGTTTTGTTAGATTGTCTGTATTATACATCACTATTTCTCTATGCCCCGTTAAAGAAGTGACAAGTGCGTTTCCGCGTCCGCTCTCTCTCTCTCTGTTGAACATTTTGTAGTAAACGTTTTCACAGTTAACTTACCTCGTCTTTAGTATTAAGTGTTTACACGGTTAACTTAACTCGTCTTTAGAGTAAGCGCTTTCTCAGACTTACCTCGTCTTTTGTAGTAAGAGTTCTGACGGTTAACTTAACTTTTTTTTATGCCATAGGTGGCATACATGCAGACGGGCCGCCTGACTGTAAGCAATCACCGTTGCCTATGGACACCTGTAACACCAGGGGCATCACAGATACGTTGCCGACCCTTAAAGACTCTATTAACAGCCCTTTTGAAGATCCCCATATTAAAGCTACTCGGAAATGCCGTAGGAAGGAGGTCATTCCACATATTGCAGGTGTAAGGCAAAAATGAACGCGTAAAACGCACAGTGTGCGATTTCCACCGATCTATGATATGTGAATGAACTTTCAGGCGGTGGTAGCTGATGCGATGATAAAACCGCGATGCCGGCATCAGATCGAACAGTTCTTCAGAACATGCCTCTTCCATGCCACGGTTCTTCATAACTCGTCTTTAGCAGTAAGAGTTGCCACAGTTAACTTACCTCGTCTTTAGTAGTAAGCGTTTTTACTAGGACGTGTTGTATGTCCGGCTCGTTGACATCGTCTTTGGTCTTCTTTACTTGGCTCATGTCGATCTTGGCTAGGAGTACTTCGCCAAATTCACCGCGTCCTGGTTAGAATGATTGACAAATAACTAAGAAATTATTACATAGGATGAAAAAGAGCGCCATAATCGACCTTTCGGCATGCAAACAAATTCAAGGACCCAAGAAAAAATTAACTAAACATTTAAAAATATTATCACATTACAACATTATCAGACAACAACTTATTTTAATAGCTGTTATCAAAATTATACGAGTCAACTCAATATATTTAATTATAGGTACAAGACGGAAATAGATTGTAAAGAAGTTGTCGCGGTAAGATTAAGACTCGCACAAACGACCATCTGCAATCGAGTTTATCACCACGCGGGTGAAACCCCGGGGCTCAGCTAGGTTTCTAATAAAGTTTTCTTATCATGAGCCCTAACGTGACTCACTAGGCCAAACTTAGTCTTAAAGACCCGATCGCAAGCTGTGCAGTACAGTTGGTCAGAAGAATTAAATGTGTAGTTATAGGAGGGTTAGGTCTTTCTTTTAGAATTTGGCGATTATGTTTCCTTATATAACGCGATATCAACATACCGAGAGTGATTAAATCTGTCAGTAGAGTCCTTGGCACAGTTAAGTGGTCGAACTGGCCAGACTTCTTCGACACCCTGGATACGCCGGATACTTCTGAATTATCGGCCCCTGAAAATGTAACATAGGGAAAATATTATTGCACATCGAGAAAACTTTAGGTAACAGTGTGCTAGCTGATCCCTATAAGAATGCAGGATTTATGTATATATATTGGGCCAATTAGGGTTACATGGCCATGTCTGACCAAACCCTCATTAAAAATTAAGATATAAAAATAAACTTTGGTAGGTATAGCTATTAAAAATTGCAAGTAGAAGTGGCACAGGCCACATCGCTCGAAGAACCGATAAACGATGGAGAAGAAGGTGCTCGAGTGGAGACTACGAACCGAAAAACGCAGCATAGGTAGGCATCCCAATAGATGGAATGACTACATCATGAGAGACGCGGGCATCCAGAGGATGCAGGTGGAAAGTGTCTCCCCATAGAACTCCTCTCCTTCTATATTCAGCAGTGGACGTCTTCTAGCTGATTATGAATAAAACTTAGTTGGAGTTTTGGCTGCAACGTGAAAAAACCATGTAAGTATTATAGAGTAGCGCAAAGCCGGTAAGCAAAGCGTAAGACGTCCACCCTCAAGATGGACAGACAACCTAAAAGAGACCGCAGGAAAACGCTGGATGCAGACCGGCCATTTTGTAGATCGATGGGGGAGGCATGTCCAGCAGTGAACGTCCTATGTCTGAAATGATGATGATGATTATTAGTGTTTTCGGAACCGACTCCAGAGTCCCGAGCTGATACTTGGCTGATCCATCACAAAGGTGCGAGCAGGAGGCACTTCATGCACTTCTGAACTTGTGCTTGGTACAGAAAAAACAACTGTTTGGACGTGAAGTACTGTCGCATCTTTGAAAGAATACCCAGCTTCTTGGCAGCCAATGAGCCTTATTCTCAATATAGGAGCCAAAGTTCATGGTATAACTATACATCTTTATTTTTTAAAGATTATTATGTATATTGCGACTCAAGTGGCGCTGGGCGGGGCACGTGGCTAGGCGTGGTGATGGCAGGTGGAGTAGAGCCCTGACAGAGTGGTTAACAATAGCGGATAAGCGTTCCGTGGGCAGGCAACCAGCCCGATGGGTCGATGATATCACACCCATCGCAGGCCCTACGTGGATGAGATTGGCCCGAGACAGGGATAAATGGCACAAGGGAGAGGAGGGAGAGGCCTATGCCCAGTGGGTTGATACGGGCTGACGATGATGATTATGTATATTACTTTACATTTTGCGCATGAGTACTCTATTCTAAAAGGCTCCTTCAAAACGAAGCCTTCAAAAATAATTTAGTTATGTTCACGTTTCTCTTGGACATTCATGAAGTAGTGCGAATAATAATAGTGCTAATAACTGAATGAAACGATACCGCGAGCTAAATAGCATACTAGCGCCATCTAGTGGAAATGAGCGCAACCCAAACCATGTTGCGGTCTTTTATGGTACCATACCATGTTTCTTTTATTTAACCATTGCCCACTCAAGTTAGCCCGAAAAATAGTCCCCTGCATAAATTCCCAAGAAACTGAATTTTTACATAAACGTTAGGGATACCAATATAATGAAATTGTGAAAAGTCCCCATCGCCATGTGTTTTTTTTTATGCAAGGTCAAATTTCGCAAAAATGGGCTTTTTTTGTTGCGTAACGGTAGTTTTTAACCGACATCCAAAAAAGAGGAGGTTCTCAATTCGTTTTTTTGTAATGTTTGTTACTTCAGAACTTTCGACTGGGTGAACCAATTTAGATGATTCTTAATTTATTTGAAAGCTGGTGCTTCCCGTGTGGTGCCATTCCACTTTTATTGTGCGAACTGCTAGTATGTGGAATGCGCTGCTTGAATGGGTGTTCCCCGATAGTTACAATCTGGGTGTTTTCAAGTCAAAAGTGAATTGTTTCTTCAAGGCAAGCGTAATCCAACGTAGGCCGCATCGTCGCTTAACATCAGGCGAGTTGGCGGCCAAGCGCAAGCCATTTCGACAATTAAAAAAAAAGTTGAGTGTTGATGTCAGAGAAACGCCGAAGAGCTCAAGCCGGTTAGTTATCGGTATATCTACATCCCGGAAAGTAGGAGCCAGTTGGAATGATGTGCGTGGGCCTTAGCTACATTGATCTTGACCAGGTGGTTTGGTATATCCCCAATCGGAAACAGCCTTACGGGACAAATTCATGCGTTGGACCATGGCTTCTCTGAGAGACTGAATTTGTGGTCAACCAGTTCGTGCATTGAATACGTAGCTATGTGCTATCAACTGCATACCCAAGTAACGGGCTTGAGGAGACCCATGATTTTCAGCAGGAAAAGCGTTGTTGACTGTACTGATCCCTGTTACCAACTGATTAACTCATTAATTGCCAATCGATCGAACGAGCAGCATCAAATACCACTCGAATCTATCTATTGTTTAGGAAGTCCGATATAAAAAGAACAATCCGGTGGATTAGCCAAATGACGAGAGAGCTTGCTAATAAGAACGTCATGCCAAACTGTAAAAAGCCTTTGAGATGTCCTGGGAAACGGCAAATATATAAATAACTAGCCGTCCGCCCCGGCTTCGCGCGAGTGTGGGCTCGGCCTTCGGCCTCGCTACAAAATATAATATAGCCTATGTCACCCGGGGATAGTGTAGCTTCCCAACAGTGAAAGAATTTTTCAAATCGGTTCAGTAGTTTCGGAGCCTATTCATTACAAACATACAAAAATAGGTACAAATCTTTCCTCTTTATAATATTAGTGTAGATTTGATTTTATTCGAACACCGACTATTTTCTAATATTCGAGTATTTCCTGATGGTCTCACTCCAGATCTAAACGCGTACGCTAGAAGGTCGCCAGTAGACCAGTTTCAACGGAATTCGTATTACCGACTGGAAGCTAATGATTTCCTCAGTCATTGTCAGTGTAGGTGTAGGTTGTAGGTACACCAGAGGCCTTTTTTATGATACTGAGTGACGAGACTTGCGAAGTCGCTCGCAACACGCACGTAACGCGGCATGTTAAGTTGACCTCGAAAAATTTGGCCTCTATTCCATAGGAATAGGCCTACTGTTTGACGTTAACATACCACGCCGCGTATTTTTTTTTAATTATAAAATAGGCTTGCGCTTGGCCGCCAACTCGCCTGAAGTTAAGCGACGATGCGGCCTACGATGGATCACGCTTGCCTATAAGAGACCGATTCACTCTTGACTTGAAGACACCCAGATTGTAACTATCGGGAAACAAACTAAAACAGAACGAGAAAGAGGAAGACTCACCGCTGTCTCTGTCATGCGGCAGTAATCTTCCATTTGGTGCCGCCACTCCGTTCCCGATCTTCTTATCTTCCTCCTCCACCAGCTTCTCCCGACCTTCCACCATCTCGAGTTCCATCTTCTCACCTGGTGAACAAACAAATACAAAATAATGGTCGAATTTACTTTGTTCTATTAGTTTTTTATCGGATACATTTTGGAGAGTGTGCATCAGATCTGCATGATTTAATTCCCTCCACCCCAGTTTTCTATCGGACTGCCAGAGCGGGCACGAAAAATCGACACCGCTTTATGGTTGTCATTCCAAAAACCGGTACGACGCGCTTTGATTCCACTTTTGTTGTGCGAACTGCTAGTTTGTGGAATGCGCTGCCTGAATGGGTGTTCCCCGATAGTAACAATCTGGGTGTCTTCAAGTCAAGAGTGAATCTTCTAGGCACGCGTGATCCAACGTATGGTGTCCTGGATGTCCTATGACTCCTAACGTTGGGTTGCACTAGGTTTAAAGCAAACACTTTGTATCCTAGTGGGTTTTGAGATTAATTTATTTACATCCAACATACTTCATTCACACGGTTAGGACACGGTTGCCTGGAAGAGATCGCTTTAAGCGATAAGGCCACCTGTTAAAAGCCTAGATAATTACTTTAATTTATAATGTTATCCTTGTTTTTGTGGTTTTTAATAAACTGTTATTGTATTGTGATCCATCGTAGGCCGCATCATCGCTTAACATCAGGCGAGTTGGTGGCCAAGCGCAAGCCTATTTTACAATTTAAAAAAAAGACTGCAAAATAACACAAATGACGCGGCATTCGGCAAACGCCGACATCAACTAGCCGAGCAGACTGCGAGGCGAAATGAGTTATACCTATTCTTCAAATTTCTTGGCGGTTGTCTATCCTCTTAACAGGCCGAGATACGGTTTGTTGTTATCGCGTTATATAAGGTTCTTTTTTATATAACGTTTTTTATATTTTAAAAAAAAACTGCACTCCTCTTATAGGGATCAGCTAGCACACTGTTACCTAAAGCTTTCTCGATGTGCAATAATATTTTCCCTATGTTACATTTTCAGGGGCCGACAATTCAGAAGTATCCGGCGTATCCAGGGTGTCGAAGAAGTCTGGCCAGTTCGACCACTTAACTGTGCCAAGGACTCTACTGACAGATTTAATCACTCTCGGTATGTTGATATCGCGTTATATAAGGAAACAATCGCCAAATTTTAAAAGAAATACCTAACCCTCCTATAACTACACATTTAATTCTGGCCAACTGTACTGCACAGTTTGCGATCGGGTCTTTAAGACTAAGTTTGGCCTAGTGAGTCACGTTAGGGCTCATGATAGGAAAACTTTATTAGAAAACTAGCTGAGCCCCGGGGTTTCACCCGCGTGGTGATGATGATGATGAAAAGTAGCCTACGTGTTAATCCAGGACATAAGCAATCTATATTCCAAATTTCATCCAAATCCATCCAGCCGTTTCTGCGTGATTGAGTAACAAACATCCATCCATTCATCCAAACTTTCATATATACGAGTATGATACTAGCTGTACCAGCCGACTTCGTCCGCGCTTTCTTCAGAATAAAATAACCTATGTCCGTCCTCATGACACATACTCGCAAATTTTTATCGAGATCGGTTAAGCCGTTTAGCCATGATTATGTAGCAAAATGACAGACGGACAGAGTTACTTTCGCATTTATAATATTAGTGTGATTATATATATATATCCACAGTAAAAGACAATTTTTTTTTAAAATAATTCGTAACATGGCCGCGACTATTTATGTTGGTTTTTGTCGGTGGTCGTATTTACCCGCTTGTCTCCGCTTGAGTCGCCGCCGTCTGCAGTAGACCATGAGTGCCAGGACGAGCAGCATGTACGCTCCCGCGACGGATATCGACACGACGACCGCCTTACCCGCCACGCCGGAGGACTCGGATGGCATGTCGCCTTCTGAAATTGATATATTGTTTCAATTAGAACCTAGTACCATATAATTGCCGATGTGTGTTGCTAGTGATGACATATGGTACTGAGATGTGGTCCTTAACTTCGCCTTTTGGAGAAACTCAGAGTCACACAACGGACAATGGAGAGAGCTATGCTCGGAGTTTCTTTGCGCGATAGAATTTGGAACGTGGATATTCGCCAAAGAACCAGAGTCACCGACACAGCTATTAAAATCTGCAAGTTGAAGTGGCAATGGGCAGGCCACATCGCCCGAAGAACTGATAACCGATGGGGAAGAAAGGTTCTTGAGTGGAGACCGCGAACCGGAAGACGCAGCGTTGGTAAGCCTCTCACTAGATGGACCGACGACATAGTGAGAGTCGCGGGCATCCAGTGGATGCAGATGGCAGGTTGTCGTTCAGTGTGGAGGTTAAAGGGGGAAGCCTATGTTCAGCAGTGGACGTCTTCTGGATCATGTTGATGACCATATAATTACATCGAAGAGCGATTTTTTTTATTTATTGAGACAAAAACCAATTACACGTTATATTTATCTCACATATTAAGATTAAATATGAATTAAATTCATCTTATATCATATATTTAAACAAGAAAATAAAAAATGTCAAATAATTGATATAACAAATTTGTCACACAATTAATTTATCACAATTCGTAAATTAATGTCATAGATCGTTAAAACAATCACAAAATTATGATGAGGTGACAGTCTTTTTAACCGACTTCCAAAAAGGAGGAGGTTATCAATTCGAGTGTTTTCTTTTTAATGTTTGTTACTTCAGAACTTTCGACTGGGTGAACCGATTATGATGATTCTTTTTTATTTAAAAGCTGGTGCTTCCCGTTTGGTCCCATTTCAATTTGTTCCAGTTCTACTGCTTTTTTTATAATATAAAAGTGATACCCACACAAAAAAATATTATAAGAGACATCTGTCGGGACACCTCAGTACTAAATCAGACATGCGCTCTCTAAAACTGATAGTGCCCAATTAATGCACGTGTTATGGGATAGAGGGCGCATTTTGACTTTTATATGAAGTCGGTTTTTTATATTGATAATTATTTTATTATTAATTTCTCCTCATCTCCTCTCACCTGCATGCACAATGAGCTGCAGCTCGTGTCTTGCAAGTCCAGCGAGCGAGCCCGCAGTGCAGCCGTAGTTGGCTGCATCAGATTCCGTCACAGCTCTGATGATGAGGGTGCCATTGTCCAGGAGGACGAACCTGGAATAGTCAGCCAAGAGGTCAGTCTAACTTGAATATAATAAACTGGCTAGCTAATAGTAGATTATTCAACGACGGGATATAGCACTGTAACATGTAACATACTGTAACATGTAACATAACATGTCCATAGCTCGCTCAGGCCTTTAAATTGATGGACTAGCTTTACTAATTATACAGAATAATTCTCAGTAAAAAAAAAAAAAAAACACTGAAGATCCTGGTAAGGATAATACAAACTATTTAAATTATTGCATTGCCATCGGTCCTTGATAAGTGCGCAAAGTTTCAAATCAATTCGAAGTTTTGAAGTAGTTGAAAATCAAGTTCAAACATTCCGTTACATACATACATACCAAGCTATTGAAAGCGTGTTAAAAACGAACTCGCACACAACGAGCGAGAGAGAGCTAAACTCGGAGTTTCTTTGCGCGATAGAATCCGGAAGGTGGATATTCGACAAAGAACCAGAGTCACCGACATAGCTATTAAAATTTGCAGGATGAAGTGGCAATGGGCAGGCCACATCGCTCGAAGAACCAATAAGCGATGGGGAAGAAAGGTTCTTGAGTGGAGACGACGAACTGGTAGACGCAGCGTAGGTAGGCCTCCCACTAGATGGACCGACGACATTGTGAGAGTCGCGGGCATCCAGTAGATGCAGATGGCAGGATATCGTTCAGTGTAGAGGTTAAAAAGGGAGGCCTATTTTCAGCAGTGGACGTCTTCTGGCTGATGATGAAAAACTAACTAAAATACTAAAATGGACGAACTGAACTTACTTAGCTGTAGAAGCATTGAGACCACCCTCGACGCTCACTCCATCTTCTGAAATTGTACAAAAAGACATCGGTAAAAAATCGGTCGGAAGTAGTTAAAAACTTAAGACAGGCAGACGCAAACATGGTCATTTTGGTAGAGACATACATTTGGTAAACATATGGTACTAGTTTTTTTTTTTTCGAATTCTTTTACTGTTGGTATTCCAATGTCGGCAAGTGATATAATGAGGTAAAACATTTATTTTCATATTTTTTCAAAACTCCCTAGAAGCCTCTATGTAAAGTCTCTACTTGTTTACTGGGGCAGACTTATGTCAGTAAAAAATATCTAGGACAAGGCAATATTGTATTAATGATTTTAGCCTGTCCAGTAATAGGCGTAATAAGCAAAAACTAACGTTGGTACAAGACAGTGGAGTTCCGGTCCCAGTGCGTGGTGGGGCGCGGGTCGCCGGACGCCACGCAGTCGAGCGTCGCCTGCTGACCAGAAAGGACGTGTAGCTCCTGTCCGGGCGACGGAGAAACAACGCGGGGAGACACTGCAAACAATAAAATCCGTTACATCAACTGTATTGTATACTCTACCCTCATAGGCATTCACTCAGGAACCGTACATTTATCAAGGATAAAAGTATCCTATGACATACCGGAATTGTTGCTTTTTATCTTGATGTTCACGCTGGTGAAAAGACGAGGCGTTGCTAGTCTTCTTTAAAAAAAGGCTTGAATTATATCGTTAATTGTACAGCCAGTGTATCTATATTTAGCTGCACCCTGGCCTATGATTTTCCAATATTCCCGCAATTCCACAAGAAAAATGGGTGTACCTCCGCTATCAGAACTGACAACAGACTTTGGGCCGGATTGTGAAAAAAGCCAACTTCTGTATCTCATTGACAACCACGAAATGATAGAACTGCTGCCGGAAGAACAAAAAAAACCTACTGTCATGTCAGTTCTGTCACCGGTTTCCGGGTTGTTATATAAATAACCTAGTGTCATCCGACTCGATCCTGACACCTTAATGTTTTCCGGGATGTTAAAAAAAAATTACATACTGTATCAGCAGTGCAAGTACCGTTCTTTATCGATCGTTATATGTCGAATCGTTATAGTCGACAAATTTAACGAATCGTCATAGCATTTGGAAGTACGGAAGTGGTGTCGACATAGTTTCACGACTATAACGTGTCGTTAAAAATGACGTGGTCACAGACTAGTTATATTGATGGAATGTCAGGAAAAGAAGAAATCATTCATTCAATTTCATTCGAGACTTTTGGCGCTAACGTGAAAAAACATGTCACCTCATTGTATTATTTTCCTGAGTTATTTCGACTGATAATGCGTTATATGAGGTTATAATGGTAGATTATTATTCACCCATGAGTTCGTGAATGTAGGAAAGTGATATAACGAGGTAAAACATGTCTTTTCGCGATGTTTCCAAAACTCCATAGAAGCGTCTACCAGTCACCACCATTTTACTAGGGCATGACTTGCACTTGTCTGTGACTTTTTTTACTTGACTCCTACTCTGACTGAGACGCTAGTTAAAAAAAAGGGATAGAAAAGACTCCTTAAGAAAGGCATCAAGGGTTTGTTAATATTCCGACTGAACAACTCTGTACCAAAGGTCACAACAAAAAATAAATTGACCTTCAAATTATATTGAGGTTAGTTTTCTTATATGTATTGGGATTTGGGTTAGAAAAGGCCGTGGTGCTGTTTTTGAGTAATATTGTTCCTTCCTAGCCAAAGATTCGTGAACTGAGCCCAAAGTTGAAGAAATTGAGCACTGTTGATTGTTCTACTTACAACAAATTAAGACGATCTGCAATGTTGGAACCACCGAGGTAAGTTTCGTTGTTTTACTACTGTATTAGTGTAGTATGTACTACTGTTTAATCAGCTTACTAAATTTATAATAATAATAAATACGGAGGGGCAGCTTTATGGCGAGCCGTCGGTGAGTGGCGACACCGCGTACCCTGATTCCAAGGGGCTAAACCCCAGACCCCGACCCCTGGCTTGCCTTAACCTGCCGTCCGGGGGTGGAAACCTCAAGAGCTAAGAACCTAAGCTCCAGGGTGGAAGTGTTAAAGGGCATTTAGTGAGTGGCAAGTCATTACCTGCCTAAATATATTTTGAGATGAGACAGTATAAGGCAGGTGCCATTTCTCATCCTATAGATCTATTATCCCATCCACAAGTTGCTCACCTCAATAGCTCAATTTTTTGTTTCATATTCCATTTTACACATATTGTATTTTTATATTCAACAGGGCCTCTTGGTGTTGGCTTCGGCCCCACCAATGCCTACCAAATGTCTGGGCTAGACCCGTGAGGATAAATAAATGAACTGAAATAATAATAAATCTTTATTTATAAATTGGTCTTAATCTAATACATTGGTGTAGAACCATATGTAGAACTATGTACCTATCTGATTATTATTTCTTTTGTGAAAATACAAAATCTTAGATTTTTATAATTTGTTACAGAAAAAAATATGATGCACACATGCTCAAAAAGAGCCCTTGGTGGCATACATGTCCCAAAACAGAGATCTGGCACTGGGTTTCTTTTCATGCCTTATGGGTGCACAATCACTTCACGCGAACTGGGAGAAATTGGCGCGGTCTTTGGCGGAGTTGGGTCCGACCAGGAGTGTTGATCAGTAGACAGCGGTGCGTAGATACCTTTACAAGCCAACTAACGCCAGTTTGCCAAGTTGGTCAACAAAGGAAATTTAATATGTTCACTTTTCTTTTCAGACTTGGACGGACCTTAAAAGCCGGGCTCAAAGCCACAATGTCAAGACAAATAAGGCTGCATCAGCCGCTGAAAATGTGATGGAGGTGCCCTGAGTATTTTGGACCGAGAATAAAAGAGATGTGTATTAATAGTTGATCGCTGACCGTTCACACTGCCGGCGAGAACTTTCTCTTCATTTTGTCGCAGCGATAACAACTATCAAGGATAAAACTCGCTGAACGAGTTGATGCTTGCTTGGAGCCTTGCAGGACTGTACGCTCGGCCGCGCAGAGAGAGTGGTGCGAATAATCGCCCACCGCACTCGCTCACTCTATAGCCCAGTGACACAACGATAGGAACTACACTATTCTCGTTGCTCGCCAACTAATCTAGTTTCTAGCTCTAATAGCTTCTCGCTCTTCGCCAGCGGTCAGACAAGTACCTTAAGTCACAAGCTTACCATTATATAGCGCGTGTGACATGAACCCATATTTTTTATTTATTTATTGAAAAGTTTTAATTTAAAAAAACCATGAAATCTGGTGTAATATTATAAGTTTTTTGAAACATGTAGGTACCTACATTTAAAATAATTGTAATTAAATGTAATACATAGTTAAATTACTTCTTATTTTTCTTAATGTGTAACAATAATAATTACCAATCAGAAAAGAACGGCCAATTCTCTCTGAATTTAACGGCCATTTCAGTTTTATGTTACTGCTAGCAAAGATATGCTGTTCATGTGTCGAGCCTGGGAAACGTGCATTTACATTTAGCAGGCGTAAATCTACATCACATACCTGTAACAAAAAAACAACAACATTATAGTGAAGACCTATCGTTGTTTAGAAACCGTTTTATATGATAGGTGTGACACCTGATAGATCACAGACTATGGACTACCATATGACCAATGACAAAAAAAAGACCCTCTTTTTTAGTTTGTTTGATACACAGCATTTCTTGGTCTTTGATCCATCATAAGGCCGTTAATGGGTGTTACTATACAACACCCAGCCAGTGAGTGAAAACTAAGAAATTAAAGTATAGTTCATCTCACGTTTCATATGATGATAAAACAGACTAATAGGAATATTGCTAACTAATATTTATGCAGAATATTGAAGGTTACTGAATAATTGCAGGTAAAACTATGGAGCGCTTAATAATTTGTGGCACTTGCTAAATACTTATATGCAAATTTATGTAAATATGCATGAATATGAGAAGCTTACTTAGTCATTTTAAGGCTACTTTTTAATTAATAAAAATATACTTACAAACTGTGTGTTGATTGAATAATATCCCTTTTTGTTTTTATACCCTGTGGGGGGATCATTGGGGTTGTTATTGTAGGGGGTGACAATTGCAATGTGCGTGCAATCTATACACCCATGTCCTTCAGTCTGGCACACCATGTTTCTGTTCAAACCCTTCAGCTACTGCCCTCCTTTCTGTCACAGTGCTAGGGAATTTTATGTACACAGGAAAGAGGCGCTGTACTATGGCTCGGCTCACCTCCCTTACAACCTTGCTGACAGTTTTTTGACCCAGGGCTAAGTTGTACTGCTGCCATATGCATCGCTGGTAACTGCCAACAGCATAAAAACGCACTGCCGTGAGAACCTGTTAGCAATAAAAAGAGGTGGTAATAGTTTGTAAGGATGTAATTAATGTACAAAGTTAATACCTGTTTTTTGATAGAATGAGTAAATTATTATCTTTATTTCATTTGATGCTCAAGAAGCATTGATGTGTGGCCAATAAGCCAACACCACCCCCTTGAATATAAAATACTATTATGAATGTGTATAAAAGGGAATATAAAACTATTGTACAGTATAGGATTGAAAATTTTTGGGCTATTGTAGCGAGTTCTTGATGGTCAGGGGTCTTATTTAGCCACTTGGGATCGGGATACCTACACGGTGTCGCCACTCACCGACGACTCGCCTGGCCACAAAGCCGGCCCTACCTTATTACCTATATTGTGGAGATTAGGTACTTAGTTTGTAGGTTAGATTGAATAATTATGTTATTAGGTACTTACAACTATGTGCACAGGTATACCATGAGACCGCGTCCTTTTCACTTGTGGTTCAACACCTTGGACGAGAGCCAGTCCAACGTCCTTCGAAATGCGGAAGAGCGTCCTGAAACGATCTTCCGCAAGTGCCATGGGATTACTTGCATCCCTCAAACCGCGGCGACGCAGCGTATGGCTGACCCTGTCTGCTCCCTGCTCTTTTTCGAGCAATAAAACGACTCCGAAATCCATATTTAACTTAAAAATCTGTCGGCGCGTTTTATCGAGCTCGTTTTAAAAGCTGATATAAAGTCGGTAAATTAAACGATTATGACGACCTCAAATGTCACTTTCAAAGATCCGTACTTGCATATTCGTTAAAATTCGTGAAATTCGACAAAAATGACGGGCCGTTTATCGAATTATACGACCCATCGACAAAAGGAGATCCGTACTTGCGATGTCGTAATAATGCGATTTTAACGATTTTATAACGATCGATAAAGAACGGTACTTGCACTGCCGACTCGATACTGACTCTGGAAGGGATTCGGGGTTGTAAAGTTGTCATAAAACTACTTTAGCCAAGTAGTTATTTAACCAGTAAATGACTTTTTATGTAAAACCCACCGTAATGATACCTGCTTTCAAATTTAAAAAATAAATCCAGCCAGGTCCAGCCGTTTTGGTGAATAATCGTAAGAGACATATACAGTCACTCGACATCCTTTACCCCAAAAGTATACCTTCTCCGTTGTGGGTAAAACCCGTATTTTCCACTACAGTTATATAATTATTAATGGGATATTTACCATGATAGTTTGTACCGCGGTTTGTGGATGAAGCTTATACATACTTTAATATTTTCCGTGAACATGGTGTATGTAACTGCGCTGAATTATTGGAAGCTCAATCCACAACCTTATCACGGTAAATATATACCGTTAATAACCATATAACTGTAATGAACAACCGTGATAGTTTAAAACTGCGTTTATTTTTTCTTCATCATCATTTCAGCCATAGGACGTCCACTGCTGGATATAAGCCTCCCCCATCGATCTCCAAAAGGGCCAGTTGGAAGCGGCCTGCTTCCAGCGTTTTTGTGCGGTCTCTTTTAGGTCGTCTGTCCATCTTTTCCTATACTTACCGACAACATCCAATGAAATTTTCGCCTGGATACTGCTGTCGCCATCGACAGCGCGGCATGTATAATTCCCGATATGGCGTTTGGAAGCTTCCAGCACCAGCAGGGTGCCGTTTGAGGAAGACATGCCTTCCGGTAGAGCCTCTTCGTCGTTCTGGAATATATTAGATTGAGTTTTTAATTTTTAATTTCAAGAAACTTACTCAATATACTTTGTCAATGTATAATCCAACCTTTTGATTTAATCATCATCAGCAAGAAGACGGCTACTGCTGTACATAGGCCTTTAGACCTCCACACAGAACGACGTCCTGCCATCTGCATCCATTGGATGCCCGCGACTCTCACGATCCATGTCGTCAAAACAGACGGAGATAACGCGACAAGAGTTACGCGATAGACAGAGAGGCAACTACTAGGTTAATATAGCTGTAGGTAGTTAGCGCTCGCACGTCCTGAATTGCACTTTATTGTGTAGTAGCAAGAGTCGCTACTTGTGTAAATGATTTTGCAGAGTGAATCTTCTATACTTGTACTTACATGTATTCTGTTCAGTTAGAGCAAATAAATTATTTGAGCGGGAATCGAAAAAAAACTATTTAGTCATTTATTTATTGAGTAATAAGAACAGCTAACACCACACACTCCTTATTTATATTATATATTAACTGAACGATTATAGATTCACGTATGCTGGCCTCAGCTACACCACGGCCTCCAGCCATGCCAAAACTAACCGAATTATAAATACTAACCAAATACCAGGAGACAATGGGCGCGACACCACCCGCAACTTTGCAGTGGATTTTCCCGGAGCTATTCAGTTCCAACTTCTTGCTAGGTCTGGGTTCCGGCTCGAAATGGAGAACGCCATCTGTTGACACAGTTGAATTACATTAGCAAATTAAGAACAGCGCCATCTGTACACTTCGTCTACATGTTTCAGGTGAGAACGATGTTGCTACTCATTGATAGATGGCGGTAATACGCAAGAAATAATAATCTTGTCAGCTGCTCAGCGAAGTTGGATCCAACTTCGCTTCAGCTGCTAGAATTACTATTACTAATTGTTTTGGCGCCAACTTTAAAAAACCCATGTCACCGCATTGTATTATAATTATATATTATAATTTTCGTAAACTTATGTAGGGCTCACAGACTAGGTATAGCTACTAAGTCTTTAGTAGGGTTATACCAAAAATGACAGGTTTTCAAGCAATTTTAAATAGTTATATAACATTATTTGAGCCGGATTAAAATACATGTCATAGATACATCTGTGTTTGAGATAAAACCGTGGTTAAAAACACGACAGGATAAAAGAAAACGATAAAAAAAAACGAAACAAAGTCGATTTAGTAGAATACAAGTTTTTTTTTTCCGTTTTAAGCTCTAATGAAAGCTTGTAACAGCCTGGCAATCGCATGTACTGATAGGTAATTGTATTAAAAAAAATCTTTGGATAGTTTTGTGATAGTTTGTTAGTTCATTTTTTATTGAAATTAAAAACGTAAAAAGGTCGCGTAAATTTGCGCGCGTCGCGCTCAGACCCGCGCCACTTGGGTAACTAGCCGTTAATGTGTAATACCTATTGGTGGATTGTTATTTATTATTATATGCTCGAGTGTGGCAACATGCTATTTCGTATTTTACCCACAATTCC
The DNA here is from genome assembly GCA_949125355.1 of Agriopis leucophaearia. Taxonomy (NCBI): domain Eukaryota; kingdom Metazoa; phylum Arthropoda; class Insecta; order Lepidoptera; family Geometridae; genus Agriopis; species Agriopis leucophaearia. The sequence continues at coordinate 3,072,278 of OX421287.1, forward strand.
GTGGAAGCCTCTTGCCTCCACCACTTTACTGGGACACGACTTCGACTAGACCGTGAGTTTTTTTTTTAATTATTGCAAGACCACAAAACTGGAAATACATAAATATTTCCTTTTATTTATATAAACTATCTTAAAAATCAACAAAAAGCCTTAAAAACGAACTAAATGAAGGTAATTCCTTCTAGATTTGGACCTAGCATTCAAAATGTTGAGTTACTTTACTTGACTCTGACTATGATTTGTTTGACGCTATTTTGGCATTTAGAATGTTGCCAGGATAGAGAAAATTGCAAAGCCTCAAGCAACGCAAACGATGTGTATATAAAACAAATAATAAATCAATATAAAAAACCCGACTTCATAAAAATGTCAGAACTGGTAATTTTTATGAAGTGGACTGAAATTGATATGGAACCAAAAGGGAAGCACCAGCTTTCAAATAAAAAAATAATCATCAAAATAGGTTCACCCACTCGAAAGTTCTGAGGTAACAAACATAAAAAATACAAAAAGTCGAATTGATAACCTCCTTCTTTTTGGAAGTTAAAAAAGTATACGAATGGACGACCGAGGGGAGGTGTAAATGCTAATGGGGGAAACTGTAGGTATAACGCTTCTAATTTTATTCTGAGTCTGCTCGTCAACGCGCTTGAATCAGACGCACAAAACTTTTTCAAGCTCACATTGGAAGCATTTTATTCTATGTACGTTTTTATTCAGTTTATTACCATTTGTAGTGACACGGCGACTCTCGTTATTCTTATGCGGATGAATTTTGTGAGCTGCATGATGTGCCACATCTGAAAATAAAGAAAAAAGCACCCATTAATCTTCTTATATATCTTCTATCACACTCCTATTCTATTCTTTTTGTAGTGGTAGGACTCTTTTGCAGGGGTCCGCCTGGGGAAGTACCACACCTTTGCCAGTCATTCAACCGCCAAGCAGTAGTGTGTTCCGGATTGAAGGGCAATGTTTCCAGCGAAATTACAGGGCATACAGAGATTTGACATCTTATATCTCGGGGTGACGAGCGCAGTGCATTGCCATCCAGGGTTTTGAACTGTTGAAGTTCAAAATTCCGAGTGGCGTTGAGCTGTTATGGGCAAGCGTGAAGAGCCATCAGGCGAGCGGCTTCGCTCGTCTCGTCACCCGGTATCATAAAAAAAAACACACTAACCACACCAATATCATTTATGTGAAAGTTTGGATGGATGGATGGCAATTTATTTGAAAGCTGGTGCTTCCCTTTTGGTCCCATATCAATTTCAGTTCACTTCATAAAAATTACCAGTTCTGAAATTTTTATGAAGTCGGATTTTTTATATTGATTATTATGAATTATGAAAATTTCAACAGTCTAACTATCACGGTTCATGAGATACAGCCTGGTGACAGACGGACAGCGGAGCCTTAGTAATAGGGTCCCGTTTTTACCCTTTGGGTACGGAACCCTAAAAAACTATCTAAATAACTTGACTACCTACGACACGAACTGTCTACAAATAAGATCATTTTCCTAACACAAACGACAAGATTTGGCAGATATATTCCTTTCATGTTATTTCCAGGATTGTCCTTTGATGATTCCCCGGAAGTGGTAATACCGACAAACGTGAGCATTTCCTTTGACGACGAAATCTTCGAAACAGAGCTGCTCCTGATAATGTTTATGACGATTCGAAATATTCGAATAACGTTTTTATTTAACCTAAGCTGTCCCACTCCTGGGCAAAGGTCTCCCTCCCCCATCTCTTTCCAGACAGTGCGATCACCCGTCAAATTTGGCCACTGTGTTTGGAACGCGTCGAGTTCATCGCGCCATCGAATTAAGTAAGTAGGTATATAAATTATATCATATTTATAAATATTATATTTATCTTATCTATATTATAATATATAGGTATCATTTGGTAATAGTATTCATTTAATGGTATCACTAAAAGTGTTTTAGCATCCCCCCGTTACGTAAATTCTTTCCAATGGTTGCCTGGAAGAGATCACTTTTAGCGATAAGGCCGCCACTTGTGGCATTAGCTCGTAAGTGTTTTTTATCTGTATGTATTTGTTATTTCTGGTGTACACAATAAAGAGTTTCTATCTATCTATCTATATATATCTTAAATCTTAAGATGATTTATATGAAATAGGTAGGTAGATATTGATATATTGATGTATATTGAATTCATTGTAGGTATGTGATTTCATATCAGTGGCCTTAGTACGAGAACTTGCGAAAAAGTTATCGTTACGTAAACGATAGCAAATGTATGAAAAATTCAGTTTCCTTTCAGGTCCGATAGAGGCGCTGTTCAATTTTTCATAAATTTTGCTATCGTTTACGTAACGACAAGTTGTCGTTACGTAAACGATAGCAAAATTTAGCAAGTGCTCGTACTAAGGCCACAGAAAATACCTTGCGAGTTCGATAAGTAAAACTATAGTTGCAAATGAATATCGAATAGCATTTTTCGCTGATTTGTTGTTAGTTTATTTTGTTTACATTTACAATATAATAAAAAATATGTTTTTTTTCTCATTGCATGGCTCTTATACGCAAAGACATTTAGCCTACGTTGTCACACGTAGCGTCGTCAGCATTAAATTTGTAGAAAATTATAAAAAAATATTTACTCAACAGATATCAAAAATATTGAAATTAGTTCTTTTTAAACATTGTACACACATAAGTACATATAATTCCCACATTTATAATTTACAAGATTGAAGTTCATAGGTTTAAATAAAATTATGAAAAATTCGGAACAAAAGAAGCCGGATCCGCGTCATCTCTAAACAAACCTATAAATAATCGAATGAAGTGATGTCGGTAACCGTATTTAGTTAGCCGCGAGTACTAGAAAACATAAACACGCCAGCTTACATCGGACACTTCAAAGGGACGCGTTTCACGCCTTTTTACATCATACGGTTACCATGGAGCAGGATTTTTATGGGACGTTCGCGTTCCATAGAGTGGACGTGCTACATAGTAACATAATCTGGGCATTGATTCCATAACTACAAAACAAACACGCTCGTAACGCTGCGCGTTAAGTTAACGTCAAAAACTTGGCCTTTATTACCTAAGGAATAGAGGCCAACTTGGGCCCTGAAATCTTCCTGCAGCATATCAGCCATGTTTGCATACCTGCCAAGCGGTACATTAGCTGTCATAAACTTTTTGACATCCCTAATGACAGACGCCATTTTGTGCAATCAATGTGACGCCCATCACGTGACCTTGTTTCCTATCAAGTACCATATAAAATGCTTGGATGGGACAAATAACTACCTTTGAAGTACTCAATGCATCGAGATACTATACATAGAGTCATAATCGCGTCAAAAAACCGTGCCAAAACTCGGCGCACGCTACGAATTGCGCAGACTTTTTGGTTAGTTGTAAGGCAACCGCGATCCGACTTCAATGCCGCGCGCTGCCAGTGCTACGATGTCATTGCGGACAAGCGACGTATTGAACACTATGCAAGCGACATAACGTCTAAATTGGAGTAAATGTGGCATTCTGAACTATATAACTGATGTCTAGATATGCACGACGCTCAGACGATTTTTGACAGTTTTCACTTAGAGATTGTGAGTCTATAGGTATTGTATCTCGATGACTCACTGTTAGCAATAATATTTAATGTAGGTGCCTACCTACTATGTATTCTATTTCGATTCTCACTTGTCAAATTGTCAAAAATGGAGCGAATATTAAAAAAAAACCAATACAAATATTTTTCTTTTATTCCACGGAGAAACAAATATTTAACAACAGCGCGTGATTATTACGACGTTATTACAATTACCTAGTAAAATACCGGAGTCAACGATGGACATAAACGACAGATAGGCGCTGCCTTTTACGTTTCACGAAAGAACCAACTTTTTTGCATCATTTTTTTGTGAAAGAACGAGGAATTATTGAAGGCAAATAGATCAAGATACTCAATAGATTTTTGTAGACAAAGAAAGTTTATCTTCGCTTGTCCACACAAACCAAACCTCACATACATACTCAATAAACAAACGGCGGCTGGCGCGCGTCACTCCGCGGCCAATGCACCGAGCTCGCCATCAATTCACACTCGTCCATTCGACCTGCTACTTCTACTTGGTGAGATGATGGTATACAAAGAAACTTTACGAGAAGAAAATTTGTAGTGGTAGGACTATTTTGCAGGGGTCCGCCTGGGGAAGTTCCACACCTTTGCCAGCTATTCAACTGCCAACTGTGCAAACACTACTGTGTTCCGGATTGAAGGGCAATGTTTCCAGCGAAATTACAGGGCACACAGAGATTTGACATCTTATATCTCGAGGTGACGAGCGCAGTGCATTGCCATCCAGGGTTTTGAACTGTTGAAGTTCAAAATACTGAGTGGCGTTGAGCTGATATGGGCAAGCGTGAAGAGCCATCAGGCGAGCGACTTCGCTCGTCTCGTCACTCAGTATCATAAAAAAATATGTTAGTATAGTCTTATTTTTGTGCGGTTGTCTACCACCGCCCCCGTGAAACGGTAAAACCATGACCAAAACGTAAACTAGGCGAGGGCGCGCCGCCAGCAGATAGTCTCTGATGTGGACAAGATCAGACATGCTTTGTACCGGCACTGCACCCCAATAACGGTAGCCGCTGAACTACTACATTCTCGGCGGCTGATGACGTGAATAAGCAATTGTATGTATCGTTACTTGGTACACTTATCTCGTTTTCGGTGACGGAAGCGAAGAATTGCCACCCCTCATGAAATTTTTTGATTCGTGATCGCCACTCCAAAATGTGTACCACAACGGTTACCTATCGGTTCTTTGACAGAATTGACCGGCCCTTTTTTATTATTATTTTTCGAGGGGGAAATCTTCCAAAGATACGCGGCTGCATTGGAGTGCAGCCAAGTTATGTGGGATTATACCCACTAAAACCCCCCCGGTGACCAGCCTTAGTGCTTGACAAGAGGGCTCCGGGATCTCCAGAGGAACGCACCGGAGCCAAAATTGACCGGCTCACTGCCACTTCAACATGCTAATACGCTGAACTATCTATAGTAGGGCGAATTTAATAAATCACATTTGACACTTCATCAAAATTCAACAACGTAATCTTGTTACGATATAACTGCACAATTGCAAAAAAACTGTTAAAAATACATTATTAATTGTAATAATGACAAAAGAAGGCAGTTCTACAGTTTATTTTGACAATTAAACAATAGACTGACAGATGTCAAATGAGATCTATTAAATTGGTCCTACTTTATGTCAGTGACTTTGGTAAGATGTGTGTGGCTACATGTATCCTTTTAAACGGTCTGTGGTCAGTACGTCTGTTACGGCTATAAGACACAATTTCCTTTGCATCTGATCTGAGATCCACATTCATTGCAAGCCGTGTCGTCTGCAAGCTGCAGATGTCGAACGACAGTAATAGGAATACAATCTATGTATCTATATGTCATTAATTGGGCACAGGAGTTTCCGTCGAAGTGACAGACGAGCCGTTATATCCTACGTGGCCTGAATAAAGAACAGCCCCTGTTATGATAAAGGCGTATGTACACTGATACCACAAACGGAATATTTACTTCCTCACTGACTACTCCTTACTTCCCTGACGTCGCATTGAGTTCAAAAAGGAATTTGGGATCAATTATTTTTTGCCGTGAAGACGAAAGTCTTCGACCAGTGTGTGTTGCGATAACATACGGCACTGAAACGTGGTTTCTCACTATGGGCCTCATAAGCAAGCTCAAAGTCACAACGAGCTATGGAGAGGGCTATGCTCGAGGTTTCTCTACGAGATCAAATCAGAAATGAGGACAGAAAGTTATCGACATAGACTCCGGATTAACAAATTGAAGTGGCAGTGGGCAGGGCACATAGCACGCAGAACAGATGGCCGATGAGGCCGAAAGGTTCTCGAATGTAGACCAAGGACCGATAAGCGAAGAACGTCCATACAAGATGGACAGACGACCAAAAAGAGTCCGCCAGGAAAACGCTGCATGCAGGCAGGCCACTTCCAACCGGCCCTTTTGAAGATCGATGGGGGAGACCCATGTCCAGCAGTGGACGTCCTATGGCTGAAATAACGATGATTATGATAATTTTTATTTGCACGAGTTTGAAAGTATTCCATTTCATCCGGTAATTTCAGACCAGTAAATATTTACAATAAAATATCGAATAAAACAATGTATAACTGCCCTTAACGTCTTGAGCTGCCGACAAAACAATTTGCGACTTTACAGTGAAAGAGACAAGGGTTTTTTAACTGTAATGCCGATTGCGATCTGTCATTTTGGAATTGGTCTTCGCAGCACGTGCCCAGGAAAAGGTGTTCTTTTTAAGGCAGACAGTTTTCGTTGTTTATGTGTGTGAAAGAAACCTTAGTACAATTCGGTATGCAAAAAAAATTACCTATGCCGATTCCAAAACCGTTTCAAGATATTGTGTATTTAGGGTTCCATACCCAAAGGGTAAAACGGGACCCTATTACTAAGACTCCGCTGTCCGTCCGTCTGTCCGTCTGTCACCAGGCTGTATCTCATGAACCGTGATAGTTAGACAGTGTGTAAGACAGACAATCGTGATAGATAGTTGTATGGGAGCCCCCCTTAAATATTAATTTTATTTCAATTTAATAAGAATAAGTTTGGCCATTCAACGTGGTAATGTCGCTAGCTTTTTAGGTACCCTACCCGAAGACAGTGACCTTAATGCAGTTTTTTACCTGTAGTTTATAGTTTTGGATAGGTATTCAGTTTTATTTAGATTTAATTTAGGTATTTATTTAGCTACTTTATTATTTTAAGTTTTAGTTTTTAGTTAATATTTAAGTTTATGTTAATTTTCTGTTATTTAAGCTACCTTTGTTTCAATAAATACTTTTATTTTCAATTTAATTATTTATTTTTAAATTGAATAATATACTTAACTCAATATTCTGTCAATATTTCAGGCGTATACCTGTTGCCGTTATCAAAATCATGTTTGTTATATGGGAGCCTTCTTAAATATTTATTTTATTCTGTTGTTTAGTATTTGTTGTTATAACTGCAACAGAAATACATCATCAATGAAAATTTCAACTGTCTAACTATCACGGTTCATGTGATACAGCCTGGTGACAGACGGACAGACAGACAGACGGACAGCGGAGTCTTAGTAATAGGGTCCCGTTTTACCCTTTCGGTACAGAACCCTAAAACCCGATAAAAAAAAAGAAATAATAACATTAGTATTAAGTAGCATAGAAATAATTTTATTATACAGAATGGAATGTTTACTTAGGAATAAACCAGTGTTTTTCAAACTTTTTCACGACGCGACCCCTTAGTATGAAAAAAATAATACTCAATACTCAATAATTTATTGCATAAATATTATGAAGTTCACATACAGATGTTAGGTAGCATGTTTAAATTAGGTAATACATAATAATAACCCTGATTGGGTATGGCAATATAGTGCGGAGCGGATCGATTTATTCCATAATTGATTTGTCTTCTAAATACTCGTTTATGCTATAATAACATTTTGCTAGCAACATGTTTTTTAGGGTTTTGTCAAATTTATTTTCATTTTCTATATCCTTTATCTGTACTGGTAGTTTATTATATATTTTGATGGCCATTGGATTTGGGCCGGAGCTATGCATTGCTAATTTAGATGTCGGTAACATTAATTTATGTTTATAGTTAGACCGTATTCGATAGTTTCGGTTTTCAACTAATTTTCTAAAAAATTGTGGGTACTTTCTAACAAATTTACAATTTTCAAATATATATAGAGAGGCGATAGTTAAAATTTTATATTGAATAAAATATGGTCTATGGAAATTTGGTATACTGATGTCTGGGAGTTTGATATTGGCGAGGATACGGATGCATTTCTTCTGAACAACAAAGAGATCTGTGGCGTCTACACTATTGCCCCAGAGAGTGATGCCATAGCTGAGCCACGAAAATGCGTATGCGTAGTAGGCTGTTAAAGCTGTGTCTAAGTTAGTAGCACGGCGTAGTTCCCTAAGTGCGTATGTGAAACTTGACAATTTAGCTTTTATTTTTTTTATGTGACTTTTCCAATTTACATGCGTATCAATGTCTATGCCTAGTAAATTAGCTGCGTCTACACATTCTAATTTAATATTATTATATGAAAAGTTGATGTCAAGATAATCGGGACCCCCTACCTTCCACAGTTTATAATCTGTGTTTTATTATATTACAAATATCAAATACGTACGACCTTTTTTATTTTTATAATTACTTATTACTTAATTAATTTATCTTGGTAAAAATATTTTTTTTTACTTGTTTAACTTGTATTTTTTTTTCTTTTACCGAGTCTTCGCGACCCCCGCATCCCCTTATAGAGGCATGGCGACCCCCCAAGTAGTTGCGACCCACAGTTTCAAAAACACTAGAATAAACATTCCAGAGTTACTCAATTACTGAGTTCCGATTCCTGCCACGCGTTATCTCAAACGCACTCTAGGCACCTAGAAGCACCCCTAAATTCCCCTAACTTCCCCTAGAATAATAAACCACGCTTGAAGTCGTAAACTGTCGTTGATGGAATTCAACCCCTACCCTTAAATTTGACATTTTATGTGGCAGCTAGGCGGCGGCACTCATTATGGTAACTCGTAAAAAAGTTAATGAGATTATGTGAACTCTGTTTACTATGATTATGGTAAAAATTCTAAATAAATAAAAAAAAAATATTAAAGGTAATTTTTAACCGACTTCCAAAAAGGAGGAGGTTCTCAATTCGACTTTTTTATTTTTATTTGAAAGCTGGTGCTTCCCGTGTGGTCCTATTTCAATTTGGTCCAGTTCTGACATTTTTATGAATTCAGTTTTTTATATTGATAATTATTACATTTCATTAAGGCGAGATTTTCCCACTTTAAGCAACGCTTATTACTACAGATGTCCATAAGACTTAATATATTGTATTAAAGACGCATTTAGTGGAGCAAAACAGTTTTATAATTATTATTTTTTGGCACATTTTTGCACACATGGTCATTTGACCCCAAACTAAGCAAAACTTGTAATATGGCTTCCAAATACTGACATAAAATCCGAATAAGGTTTTAAGGGCAAGAAAAATTGGAAAAGTTGCCTGTAAAGTTGGAAAATTCGGGAAATACTAAAGTAACTTTTTGTCTGTGATTTTTGTATGAGCTCAATAGCTAAACAAATTTCTTGAAATTTTAACAGTAAGACGTATGTTTAATTGATTTAGAACTAGTCTATTCTAATATTATAAAGAGGAAAGATTTGATTGTATGTTTGTTTGCATTGAATAGGCTCCGAAACTACTGTGGCCCTAGTACGAGCACTTGCGAAAAAGTATTCGTTCCGTAAACGATAGCAAAATGTATGAAAAATTGAACAGCGCCTCTATCGGACGTAAAGGGAAACTGAATTTTTCATACATTTGCTATCGTTTACGGAACGAATACTTTTTCGCAAGTTCTCGTACTAACCCCACTGTACCGATTTGAAAAATTCTTTCACTGTTGGGAAGCTACGCTATCACCGGGTGACAGGCTATATTACATTTTGTAGCGAGGCCAAAGGCCGAGCTTACACCCATGCGAAGCCGGGGCGGACGGTTAGTTTACAATATACTGATCTTCATTTCAAAATCAAATCACAAAAGCAAAACTAAAACTACAAACGCCTCTACCGGCCCTTAACCGCACTAAAATTCCAAAATGGCGTCGTTGCCATGGCGACGGATCGTAAAATTTTATGGCGCGCCAACCCCCTTTGAAATCGGTACGAAGCGACCAACTTATATATGGAGTTGACTAATTCAATAAACCTCTTTTTTAGTAAGGAGCTATGAATTTTGTACAGAAAATACGATGGTGGCTCCGTTATTCCACTGCAGATAAGTTTGCGAGCACTAGACACGAGTTGTTGAGATTAGAGATGCAATATCGTTTTTATGCGGGGTTTACACCAGACTTGTTTTATTTTATTGTGAGCCATACATTGAATTCATTGTTGTGAACTTATTTTGTTGCATTCAATAACGATATACCCACTAGACACCTCATCCTTTACCCCGCCGTGATGAATAACTGGCCAAGTGCGAGTCGGACTCACGCACGAAGGGTTCCGCACCATTTTCTATAAAAACGGCAAAAAAAAAACGTTTTTTGTATGGGAAATAAATACAAATTTTATTTTAATTAAATAACTTATTTTTAAAGTTAATATACAACTAAATATTCTGTGAATATTTCAAGCGTCTATTTCTTGCCGTTATCAATATCGAGCGAAAAGGAGCAAATAAAACATGTTTGTTGTATGGGAGCCCTTAAATATTAAATGTATTTTAACAATTTATTTTTTAAAGTCAATACGTAGGGTCCCGTTTCACCCTTTGGGTACGGAACCCTATAAAGTACAGAATTTTCAGCAGGATCTTTTTCGACTAATCGTATATAGGCGCGAATTGAATGAATGACTTTTGTTTTCTCCAATCACAAGAGGCATACGGTATACACACCCCCCCCCCCCCCTCACAAGACTTCTCCAACGTGGACAAGATACACAAGCAATTTAAGACACTTGCGTGATAAAGTGGTTATGTTATCTTTGATCCTATTAAACCGCTGACGCAAAAGCTGTAAGTACGGCTCACTTCCTCATTTTCACCTAAGAAACTTGTGGCGCCACAAATTCAAATTCATTATAGTGGTGTTAAATATTATCTTTGGTTGCATTGAACCTCGAATGTGGTTGCTCCAACATGCTTTTATTTAGTTTCACCTGTCCCGGTGTCTGTCTTTAATCAAATCTAGTAAGTAATCTTCCCGGTGTTCGATTAGAGCTGAAATTCATACTTGTCAAGTTCCGATAACAATACAATATTATGATGACAGCAAGCTGATTTGATGATGGTGACGGTGGACAACGGCACTCCTCGATGGATAATAGTAGACTGGTAGTGTTTGGGCTCATTTTGATTTACACACCATTTCGATCACTAATTTGATGATAGTGACGGTGGACAACGGCAAGCCTCGATGGATAATAGTAGACTGGTAGTGTTTGGGCTCATTTTGATTTACACACCATTTCGATCACTAATTTGATGATAGTGACGGTGGACAACGGCAAGCCTCGATGGATAATAGTAGAATGGTAGTGTTTGGGCTCATTTTGATTTACACACCATTTCGATCACTAATTTGATGATAGTGACGGTGGACAACGGCAAGCCTCGATGGATAATAGTAGACTGGTAGTGTTTGGGCTCATTTTGATTTACACACCATTTCGATCACTAATTTGATGATAGTGACGGTGGACAACGGCAAGCCTCGATGGATAATAGTAGACTGGTAGTGTTTGGGCTCATTTTGATTTACACACCATTTCGATCACTAATTTGATGATAGTGACGGTGGACAACGGCAAGCCTCGATGGATAATAGTAGACTGGTAGTGTTTGGGCTCATTTTGATTTACACACCATTTCGATCACTAATTTGATGATAGTGACGGTGGACAACGGCAAGCCTCGATGGATAATAGTAGACTGGTAGTGTTTGGGCTCATTTTGATTTACACACCATTTCGATCACTAATTTGATGATAGTGACGGTGGACAACGGCACTCCTCGATGGATAATCGTAGACTGGTAGTGTTTGGGCTCATTTTGATTTACACACCATTTCGATCACTAATTTGATGATAGTGACGGTGGACAACGGCACTCCTCGATGGATAATAGTAGACTGGTAGTGTTTGGGCTCATTTTGATTTACACACCATTTCGATCACTAATTTCATAAAAGCTTGGTTTGAAAAAGATATTTTTGAATAAAATACTTATCAATATAAAAAAACCGACTTCATAAAAATGTCAGACGTCAACTGTCAACTGGACCAAATTGGTACGGAACCCTCAGCGCACGAGCAACTCGCACTTGGCCGTTTTTTTTACTAACCGTCTTCACACGAAAACATCACAACGAAAGTCAGTAATACTCGGCTGGTTTTAAGTTATCAACAAAGCACTTAGAATTGCTCCCCTAAAATTTAACAGATCAAATTAGATTATCAAAATTTATTGCTCCCAAAGCGTTTTCGGCTAGACATCTACTAGGAGAAGTTCTTTCGGAGAATAGTTTCCCGTTTACCATTAACAGAATTCATAGTTAATGTAGACAAACACATAATATCACACATTACATTAAACTAGAGATGCCCAAGTCGAAATAGGAAAGGATTAGCGAAGAATATTTGTAAGCATTCAGAATAGTAATTTGTATAAATATAAATGTTGGTAAGCGCGTCACTAGAAAACGGCTGGACTAGGTAAACATTTTTAATTTTTAACCGACTTCCAAAAAGGAGTAAATTCTCAATTCGACTGGGTGAACCGATTTTTGATGATTCTTTTTTTATTTGAAAGCTGTTGTTTCACGTGTGGTTCCATTTCAATTTGGTCCAGTTCTGTCATTTTTATGAAGTCGGTTTATTATATTGATTTGATAATTATTATTTACACATCGGTACCTTGGTATCTTGATACGGAAGTACGGAATCCTCAGTGCACGAACCCGACTCGCACTTTGCCGGTTTATTGCTAGAGCCAGTTTCGCGTTGTTGCTGTTTTAGATACCACTTCGAGTCATGGGCGTTTTTGTTAGTGCCATACCATAATTGACAACCCCGTTAGCTTAGTTGGTAGTGAACCTGCCTTCTGCGCTTGGGGGCGTGGGTTCGATTCCCATCTAGGACAAACATTTGTGTGATGAACATTTGTGTTTGTTCTATGTCTGTTGATTATTTTTGTATGTTCACAATGAACTTGACTGTTGATACCTACTTATAACCATTAATTAAGACCATACATGTAACACAGTTTAACAATAAATATTATCTGAATCTGAGTGTTAATATCTATTTAAACTATGTATTAAAAAAAAAATATGTATATCAGTCGCTGGCTGCCATATATAAGCTTTGCTTATTTTGGGGTCAGATGACCATGTGTGCAATAATGTCCCAGATATTTATTTATTTAATTCCGCGTTGTGGGTTGTATTCGCTCAATGCGTTTTTGGTCTTTACGCCTAACTTATTATATTAGATACGAACAAACCGTCCTGTCTTCGTATCATTACAACCGCCAGTCTGATCCGGGCACGCATTATGTTAATTCCCGCCGGGTCTTGCATAATGGAGTTTTGATCGCGGTGTGACGCCAACGCCATGTATGCCAACATTGCTCTGTTTGTTTCTATTATTTGGACTTCGAATAACTTTGTTCTTAGAAGAAATTGTGGGGTTCTTCAAAGGGGCTGTTGATAGAGTCCTTAAAGGTCGGTAACGTATCTATCTGTGATGCCCCTGGTTTTACAGGTATCCATAGGCGACGGTGATCGCTTGCCATCAGCTCGTTAGCTTGTTTTCTAAAATGCCCCCCTATGCCATTAAAAAAAAACTTCAACTCCAAGTGAATAATTATTATTATAAAAAACCGACTTCATAAAAATGTCAGAACTTGACCAAATTCAAATGGGACCAACGAGAAATACCAGCTTTCAAATAAAAAAAGAATCATCAAAATCGGTTCACCCAGTCGAAAGTTCTGAATTAACAAACATTAAAAAAACATTCGAATTGACAACATCCTCCTTTTTGGAAGTCGGTAAAAAAAACTACTTTCGATCAAATAAACAGAGGATATTGCACCAACCGCCCGACTGCTGCCTATCAAAAACTCCGCCGCGTCGCGCCGGTGCAGCAGTTTGCATTCAGTCACTCTTTAGCCAGCGATGCAGAAACATCTCGTGCCGCAAATGTATAAATGCCACAATTTTGCGCAGTGCAAATAATATATGTTGTACGATATACTCTGTTTATTTAATCGTAGACAGGAACTGACCAAACCAAATTGTCAAGACATCAGAAAAGTATTAATGCATTCTTTTTATTCCAAAATCGGCTTCCGTTTTGCTACCTCTCGTCTAATGTTTAGCGACGAAGTTTTTAGTTTCGGAGTGAATCGATAGTATCAATGGAATTCAGAACCGAAAACGAACAAACGGCTTCATACAGACTCTACTGAAAATTATACGAAACTCCAATTTTACACAATTTATTTAGAGCGATATTCATTTTCATTTCGCATTCATTTTTAATCATCAGTAAAGTTTCTAGAAACAAAGAATTTACAGAGACATTTTTCAAGTCCCAGCACGGTGTCTGAGAGATATACAAGGCGTCTGCGCGACGTATTTAGGTCGAGTGCGTGATCCGAATACAATTTACAACTACCCTCCGATCCGTGCGAAATTCCTAGTGTAGCCAACCCTTGAGTGTCTTTAGTATATTTTGACCAACTTTAATGGTTAATTCATAGAATTTATGGTTATAAATTGCACAATAGTGAGCTGACACACACCGAAAGTACCCCAGTCTGTCCATGACTGCCTGTTTGTTTTCTTTTCACTACGGATGGTAGGTACGTATTACAGTATCGTGCGTACGTCGTGTCGTCACAGTACGTATCGCAGTAATTGGTTATGTGCATGACGGTTTCCCGTGACATCCACGGATACATTGACTCGTGTTTTTCTACAGTCCGTTCTTAGGTATTTTACCTCTGACATTATGTCGTTGTCTTTGTCCGTTCATATGGTAGAAGTAGTGTAATGGGTGGGTGTTAATATCTATTTAAGTATGTATTTAAAAATACATATGTATGTATATCAGTGTCTGGTAGCCAAAGCCATATTACAAGCTTTGCTTAGTTGGGGACAGATGACCATGTGTGCAATAATGTCCCAGATATTTATAAAACGATGAGCACAATGACAGCTTTGAATATGTCCATCGTCTAACTAAACACTTTGTATACTATACGAATTTGACCTACTGCTCGTGTAGACCAAACTCCTACTTTTTGCGAAAACCCCCATCGGCACCTTACATCCCCGTATCCCGTTTTAAGGAAAATGACGGCCTTCCCTAACAAGAGTTCAGGTTTCGTCGCTTATCCCTTTATTTATTTTAAAACCACAAACTTCTATATTGAGTTATACTTAAATGAAACTGGGTTATAAAGATAAGCATGGTGGACACAACCCCGACTCGATTATTAAACTTTTCTTTGTCGATACTGGTATGGATGAACTAACTACATATATATTCATTCAGTTTGTACGGAACCCTCAGGGTGCGAGTTCTTCTCACACTGTGCCGGTTTTTAAGTTATAATAATGTATCTCTGAACGTAACCATGAAGGATGCAACTTAAAAGAGCCGGAACTAAGATATTTTTACCTGTAGATAGGTTGTGCCCGCCACCATATTGACTAGACGCATGCAAGGCACAGTATCATACTCGTTACAGCCGTCTCTCAGGCAACACATCGCAGCTAATTAAATGTTTTAGCATAAAATATTGTAAAAGAATGCCTTCCTGTGTCTTTATAAACTGCACAAACTACACATGCTCTGTGAGAGACAAAAAAAAATATTGTTTCATTTAAATAAATAAATATCTGGGACATTATTGCACACACGGTCATCTGACCCCAAACTAAGCAAAGCTTGTAATATGGCTGCCAGAGACTGATATACGTACATATATATTTTTAAACACATACTTAAATAGATAATTAATAATAATTATTAATTAATTATTATTAATTATCTATTTAATTAATTTCACGTGTAAGTAGCGTATTATTTTATCTAAAGCGGCTGTTGTCACTACGAAGTATATGAGCAAGATGTGTAGATCGTCTTGTGTGAGAGAGTGATAGAGATCGCAGCATAATCAACCAAAGTCGAATTCAGCCGATCACCACAGCGGCGGCGAACCGGTTCCTACTTTTAGTTAGTTTTTAAAGCAGCGTTGTTCACCTATAACGTCTCTATTATAATATTATTAAATTATTAAATATATTACCTCACCGAGCCGGAAATGTAAAACGACTATACGAGCTTACTTTTTACCCTTGCAGAGTAAACAATCAATGCAGCGAACATCTGCTATCCATTCCGACAATCTAAAACAATGAATGCAATTGTACTATTACGAATTCTGTGCCAATACAGACTAGAAAGCAAACAAATCTGTAAAAAATCCAAACGGCGCAAAAATATGGCTAAAATCTAATCCTAACGATTCGTGGAAAAAATTCAACAGCTATCAAATATTCGCAGAATTTTTGCGACTGGCAACACAATGGTCCATCAATCCGGTGCAAAAATTTGCAACACTGACATTCCTGGAACAAAGGGCGCGAAAAGCAATGGAGGATCCGTTTATTTTCAAGTTAGGCATTGGATTGTTGATATAACTGCCTGCGAAAGCGTCAGGCATTTTTTAACCGACTTCCAAAAAAGAAGGATGTTATCCATTCGCCTGTTCTTTTTAAAATTATTTTAATGTTTGTTACCCCAGAACTTTTTATGAAATCGGGTTTTTTTGTATTAACAACTGCTTTTTTCCGCGATTTCAGTGTTGATCCCAAAGTAAGAGTTATTTATGATGAGTTCAATGATATCCTTGAACATAACCATCGTCTAAAATAACACGTCCCGTTTAACAAAAATGTTTCCAAAAACTCAGAACTTTTTACGAACCTGCCTCACTATTTCTTTATTCTCAGTCTCAGGACGTACTCATGACGTCTGTTACTATTTATTTTGTGCCTTTGCTGGCTTTTGCTAATATTTTCATTTCAGCACTTAGCTACATTTCTTTAGAGTCACCCTTTATGCCAGCGACCGAGTCTAGGGTGCTTTAGGTATTCAGAGTTTCAGACCGAGCACTATTATTCGTTCTGTGGGTTTACGTTGTGACGCGACGACCACTTGGACATGTTTTAAGGCCTTCTTTTCCAACTTTTAGCAATTTTGGACGTTCTAGTTTTAGTTTCTACTTCCACGGTTAGTTTTTAACCGAGTTCCAAAAAGGAGGAGGTTCTCAATTCAACTGTTATTTTTTTTATGTTTGTTACCTCAGAACTTTCGACCGGGTGAACCGATTTTGATAATTATTATTTTATTTGAATGCTGGTTCTTCCCATGTGGTCTAATTTTAATTTGGTCCAGTTCTGATGAAGTAGGTTTTATGCAATTTATTTTGATAATTATCTTCTGGGCAAGCGTGCTCTATCGTAAACCGCATCAAGCGAGTTGGTCGTCAAATGCAAGCCTATTCCAAAATTTATAAAAACCAAAAAAGTCCCTTATTCGTATTTTCTTTACATCTTATTTTCTTTAAATTATGGCTTAACACGATTTATTTATAAAGCCAGTGTCAAGTACCTACCAAAGCGATTCTACCATTCAACAATCGCAGAGAACCCTCCGATACAACATCGATCTCCATAAAAACCCTCCCCCAGTAAAAACACATCTCAATATCAGAATCATTAGGGCCGAGATAGCACTGTATACGCACTCGACTATCGCCCTCTTTGTTCTTCTCGTACAATAAGAAGGGGATGGACAAAAGAACGCTCGGGTATTCATGGGTATGTAAGGCGACGAAGCGTGAGCTCTAGACTAGTCGATGACTGTGATGACCTAAGGATGGGACACTATCAATATCGATAGAATTAGAAGCGCGTTGATTTCACGTTTATTGTGCGTACCGCTAGACTGCAATGCGATGCGAGCTCCCCGATAGTTACAGGCTACAGTCTTCAAGTCGCGAGTGAATCCGGTTCTTCTAAGCAAGTTGTTAGCGACGACCAGAACTCTCGGTGAAAATATTGCTACGAAAATATGATGATGATGATAATATTACGCAACGACGAGCAACTGTGTACATCTACGATCCCGTTAGCATGCCAATAAAGCATTTGTGCAAGTCAAAACAATAGGGCAGGTAAAATTCCTTCTGAGAAAGCGACGAGTCCCGTTACGCGCACCCTGCCAAAATACCGTTGAGGGATGGAGCTAGGTAAACGCAAGATGATGCAATACGAAATTACCGGAAACTTACTAGAAAGCATGTTAATTTAGCTCTATGTACTGTAAGTAATTTATGTGATTATGCCTATTCCTTACAGCCTGTAAAACCTAGCATAAGACGATGTGTGAACCCTTTGCAAGTTAACAGTATTAAGGAATTAAGTTAAGCTAGGGTTATGTTAGATTAGGTATTTGATAAGATTATAATCAAGATTACTAGGTAATATAAAGTAGATACATAGATGTACTGTACTTAATCTTGCTGCATTATATATAATGTTAAAATGTACTCATTTGCACAGATTAGAGATGAAACTTGGTTATAATGATATGTGAACGGCTTAATCAAGGGAATTCGGTATAAATCGATAGAGATTGTAACATGTAGGATCAACTAAGATTGTTTGTCATATTCAGATAATGAATGATTGTAATTTCTATACTTATTCTAGAAAAGAACACGCTTGTACCGGCCCACCCCGTGACGTAGAGTACCATTATGACAGGTTGTATAAAAGGGACGCGGTACGAGCCCAGCATTGTGGCCCAACGCCTTCTGCGTTCACCAACTAGTCCGGTCAAGCTGTAGAGGCCGCAAGGCCAACAGCAATAAGTCACATTAGAAAAAAAAAGCCTAGCATTGTATTCGATATTACGACGTCCAATTGTACAGA